>JAWWNI010000528.1:0-600000 GCA_034642065.1 Darevskia nairensis
CACTGCTCTACCTGGGGCTCTGGGCAGCTGAAGCGGAGATTGTGTAGCTCCTGTCTGGTATGTTTTATTTTGTGTTCTGCAGGCTTGCTGTTTATTTGTTGACCTTATGCAAATAAAACTGCTTTTCTTTCACCCACTGGCGTGCTTATTGACTCCAGATCCGGAAAGAACCCTGCCCTTGGCAAAACAGAGCCCTACGCAAATCTGAAGTGGAGGCCCTAAGATGGTTGGATGGCATCTTCTGTGCCTCCTTCTCAGGGGGAGCAGTGGGGGCGGTATGCCCTGGGTATCATCTCTGAGGGGGGTGACAAAATGTCCCCTGGGCAGATCGCTGCACTGCCCCCCTGGGCGCCGATCACCATGCCAATCGCCCCCAATGGCCGCTGGCCTCCCGCTGCCTCCTCCCCAGCTGTAGGGCGAATGAGGACCTGCAAGTTTGCCCTGCCTCTATGGGTGGTTTGCCCCCCCCCCCAGGTCCCTGAGAGGCTTCCTCTACCGCTGCTCCTTCTGGTAACTCCTGCAGCTTGGTCAAAGCTGGTGCCAAACGTATTGCTCTGTTTTCTTTTGGACCAACTCAGCGAGGCCGAGAGGGGAGTCTTGTCCTCTGAGCAGAGGCGTAGGAAGGTCAGGTGGTACCCGGTGCGGAAAATTTCTTGTCACTCCCCCCACATTGATTTATTTTATTTTTTTGCCTGCAAAAATGGTTTTACGTTATTTCATATTTTCTTACAAAGGAATAATGATAAGTAAAAATAAACTTTTATTTGTATCCCGCCCTCCCCGGCCGAAGTCGGGCTCAGGGCGGCTAACATCAGATACATAACATTGATATAAAATCAAACAATAATTAAATTACCTCCTAAAAACATGTCAAAATCAAATTAAAGTCTAGTTAGATGGCTTCCTCAGGGTTAGGGTTGGGAACAGTAAGTGCTCCACTGAATTGAAATTTCAGCCTTCACGACATAGGAAAACAGCCAAGTAAACAGCTATTTTCATGGAGGAGGGTCAAGATATTAACTGATATGCATGAAATTTCATATATAGCTATATAATCCCTAGTGTAGTAAAATAAGACCTTTGGAGCAGGCATTTTCTTTAAAAAAAAGTTTTTTTATGAACCACCCTAGTAGGGCAGCAAATTGTTCCTTAATAATTTGTCACCCTCTTCATGATGGAACCTGGGGCGGCCTGCCCCCCCCCCCCCCGCCTTCCATTTCCTACGCCCCTGTGTCTGAGAAGCCCAGGAGCTCCATACACACTGCCCAGGCTTGCACTCTGGGAAGATCGTTTTGGTGCAGCACTGGTTTGACTTCACCCCCGAGGAGCACTCCATTGCATAGCTGTCAACTTTTTCATTTTTTTGCGGGAAATTCCCTTATTCTGAATAGGATTCCTCGCAAGAAAAGGGAAAAGTTGACAGCTATGCTTCATTGTCTCTTGAGACAGATGGAAGCCAACCAGGTGATAAAAACAGGGCTGCTGCCTTCAAGGCCTGCCTGTGGATTTTTTTCTGGAAGCCTTTGACAGGCAAGTGTTGGAAACGGAATCAGGATGCTGAACGAGAGAGATTTTTAGCCTGAGTAGTGATTTCATTTCGTTTCATTTAAAAGCATTCATACGCTGTTTAATATTTCAAAAATTTCTAAGCAGTGTACAGTCCAAAAACAAACAAATGATATATCACTGAAACAAAACTGCAACCTAAAACCAGTATAGCAGCAAGGTTAAGCACCTTCTTATTACCGTATTTTTCGCTCCATAAGACACACTTTTTTCCTCCTAAAAAGTAAGGGGAAATGTCTGTGCATCTTATGGAGCGAATGTGTGGTCCCTGGAGCTGAACTGCCCAGGGGCAAAAGCAGATCGTGCTTTTTTAAAAAAAGAGAGAGAAGGGGGTGTTGAAAGGAAGCCCCCTGAGCAGCTGCTCAGCAAACAATTGGGGAGAGAGATAAGGGAGAGAGATTCCAGCCCCGCCCCCTTGCAGAGGGAGGCTGTTTCCCCAGAGACATGTGACTGGCTGATTAGATTATCTGTCTGGAAACTGTAGAAATTGCTCCCTTTCCTGAAGCTGTAGAACTCTGAGTCAAACCCCATAAAACAGGGTTTTTGAGCTGATCCTCAAAAATGGGGCTTTTCTCCTTTGCAAAAGAAGCTGCAGAAATTTGAGCTGATCCTCAAAAAATTGGGGCTTTCCCCCTCTAAAAACTAGGTGCGTCCTATGGTCAGGTGCGCCTTATAGAGCGAAAAATATGGTATGTTGAAAAGTTTCATAGCCGTTTAATCAGTTCAATGCCAGGTGATTCCTTCTCTTTATTTCATTTAAAGCGAACTGATGTTTGGCATGTTAAACCTTTTGCAGTGGGTGGGTAGTGATAGAAATCTCGGGAGGTAGCTGTAAGTCTTGTTTGTGCTGCAGATACGAATGGCTTGGTGGTGGGAGGTGGAATGGAAGTTGCTGCCCTGCCCTGAGATAGGAATCAAGGTAGAATAATAGGGACAGGTCAGGCTGCCTGGATAAGATCTTGATGATCTCCCTTGTGGGTTTGCAGAGATAAGCATCCTTCACTCTCAGCAGCAGCTGCTTTTTCATCTCGTTTCCTTCTCAAGTAACTTTGCAGCAATGCCAGATGGGAGAGAAAGGGGCAGTTATTTTCATCTCTGCTGAATATTCTGTTCGAAATGGCTGGTGGCAAGACCTCTGCTCCCCTTTATATAATGTTGTTAGGCAGATCTGAAAATTTGAGACCCATGTTCTTGTCCCCCTCCAGCTTTATAAGAAGAGTCCTGGTAGCCCAGGGACCCCCAAATTTGGCCCTCCAGATGTTTTGGGAGCTTCCGGCCCTACAAAGTTCCGTTTGTGGGCTCCTTTGTGACTAGATCATTGTAAGAGGAGGAACCACTTGTTACCCATTCGTAACGTGTGTGCTTTTGATGGATTGCTACTAAAATAATCAGAAATCTGATCTTATTCCCTTATGGGGTACACAAGAGCCTTCCCAGGTTCTCCATCGGTAGGAGTAAATTTACAGAGGCCAACCACAGAAATTGAGAAGCAAACTTTTATTATATCTGTTGCAACAGGGCCGTCGCTCCCAAAATGGAGGATGGAGGAGGAACCCAGAACAATGGTGTGCCAGCTCCTATATAGACTTTTGAAATTCCCCCCTCCCGCTCAAGACCACCCCCCTATACATCATACATACATCACAAAAAGGGGTGTAACCCGGGACCACCCCCCAGATACATCACAGTTACATCATGAAAGGGGAGGTCTGGTAGCAGTAATCTGAGCATCCTTGACCCTCCCCATGCCTCCTCTTGCCCTCCACCCAAAAACCCATCAAGTAAAACAAAAGAGATATTTACATTTCCCTGTTTCCCAGCCAAGTTAATCACACCCTTTTGTCTGGCACTCAGGTATCAGGAAGCCAGGATTATCACTTTATTTTCCTGAGACAATCACCCCCTCCTTCCTTGCAGAGAAACAGTTTGTCAGTTTGGGAGTCAAAATGGAGACAGGCCTGTCTTCCTGTGCTGCTTCAGACATGTGGCCTTGTTTTGCTTGGCACACTTATGAACAATTATTATTATTATATAATACACACACACACACACACACACACACACACACACAAACACATATATATATATACTAGTTGAAGTTAGCCCGTTAAATAACGGGCGCTAGCTGGCGGACCCCGAGGAGGCTTGCACGTCTCGCAGGGCTGGCCGGAGAGGAGAAGAGCAGAGCGAGGGCAGGATGCAGCTGCTGGCTCCTCCGCTTCCCGGGGCTGAGGAGCGCGCTTTGCTGGTGGCGTTTCTGAAGGCGCGCTTTGCTGCTGCTGCTGCTTCTCCTCCTCCTGGCCGGCGGCTGCGGTAGCTGCGCGCGTGTGGCACTGCTGGAAGGCTCGGCTGGGCAGGTCCTGGCCTGTGACACGGGCTGCTCCTCCTCCTCGCGTTCCACTCTCTGCTGGCTCCTCGCTCGGGCGACTTCTCTCTCGCGCCCTTCGCTGCTGAGGGAGGCGAATGTCCTTCGCGAGCCGTTCCGTTGCCGGGGCGCTGCTCGCTCTCGCCCCTCGGGAGAGGGGCTTCTTCGTTGTGAGCCGGCGGTGGCAGCACGGAGGAGCCCGATGCCTTGAGGTGAGGTGCGGAGGCGGCCGGCGGCGGTGGGAGCGGCGCTTTGCGCCACTTCCCCCGCGCTTTCCAGGCAGTACAGGCGGCGGCGGGAGCCTCCAGTAAAGGCGGTGGTGGGAGCAGCGCTTTGCGCCGCTTCCCCCCCGCTCTCCGGCCCCAACGCCGCCCCCCGCCCAGCAGAAACCTCAGGGCGGCCGGAGAAGGAGGTGGAGGAGGCTCCGTGCAAGGCGGCGGCCCCGCCCCAAGTGACACCGCGCGTGCGCCGCTGCTGCCTTCCGGACACGCCCCCTGTTGGGGGGGGACAGTAGAGCTGTCCAATCCCTGCGTCCCTGTGGGACATGCGCAGTCCCGCACTTCCGTGACACACGGAAAGTTGGACGCAGGGACACAGGCACTTTATTATATAGGATATATATATATATATATGACCTTGATATTCTTACAACACTACCGTGAACTAAAAGACATAAGCGCCAAGTACCAAAGTACCATCCACGAGGATGGAAGGAATCGTTGCGGCTAAGTAGTGCAGCATAAGAGAAACCAGCCAGGAAACAATCTGACTCTTCCTTGGTGGAGCTTTTAGGAGAACATCGCTGGACACACAGGAGAGGCTGTTCGCTTCCTTATGAGCTTCACAAGCCACAATAAACAATTTCTTCCTCATTGTCGAGGGAGTGTCAAACTAGAACGTATAATGCATTAATTGAACAGTAGTTCAGCTTTTGATCTTAAGTTTTAACACTTCAGTAACTGGGAAAGGAAGAGCTTAACTGCAGGCATGTGGAAAACTTGGTGCCCCGTTGCCATAGGCAACTTGAAAAATTGGACCAGGTGACTGGCTCCTGGTTGCTGTAGAAGATAAGAAGCAGATTTCTCCGGCTTTCCATGTTTGCTCTGTGTGTATGACCTGGGCATTTCCTCTTTTCATCCCCTCTGCAATTACTAACTTAATTTGAAGTGTGTGCTCCCAGGGATTCTCAGAGCAATGTGGTAGAACCTCTTTTCGTGTTCCGTCTCTGCTCTGGAATGTATGAAGCAGTGGTAATGACGTGTCAGCATGTGCAAAAGGGGAGAGGTGGTCAGAATGCAACCAAAAGAACAGGATTCTTCTTACTGGCAGAATCAGGTCACATTCTCTCCCTCTCCCTCTCTCCCCCCACCTTCCCAATTTAGCTTTCAGAATATCTGGCAGACACCCAACTTTTGCAAACATACTTCACTTCTGCTTACTGAGGTCTAGCGCAGTTATCAACTTAGAATTACAGACATTTGCAATCTGTTTTTTAAATGTGTGCTTTCATTTTTCTTCTTTTTCTCTCCTCCCTCCCCCCAAATGTTTAGTGGGAAGAAATTGGCGAGGTGGATGAGAATTATGCGCCGATCCACACATATCAAGTGTGCAGAGTCATGGAGCAGAGTCAGAACAACTGGCTTCTGACAAGCTGGATCTCCAACAAAGGAGCCTCACGAATCTTCATCGAACTGAAATTCACCCTCAGGGACTGCAACAGCCTTCCTGGAGGTCTTGGGACTTGCAAAGAAACTTTTAATATGTATTATTTTGAATCTGATGATGAGGACGGAAGGAACGTAAAAGAAAACCAGTACATCAAGATTGATACCATTGCGGCAGATGAGAGCTTCACAGAGCTAGACCTTGGAGATAGAGTCATGAAGCTGAACACGGAGGTGAGAGATGTCTGGCCTCTGACCAAAAAGGGGTTTTACCTTGCTTTCCAAGATGTGGGCGCCTGCATTGCGCTGGTGTCTGTGAGGGTGTACTATAAGAAGTGCCCTGTGGTGGTTCGGAACTTGGCCATCTTCCCCGACACCATCACCGGAGCGGATTCTTCTCAGCTTCTGGAAGTCTTGGGGTCGTGTGTGAACCACTCTGTGACAGACGAACCCCCACGGATGCACTGCAGTGCCGAAGGGGAATGGCTGGTGCCGATTGGGAAATGCATGTGCAAGGCAGGCTACGAAGAGAAGAACAACACTTGCCAGGGTAAGGATTTAATGTTGGGAATAGTTCGGCTGGTGTAGCTGGATGATAAGCTTCGAATGCTATTACATGTGCAGATCCTTTATACAGTGTCAGAGTGAATAGATACATGCCTTATCATAACGATGGCAGTGATGCACATAGAAGCATAGATGGAACACTTGCAGTACAGCAACATCCTACCATCTCAGATGTGGGTGGCGCTGTGGTCTAAATCACCAAGCCTCTTGGGCTTGCCGATCAGAAGGTTGGCTGTTCGAATCCCCGCGATAGGGTGAGCTCCTGTTGCTCTGTCCCAGCTCCTGCCAACCTAGCAATTTGAAAGCATACCAGCGCAAGTAGATAAATAGGTACCGCTGTGGCGGGAAGGTAAATGGCGTTTCCATGCGCTCTGGTTTCCATCCCGGTGTTCCATTGTGCCATAAGCGGTTTAGTCCTGCTGGCCACATGACCCGGAAAGCTGTCTGTGGACAAACGCTGGCTCCCTCAGCCTGAAAGCGAGATGAGTGCCATAACCCCATAGTTGCCTTTGACTGGACTTAACCGTCCAGGGGTCCTTTACCTTTTTACCTTTACCTTCTCGGTGAAGGATCTTTACGCACTCAGCCACAAGTTGTCACTTGATAAGGAACTGAGCAGTGTGCCCTTAGTCATCAAACTCTGACTTTCACGATGCCAGAGTTCACACCGAGCCTCCTTAGAAGAACTTCAGATGAGTAGGCAAGTGACATTCCTACTCCGCTTTTCTTAGATGGCTGTAAGCAGATGGCCATGGCTGTGTTAAGCTAGAAACAAATGTAGATTTGCATGTGGCCACGGACAGAGTCAGCCCTAAGGAAATAACTGGATTGCAAAGGTCCGGACACCTTGGTCCTGTTTTATGGGCTTGTGAGTATATCTGTGTTTGCGGCAGCAGCCCACGGACAGAGTAAATCATAATCTGGAACAAAATTGCACAGAAAGCAGTCAAGGGCACCAAAGGATGGTTGTTGTCTGTCTCTCAAGTCATAGTCTGCAATTTATGACCACCTAGTAAGTGGTCGCTTGCCTGATGAACTCTAGGTGTGTGGAGACAGGAGTCCCTAGGTATAAAGGAAACCCATCCTTTCATGGCTACCTCTGACCATCCAGTGTTCCATCAGCTGCTGCTAATAATGCACTTTTTGCCATTTTGCTTTGACTCATTGTAAATATGGCTTTGGTCTCACTCTGGCTATACTTGCCTATTGCCCTGGAGGTTGAGCTGTTTGTGCTGATGGCCGGCCATCGTTGCTTTGTTTGCAGTGTAACAATTTTGTTTTTACACTTTAATTATTATTTCTTGTGGGCTGTCCTGGAAATGTCTTCGAAGGGCAGTATGAAATTACTTGTATTTATAATTGAGCAAATGGGTTTTTTTTAATGACTAAGAAGCAACAGGGTCATTCAGGGAACTTGGTGAGTAGTGCTCTTTTAAATGTGTTAAGGATTTAGACCAAATAATGCAGTGGTCTCAAGTTCCATGTTGCATAAGATGGTCAGAAATTTTCTCCTGCACCCCACACGAACACCTTGCCATGCAAATGGAGATGGCACTGGGTGCTTCAAATCAGGTGCACAACTTTATGCAATCTAACAAGGAAATCTGTGAACAGAACTCTACCTTCATATGTGGGCATGCATCACTTGCCGAATTGGATTGCAGATTTCAATACATTTTTGCTGTTATTTTTTTCTGGACTGTTTATTTATTGATTAAATCAAGGTATAGGTAATTTTATGTGATTGCCAAGTTTTTTGATTTTAAAGAAATGAACCAGAAATGAAAGGACAGCACCGTGTGTGTCATCCGATTCTAAAAGTACTGGGGTATTCCTAATCTTTGACTATTCTGTGAAAGGAGCGTTGGCTATATTTTACCACTTACAAAGCAAATTGGCAATAGTTGTGTGTGTGTGTGTGTGTGTGTGTGTGTGTGTGTATGGGCGGAATGGGGACCAGGTGGCGCTGTGGGTTAAACCACAGGCTTGCTGATCAGAAGGTCGGCGGTTCGAATCCCTGTGATGGGGTGAGCTCCCGTTGCTCGGTCCCAGCTCCTGCCCACCTAGCAGTTTGAAAGCATGTTAAAGTGCAAGTAGATAAATAGAGACCGCTCCAGCGGGAAGGTAAACGGCGTTTCCGTGCGCTGCTCTGGTTTGCCAGAAGCAGCTTTGTCATGCTGGCCACATGACCCGGAGGCTGTCTTTGGACAAACGCCGGCTCCCTCGGCCTATAGAGCGAGATGAGCACGCAACCCCAGAGTCGGACACGACTGGACCTGATGGTCAGGGGTCCCTTTACCTTTATGGGCGGAATGAACGAATTCCTACGCCCCACAAATAACCCAGAGATGCATTTTAAATAAAAGGACACATTCTACTCATGTAAAAACACCAGGCAGGCCCCACAAATAACTCAGAGATGCATTTTAAATAAAAGGACACATTCTACTCATGTAAAAACACGCTGATTCCCGGACCGTCCATGGGCCAGATTTAGAAGGCGATTGGGCCGCATCCGGCCTGCAGGCCTTAGATTGCCTACCTCTGCGATAGAGGATACTTTATCAAAATGTTCACGTCCATCAGAAGGCCAAATAAGAGCTATGCTGGATCAGACCAGAAATCCATTGTCCAGTAAAACAAGAAGGCAGCCAGATACTTTCAGAAAGCCCATATGCAGGGCATGTAGTCAACAGTGTAACCCCCCCACCCCACAACACAGACACACAACTGGTGTTCAGATGCTCACGGCCAAACCCCACATGGGATGATAAGGACAACCTAGGAGCTGACAGCAGAATGGAGAGGCTGACATAGCTAAGAGTGCGCATTTTAAATGTTTCCTTGGGTGTCAATGGAACAAGGACTTTGGGGAGGGGGATACTGGAATTACAAGCATTTCAGCATAGCCAATTTGTCTCATTTGCAGTATAAATTAATAACTGTTTGCCAGATTAAGGATGTGAGGTGTTGTAGATGTCTCTGAAATGTACCTGCTAGTAGTCCATGCATAATTTTAATTGCTAAAGTATTTTTATCATTTAAAAAGATCACTTTTATAATTTGTGTGGTGACCCTGTGCTGAACCGGTCACTTCTTTTGTTTGCTGGAGGGATAATAATTTAGGAGTAACTGGTCAGAACAGCAGATCTGCCGTAGCTGCCCCCTCTTGGGCTTTGTGAAGCAATTTGCCTTGCAGTCCCTTGGACCAACCCCCCCCCCCAAAAAAAAAAAAAAGGTAGCAGAAGAGGCTTATGTTTGGAAATAATATGTTTCTGTAAGGAAACCATAGAAACTCGTATTCCATTGTGCTCTCTGATTCTTGCTGTAATAAGGAGTGTATTATTAAAGGAGTCTTACTTTTTTATCCTTGAACAATATAATAGATTGTTCTGCTATTGCTGGGAAGAGATGGCAAACTTATGGCATATGATTAGGGGTCCTGAGATTGTATGTTTGATGTTGTTGGGGCCAGTAATGGTGTTGTCCTAGTGTATGTGGCAGCAAAGTTGGCATCTGGGTTTATTGCAGGCTCTGGTGCCAGTGTCTGTGTTAAGTTTGGTTGTAGTATTATTGTGGGTGAGGAGTTGTTTAAGATTGGGTGGCTGTCTGTAGGCGATGAAAGGTCTTCCTCCCAGAGCTTGAGAAAGAGAACTGTCATTGTCTAGGAGAGGTTGTAGATCTCTGATGATGCGTTGTACTGTTTTAACATGGGAGCTGTATGTTCTGTTATTTTCTTTTTTTGGTCTGTCTTGCAGCAAGTTCTCTCTGGGTATCAGTTTGGCTCTGTTGATCTGTTGTTTAACTTTATCGGGCGGATATTTTAGTTCTAAAAAGGTTTGCTGTAGATCTCTTAGGTGAGAGTCTCTGTCTGCAGAGTTGGGACAGATGCGGCTGTAACGTAGGGCCTGGCTATATACAATGGATTGTTTGGTATGTTTGGGATGGTAGCTAGAAGCATGTAGATATGTTTGTCGGTCAGTTGGTTTATGGTATAAGGTGGTGTCTATACGCCAATCCTGTATTTTTATAGTAGTGTTCAAAAAATGTATTTCTTGTATTTCTTCTCATGATGTGTTCCATACATCATCTTGTCAGTTGTGCACTTAGAGAAGGTAGCACATGACTCTATAGGTGTCAGCACTCAGGGCAGCCAGACAACAGAATGTGACATGATGGGGCTAATTTAATTATAAGATCCGACTAATCTTTGCACGGCACAGAAGATTCACGCCCTATGTACGTAATGAATAGAATCTCTCGTTTTTAACACTTTCCCCACATATGGTCCATTATCACATGCTGCCATGTAATGACCAGTGACGAATTGTTGCTGTTTAAAGAAAGCAGTGGCCAGATTCCTTTTTCTTGACAGCTCCAGGATTATTCAAAGAAGTGAAATTGCTACAAATAGTCACACTTTTAAAAGTCTGCACAAAGGACCCAGGGACGCGGGTGGCGCTGTGGTCTAAACCACTGAGCCTCTTGGGCTTGCCGATCAGAAGGTCGGCGGTTCGAACCCCGCGACGGGGTGAGCTCCTGTTGCTCTGTCCAGCTGTTGCCAACCTAGCAGTTTGAAAGCATGCCAGTGCGAGTAGATAAATAGGTACTGCTCCGGCGGGAAGGTAAACGGTGTTTCCGTGCGCTCTGGTTTCCGTCACGGTGTCCCGTTGTGCCAGAAGTGGTTTATTCCTGCTGGCCACATGACCCGGAAAGCTGTCTGTGGACAAACGCCGGCTCCCTCGGCCTGAAAGCGAGATGAGCGCCGCAACCCCATAGTTGCCTTTGACTGGACTTAACCATCTAGGGGTCTTTTACCTCCCTTTTACCTTACAAAGGACCCACGGATGCTCTTGAGTACAAGAGAAGGAAACATGCTGTACAGGTAGATGCTCTTAACTTGCCTGCTAGCAATGCATTCCTTGATTTGTTTACTGTCATTTGAAATCTAACTTGCAGAAAGGCAAGCTGAACGTTGAAACACATGCTTTCATTTTGGGGAGGATTCTTTAATGCTCTTTTTTTGAGGGGAGAGAAAGATGTCATGTTTCATGGCAATCTGCAAAATGTTATGTTGATGAAATAAATATGGATTAATCAGGCTAAATCCCCAAATTTATAATATTGGACCACAATTCACACTATTTTTGCCAGTACAGTGCTCTGTAGAATTGATTTGGGATACCTGTCAGGGATCTGACCTCACTCAAGGCTCTTGAGACGGGGAAGGAGGGGTGGAGGGAAGTGCAGCCGCTCCTGGGAAGCAGCTCTGAGTCCAGCGGGGATAGCAAGGAAAGCCCCAGTGGTGAGGAGCAGGAACTGCCAGGTGGAGCTGAGGGTCAGAGATGCGGACAGAGGCTCAGCACCACCTGAGTGGTCTGAGAAGCAAAGCAGGCAGCTACTTCCATCACCCCAAATGCGTAGGGGGGGAAAGCGTAAGGAAAGGAGGCGACGCTTTGGAATTCCCAAGCTTTTATGTTGGGGGAGGAACCGGCGAAAGCCACTCCCGGATTCTGGAACCGACTCAAGCGGACATGAATCTTAAACGCTCCGATGTACATAGTTTATAAATAAAGTATTAGCTTTAGAAGAACGGATGTTTCTGGCTCTTTACTCTTGAGGAGACAACCCCAAGCCCTTACAATGCCTGTTTTGGGTTTTGGGAGAGCACTTGGCTACTTGAAGCTGTATAGCTCAGACACTGCTTGAAGTGTCACTGAAACTGGCGATTGTTTCTCTAATGGAAGAAATGATTGCCTCGGACAGTTGTGGTCACAACCCCACCTGCCGCTTTCTTCGTTATCATGCTTGATGTTTGGAATGGGTGAATTGGAAGTCCTGGAGCAACTTCATATCCAATTCGGTATATTTTTTTAAAAAAATGGAGTGAAGAGCGAATACACTTGAGATGAAATTCTATGACTCGGAATAGTCCATTCATGTGAGTAACAGAAGGAAGATTGCACCCTGAGGTATAGTGGAAAAACAGGTCAAGTTTAGAGGATAAAAAACCCCTAGCACGCAACATTAATTGTTCTACTGGGAGGTGATTGCGTAGCATGGAAATAAAGCATTGACGGAAAGACTCTGAGCGTGGAAAGCTCTGCATTTGGAAACAGCGGAGCCAAAAGGGAACATTTCCCGCCACAAATACCATGGGTACGTTTTTTTCCGATGCAAACCAAAAATGGGCCGAGACGATTGCGTATTAGTTTCCTATAAATACCATGACCTAAAGTTCCCAATTAACTTTAATTAGAAACTTTCCACAGCATCTTTGCTGAATTGTTGATTGCGGCGGAGCTGTGTATTATTTGCCGGCATATTTATAATTTGGCAATTCGTCCAAAACATTTTTAAAGGGTTTTGCTTTGCTTATGCATTAAGTTTTCCTATGGAAACTGTGGCAAACGTACTTATGATTTCACACGCTGCTAATTGACTGCTAAAGTCGTGTCCTCTTGCCACTCCCCTGGATGCCTGTTAAGTGAGGTGGAAAAGCTTTGCAAAGTTGCATCTTGTCTCTTGGGCTATAAGTGGCTATTGCAAATATGTGTGGACTAGTAGCTTTTTAATGATTTGTTGGCAAGTCTGGTTTTAGTTGCCTAGTGATCCTCAAGGCTCTCATCAGTGCTTAGGTTTGCCATTGAGCTGCTTTGAGTTTGAAATATACACTTTTAGCTCATGACTGGACTGCATTACAGTGGTACCTTGGGTTACAAACACTTCGGGTTACAAACACTTCGGGTTACAGACTCCGCTAACCCGGAAGTAGTACCTCGGATTAAGAACTTTACCTCAGGATGAGAACCGAAATCGTGCGTTGGCAGCGCCAGGCCCCATTAGCTAAAGTGGTACCTCAGGTTAAGAACGGTTTCAGGTTAAGAACGGACCTCCGGAACGAATTAAGTTCTTAACTAGAGGTACCACTGTAGAGGGCTTTTAGTAGGTGCTGCTTTCTTTCTCCTCTTGTACAGTGGTACCTCGGGTTACATACGCTTCAGGTTACAGACGCTTCAGGTTACAGACTCTGCTAATCCAGAAATAGTACCTCGGGTTAAGAACTTTGCTTCAGGATGAGAACAGAAATCGGGCAGCGGCGGTGCAGCGGCAGGGGGAGCCCCAATAGCTAAAGTGGTGCTTCAGGTTAAGAACGGACCTCCGGAACGAATTAAGTTCTTAACCAGAGGTACCACTGTATTTTTCCCTTCGACGCTGGTTTTTAGGAGTGCTCTCCTCCTCAGTCCCCCTTCATTATTTTCCGACTCTTGCTGATCGAGCATGATTTCATATGTCAAAACTCGTGTGCTAAACTGGGTTTGATTGTCTTACATACTTGCTCTGAAAGAGGCCAGTCAGATTTCCGAGCATACTGCTGCCCACATGAATGAAGCATTGCCGCATTTGCCACTTGTTCTCGCCTGGTGACAGCCCAGGCTTCCTCTGACAGAGCTGGTGGCAAGGAAATTGGACGTGGTTAATGGCCAGTGAGGGACCCAGGTGGCGCTGTGAGTTAAACCACTGAGCCTCTCAGGCTTGCTGATCAGAAGGTCGGCGGTTCGAATCCCTGCGACGGGGTGAGCTCCCATTGTTCGGTCCCAGCTCATGCCCACCTAGCAGTTCGAAAGCACGTCAAGTGCAAGTAGATAAATAGGTACCACTCCGGTGGGAAGGTAAACGGCGTTTCCGTGCGCTGCTCTGGTTCGCCAGAAGCGGCTTGGTCATGCTGGCCACATGACCCGGAAGCTGTCTGCGGACACACGCTGGCTTCTCGGCCAGTAAAGCGAGATGAGCGCCGCAACCCCAGAGTCGGACACGACTGGACCTAATGTTTAGGGGTCCCTTTACCTTTACCTTTAATTGCCAGTGATCCATACTGGGTCATTTCAGCGCATTCGTATAGGTCAGTGATGGCCAACCTTGACACTCCAGATGTTTTGGAACTACAACTCCCATCATCCCTAGCTAACAGGACCAGTGGTCAGGGATGATGGGAGTTGTAGTCCCAAAACATCTGGAGTGTCAAGGTTAGCCATCACTGGTATAGGTGCTCTTAATGCTTCAGAGGAATAAAATAACCAAACATAACCAAATCTACTTGCAAGTAAGACCCATAGCAGAAATCGGCAATAAAGCCTTTTCTGTTGTTTCCTGGCACATTGCAAGTGTCGTCTTACAAGTATAAATGCTTGCCAAACAAACAAACAAACAAAACCCTCCTTGCACATAGAAAGTTAGCATGATTGAGGGAAAGGTTTAGCCTTTCCTTTCCTCCTGAATGTATCCCCCCCCCCCCCATTTGAATGAAGGTTTCACCTGGAGGAACATAGAATTCCTGCCGGCAGCCTAAAGTGGTACAGTCCATTATTACGAGTCTGCTGCATGTATCAGTTGAGTTGAGGTAAATGCCTTATGAGGAACGGCTTAGGGAGCTGGGTATGTTTAGCCTGGAGAAGAGAAGGTTAAGGGGTGATATGATAGCCATGTTCAAATATATAAAAGGATGTCATAAAGAGGAGGGAGAAAAGTTGTTTTCTGCTGCTCCTGAGAAGAGGACACGGAGCAATGGATTCAAACTACAAGAAAGAAGATTCCACCTAAACATTAGGAAGAATTTCCTGACAGTAAGAGCTGTTCAACAGTGGAATTTGCTGCCAAGGAGTGTGGTGGAGTCTCCTTCTTTGGAGGTCTTTAAGCAGAGGCTTGACAGCCACCTGTCAGGAATGCTTTGATGGTGTTTCCTGCTTGGCGGGGGGTTGGACTGGATGGCCCTTGGGGTCTCTTCCAACTCTATGATTCTATGATTCTAGGTTCCAGAGGGGTAGCTGTGCTCATCATTGCGGCAAAAAGAGTCCCATGGACCAACAGATTTATTGTGGCTCAAGCTTCTGCAGACAGGAATCCACTTCATCAGATTCAAGCTCACTTTAGTCCATGAAGCTTATGCCATAACAAACTTGCTAATGCTTAAAGTCCCACAAGACTCTTTATTGGTTCCTAAATGAGGATATTTAATGCTGCAGCAATGTTTGCTCATTCAAATGCTAAGCAGGCATCCCCGAACTTCGGCCCTCCAGATGTTTTGGACTACAGTTCCCATCATCCCTGACCACTGGTCCTGTTAGCTAGGGATCATGGGAGTTGTAGGCCAAAACATCTGGAGGGCCGCAGTTTGGGGATGCCTGTGCTAAGGAGTGCAGATGAATTCTCCCTGCAAGGTTTTTCCACAAAGGGAGACAAGCTGCAGTCCCCGCGAGGCTTCATTTGTAGGGGTGCCCACAATCCTAGCATCTTAAATTTAAATGTGCTTTATTTACTACATATTATTTATTCTCCTTTTCACACAACTGTTTTCTCTCAATGTGGCTCCCGTTAATACTAGTAATGAGCAAAAACTGCTTTGCAGGGGGGTTTTGTATTGTGAGGTGTGTGGGAGGAAAATAATGAGATCCGTCTGACATATGTGTGGGTTAATTAAGAAAAGAACCAGCTGGACGCCTGGGTTCAAAACGCTGGGCTTTGCATACTCTCCAGCAGGAGAGAGCCCCCAGCAAAATTTAAAAGCAGTCACAAAATTAAGCAGCCGTATAACATGGGAATATAGGCTGTCAGACCCATTTTCATATCCCGTTTAGTCTGCTTACAGCACTTGCCCTCTCTCCCCCTCTGGCAGTGAACAGTCCATACTGTTAAGTAAGCTTAAAATGCTTTACTTACAAAATCCAAAGGTCTGATTCATGCGTTATTCCATGCAGCAGCGTGGAGAACACCTTTAGAATACCCTTGGGTACAAAATACAGAAAGTTAGCTTCAAGCATGCATTCCGAGCTTGGAGCAAGCTCAGACATGTCCTTCCTGGTTTATCACATGGTGCGAAGAAAGTGAGAGAAAGGAGGAGGGAAACTTCATTTCCTATGACCTAACTGAGTCTAGGTAAACATAATGGTGGTGGAAATAGCACTACAACCCACTTGAGAATCTCAACTCACCTGTTGCAGTCTAATGCTATAGGCCAGTTTTCAGATTCCCCCTCTCCAGCCCTGCAAGATTGGCTATTTATGTTCTCTGCAGTGGTTGATATGGGGGAAATGGCTAACAACAACAACAAATTATTTATATGCCACCCATCGGACTGGGTTGCCCCAGCCACTCTGGGTGGCTTCCAACAAATTAAACGCATTAAGCACAGTCAAACATCAAACATTAAACACTTCCCTACACAAGGCTGTCTTCAGATGTCTTCTGAAAGTCAGATAGCTTTTTTAAAAATAAAAGAACCCTATTTTTATTCATATTAAAGCCTGCTTACGTGACAAATTTAGGGAGTAATCGAATGAACAGGATTTTCATCCTTGGTTTTCGTGAAACCGTTGCTGGAGTGTGTTCAGATTAGTCAGGTTGCTCCAGAAAATATTGTTTTTGCAAGGTTAATTGAGACCATAGGCAAAATGTGTCGCTTACCACAGCAATTAATCTTGGATACTGCTAGGCTTTAATCTGACACACACGGTTTTCACCCCCTGTAACAGACCTTTGATACATTTAATTCTGCTGAGCAATATTGATTACGCTGCTGTGCAGTGTATACGTCCCAAAATTTCGCAGGACTTTCTTGGTATTCTCTTACTGGTGATTATTACCTAAAAGCTCAACCACAATGTGGCCACATCTGGATGATCAAATGTACGTGCAGCCACACCAGGTTCTTTGCTCCTGCTTGCCTCTCTCGGGTGAGCAGGGAAGCCAGCCAGGAAGTTGCAGATAGTCACAGTTTCTTGTGGCATCTGAGTCAGGACACTGGTGAATGGTTTCCAAGCAACCAGGGCCGTCTTACCTATAGGCACTAGGGGTGCAGGGCACCCGGGCGCCGGGCTGAGAGTCCGGGGCCCGAGAGTTGAGTCCAGGGAAGAGCCTGTCCTTCGGTCGGAGCACCGCAACGGAGAGCCAGTGTGGTGTAGTTGTTAAGAGCGGTAGACTCGTATTCTGGGGAACTGGGTTTGTGTCTCCGCTCCTCCACATGCAGCTGCTGGGTGACCTTGGGCTAGTCACATTTCTTTGAAGTCTCTCAGCCCCACTCACATCACAGAGTGTTTGTTTTGGGGGAGGAAGGGAAAGGAGATTGTTAGCCGCTTTGAGACTCCTTCGGGGAGTGATAAAGCGGGATATCAAATCCAAATCCAAACTCTTCTTCTTCTGCTGCTGCGGGCGGCTCTCCACCCCAACCCCCTGCCCAGCGTCTGATGGCAGAATCATCATCAAAGTCTTAAGGTGCCGCGGGACCAAAGCGAGCGGGCGCTCTGTGTCCCTGGACGGTCTTTCGTGAGCCGCCCACAGAGGCTTGCCACTTGGGTGCCCGGTGGCTGCCAGCCTTAACTTTCCTCCTTCCCTTTCTCTGCCTCCCAAATTTTAGGCACCTTGCTGGAGACGGAGGGCAACATGTGAGCAGGGAGGGCAACGCAGACGATGAAGAAATCGTCTCGGCGGAGTCCCCGGCCATTTTATTTGATTTTTAACCCCCTCCCTGTCGCCAACACCAGGCATCCGACTGAGCTCCAGCCACAGTAGCTCCATCCAGAAGGCGTGGGGGGGGGACACACTGGGCGGATTTTTGCACCCCAGCTCTGCATATGCTTAAAACAGCCCTGCAAAAAACGGATTAAAATTAGTCGTTGTGCTCCTTGCCACAGCCCCGTTCATGCAGTGATAGGACATGTGCTCACTTTCCCTGGGATCACCCGTAGGAGAATTATTGGGAAGAAGACGATCTAGTAATTACATGGGGGGGGCAATGGCATGGAAGCAGTAGTGCTAGGCTGGGGAAACAATGGTGCTTAATTGGCATTTCCTCAAGTGTTGATTATAGGTGGAGGAGTAAGCAAATTGTATCTAAAGTATAATTATGCAAATGAGCTGGAATGGTTAGCCTGTCGATGCATTTAGTCGCTTAGAGGTGGCCTGATTCATACGCTGGTTTGTTCTACCCTTTTAAGCTATTAAGAGAAATGAATGCCTAATAAGATTTTTTTTGGGGGGGGGCAGGGAGGCCACTGTAATATCTGGATTTCAAATGTTTTTCTCTACCTGAAGGTAGGGAAGGAACTCTTTGAGCCATCCAACTCTGGGACATTCTGATCTGAAAGGGATCTTCCTTCGCAGGTGTAGATTTGCAGCGAGTATTACACCACTCCCATGCAAAATACCATATTTTTCCGTGTATAAGACTAGTTCCCCCCCCTCCTGAAAAATAATGTCAAAAATTACGGGGCGTCTTATACACGGGGACATCTCCCCCCCATTTTCTTAAACCCGAGCCCCCCAAAATAGGGGGTGTTTTATACATGGGGGCGGCTTATAGACGGAAAAATACGGTATATACGTGGAGATGCCTTGCAGTACGCAAAAGGAGTTCGTCTTTCAGGGCCACGATCCTAGAAAAGAGGCTGATCCACACTGAGTCAGACCACTGACCCATCAAGATCAGTTTGCTCTACATCAGAGTAGCCCATATTATGCCCACCATGCATGGTTGGACTTCAACCGCCATCAACCCTTGGTTATATGTGAGGACAACAACATTTGAAACCACCACATTGTCTACCTTTGGTCTGTTCTGACAGCAGCTCTCCAGGGTTTTAGACAGGAATCTTCTTTTTTATATATATATATAATCTATTTATTGAATTTTCCAATACAAATCTCAACACATCACATTGAAATTATCCCCAATCACATTTCAAATTACAATCCAAATTAATTATACAATTCCCAATTAAAAGAAACATTCCAATTATGCCTAATTATTATAATAAGTTTTTTATATATGGACTTCCCATGCCTCGGACGCCGGAGCTTCCCTGATCACCCCCATCGATTGCTTTTCAAAATTCTTTCCAATATTTCCACATCCGCTGATACATGCCAGCAAGCAGGCTAAATTATAATGAACAATGTCTCTGTGTGGATGAGGTCGATCTTTTTAATTCCAAATGCCACATTCCGACCGTCGCCATCTTCTCGTCCTGTTGTTCACCAGACTTCTCCACGCTGCTACTCTCCCCGCTTGCTTTGCACCTACCCCTTTCCAGGAGTGCCAGTCTCTAATATAAATCAAATTTCAATAAACAACCAGAACTGGCTTCTCCCTATGGAGTAGTGCTCTGCCTCACGGGCTCCCCACACCGATTCAATTCTTGCAGCGCCATTACTTGCGAAGTCGGAGTAGACCGGAATCTTCAACTAGTCTTACCTGGAGATTCCAGTGTATGAACCAATGACTTTTTGGAGGGGTGGTTGGTTTTTTGTTTTGTTTTTGCATTCAAAGCACATGCTATACTCCTGAGCCATTGCCCTGTCCCAAACCCTGCTACGTAGAGTTCTAGGTTCATTCAGAACTCCTTAGCTGAGGCCTTTCATGATTCCTGGTGGTTTGAGGAGGTGCCATTTTTCAGGCACACTCTCTGGGCCCCAGTATGTTTTCTCCCATAAATGGCTGGGTTGGGAATTGGACTTCTTCTTCCACCATGAGGGGCCTCCTTGTAATCAGTAACCCATGACTTTCAAAAATGAAGTAAGAACTGTTCCCCCACCCCCAAAAGAAGAGAAGGTGCTGTGACATTACAGAATTAGGACTGTACTTGGAAAAGCCCAAATTATGGGACGTGACCCTATAGTATGGGAAATCCTAGTCTCTGAAACCTCAGTGCCTGTGTTCAGGTATGTTTTAGAGGTGCAGTCCTGTGGATTGTCACACCTCTCTACCTGGAGTCCATGACGTATAATCAAGCTAGAACTGCAATCTCCCGGAGATTGAGCAATATTGCCAGACAAGAGGACATAGCTCAAGTCAAACCAGGGATGTTCCTAGGGGGCCAGATATATCAAATGACACCCTATCTCGCGGAAATCCACTATGTGGAATGCCGCAGACTTCATACAGCGGCTAGACTAAACGCCCTTGATTCCGCGGTATTGTGGGGAAGGTACAAGGGAGTTCCATACGCCCAGAGAACCTGTCACTGTACTATGGGCGTGGTTGAGTCTACCGAACATATCCTTCTGTCTTGTCCTCTCTATGTAGAACTTAGGCAAAATCTTATAACTCCACTTTTACGTCAATCTAGCTTTCTACCCAGAGAAAGACGGGTTGTATTTCTAGTAATATTACTGAATAATATTACTAGAAATACAGCCTCCCTGGTGGCTAAGTTTCTTTTTTTAGCTTCTAAGCATCACAATATTTTAATTTATTGTATCTATATGAGGCTATTTGTTTAGTTCCATTCTATTGTGGACTATGTTTCCTTTTTTCAGAGTTCTCTCAGATGCTTTTAATTCTGTACAAATGTATTCTTCTGACTCACGGTCAAATAAAAGAATGATGATGATGTTTTTAGGGATTGGTGGGGTCACTGGGTAGTGTTTTCTGAAAATTGATAGACGTTGGAGCCTTCAAATTGAAATCTATGTTTTGAGTTCTTGTTAAGTTATTGAGAGGTACCCACATTGGAGACCTCGACTCTGAAAATTACAAAATTATCCAAAATTAACCACCTTCTGTTAGACAGCAAATAAGTATTTTTATTTTAAAAAATGTAGAGTTTACTGCTTCAATGTCATCCTATCAAGGGCCTTTAGTTTTTGTGTCGGGAACTCAAGAGAATAACATGCTGACGGTATTTTAGTGATTTTAATTATGATCCAGTAACGAGCATTTCTGAACTCCATCTGGACTTTTCAAATGTACAAATTGTATTAATCTGGCGGAATAAGATTTTATCTGCATTAATGGCTCATTTGAAAGTCTTCAAAACCCCTTATGGATACTTAATCATGTTATATCTCTGTTGTTCACATTGTTTCTACAAAATGGCCCCTGAGAGGAAGAAATGCTCCTGTTCCAGGCAGTGCCATTATTGGGGTACTGATGTTACACCAGCTTCAGTTGATTCCCTTAGTGGTGCCTTTTAGCGTATTAACTATTAGTTGCTTGGGATCTATGTATGCAAACAGCCTTACCTGGACATGCCAGGGTCTGAAGCTGGAATGTTCTGCAGGCAGGTGCTGAACCATTGAATGGTGGCCTTTCCCCTGAAAGAGCCTCACCGGATGGCTCTACCAGAAATGGGAAGGGTAGGATGCCAACAAGGTTGAGCAGAGTTAAGATCTGACATGGCACCACAGTGAAAAGATGCTGTGTACAGCAGGTTGAGTCTGCCTTAAAATGCACAGCTATCCAAAACAGGAATCCTTATTAGAAGTAAAAGGTAAAGGGACCCCTGACCATTAGGTCCAGTCGTGACCGACTCTGGGGTTGTCCAATTTCCGTTACGGGGCCTAATCCGGCCCGCTGGTCGGTTTAATCTGGCCCCTGTGGCAGTTTATTTCCTGGGGTAAAATCCCCCAAAAAGCTCAACAATCCTAAAAAAAGTCAACGACTTTGGTCAGCCCTCACACATGTTCACTTCATCAAATCTGGCCCTCTTTGAAAAAGGTTTGGACACCCCTGCTTTAAAGGGGTTTTTATTATTATTATTTTTTTATTGACTGTTTGGTCTTTTTATGTTTAAACTAATAAATAAAAAAAAAAATTTAAAGGGGGGGGGGAGAAAACTGTGCGCACACTGGCGGTTGCACACATGCCAAACACACAAATGGGGATGAAATATACTCGGAGTCGAGTTTGGATTTCATGCTCTTTATTCAGCTCATAGTAGCGAGGAATGCAAGTTCCCCCAGAACGTCTGCTTTATATACATTATTTACACAATGGGCCCCATGTGATTGGCTAATTCCAGGATATTCCTGTAGGCCAATCAGGTTACGGATTCACTTCCCCCTGGAGCTGGATTGGGTGGCTCCTGCAGACCAATCAGACTGCTGCATTCTGAATCCTATTGTTCCAGGACCATTCAGACTGCTGCATTCTGAATCCTATTGTTCCAGGACCATTCAGACTGCTGCATTCTGGATCCTATTGTTCTAGGACCAATCAAGCTGCTGCATTTTGGATCCTATTCAACTCAGTACATAACAGGGGAGTTGCCTGTAGCCCAAGTCCTGAATGCTGAATTTTATATAGCAATGGATGCTGAATATACCACATTACTCTTCTGTTGCAAGTCAAGGTGCCTGCCCATAGGTAAAGCCTTGTCATGCGTTATGAATTTCCAGATGAATTACATAAATTTCTGGAGGACGAAAACTCTACGGTTGCCCGCCTACTCATTGATCATGACATTGAGAAACTCTGAAGGTGGCTAATTCCCACATTCTTTGTGTGACAGAGTAAATCCATTCCTTAGGAGAGCAAATTGGATTGTAAGTGAAAATAGCTTGTGGAAATACGGATGTTTTCCAAGAATAAATCTTTTATTGAAAGCAATGAACTAGAACTCGATGCTGCGTGGAAACAATGTACACAGAGAAATTTACTAACTCTGAAAAAAGTAACTTTCAGAAATATTTTACAGTTATCAAATTTTACAGTTATGTCCAGAGGAGGGCAACCAAAATGGTCAAAGGCCTGGAAACGATGCCCTATGAGGAACGGCTTAGGGAGCTGGGTATGTTTAGCCTGGAGAAGAGAAGGTTAAGGGGTGATATGATAGCCATGTTCAAATATATAAAAGGATGTCATATAGAGGAGGGAGAAAGGTTGTTTTCTGCTGCTCCTGAGAAGAGGACACAGAGCAATGGATTCAAACTACAAGAAAGAAGATTCCACCTAAACATTAGGAAGAACTTCCTGACAGTAAGAGCTGTTTGACAGTGGAATTTGCTGCCAAGGAGTGTGGTGAAGTCTCCTTATTTGGAGGTCTTTAAGCAGAGGCTTGACAGCCACCTGTCAGGAATGCTTTGATGGTGTTTTCTGCTTGGCAGGGGGTAGGACTGGATGGCCCATGGGGTCTCTTCCAACTCTATGATTCTGTGATTCTATGAATACTGTCATGTGTTGCTGTATTAGAAATCCATTCAGTGCCAAAGTGCCAGAAAGCTTCTTTGGCACCAAAGGAGATAGGTACTCTTTGGGCTCTGAGCTGAAACTTGCATTTCAAAATGTCTCTGCTTGAGTTCCAGATCAGAGGAAGGAGAGCGAGCCCATGCACTCTCTCTTGAGCAACAAGGCAATGAACATTTTGATTTCATTTTCAACCTCTTATCTTTGCAAGACTAGGTTCTTGGCGTTTGCATCAATCAAAACACAAGTACTGCTGCAGGATAAATACAGAGCGTGAATTAAGAGCTACTACTTCTGAAATGGGACGCGGGTGGTGCTGTGGGTTAAACCACAGAGCCTAGGGCTTGCCGATCAGAAGGTCGGCGGTTCGAATCCCCACGACGGGGTGAGCTCCCGTTGCTCAGTCCCTGCTCCTGCCAGCCTAACAGTTTGAAAGTATGTCAAAGTGCAAGTAGATAAATAGGTATCGCAGCGGGAAGGTAAACGGCATTTCGGTGCGTTCTGGCTTCAGTCATGGTGTTCTGTTGTGCCAGAAGCGGTTTAGTCATGCTGGCCACATGACCCGGAAAGCTATCTGTGGACAAACGCCGGCTCCCTCGGCCTGAAAGCAAGATGAGCGCCGCAACCCCATAGTCGCCTTTGACTGGACTTAACCATCCAGGAGTCCTTTACCTTTACCTTTACCCTTAGGTTATGGTGGGTGGCTCAATGAAAAAGGTGACCCATTATGAGACAGCTTGTGAAGAGGATACATTCAGTGTTAGAGATCATTTGCAAGAGGATAATTAGTAAGCTGCCTGTATCATAATGCGTTTACATAAATCTGGGATGCAGCCTCTGGAGTACCATGTACAGCTGGTTGTCACAGCTCAAAGGATAATGTAGACTTGGAAAATATGCAGAAAAGGGCAGCAAAAAATTGCCAGGGCTCTGGAGCAACTCTTCTGCAAAGAAATGTTACAACATTTGGGGCTTTTTAGTTTAGAAAAGTGAGCAAATGGGTGGGGTACACGGCACAGTGTCTATTGCCTCACCCACTTGGAGACAGTCTTAAAATAATTACAAATAAACATTGCAAGATACAAAGTTACACATTGCTCTTAAACAAGGAAGCAATGCGGCCCCATCTTTTTAATCCTTAATACAGTTCAATAAACTTTTCACTGTATGGTCACAGAGAGAAAGATCTCCTAAGCAACTTGTTTGTATTGAGAAGCCTAGCCACTACAGCAGGGGTCGGCAAGGTTTTCCTCGCCTGTGCCGGTTCACTTCAGCGGAGATACCTCTGTGGGCCAGAGCACGTGCAGCCTCGATTTCTGGCATCTGCACAGACATGATTTTCGGCGTCAGCCTCTGTGCAGACGTGATTTTCGGCATCTGTGCATATGCAGATGCAATTTTCGGCACCGCGGAAGTGAGTCCCTGTGCTGCGCTGCACCAGTTTAACACAGTGTACAGGGGCTTGCTGAGCGGGCAGCTTGGTTCGAGGGCAGTTCGTGCCCCGGTTAACCCCCCCCCCGTGGGCTGCTTGTGGCTCATGGGCCTTAGGTTGCCTACCCCTGCACTACAGTAAGAAGCTGCCATTCTCAGGTTTCATCTCCTGCTGTGAGAGACTGCAGCTCGGGCTTCCTGGATGAGTCATCAGTCAGCCTAAATACTGTACAAGAAACATCCATATTTTTTCTGCCGCATTTGACAGAGTGAAACCTCTTGTTCCTAATGCACACATCTCTTTGCAAATGCTTTCAGACACAATGCAGCCAAACATTATGTGTTATGCTTATCAAATGTATATCTTTAACAAGCAGCTGGGGTGAGGCACATAATTTTTTATGATTATTCTTAGTGACAAACTGTTCAGGCTGAGGAATGGCATAACCATACTGGTCTTGCTGGGCTGATGAGCTACAGTATCTTTTCCTGGTTACCTAGGAGCCACTGTAGTACAACATATGTCTGCCCAATAACTCACACTGCCTGAGAGGTACCCTGCGGTTGTAGAAGGTAGAGTCCTGGCCCCCTGCTGTCAGAGTTCGTGGCATCTTGCAGTCTTCAGAGTCCCACACCAAATCTAAACTCTTCTTCTTCTTCTTCCCCCCGCCCCTGCCACATTTTAACAGCTTCCCTCCTAAAGATTCTGGAAATCTCTTGAGTCCCCCCAAGTCTGCTGACACCTCCCTCTTCTGCATGAGTGGTATGGTTCTGGCTGTTGTTGTTGTTGTTTAGAAGAGTAGAAGAAGAGTTTGGATTTGATATCCCGCTTTATCACTACCCGAAGGAGTCTCAAAGCGGCTAACATTCTCCTTTCCCTTCCTCCCCCCCCCAACAAACACTCTGTGAGGTGAGTGGGGCTGAGAGACTTCAGAGAAGTGTGACTAGCCCAAGGTCACCCAGCAGCTGCATGTGGAGGAGCGGAGACGCGAACCCTGTTCACCAGATTGCGAGTCTGGGCTTGCAAGGGGAGGAGTACGTGAGCTTGTTGATCTTGTCTATGGTTTATTGGAGCAGGAGTGATGTGTCTGAAAGGGCACAGAGCCACTGAGTACTGCAGGTAGGAGTTGCTTCTTCCGTGTTTTGTGTAGTTCTAATCTTACTGATACTTAGCAAATTCTAAGACTTTTCAGGCATTTCAAAACCCTTGAAATTCCGTATCACCACACTGCGTTGCTTTGCAGAGAGAGAGGTGGTAAAGGTAAGCTGGGCTTTTATCTCTCTACTTACTCAGATGTTTGTATGGCCCTTGCTTCTGTAAAAGATTCAGGAGCTTTATTTACAAATCAAATTCTGGGTGGGTTTTTTTTTAATGTTAAGTGATAAAAAACATTCCCCGCGTCAAAAGCTTGAAGATGTATGTGCCTTAATATCCTGTTGAATAGAAATGCACCCCTATAGTGTCCTTTCTAATTTCCTCCTATCTATAATGCTTAAGAGATGTATTCTGCGATTTCATTTTATTTTTATTACCTTTGCAGTTCCTTTGTGTGCATTTGTTGATTATGCTGGGTGCGTGGGGGAAAGCAGGACTTATTCAGATCAAGCACACATAAAACCTTCTAATGTGGAAAATGACATTTCGTGCTATTGATATTCCGTCACGTGGCAATTGGGATTGGCACAATTATTTGCAATTTGTATTTGTAATTAAATTTTTAAAAGTGACCAGGTTTTTTAGTTCTGTCTGATTTGCTGAGGGAGGGTCTGGTTGGTGTGAATCTGTGGCTTCCATCTACATGGCCATTCATGCTAATCTTCCTTCTGAATACCTGTGCTCTTGGGCAAGCAATAAATGCTAGGCTTCTTGGTTGCTGAAAGCCAAGAGTATGAGAAAGTTAACCTTTTGGCTTCACATCTCATCACCAATCCATTCTAAGGGAGTTGTCTTCTAACGCGGCCAGTACTGAACAAATAAATTCCTTGAAATAACTAAATCAAATCAAATCAAATTTTATTACGGCCATAGACCAGCATTTAAAATCTGAAAAGTGCTTTACAGAGCTAAAAGAAATTAAAACTCAGAATGAATATAGAAGTCTAAAAATTTAAAAGGGGCTAAAAATACCCAAGAGGAGGGTCCAGCTTGCCTTTTCCCAGCTTCTGCTCAAGGTCTTCATTCCATTCCCGAACAGAAGAGCTGCTACCCCAGCCCAACACCAAGTTTGATACTCCGCTGACTGGTTTGTTCTGGGAGGGTAGACTGTGCTTGCAGATCTGCGTGCTGGACTCAGGCACGGGCACAACACCCTCTCAGGGGTTGGCCAAACCAAGTTGAGCCCCTGGGTTCCTTTAACGGAATACCCTTCACATAGGGATGGTGAGACCGTTCCCCCATCCCTATCACATGAACCAGTGCCTATCCGCAACCTTACAAGGTGTGACGAATTGCTTCGCAGCAGGCGAAACCCAAATGGAAACAGCCAATCAGCCAAGTGGGAAAATTCCTGCTGTGCCCCTGTCCCAACGACAGATGACACACGACGGCATAGCAAGGTCGAGCACAAGCCCTAAATGTAGGGAGAGGAGGGCGGGTATTCCGATGCACAAGCCAAAAGAGGAAGCTCTGGGTCACACGCATGGGTTTATATAGGTCTCTCGATCCATTTAGTCTGCAACCCCATTGGCCAGATGGAAACCCAGCATCGAGGAACCTACCAATCGGGTGTTGTGGCTATCCAATGGACCCACCCACAACCAAGAGGTCAGTCTCCAGATCTCACCGCAACATGTGCCCTCTTTTTGGGAGGACACAATTTCTCAACAGAAGTCAAATAAGCCAACAGGATTTCTCCCCTAGCAGTTCCGAAACACCTCCCCCCCGACCACTTAAAAATTGTTGGTGGTCTCGATGGGCTACTTAATTATTTTTCAGCCTGTCGTCGTAACTTCTACAACAACTGTGCTCTAGACGTGGCATGGTTTTTAATTGAAATTTAATGGCTTCATCGATTTCTTGCATTACAGTTTCCATCCCATAGAAGTAAAATTGTAATGCGATAAAGTACAATGCAAGAAATGAAAGAAGCAATAAAAATGAAATTAAATATCAATATGAATGTTTATTGCAGCCATGCCACAGACCACCTGAATGAATCCTGTGGACCACTGGTACACTGCAGCCTACATTTTCATTTAAGAAACAAAACTACAGTATTTTCCTGCGTATAAGACTACATTTTAACCCAGGAAAATCTTCTCAAAAGTCGGGGGTCGTCTTATACGCCGGGTCGTATTTCTTATACAGCAAGTATATCCCAAACTGTATATTTTAACTGGAAAAGTTGGGGGTCGTCTTATACACCCAGTCGTCTTATATGCCGGAAAATATGGTAAACAAAAACAAAGGTCTATTGATGCATTCCTTACATCTTTATAGAATCTGGTGCTTTTCATTATAGGCTGGTAAAATCACCCCTTTTAGATGGCGGTGCATTTGTTAGAGGGACTATTCAATGGAATTATTCTAGTGCGCCCTTTTCAGTTTCGTTGCTGTACAGGTTGCTGCTGTTCTCTTAAGTTTGTTGCATTTATATAAATACTTTGACTTTTATAGCAGCTGAGTTTGGAACGCAGCAATTAAGTGCAGTATCAAGCCAGGATTTGAGTGACATTCCAATAGATGTTTTCCGCAGATTTTTCTCCCTGGAGTGTTTGACATGCTATAATCCATTTTAGTATTTTACTGGGTTTATTTCATTAGCTTGTCACTCTCTGTCCTAAATATAAAGATGCATGCTAAACAAATCGATTGCTGTCACTTGTCAGTATGCTCCAATTACACCGCTGCGTACATGCCTCTAGGAGTAATTGCTCTTATTGGAAAAATGTTCGCAGAATGACCATGCTACCAAGTGGAAGAACAGGGGCGGCTGTCAGCCACTGTGTGGCCAGAGCAGAGGGACAGGCAAGGGTCATCAGGCCATTGTCTAAATATTTGGTGTGCCAACATTTATGATAATGTATAAGGTTCAGAGGACAAGATGGTTGGACAGTGTTCTTGAAGCTACTAACATGAGTCTGACCAAACTGCGGGAGGCAGTGGAAGACAGGAGTGTCTGGTGTGCTCTGGTCCATGGGGTCACGACTAAAGGTTCCATTAAGGTAAAGGTAAAGGGACCCCTGACCATTAGGTCCAGTCGTGTCCGACTCTGGGGTTGCGGCGCTCATCTCACTCTATAGGCCGAGAGCCGGCGTACAGCTTCCGGGTCATGTGGCCAGCATGACAAAGCCACTTCTGGCGAACCAGAGCAGCACACGGAAACGCCGTTTACCTTCCCGCCAGAGCGGTACCTATTTATCTACTTGCACTTTGACATGCTTTCAAACTGCTAGGTGGCCAGGAGCTGGGACCGAGCAACGGGAGCTCGAACCGCCGACCTTCTGATCAGCAAGCCCTAGGATCTGTGGTTTAACCCACAGCGCCACCTGGGTCCCTTACACCCTGGGTTCCATTACTCCGTGCCAAAATGGATTGGGGCCGAGATGAATTTTTATACAGTTCATTTTTCCCACAGTGGAAGGTGGCATTTTGGAGAGTGCTTCTCAGACAGAGCAGCTCTCTTGTTGAGTGTGGGGTGGGTGGGTGGAAATCACCATTTGCATTGCTTTAAAATTGGGATCCTTCCCCCTCTCCCTGAGCAAAGTACTTACCAGGTGCAGAGCAGCCGTCTTATTGGATATCACGCTGTTATCTGCATTCTTTTAAAGTGTCTATAGCAGTGATGGTGAACCTTTGAGAGACCGAGTGCCCAAACTGCAACCCCAAACCTACTTATTTATCGCAAAGTGCCAACACAGCAATTTAACCTGAATATTGAGGTTAACCTGAATACTAAGTAACCTGAATACTAAGGACGCAGGTGGCACTGTGGTCTAAACCACTGAGCCTCTTGGGCTTGCCGATCAGAAGGTCGGTGGTTCGAATCCCCGCGACGGGGTGAGCTCCCGTTGTTCGGTCTCAGCTCATGCCAACCTAGCAGTTCGAAAGCATGAAATGCAAGTAGATAAATAGGTACCGCTCTGGCGGGAAGGTAAACAGCGTTTCCGTGCGCTGCTCTGGTTCGCCAGAAGCGGCTTAGTCATGCTGGCCACATGACCCAGAAGCTGTACGCCAGCTCCCTCGGCCAGTAAAGCGAGATGAGCGCCGCAACCCCAGAGTCGTCCGCAACTGGACCTAACGGTCAGGGATCCCTTTACCCTTTACCTTTAATTGTTTTAAACGTTCTTATTTGTTTTCATTTTTAATTGCCTTGTTTTCCATCCTGGGCTCCTCTGTTGGGAGGAAGGATGTGGGGGGGGGGAATTAAATAAATAAATACTGTACACACAAACCCCACTCTCCCCCTCCCTTGTTCCTTTTAACATCAAGAAAGAGACTGCATTTAAGGAGAAGCTGAAGCTGAAGCAAAACAGGCTGCGGCGAGATTTGAACGGTGAAATCCAGTTTGTGCTGCTATGCTACGCTAGCTCTCTTTGAATGGGTATAAAGGATTGCATTTAGCCACTGGTCCCCATGTGTCCTTGAAGAGAATCCTGCCCCTTTTAAAGGCCAGCCTTATAAAACAATCATTTCAATTTGACCCTAAGCAAACTGAAATAAACGGAAGTGGAAATATTACTTCACGTAGTTAGCCAGGCAGACAAAAGCTTTCCAAAGTATGATGATGAAAAAAATATCCCCCTTTTAGAACTCTTTCCAGATGAAAACAACAAATGGTGTCAAGATTCGCGAAACATTTGTCGTCCTCCCCCCCCCCCACTTTGGTGGTGTAAATTATGTGATGTGTTGCTATTTCTTCTTCTGTGTTTCTGCTTTAGGATTTCTTCCTCGCCCTCCTTTTAAGGGGAGGTCAGGGCTCTGGCCCCTTCTTGAATCCCAAATGAGGGTTGTCAGTCAGGCATGGCAAAATCTAATCTCATCCACTGCAAAAGAAGAAAGCAGACCAGAAAATGATCTGATTTTCCGATTTCATGGGCAAGGTTACCCTGGGAAGTGCTGAAAGGGGCATTTAAAGCCCGTAACTAAGGTGGCATGCCAAACTAAGCACTAATAATGGAGCAACCGGGCGGAAAGATATTGCTTAACAATTTTACAGTTGCTAAGTGTGAAAATTGTAGTGTGGGCCGGCCTGTGGAATCTGTGGCAATTGGCTCAAAGAACTGGAACTGATGTTTAGAGCGGGAATGGTCTCAGCCCCCATAATTCTAAAGCGCTGATGAAGTCAGCCTCTCTGCCTTGGCTGTTCTGACATAAAGTGGAACAGCTTTATCAAGCTTTATACCTCCCGCTCCACCAGAAAATTGCAAAAACGAATTAGTAAGTCTTACTTCCTTACATTTGTTTTAAGTCACAGCCATGGCACTGAAAGCTGCCTCTGCATTTGAAGAGGTTTTCGCTGCAAGATTAGCGAAATTTAGAACCCACGACAAATATAAAAGGCTGGTTTTCATTTTTAAAAAAAGAAAAATGAAGGTGGGAGAATTTGTTCAAGAGAATGTGGTTGATGCATTTGTTAAAATGAAATCTAGTTGTTCCTTTTACAAGAAGTCCAGATTCTCTTGAAGAAACTTCTTCCAAGCTTAGCCATGAGAAGAGCGAAAGATGGACATCTTTGCCTTTCAAGAGAAACTGAAGGTCACTTAGGGAATAAATAAAATAAGAGGGAATTAATATCCAGGTTTGCTAATGTATTCCCCCCCCCCCCAATAAATTTTTATTGGTTTTATCAAATTAGTACAATAAAACACACAAACAACAATCAAACAGAAAAAACACAGCATACAAAAGAAAAATATATAAGAACATACATAAATCCTTTAAACCTATCATTATTTCATATCATCGTGGGTTGACTTCCTCCCGTCCTCTCTTCCTGCGTACCATGTAAATCATCTTTAGTAATTTCTTTACATCATTAAAAACATTTTTTTATTATTTTACCTTAACATCTCTAAGTTTCTATTGTCCATAACATTTATTCAAACAATTATAAAACATAGATCTATTTTCTAACTCTACAGCCTCACTCATCTTTCAGCTTACTTCTACTCTTTAATCTTACAATACTTTTTAAAATATGATTTAAATTTCTTCCAATCTTCTTCCACCGCTTCCTCCCTCTGGTCACGAAGTTTTCCGGTCAGCTCAGCAAGTTCCATATAGTCCATCATTTTCATCTGCCATTCTTCTATCGTTGGTAATTCCTCTGACTTCCAGTTTTTAGCTAACAAAATTCTAGCTGCTGTTGTGGCATACATAAAGTCAGTCCTATCATATTTTGGGATTTCCTGTTTTACAATACCAAGTAAAATGGCTTCTGGTATCTTACTGAATGTGTTTTTCAACACTCTTTTCAATTCATTATAAATCCTTTCCCAGAAGTCTTTCACCTTTGGGCACGTCCACGGGTTTGCTAATGTAAAGGCTGTTTTGTTCCTCCGTACTTCTGCAGAACTTCTATTTACGTTTACAAACTGCAGACTTCAGAACAACACATTACTTTCCCGCTCCCTGCCATCTTGTTCAATATTCAACCTGATGAAGAGTTCTGGAAAACCCAAAAGTTTGCCCGTTATGTGTGAGAATTCGGATGGCCCATCTAAAAGTATTAGCTTACCTTTATTCCCAGTTTGTGTAAAAGCAGATGTTGTGTGCTGCTAGTCACCTTACTTTGAAGAAGTACTTCCTGTGAGGTACAACAAAATGAAAATAACGTAAATAAAAATTCTTCTTTTTTTTTTAAAGCTAAAAATTTTGAGACCGGAGGGAGGAAAGGGTGTAACAGGAGGAAATTTAGGAGTTTAAAATTAGGTTGGAGTAAGGAAAATGGTTAAGATTTTAGGAAAGTATCAGAAGTAGCTAGGAGCCGAGGTGTAGATCTAGGATTGTTAGGATAAGTAAAATGTTTGTGGTATTTTATGTTTTTTGTAAAAATTTGGGAAACTGATAAAGAGGATAGATAATGAATTCAACAGGGGGGACATGAGGAAGTCAACCGAAAAATGAAATCGAGGAAAGGAAGAATATCTGGCCTAGAGAAATAGGCCAGACTCAAGCAATGATATGAAGCACCGGTATATTAATCATGTTAAATGTGATATGTTTATTGTCTTTCCCGGTGAGAGAGGGGAATGGAAATTTGCTTCCCCTAGTGCAGGGGTAGGCAACCTTCGGCTCCCAGATGTTTTGGGACTACAACTCCCATGATCCCTAGCTAACAGGACCAGTGGTCAGGGATGATGGGAGTTGTAGTCCCAAAACATCTGGGAGCCGAAGGTTGCCTACCCCTGCCCTAGTGAGAGGGGGGAGGATGCAAATTTAACGGTAATGTAAAGTGCTTAAAATTGTTAAAATCAATAATTCTTTTTGAAAAATATAAAAATTCCCCCTTTCAGTGATAAATCCTCCTTGGTCAGTCTGTCCTGTTTCTTCCTTCCCGATGAAGACGCTGTGGGATGTAAACACTAGAGCAGTCAAGTACAACAATGCTAGAAGGTATCTCAGTCCTCCAGCCACAACTTCCTGGTCACCTGGATTGAGATAACTTCCTTTTGCAAGCTAGAAGTGGGAGTGGCTTCACCTGGGAAGGTATGAGTAAAACCCACAGGTCAGCAGCCATTCTTCCTCTTCTCTCTTCTCTCTCTCTCGCTTGGACTGCGAGGAGGATGTTCAGTTGGCTTCCAGCCAACTGGGGCCTAATGGAGAGATTCCTATTGTAAATATCTTTACTAAGAATAAGCCTGCCTTCATTTGGGATCTTGGGATCTTCAATTGAATGTCCGTGAGTAAACATTTTATATCTTTATATAGAAGACGTGTGTTGTGTCTTATTTGTAAGAGGGACAAAGGGGAAATATATAGTGACAAACCAGGAAACTAGATTAAGCTGATTCTAGCGAATCAAAGCAACTTCCACTGTGTGTATTTTAAAAGGGAATGTTACTCTGCTAGTTGAACTTGCAAGCGCAAGTTAGGATGAGATATATTAAATTATAAATCATCATCCACGTTCCCAAACATTCCCACAGACGCTTCCTCTTAGCTCTTCCCTTCTTCTGTGCTGGTTTACATGGTGGTAATTACATCTGCTGCATAGAAGGGCTTTTTTTCATTTTGGTCACCAGAGCAGAGAAACCACACAGCTCTGATTCTCCAAGGGAGAGATGTGCTCCGTGCGCCTACATATTTATCTATATTTATGCAACCTGTCAATCTTTCCTGAAGCAGCTACGTGTACTCTTTGCAATATCATTTCATTTCTTTCAAGCAAGCCGTTCGGGCTTATGAATTCCCAGTGCTGCATCCTGAGGTGGCCCCAAACTGTGACCTTGGTCCTTCGAAGAGAGTGCAATCTGTGCAGAAAAGGTTGCACTTTTAACCTGGGATCAGCATTTAGAATCATAGACTCGGAAGACTGTAGAGTTGGAAGGGACCCAACTCTAGTCCAGCCTTTCTCAACCTTGGCTCCCCAGATGCTGTTGGACTACAACTCCCATCATCCCTAGGTAGCAGGACCAGTGGTCAGGGATGATGGGAGTTGTAGTCCAACAACATCTGGGGACCCAAGGTTGAGAAAGGCTGATCTAGACCAGCGTTTCCCAACCGGTGTGCCGCGGCACAGGAGTGTGCCGCAAGACACCGGCTCCTGTGCCGCGGGAAGACACCGGCTGCTGTGCCGCCCTGGGCCGCTTCCGCTTCCGGGGCGGTCTGGGCGGCTGGCGTCGCCTCGGCTCCGCTTCCCGCTCGCCGACCGCCGCCTTCGCCGGGGCTGCCGGGCGCTTCGCCCGCTGCCTCTGCCGCCCCGGTCGCGGTCGGGGACGGGCGGGAGGTGCCGGTGCCACCGGGCTCGCTCGGGGCCGGGTGGAGGTGCTGCCGGGGGGCTGGGCGCAGGAGGGGGGGCGGGCGCCTGGCCCGCCGATCTCCCGCTCCGTTTTCGCCCGCCTGGGTCCTTCCCCTCCCTCCCGCCTGGGCGCGTGGACACCCCGCCCCCCGGGGCGGGGGGGTCGGGGTGCATGTGGTGGTGGTGTGCCGTGAGATTTTTTTCGTGGGACAGGTGTGCCGTTGCCCCGAGGAGGTTGGGAAACACTGATCTAGACCAACCCAGTTGGAAACTTTTGCCCAACATGGGGTTCAAAAACTCGGCTCTGAGATTAAGAGTCTCATGCATTACCGACTGGGTTTTATTGGGGATTGGTTTCTAGCTTATTAGTGCACATCCAATTAGTTGCTGCACCCAGACAACAGTTTGGGGTCTCCACAACCTTGTTGCTAGTTGCAACTAAGAGACAGACAGACAGACAGAGCGCTAAATGTCACCAGCATATTCATGGTAAAGGTACCCCTGATCATTAGGTCCAGTCATGGACAACTCTGGGGTTGTGCACTCATCTCACTCTATAGGCCGAGGGAGCTGGCGTTTGTCCGCAGACAGCTTTCTGGGTCATGTGGCCAGCATGATTAAGCCGCTTCTGGCGCAACGGAACACCGAAACCAGAGCAGCGCATGGAAATGCCGTTTACCTTCCCGCCGTAGCGGTACCTATTTATCTACTTGCACTTTGACATGCTTTTGAACTGCTAGGTTGGCAGGAGCTGGGACTGAACAACGGGAGCTCACCCCATCGCGGGGAATCGAATCGCCGACCTTCTGATCGGCAAGCCCTAGGCTCTGTGGTTTAGACCACAGCGCCAGGGGCATACCCAGGATCAAATCTAGGGGGAGGCAAGCCATGGTCGTTCAGGTTTGCTTTGAATGGACGCTGATCATTTTTGCTTCTAGGGCTGCCTTCTAGGGGGGGGGCAGTTGCCCCCCTCTGCCCCCCCTGGCTACGCCCATGCACAGCGCCACCCACGTTCATGGTACTCAACTCTAAATCGGGTCCTCCCTCAAAGAGGGCACGTGTTTCTGTGCGACCTGGAAACCAAACCCTGTGTTGTGGGTGGGTTCTATTGGATAGCCACAACACCCTATTGGTAGGTCCCTCGGTGCTGGGTGTAATCTGACCAATGGGACGCTAGCCAAATGGATCGAGGGACCTACATAAAGGCCATGCACATGTCCCTGAGCTTCCTCTTTGGGCCAGTGCATCGGAACACCTGCCCACCTCTCCCTATATTTAGGGCTTGCTCTTGACCTTGCTATGCCGCCGTGTGTCGTCTGTCGTTGGGACAGGGGCACAGGAGGAATTTTCCCCACTTGGCTGATTGGCTGTTGCCATTTGGGTTTCACCTGCCGCATAGCAAATCGTCACAACTTGTAAGGTTGTGGATAGGCTCTGGTTCAGGTGACAGGGGTGGCAGAACGCTCTCGCCATCCCTATGCGAAGGGTCTTCCGGTAAAGGAATCCAGGGACTCAATGGTTTGGTCAACCCTGTGAGGGGGTTGTGCCCGTGCCTGAGTCCAGGAGGATATCTGGGTGGTGGACTAGCATGACCCTGGCTTTCCGCTGTTCCAGGTGTTCACCCTAGGCTGACCTATGCTGGTGCCCTGGGTCAGTGCTACCTGCCACGGTGCAGGGAGCTAGTCGAACCAGAGCCTATGCAAGCACTCACTTGATGTAATCAATAAAGTTGTGTCCTAAATTCTGCCAAAAATCAACCCAAAAATTTGAGTCTTGTCTGAATTTATTTAAGGGGGAGGTTAAAGGTCTAAACATGCAAATGTCAGATGGCTTTAGCTGTGGGTTTTTTCAGGCCTGCTCTCCTGTTCTGCCCTCTAGCTCAGGAGAGGGCTGGGGCCTGCGTAGAGATGCTGGGGCCTGCGTATATATTCTAACGTGTGGCTCAACCTGTGACACTCTTGCTGAAAACGTTGAATCAAAAGGGGAAAGGATGAGGGCTTTTATCACTTATTAATGGTGACAGAAGCTCAGAACCCATCTGCAATAAAAGAAGCATCCCCGTAGCATGGTACTTCATGTTTGAGAAGTTCCTTCAGGCTAGTTTGGTGCAGCACCTCATGTGAGAGGAGATTATTGTTCCTTTGTGAGGAACGGCTGTGAACACCCACAATGGTACTTTGCGACAAATTTGATGCTTGCTGAAGAGGGGATGATTTGTGTGTCCTAATGCCAGATTTTTTCTCTCTCTGGCAGCAGATTGATAAGCTGCGTGGTGACAGCTCGGCTCTCTCCCTCCTTTTGCCCAGACACATTTTTCCTTGTCATTGTGTTGACGAGATGTCTCTTATGATTTGTGATCATTTGCAAAAAATAGCTCTTATTTGGAACAGCGGAGAGGAAACAGCTTCTGCTGCCTTTTGACAACCCTCGGCACGTCTCTGCCTTTTCCCATCCTGCCTTGTTTGTGAAACATATTTTGTATGCATTGAGCGGCCAATTATAAAGGTTAGGGTCAGAGCTCAAAGTTATAGTTCCATCGCAGTTCTGTTCATTCCGATGAAATGTTCGCAGCATGACAGTAGCTTACTCGCTGCCTCATAAGAGTGAAGACCAGTTAGACACAGGTAGAGCAGTTGGTTTGGCTCTGAATCTCCCACACTGCATTCAGGGCAAACATTCTCTTGCTTTCCTGACTGTGGTTGATATTGGTTGGACGGAGACACTTCCCTGCAATTTCTGAAGGAGTTTTGTAACAGTAACTTTTGTGTTTTTTTGAAGGTTGAAGGGGTAAATGCATTTGAGGTTGAATCCTGACAAGACAGAAGTGCTGTTTTGGGGGGACAGGAGGCGGGCAGGTGTGGGGGACTCCCTGGTCCTGAATGGGGTAACTGTGCCCCTGAAGGACCAGGTGTGCAGCCTGGGAGTCATTTTGGACTCACAGCTGTCCATGGAGGTGCAGGTTAATTCTGTGTCCAGGGCGGCTGTCTACCAGCTCCATCTGGTACGCAGGCTGAGACCCTACCTGACCGCAGACTGTCTCGCCAGAGTGGTGCATGCTCTAGTTATCTCCCGCTTGGACTACTGCAATGCGCTCTACGTGGGGCTACCTTTGAAGGTGACCCGGAAACTACAACTAATCCATAATGCGGCAGCTAGACTGGTGACTGGGAGCGGCCGCCAAGACCACATAACACCGGTCTTGAAAGACCTACACTGGCTCCCAGTACGTTTCCGAGCACAATTCAAAGTGTTGGTGCTGACCTTGAAAGCCCTAAATGGCTTCGGTCCAGTATACCTGAAGGAGCATCTCCACCCCCATCGTTCAGCCCGGACACTGAGGTCCAGTGCCGAGGGCCTTCTGGCGGTTCCCTCACTACGAGAAGCCAAGTTACAGGGAACCAGGCAGAGGGCCTTCTCGGTAGTGGCACCCGCCCTGTGGAACGCCCTCCCTTCAGATGTCAAAGAGAACAGCAACTACCAGACCTTTAGAAGACATCTGAAGGCAGCCCTGTTTAGGGAGGCTTTTAATGTTTTATAGATTATTGTATTTTAATGTTCTGTTGAAAGCCGCCCGGAGTGGCTGGGGAAACCCAGCCAGATGGGCGGGGTATAAATAATAAATTATTATTATTATTTATAGACCAATATACACTTGCTAATTCTGTACAGTAAAACAGAGTTCCCAAACAGTAGTCCACAACCTTCATTCATGTGGTCCACAGCTTGCCATAGAATAATAGAATTGTAGAGTTGGAAGGGACCGTGAGGATCATCTAGTCCAGGGGTAAGCAAACTTTTGCAGCAGGGGGCCGGTCCACTGTCCCTCAGACCTTGTGGGGGGCAGGACTATATTTTTTTTGGGGGGGGAATGAACAAATTCCTATGCCCCACATATAACCCAGAGATGCATTTTAAATAAAAGGACACATTCTACTCATGTAAAAACACGCTGATTCCCGGGCCGGATTGAGAAGTGATTGGGCTGGATCCGGCCCCTGAGCCTTAGTTTGCCTACCCATGAGATTCTAGTCCAACCCGCTGCAATGCAGGAATCTTTTGCCCAAAGTGGGACTCAGACTCACGGCCCTGAGATTAAGAGTCTCATGCTCTACCGACTGAGCTAGCTAAGTACTGATGGATTTGTGGCTGAAGATGGGAGATGGCATAGTGATTTTCAATTGTATTTGTACTACTTATTTATTTGTTGCATTGTAATTTACCACCTTACGGTAGGAATTCTATGGAACAGGATCATAGAATTGTAGAGTTGGAAGGGGCCCCGAGGGTCATCTAATCCAACCCCCTGCCATTCAGGAATAGGCAACTGTCCCATATGGGGAATCGAACCTGCAACCTTGGCGTTATCACAGCACAACGCTCTAACCAACTGAAATATCCAGGCAGAATAAAAGTAGCAATAAAAATTCGATTTCAAATGATACAGCGTGCAGCACAGGACATCACAACATGCAGAAAAACAATTAAGTGGGATTTAGCAATTGTCAAGTCCGGGGGGGGGGGGGAGAGAAGTTGGGGACCTGCTGCAGTGAAATTAAATAAAGCGTGTTCTCCTTCATGGAGAGCACGTGTTGCGGTGGGGGCTGGCAAGTCACCCCTCTGGTACTGGGCGGGATCGTATGGATGGCCACTGCTGTGATTGGACCCAGGGTGTTGTTGGGGAGAATTGTATGTTGCAATTTATTGATGAACAGCCCAGCGGATATATATTGGTGGGTATGCAACATGATCCCCCTCTTGGCTGCGTGCTTCTGATCACCCGCCCTCCCTCCCTATATTTCAGGCCTCTGCGTTGACCTTGCTATGCCTGTCATGGGGTCGTCTGCTGTTGGGGCAGGGGCCTGGTTGGAATTTTCCATTTGGCTGATTGGCTGGTGCCATGTGGTTTTCGCCTACTGCGTAGCAGATAGTCACAACGTGTAAGGTTGGCGGTTAGGCATTGGTTATTACCGGTATGTTGGTTGGAGGAGGGGTTATGATTGATTGCTTCTGCCCCTCCAATTGTTGCTGGTGTTAGGGGAATTCCGTTAAAGGAATCCAGGGGCTCGATGCTTTTTGTCCGAACCCCCGGTTGGGGGCTAGGGCCGTGCAAGAGCCCTGGGAGCCTGAGGGGAGAGGGGAGGGTTAGACCACCAGGCTCCCTTTATCTCTCCAGAGTGTTTTCCCCTTACTAATGGTCGTCAGTTCTGTCCCCTGTGGGACAGATAGTCTTAACCAATGCCTAAGCAACCACTCACATTGTTTGTATTTTAATTAAGTTGTGGCCAAAATCATGCCAAAAACCAAAACTAAAATTCTGACTGATGTGTGAATTGTTTGAGGGGTGGTTTGGGGACCTCGACATGCAAAATTGGCTCGCTCGGGCCGTATCCAGCCCGCGGGCCTTAGTCTGAGGACGTCTGCTCTAAGCCTTGCAAAAACAGAAATGCAGGAAAGTAACCTGAGCAGTTGCACTAAGTGCTGGAGAGAAGCTACTGCCCTGATACACTTCAGACTTCAAATGCTTATCAAATACATCCTCACTAAAAGGTGGGCGGTTGTGTTCTGCACTGGCTGTAACCTTTGAACTGTCTTCTAGGATAACCTCGTATTTATAATGCATGATCCAGCAAAGATAAGGGAGGGAGAATGAGGTTAAATCAGCCCCTTTCCCTTTTTGTTGGGTGGGTGGTTGGTGTAACAGACAGCAGAATGACAGTAGAAACTTTTGACGCTGTGTCTGACTCCTTAAGTCATTTGACAGAGTTCAACAAGGCATGCTCAAATTGACAGTGTGCTTAGCAGAGCTGCTGACTAAAAGGCTAGCCAAACTTTATAGCCTTAAAAGCTCTCCATATCAATATTTTCATACAGTCAAGAGCAATGCAGTTGACATAGCTTGCTTTTTCTTTTTCAAAAGAAGCCAGCAGCGCACCTACATCGTGCCTTGAATTTAGTTATTTGCACTCTCTGAGTCTCATCACACCTGTCATTGCATATTCACATTCTCAGGTCTGCTTTTGTGTTCCATTACAAGATCACGGGAGTGCTTTCGGAAGGCAACTGCTGTGCCTTTCTCTGAAGCTAGCGCCACTTTTCACATACCTACCTCAGAGCTTCTCTCAGAATTCAAAAAAGTGCACAGGTCCTGTCTCTCTTCACTGCATAGCTGTCAACCCTCCCTTTTTTGGCGGGAAACTCCCTTATTCCAATGCCGTTTCCCGCTGCTATCCCGGATTGTTGATACCCCTTAAATTTCCCGGATTTCAAAGGAAGCAGCTCCTCTCCCTCCCTGCCAGCCAGGGAGGCTCCTCAGCTGCGTTGCTCGGCTGCCAATAAGGAGTCTGAGACCGACTGGGGGCGGAGCTTGCATGCCTTGTGCAGCCAGACCCTCACGCCCAACCAGACAGACAGCCTGCCTGCCGTCTATGCGCTCGCTCTTTCGCTCACCCGTTCGCGCGCAGCCTCTGGAGCGCAGGGTGGCAAGGCTACTTGGTGCCATTGCACCGCCCTCGCGGCATCCCTTATTTTCAAATCCGAAAGTTTGAAAAAATCCCTTATTTTCAAATCCGAAAGTCCACAGCTATGCTTCACTGCCCCTCCATTGGACTCTCATCTAGGGACGCAGGTGGCACTGTGGTCTAAACCACTGAGCCCCTTGGGCTTGTTGATTGGAAGGTTGGTGGTTCGAATGCCCGCGACAGGGAGAGCTCCTGTTGCTCTGTCCCAGCTTTTGCCAACCTAGGAGTTCGAAAGCACATCAAAGTGCAAGTAGATAATAAATAGGTACCGCTCCGGCGGGAAGGTAAACAGCATTTCCGTGCGCTCTGGTTTCCATCACGGTGTCCCATTGCACCAGAAGCGGTTTAGTCATGCTGGCCACATGACCCAGAAAGCTGTCTGTGGACAAACGCCAGTTCCCGCGGCCTGAAAGCGAGATGAGTGCTGCAACCCCATAGTCGCCTTTGAGTGGACTTAACTGTCCAGGGGTCCCTTTACCTTACCTATGTACCCTGCACACTACCAGGGGCTAAGGGACTTGTACCCACAGCCCTGAGAGTTGGATGCTTCCCACTTAATTAATTTTATTAAATTTATATTCCCCCCTCCATCCCAGAGGAGCCCAGGGTGCCAAAAAGACGTCAGTAATAAAAAGATAAACACATTTAAAACATTTACAAACTGTTAAAGACATATAAAAGCAATAAAACATCTGAAGCTGATATAACTAAATCATGTGTCTGGATAGCAGAATTTTCGGCAGGCACCTGGAATACAGTGATGGTGCCTATCTAATATCAATAGGCAGGGAGTTCCAAAGTGCAGGTGCTGTAGCAACGCAGAACAGACATTGTGTGGCACTTCCAGAGTCATCGAAACAATAGCACCAAGAACATGACTCTCAGTCTTACTTTGAAGAACAGCAAATAATAATAATAATAATAATAATAATAATAATAATAATAATAATAATAAATTAATTTATTATTATTTATACCCCACCCATCTGGCTGGGTTTCCCCAGCCACTCTGGGCGGCTTCCAAGAGAACATTAAAATGCAATAATCTATTAAACATTAAAAGCCTCCCTAAACTAGGACCCTTGTACCTACGGGACCGCCTCTCCTGGTATGCCCCGCAGAGGACCTTAAGGTCCACAAATAACAACACACTGGAGGTCCCGAGCCACAAAGTTGTTAGACTGGTTTCAACCAGGGCCAGGGCCTTTTCAGTACTGGCCCCAACTTGGTGAAACGCTCTGTCACAAGAGACCAGGGCCCTGCGGGATTTGACATCTTTCCGCAGGGCCTGCAAGACGGAGCTGTTCCGCCTGGCCTTCGGGTTGGACTCAGTCTGATGTTTCCTCCCCTTAGGGTTTTGATTATGGGCGATAAACGAAGCACCTTTTTATATTTTAAACTGTATTTTAACCTGTATTTTAATCGACATTTTTTTCTTTCTTTTATATTTTATTGTAATTTTATTGTTGTTAGCCGCCCTGAGCCTGGTTTTGGCTGGGAAGGGCGGGGTATAAATAAAAGTTATTATTATTATTATTATTAAATAGGGCTGCCTTCAGATGTCTTCTAAAAGTCTGATAGTTGTTTTTCTCTTTGACATCTGGTGGGAGGGTGTTCCACAGGGCGGGCGCCACTACCGAGAACGCTCTCTGCTTGGTTCCCTGTAACTTGGCTTCTCGTAGTGAGGGAACCGCCAAAAGGCCCTTGGCGCTGGACCTCAGCGTCCAGGCAGAACGAAACCATTCTGCGTTGGTTTTCTTCTGGCAAAATCTTCCATTATGGATGCATAATACTGAATTGGGTATGTTAAGTGCTTGCACTAGAGTATAGAGGTGTGCACTTTTGAGAGCTCCCTCCGACCTGGGAATTCTGGCACAATTCTCCCAAGCTGGACTCCGACTCGCTTTGGTGTTTCTGAAAGGTCTGCCTGAAATGAGAGGCTAAGCTTTGAGGATTGTGAGAATGGGTGGGGGAAGGTAGATTTGGTTTATTTTTGACCTCTTGGATAGGCTCAGAGAAATGAATTGTGTCCTTCGCAGAAACACTTTTCAAAAGAGATTATTTCCAGATATAATCCAAGTTGAGTTTAGGACAGCTTGGTCATCTCTGCTCCTCTTTGCTTTAGGCCTGGGAGAAATACTAAGCCTGACATCTAGCATTCTGTTCAGAAATAAATATATTCTCCATGGGTCAAATGAGGACTCATCTAGCCCAGGCATGAAATGTCTGAGCCTTTTCAGAATAGATTAACTTCGACCTTGTGTTCTCTCTTTAGCCAATGGAATTTCAGTAAACACATCAGGAGTTCTTTTTGGGTTGTGGTTTTTGGGCTTTCGCTCCAACTGTTTAATCCATCTATTGATTCTGGGACATGAAAATTGTATATTATTAATAAGTGTACCTATAAGATTATAGTAAGTAGATTCCCCTTCCTTGCAATATAAAGCAGATTTCATGCCATACTTTGTTGTGTAAAGGCTTGATTTATTTATTTATGGTGCCACTGGCAGGGATGCCAACAGGATTTCCTGGGACTGGTAAAGTGGATTGGGGCCTTCCCCCCCTTTTTTTTACATATATTCCACAACCTCCCCACCCCCACCACCTCCACCGTGGGCAACCTATTGGAAAGAAATTGGAAATTGCTGCTCATGTACTTTTATTTTTATTTATAAAATATACCGCTGTATCATAATGATATATTACATTGGTTAACAACAATTATAAAAACAGAAAGCCAGACAACAAAATACTAAAAAGTTAAAGCAGTTAAAAGCAAACAGAAATTAAGAGCAGACATCAATTAACCATTGTAGGGGGTGTACTCTCTTATCTGCTCATGGAACAGAAAGGTTTTTCAGCAGGTGTTGGCACAGAAGGCATCTGCTGAATCGCTAGTGCAGGGGTCGGCAAACTTTTTCATCAGGGGGCCAGTCCACTGTCCCTCAGATCTTGGGGGGGGTGGGGGTGGACTATATTTTGAAAAATATAAATACCCTGCAAGCTGGTCCCGCAGCTGCCTCTGGACTTGGAGGAGGAATGCACTCTGGGGAGCTGCATCCGGCCCCCGGCCCGTAGTTTGCCGACCCCTGCTCTAGTGGCAGAGTGTTCCATAGGACTGGGCTGATGACACTAAAAGCTCATTTCTCATCACTGTCAAACAAGCCTTGCCAACTTGGGGTATGGCCTAGGATGCTCCAGCGGATGATTTTAGTGATCAAGCTAGAATATGAGGGTTGAGACAATCCTTGAGGTATCCTGCACCTGAGTTGTTCATATATTAACTTAGTCTGCATCACAGGACCATTAGAAAGATAAAAAGTGGAGGTGGGAGGGTAATGCACAGAACCCAGAAGTCTTTGGAGGAAAATCAAGATGCAGAGATAGAATGCTGTTCATGTAAAGAGAAATAAATATGCATCAAGCGAGAAAGGCAGCCCCCCACGATCTAACTGTAGCATTCCACAGTCCTGATATTTTACAGCAAAATACCAAAACAAACCAAAACTAAAAGCTCACCAACGCTGGAGATGTAAAAATACATACGCCAAATATAGTTTATTGTGAAAACCGGTTAGTCATTAGGTGTCATTGCTGTCATTTGACAGGAAACTTTATTTATATCAAATAACAGCAGTGACACCTAATTAAGCCCTGACTAATTGCTTTCAAAAATAAGCTTGGAGAGAGGGAGAGATGAAAAACACAATCCTCTAATTTGCTCAGAAGTAGGGTTGCCAATTTTTTTTAAAAAGTGCAAATCCGGACACAAAAGTTGTTGAGCTATTCTTAAGGACATTCACCAAAATCTACACTTCCGACATGGCTTGCCATATGTCCCGATTTTCCTGGGCACTGTTTCCGACGGCCGAATCAGGGAAATTCCAGACTTTTGTCAACCCTATAGAAAGTAAATCCCAGCACAATCCTTACCATGTCTACTCAAAAGTAGCTGCCATTGAATTCAGTGGGGTTTACTTCAGTTGAATGAGATTAGGATTGCAGCTTTACTCCTGGAAAAGTTAGCATAGGGTACTGGGCAGGACCAGATTCAAACCACACTAAGAATTAAATGAATAAACTGTAGTCCAGTAAAAATTAATCTTAACCACCAACACATTTTAATGGCATTATAAACTGCAGACCCACTTCTGTATTTCGCTTCAAAAATTATTTGAGAGATAAAATGTATAATATGCCATTCTCTGCAAATGATAAAGGTTTTTTTAAGCTGTCGTGCACATTTATTATCATCATAGTCACTGAAATTGTTTAATGTGCATGCTTTAATCTTGTAGCTGTGCTGGCTTTGATTTTCTGGATTTTGTGCTGGATGTGCAGAGAGAGAGAGAGAGAGAGAGGAGAGAGAGAGAGAGCACAGTTGGTGGGCAGGTACAGGTGCTATAGCTGAAAGCCATAAACTCATTAACACATGTGATGTGTGTGCACATGCACAACATTATATTGCTATGAGTGGGTGGCGTATTAAACTGTATGCCAGAACCCTCCAACCCCTGGATTCAGCAAGAGTTAAAATCTAACCAAGCCTTCTAGTTCCAGGGATAGCCAAACTTGCTTCCTGGTGAAGCGATTGGGGATTAAGGAGCTCTGTGCGAGATGGCAAATGGGTGAGGCCCCTTCCCTCAACAGACATAGCCTCAGTTGAGAGTTAAAAGTTGCAGTGATGTGACCCAGAAGGGAAGCAGCAAGGTGGAAAGCGAGAGAGACAGAGCAATGGTTGATTTGCGTGTGTAAGGCACCCAGTCACCCCCCCCCAATAACTCACACTAGAAACGTAATTTTGGTTTGGGTTTTTGGCATTAATTTTTGGCCACAACTTTTCTTTATTGAATACAAAAACACGTGAGTGGTTGCGTAGGCATTGGTTCCATCTGTCCTCCTGGACAGTGCTGACCCTAGTCAGCCAGACTAGCTGTCCCGCTGGACAGAGCTGACCACTTGTCAGCGCAGGGAAACCATTAGCTGGGGAGAGTTAGGGAAGCTGGTGAAATCAGTGCCTCCCCCTCCCCAGGGGTACACAGGGGCTCCGGCATGGCTCCCTCGGGCCCGGACAAGCACTGTGGAGCCCCTGGCTTCCTTTAACGGAATTCCCAACACTGACATCACCACTGGGTGGGCCTTGCCCACCCCAACCACTGAACCAATGCCTAACCGCCAACCGTACAAGTTGTGACTAATTGCTGTATAGTAGGCAAAAACCAAGTGGCAAGTGCCAATGCGCCACTTGGACACAATTCCTACCAGGCCTCTCAATCGAGACGACCCCTTGACAGGCACAGCAAGGTCAATGCACCATCCTATACCAGGGAGGGGGGGGGGTGGGAGATTCAAAACTCCAGCCAGAGTGCTTACCTCACTCTGCTGAGAACCTTTTAAGGGACGCTGGGCTGTCCATCAAAACTTGCTACATGCAAGTTGACCCAGCATAAAGCTGGGTCATCAACCTGTGGCCTAAGCCCTGCCCCCCCCAAACCAGGGAGGAGTGACTTTCATGCCTCCACCGCAACGGGAGCTCTCGTGAGAACTCTCTTTCTGTTTCAATCCAAGGCGGTGGATATGACCCCTTTGGGGTGTTGATGCTGCGAACATCTCCATCGTAGGATCAGGTTGTAAAGGTAAAGGGACCCCCAGAGCTACGTGTCCGACTCTGGGGTTGCGGCGTTCATCTCGCTTTATTAGCCGAGAGCCGGCGTACAGCTTCCGAATCATGTGGCCAGCATGACATAAATACAGGATGGGTGACACCTGGCTTGAGAGCAGTACATGTGAAAAGGATCTAGGAGTCTTGGTAGACCACAAACTTGACATGAGTCAACAGTGTGATGCAGCAGCTAAAAAAGCCAATGCAATTCTGGGCTGCATCAATAGGAGTATAGCATCTAGATCAAGGGAAGTAATAGTACCACTGTATTCCGCTCTGGTCAGACCTCACCTGGAATACTGTGTCCAGTTCTGGGCACCACAGTTCAAGAAGGATACTGACAAGCTGGAACGTGTCCAGAGGAGGGCAACCAAAATGGTCCAAGGCCTGGAAACGATGCCTTATGAGGAACGGCTAAGGGACCTGGGTATGTTTAGCCTGGAGAAGAGAAGGTTAAGGGGTGATATGATAGCCATGTTCAAATATATAAAAGGATGTCATATAGAGGAGGGAGAAAGGTTGTTTTCTGCTGCTCCAGAGAAATGGACACGGAGCAATGGATTCAAACTACAAGAAAGAAGATTCCACCTAAACATTAGAAAGAACTTCCTGACAGTAAGAGCTGTTCGACAGTGGAATTTGCTGCCAAGGACTGTGGTGGAGTCTCCTTCTTTGGAGGTCTTTAAGCAGAGGCTTGACAGCCGCCGGTCAGGAATGCTTTGGTGGTGTTTCCTGCTTGGCAGGGGGTTGGACTGGATGACCCTTGTGGTCTCTTTCAACTCTATGATTCTATGATTCTATGATTCTATGACAAAGCCGCTTCTGGCGAAACAGAGCAGCACACGGAAACGCCGTTTACCTTCCCGCCAGAGGGGTTCCTATTTATCTACTTGCACTTTGACGTGCTTTCAAACTGCTAGGTAGGCAGGAGCATGGACCGAGCAACGGGAGCTCACCCCGTCGCAGGGATTCGAACTGCCAACCTTCTAATCAGCAATAGGTACCGCTCCGGCGGGAAGGTAAACGGCGTTTCCGTGTGCTGCTGTCGTGTCCCCAATGGTAACTGTAGCTAGCTGTCAAGAACGCACGCCACTCCGAGAAGTCAGCGGAAGATGTCTTGAAGTTTATTGTACAGCACACAGAGAAATGTGGAAAGTCCGTAAGGATTCTGAGGAGGCCATCTCAGAATCCCTCTTAAATACATTTTGCTGGGTGACTCCCAATTCCCCCCTCCCTTCTGCCCTAAGGGTCCAGGGGCAATCCTCTTCCCCACCGGGGATGGCTTGGACAAAAGAGTTAACTGCTCCGGTCTGCCCGTGCCATTCATGGGTGTCTTTTACATTGTTATTGCGATGCTGATGGTTCCGCCACGCCCGCCGCTGATGGCTCGTTAGCGGTCGTTATCACCCATCCTGGGGTTGTTTACCCTGCAGGGCATGCCTGGGCGAGGCCGGGCCTTCCTGCGCTCGGTTTAACCCCTGCGCGCCTGGATTTGCTGTCGCCCCCTTTCCTGGCCCGCTGCATGGTTCCCCTTCCTGGCGCCTGCATGGCGCGACCCCACTGTCTAGTCGGGTCGCGACATCCTGCCCCCCCGAAACTGACACCCCCCTCCCCTGGGGAGCGCCCTGGGTTCCGGGGCCCCCCGGCCGGTTTGGCCACTGCTGGTGGAATCTCTTGACCAGCTGCGGGGCCAAAACGTCCGACGCCCACACCCATTCTCGGTCCCCTGTTGCAAAGTCCTTCCACTCCACCAGGTACTGCAAACGCCCTCTGTGGAATCTGGAGTCCAAAATGTCCTTGACCTCATGGTGCTCCCCTCCCGCCAGGATCAACGGGGTGGGTGGCGCCGCCACGGGGTGCCAACCGTCATCCTCCGGGGACTTCTTCAGCAAGCTGAAGTGGAACACCGGGTGTATCTGTTGCAAGTTCTTTGGGAGTTCCAGCTTCGCAGAAACTCCGTTGATTATCTCTATCACTTTAAACGGGCCCAAGTACCGGGGCCCGAGTTTCTTGCTGGGGAGGCCCAGTTTCAAGTGCCGCGTGGACAGGTAGACCCGGCACCCCGTCTTGATGTCCCCCGCCGGTCTTCTTCGCTGGTCCGCCGTCCTCTTCTGCGCCGCCTTGACCTCCAGCAGTTGTTCCCGAAGGGATTCCCAGCACCTGGCCGTCCTCTCTCTCCACTTTCCGAGCTCCTCCGGCTCCCGGGCGGTGGGCTCCCCCAAGTCCGGCAGGTGCCTCAGGTCCACCCCGTAGACCACGGCGAAGGGGGACATCTCTGTGCTGCTATGTACGGAGTTATTATAAGCGAACTCCGCCAACGGAAGCAGCTGTGACCAGTCGTCCTGCTGGTAGCAGCCAAAACACCGCAGGTACTGCTCCAGCACCTGGTTGACACGTTCCGTCTGTCCGTCAGTCTGGGGGTGGTAGGCCGAGCTGAGTCCCTGTTCGATCCCCAGCAGTCCCAGGAACGCCTTCCAAAATCGGGACACAAACTGGGAGCCGCGATCGGAGATGACCTTGTCTGGAACCCCATGGAGCCGGAAGATGTGCTCCATGAACAGCTTTGCCACCTGGGTGGCGGTAGGCAGTGAGGCGCAGGGCACGAAATGGGCTTGCTTGGAGAACAGGTCCACCACGACCCATATTGCTGTCTTGCCTCGGCTGGGTGGCAGATCCGTAATAAAGTCCATGGAGATCACCGACCAAGGTCGAGGTGGGACCTCCAGGGGCTGTAGGAGGCCCTGCGGCTTGCCCACTGCCGGCTTGCAGGTGAGGCAGGTGGGGCAGCCCGCGACGTAGTCCTTGACATCTTTACGGAGCGTGGGCCACCAGAAGCTCCGCCGAACCAGCTTCCACGTCTTGACGAAGCCGAAGTGTCCGGCCGCTTTGGCGTCGTGGCATGCTTCCAGGGCGGCCCTCCGGAGGGGTTCCGGGACGTACGCGGCGCTCCCTCTTCGCCAGATGTCCCCTTCCAGTGTCAAGGAGTCCCGCAGGCTCTGTTGTTCCGTGTCTGTCGGATACGCCGCCACTAGTCTGTCGCGGAGCGCTGCAGAAGGCTGGCTGCGCTCCTGGGGGGGTGTCCCACCTTGACCCCCTGTCTGTCCCTCCTTCCTCCTAGCCTGGTTACGGGTGGTGACGGCTCGGGCTAAGTGTTTGTCCTCAAATAGCGGACGCATCTCCGTGCGGACGTCCGCCTCGTACTGGGGCAGGCGAGACAGGGCGTCCGCGAGGAAGTTGTCCTTCCCGGGGATGTGGCTTAGCTGGAAATCGTACCGGGAGAAGAACTCTGCCCACCGCATGTGCTTGGCGGTCAGCTTCCGTGGCTGTCGGAGGGCCTCGAGGTTGCGGTGGTCTGTCCAGACCTCAAACGGCTCCCTTGCCCCCTCCAGCCAGTGCCTCCACTCCTCAAGCGCCATGCGGATGGCCGCTGCCTCCTTCTCCCAGGTAGACCAGTTCCTTTCCGCCTTCCCAAACTTCCGGGACAGGTACGCTCCGGGCCTCAGGCGGCCCTCCCCGTCCCTCTGCAAGAGTACCGCTCCCATGGCCACATCACTAGCGTCTACCTGTACCACCATGGGCCGGGCTGGATCCACATGGATCAGCGTAGGCTCGGCGGCGAACGCCCCTTTGAGCCCCTGGAAAGCCTCCTCCGCCCGGGACCCCCATTCCAGAGCCGCCCCGGGACGCTTGGCCCCCTTTCCTTTCCCCTTGGTACCTAGGAGATCGGTAAGGGGGGTCACCAAGGCCGAATAGTTGGGCAAAAAGCCCCTGCAGAAATTTGCGAACCCCAGCAGGCTCTGGAGTTGGCGCCGTGTCCGCGGCCGCTCCCACCCCAGGACTGCCTCCACCTTCCGGGGATCCATGGCCACCCCCGCCGCCGAGATCCTATACCCCAGGTAATCTAAAGAGGGGCGGTGGAACTCGCACTTGGGCAACTTGACATATAGGTGGTTGTCCAGGAGTCTCTGCAAGACCTCCCGGACCAAACGGACGTGTTCCCGGGGGTCCCGACTGTACACCAGCACATCATCCAGGTAGACCACCACCCCTTTGTACAGGAGGTCGTGGAGCACCTCGTTGATGAGGCTCATGAACACCCCCGGGGCCCCGCTCAAACCGAACGGCATTACCAGGAACTCGAACTGTCCAAACTGGCAGTTAAAAGCCGTCTTCCATTCGTCCCCCTCCCGGACCCGCACCCGGTAGTATGCCTCCCTTAAGTCTAGCTTCGTGAAGATCGTGCCGGTACCCAACTGGTCCAGCAGATCCGGGATGAGGGGGAGCGGGTACGCGTTCCCTGCCGCTATGGCGTTCAACCCTCTATAGTCCTGGCACAGCCTCCGGGTGCCATCCTTCTTGCCCACGAAGATGACCGGAGCCCCCATGGGGCTCTTGGCGGGGCGGATGAACCCTCTGGCCAGATTCTTGTCCAGGAACTCCCTGAGGTCCTGGAGTTCCTCCCCGGACATCTTGTAGATGCGTCCCTTGGGGAGGACCGCATCTTCTGGGATGTCGATGGCGCAATCTGTGCGGCGGTGGGGGGGCAGCTCGTCTGCCTCGGTTTCCCCGAACACAGCCGCCAGATCCCGGTACTCCGGGGGTATCTCCGGCGCCACCACATCCAGCTTGCCCTCGCCCCCGTGGACCCCTTTGCCCTCCCCCTTTCCGGGGCACTGGGGGTCCGATTCGACCCTGTGCTGCCCACACCTATCCAGGTCGAACGTCAGGCGCCCTGAGCGCCAGTCTACTATGGGGTTATGTTCCATCAGCCAATCCAACCCCAGCACTACCTGATACCCATCCGTGGGGACCCTAACTAGCATCCTGGACTCCCGGTGGTCCCCCACCCACAAGGAGACCGGCCCCACTTCCACCCCAAACGGACCCCCCTTTATGGGACTGCCGTCCATCTGGACAAAAACTAAGGGGGTGCTCCGAACCTGGGTGGGCAAGTCCAGTACCTTGGCCACTTCGGGGTGCAGCATGCTGTGGTCGCAGCCCGAGTCCAGCAGCGCATCGCCCGTCCATTGCTTGCCGCCGTCCGGGTTTTCCAGCCTCACCCGGACCAGGTTGGGTGGTCTTCCCGCCCGTTTCTTGGGGTCCGTTGACCCTGGTGGGACCTGCAGCCGGGCGTCCTTCACTGCAGGTCCAGGTCGTTTCCCAACTCTGAGCCTTCGGAGTCGGACTGGCGCTTTTCCCTTGGCTCCGACGCGACAGCCGCCCGGCTCCCGGTCTTGGGTGTCCGGCTGGTTCCCGACGTCGCTTGGGACCCTGCCGGGGTCCGAACCTCTTCTGGGGGTCGCTTGGGGCACGCCGCCGCATAGTGTCCTGCCCCCCCGCACCTCATGCAGAGTCCCTCCCGGCGTCTCCTCTCCCGTTCCGGGTCGGGGGTGCGCTTGGGCCGGGGGACCCCCACGCCATTGGCGGGACGGGGGGTCCCTGAGTTCTCCGCGGGCCTTCGGTCCTTGCCCGCCCTGGGTCCTAGCTCCAGCATCCCCAGGTCTGCTTCCAACTGAGCCACCATGCGGCACCAGCCGTCCAGCGTCGACAGCTCCCGAGGGGTCCCTTTCACTACGGCCCACTTGCGGAGCTCAGGATGGAGGCCCTCCTTGAAGTAGTGGACGAGGACCTCCTCGTTCCAGGAGGAGATTTGGGCGGCCTCCCCCCTGAACATGTCTACATAGTCCTGTACCGGGAGACCCCCTTGCCTGGCCTTCTGGACCCGTCGCTTCGCCTTCTCCTCCGCCTGCGGGTCTTGGAAGCGCTCTCGAAGGGCCGCCAAGAAGTCCTCCAGGTTGGCCAAAGCTGGATCCCTGCGGTCGACCAGGAGCATGGCCCACTGGCCGGCCTTCCCCTGCAGGGAGGAGATGACCGCCGCTACCAAGTCCTCTGGGTCGCAGTCGTCTCCCCCGTACCTTCTGGCGTGGTTCCTTGCGTGGAAGATGAAGGTGGAGAGTTCCGCCGGGTCCCCCTCGAAAATGGACTTCAGCTCCGGGGGCGGCCTGCGCCGCGCCGTCGCCCTCCGGCGGACGTGCCTCCCGCGGGTCTCCGGGATCGCTGCAGCGCTCTCGTCCTCGCTGCTGTCACCCGTGGAACTCCCCGCCACTGCGTCGTCCTCCAGCCGGCTGCTGCGACGTCTTGGCGGGGAAAACGCCTGCCCCCTCGGGGCCGTCCCGTCCAACCACGTCAGCTGCTGAGTCGTTCCGGGCTCCTGACCTGAGCCCTCCCTTGGGGTCTGCTGACTGCAGACCCCCGATCCCGCGTGGCCTCGGCTCCCGCCGCCGCTACGACTTGTCCGGGGCACCGCGCCCCCACAGGCCTGGTCCAACAACCGGCCTGACTCCTCACCGACCCGCAGCCGCTCCCAGATGAGGTGGTTCAGCTGCTCCTGGAGTCGCCGTAGCTCGCCCAGGCTCCCGCTGTCTGGTCCGGCCGAGGAAAGGCTCCGTTGATTTGAGGTGAACAGATCCGCCGGCCGCTCGAGTAGGGTGCTCGAGGTAACGGGGGTCTGAAAACGTGCCGCTCCGCGCCATGGGGTCGCCATCTCGGTAGCTGCCGGTAAGCGCTCCCAACACGATACGGACGTTGAAGTTTTTGGGGAGAATCCTTACTATGTCGTGTCCCCAATGGTAACTGTAGCTAGCTGTCAAGAACGCACGCCACTCCGAGAAGTCAGCGGAAGATGTCTTGAAGTTTATTGTACAGCACACAGAGAAACGTGGAAAGTCCGTAAGGATTCTGAGGAGGCCATCTCAGAATCCCTCTTAAATACATTTTGCTGGGTGACTCCCAATTCCCCCCTCCCTTCTGCCCTAAGGGTCCAGGGGCAATCCTCTTCCCCACCGGGGATGGCTTGGACAAAAGAGTTAACTGCTCCGGTCTGCCCGTGCCATTCATGGGTGTCTTTTACATTGTTATTGCGATGCTGATGGTTCCGCCACGCCCGCCGCTGATGGCTCGTTAGCGGTCGTTATCACCCATCCTGGGGTTGTTTACCCTGCAGGGCATGCCTGGGCGAGGCCGGGCCTTCCTGCGCTCGGTTTAACCCCTGCGCGCCTGGATCTGCTGTCGCCCCCTTTCCTGGCCCGCTGCATGGTTCCCCTTCCTGGCGCCTGCATGGCGCGACCCCACTGTCTAGTCGGGTCGCGACAGCTGCTTTGGTTCACCCGAAGCAGCTTAGTCATGCTGGCCACATGACCCGGAAGCTGTACGCTGGCTCCCTCGGCCAATAAAGCGAAATGAGCGCTGCAACCCCAGAGTCTTTCATGACTGGACCTAATGGTCAGGGGTCCCTTTACCTTTACTATCAGATGAATCTCTCCCTGTGGATCCTCTTGCCAAGTTGGTGGGGAATACATGCCGTTTGTTCATGATCACATGCACATTTTATTTTTAAACTATCTTGGGGTTCAGCAAGTGTAATTTCCCTTTCTAAAACCTTGTTAGATATCCTGATTGCCTTGCCACACAGTTACACGCCAGAAGCCTTTTGACGGCTATCATTCAGCCAAGGGAGTGAGGCATTAGATGGTAGTGATAAATTGCCTGTCCTGTTAGCTGCGTCCAGGGTCAGAGCAGGGCAATTGTTTGCCTAAAGCAAGTTGAAGTAGGCACACATCCACCCTCGCCTCATATAATAGGAAATGCACTGTGTTGCCCTTTAAAGCAGGAGAGAGCTGTAGAGAAAAAGCATTCCTGGTTGACTGGAAAGTTGTAAAGTACAGGGGAGGCAAAATTTGCAAAACAAAGTGGTGTGTGCGTGCGCGTTACTTCAAACTAGTGAATTTAGGGGACGTATTCTCTGTTCAAATCATTAAGGCTGTTGGCCTATAGCTTTCTCTTCTTTCATTTCTTTTAAAAAAATTATTTATACTTTTCAAATTTATACATTTCATTAATTTTACAATAATTTTAACATTCCAAGGTTTGACTGACTTCCCCCTCTTTCTGTGGTTCGTTATTTTATAATATCTTCTGCATATCCAAATTCATTTAATTTGCTCATCTTATTGCTGTTGTTGTTCTTCAGTCGTTCAGTCGTGTCCGACTCTTCGTGACCCCATGGACCAGAGCATGCCAGGCACTCCTGTCTTCCACTGCCTCCCGCAGTTTGGTCAGACTCATGTTGGTAGCTTCGAGAACACTGTCCAACCATCTGGTCCTCTGTCGTCCCTTTCTCCTTGTGCCCTCCATCTTTCCCCACATCAGGGTCTTTTCCAGGGAGTCTTCTCTTCTCATGAGGTGGCCAAAGTTTTGGAGCCTCAGCTTCAGGATCTGTCCTTCCAGTGAGCACTCAGGGCTGATTTCCTTCAGAATGGATAGGTTGGATCTTCTTGCAGTCCATGGGACTCTCAAGAGTCTCCTCCAGCACCATAATTCAAAAGCATCAAGCCTACAGGTGTCATTTTTCAAAACGGTCACGCCACCTTTCTGCAGTACCTGGCCCACAAACCGTGGTAACTACATCCATAAAATTCATGTCCAATTTTTGTTTCTTTGAGTGCAACAAAAGCAATGGGCAACATTCTTAAAGCTGTATCGAGTGAACATTTTGCAGTGAACTATTGAATTGTGGGCAAAGATAACTGAATCTGTATCTTCCCAAGTGGAAGTTTTTGCAGCTTGTACTATGTTATATGCTGGACCATAAAGAAGGCTGATCGCCGAAGAATTGATGCTTTTGAATTATGGTGCTGGAGGAGACTCTTGAGAGTCCCATGGACTGCAAGAAGATCAAACCTATCCATTCTTAAAGAAATCAGCCCTGAGTGCTCACTAGAAGGACAGATCCTGAAGTTGAGACTCCAGTACTTTGGCCACCTCATGAGAAGAGAAGACTCCCTAGAAAAGACCCTGATGTTGGGAAAGATGGAGGGCACAAGGAGAAGGGGACGACAGAGGACGAGATGGTTGGACAGTGTTCTCGAAGCTACTAGCATGAGTTTGGCCAAACTGCGAGAGGCAGTGGAGGATAGGTGTGCCTGGCGTGCCTTGGTCCATGGGGTCACGAAGAGTCGGACACGACTGAACGACTGAACAACAACAACTATGTTATACATAACTGTATTTTGCTTTCCTGTTTGTAACCATGTATACCCTCCAGAAGTGACCTTTTTGTGGTCATAGTGGAGGAGGGAGCCTTCTGGTCAGGTTCTAAAGGAAAGGTTTTTTTTGAGGGAATTTAGAGATTGAAAAGAGGAGATAGATTCTGGCAGTTCTTGGAGAGAATCTGAGTTATCAAGACAGGGCATAATATAGCCAGCCCCTTTAATAAACCTTCATAGGAATTTCGTGCCCGATAGTAATTTTATCTGCATGAGGCAGAATCCTCTTTCTTCTACTGTGATACACATCAGGCATAAAAAAGGACTGGCTTTCTGGGGGATCCAACAGGGACTACACTTAGTAAATCATTGTCTCTGATCAGTAATGGACTGGATAGGAGCCAATAAACTGAAGCTTAGTCTAGATGAGATAATAAGTGGGTATTTCATCTCTACTGCCAGATGCTGGTCAAAGATTCACTCTGAAAAACCAAATAGGATGTTTGGAGGTGCTCTTAGACCTGTTCTTACCCTTGGTGACACCTGCGGCCTCTGTATCTCAAAGCACCTTTCAACCCTCCTGGGCAGAGATAGCCTTAGCATACTTATTCACTGGCAATAACCTGTTCAGACTATGGCCATGGGTTGTGCATAGCACTTCTTCTCAACTTTCATTGCTCATAATAAACCCACCACTTCTGAAGATGCTTGGCTATCAGATTGCAACACCCTTTTGTTTCACGTTTACATCCATGTCTGGCTGCCTAATTCATTCCTGGTCATGCCTCCTACCTCATATAGGTGAAAATTGCCATTGGAGCTAATGAAAGTATTTATTATTATTATTATTATTATCTGAAGAAAAAAATATGGAATGCTGCCTTCTCCAGGTGGCAGATGGTTGTTGGAAGGACCTTGAGTGAGAGGCAGGGAAGTGAAGATCTCCGAGAGTGAGAGACTGGGAGGAGAAGAAAAAGATCCCAGGTGAGATCTGGGAGGATCCACCACTTTCTATAGGGGACAAGTGTTAAGAGCTACTTTTGAAAGAGGACTCTTCTTCTTCTTCTCCTCCTCCTCCTCCTCCTCCTCCTCTTTTTGTTTTTAATTCATTTTTTATCTTACTGTATTATGAAAAAGCATTAATAAAGTCTTATGGGGGAAGAGAATATTGTCTTCTGCTATGTTATACTGGAATATGATGGGGGAGGGGTATGCCCATTTATTTTAAAGGAAAGCCTAATTTTATTTCTGATGGTGACCGAAGAAGGAATTGTATTTAGAAATGTGGGTTTTTTCCCTCTTTTGAGGAGAAACATGGCTGTACCTCTAAACAACCCTCTTTAAATATGGGTTTGTTTCATGGTAGATATGTGACATAGCTTTGTAATAATTCCCCTTATAAATAAATGTCAGTTCTGCCACAGGGGTGTGTAAGCATTTCATAAAATTACCTACTGAGTAGATCAATCCCTGTGGTTTGCGATTGTAATTTGGCATAATCTATATTTTATGAGGTAGCAGCAGTCGCGTCTTAATCTGTTGTAAAAATACAATAGCCATAGCCGTTAGCTTGGGGGGGGGGAGTTCTTTGTGCAGAAATATATTAGTTTCCTTTTTTCTTTAGGACGTTTTAAGGACAGACCATTTTAATGTTTGACCTAAAGGATTTTAAGATGGCAAACACTACGATGGAGCATGCATGTGAATGGATATAACACGTAATGAAGTGGATCCATTGGAATCAGTGGACTAGAGTAGCCTAGTTTCAATAGGTCTACTCTATAGTTTAGCTGGACATCACCCGTATTTTTCCTTCAATTGGTGAAGGTTAAAAATGCTCTTATTAAATGCTAGAATTGGATGAAGTAGCTGCATGAATGTAATTGCATTGTACAGATTGGGCATCTTGAACTACACTTTTTGATTGCCTTCATTTACACATTGATCAACATTATTCACAGTTAATTATGAGAATTGGCCGCATACTGAGGCTTGTTGTGGTTGTTTCTTTTCCAAAAAAATAGTTCAGTTTATTTTTAACAGTGAGAAAACAGATAGGGGTCTTGAAGTACCATGATAGGAAGAATAATGTTGTATTGCTCAAGCAAGATGGAGTTGAGAAATAATGTATTTATAGGAGTGCATTAAGACCAATTTAGAAAAGGTTGATTAGATAAAGCAATTTTCATCCAAGCAAGCCTAAACCATTTCCTTATTTCATTGAATCAGCAACCATGTGCTCGTACAAACACAATAAATATATACTCCCATCAGCTTTTCCTTGAGCTACTTTTAGTGTTCTCTGCTTAGTTGTCAGGATATGTTGTTACTGTAAGTTGTTTTTAAGAGTGCCTCCTTCCAATCATTATGTTTTGCCCGGGCACCCAAAGGAAGATCAGAAAATGAATGCATGACTTGTGTTGAAGACAAAACTCAAACTTATATTTACGATGTAAGGTGAATGTTTTGTTTTGGCTGAAGAGCTTGATACTAACCAATACAGTGGTACCTCGGTTTACGAACTTAATCCGTTCCGGAAGTCCGTTCTTAAACCAAAACCGTTCTTAAACCGAGGCACGCTTTTCCTAATGAGGCCTCCTGCCACCGGTGCCCTTCAACCATTCGGATTCCGTTCTTAGACCAAGGTAAAGTTCTCAAACCAAGACACTATTTCCGGTTTTGCGGAGTTTGTAAACCAAATCATTCTTAAAAGGGACTGTTCTTAAAACAAGGTACCACTGTACAAGCAAATATTTTCCCCCTGATTGCACCATCTGAGCAAACATGTCTAATCTACCCATGACTCATAACTGAATTAAATGAAAGATAGATTTTTGCCACCAAATTTGTAGCAATCCACAGCATCAAAAACAGCAATGTCAGGGATCTGACCTCATGCAAGGCTCTTGAGAAGGGGAAGGAGGGATGGAGGGAAGTGCAGCCTCTCCTGGGAAGCAGTTCTGAGTCCAGCGGGGATAGCAAGGAAAGCCCCAGTGGTGAGAAGCAGGAACTGCCAGGCAGTGCGGTGGAGCTGAGGGCCAGAGATGCTGACAGAGCCTCAGCACCACCTGAGTGGGTTGCAGAGCAAAGCGGTCAGCTACTTCCGCCGCTCCAGCTGCGCAGGGGTGGAAAGCGTAAGGAAAGGAGGCGACACTTTGGAATTCCAAAGCTCTTATGTTGGGGGAGGAACCAGCAAAAGCCACTGAATCTTAAACGCTCCGATGTACATAGTATGTAAATAAAGCATTAGATTTAGAAGAACGGATGTTTCTGGCTCTTTACTCTCGAGGAGACAACCCCGAGCTCTTACAAGCAGGGTACCACTTCTGTGCACTGTCGCCTATCCTAACATGGAGGAGACTGGATAGGAATAGATAGATAGATGATAGATAGATAAATAGATAGATAGATAGATAGATATAGAAACTTTATTTGCACTAGCCATAACAATAAGATAAAATATATAGGGAATAGAGCTAAATCGTTAGCTATACAAAATGTATTCTGGAGATTTACATCAATACAAACAGCATAATTGATACACAATCATTTAGCCACAGATAAAACAATAGGCTTTCTTTTGATTTTTTTTTAAAAGCTGAGGAATGTTAGAAAGCTGATTAAGAAACTTGTTCTAATTGCCCCTGCTAAAAATTTTGCCGTTTTTTTGTCCCCTGATTATCTTGATCCGCCAGGATAAAAGACGCAGTAGGAATGGTTGAGCAACCCGGACAGGAATTGGTTGGCGTTTGAGGAGTGACTGAAATAGTTCTTCTCCATCAGCCTACCACACCTCCACCCTTCGTGCTTTTGCAAACTTTGTTTGGCTGTCCACTCCTTCCTCTTTCATGCTTACCTCTTCCTTCCAGCTCCCCATAATAACAGCATTTGTCCTTGGGCTGGAATTTCCCATGAAAAACAAGGAAAGCTCCAAACTGTAACAGGTTGGAGAGACAGATCTGCTTCTCACATTCTCCAGAAGCATAACAGAGAGGGAAACGGTAGTCTTCCATGAGCTTCCTCTGCCATTTCCCCGTTTTCTCCATTTTCACTAGATTTTCAGCTAAGGGTGATTGCTCCCTCAACCTAGTCCTTCTTTCCTTCACTGGAGGTTTATAGATTTCCTGAATCCCATCCTTATTTCATCCTTTACTAATCCTTTACACTCCCTACAAGTTATTCTCTAGTCTACACACACACACACACACACACACACACACACACACACACACATCTCCTCTGTTACTATCCTCACCCAAGCACTGATTAGTGCAGGCGTCGGCAAGGTTATCCGGCCATGGGCTGGATCAAGCCGATGAGGAGCGTCCGTGGGCCGGACATGCGTAGCGCGATGCCGGAAATCGCGTCTGCGCATGTCCGTGGCACCGGAAATCACTTCTGTGCATGGCCAGACGCTGAAAATCGCCCCTGCGCAGAAGCGATTTTCGGCGTCTGGACATGCGCAGACGCGATTTCCGGCGCCGCTCAGCAAGTCCCTGCACTGTGTGCGGAGGGCTTGCCGAGCAGGTGACTGTTGGCGGGCGGCTCATGGGCTGGTAAAATGGCCTTCGTGGGCCACATCTGACCCATGGGCCGGAGGTTGCCGACCTCTGGTTTAGTGAAACTGGCCCTCTAGCCAGACACACCACCCATTGCTAGCTTCCTAGTGTGGCAGGTGCCTGTTTTTTTTCTTGTAGTAGCAGGGGTGCCAAATCATTGTCTTTGCAAAAGGTGAGTGCGGGGAGCAACAGAAAACCCTGCATTACTCCTTTTTAAAAAGTGTATAATGCAGGAGTAGCATACAGAAGCAGATCTGTAAGAACAGTGTTTCTCCAGTCTGACGACTAGTTATTGTGATCTCCGAGCAACTATCTAAATGTTTTACATAATAAAATGATCTGTGCAGAATTGGTTTAGGCTGTCATCCACCATGTCGTAACTATTAATGCTGGATCTGGGATGTCCTTGCGGGCAATGAAGAGTCTGGCTTGCTGACGAATTCACGTATATAATTGCTAATGCACAACATCCCTGCGTGGCATAAAGAAAGCAGTGGGGCTTTATCTTCCGGCGTGGCACTCGTGATGTTGCTTAGTCAAGCAGCAATATTTGGCATTCCGTTCACATTCTGCTACTGCCACTAAAGCGGCCTGAAGCAAGAGGCAAAAGGAGCGCACTAAATTGAGCACTTAAATCACTAGTTCTTTGGCTCCATGGCAGATTTAACGAGCATCCTGGAACGAATGCCGTGAAATAATATACTGTCAAACCTGACACAGCAGAATGGCTCTGCTTCCAATCACACAATAGTCCAGGTGACCATGCAATTACAATTAACCTCCTGCTTGCTTATACCTAATGAGAAATGATCATATGAATGATAAACCCAGGAAAGTATCACGGCCACAGGAAAATGATCTCTCCACCTTATGGAGGCGGTGGAGGGTTGGTGGGATTTTTTTTATGGTGTATGTGTTTTGAATAACTTTGGAAAGAGCCAAAGGAATATGAATTTTCATTCTTTTTCTATCACCCATGGCAAATGGTAGATCACATATACACTGAACTGTCTGTTAGCAATTTCCCCCCCAAACAAAAGTGCTCCTCAAATGCTAAAGGGTATGTGAAAGATTTATAAAAACATTATAGAGATCCACCCCCCCCCCAAAAAAAACACACTATAGTTTTTGAGATTACTCTTTGAAAATGATGACAGTAGGCTCAGGACCAGCAAAGGGAACTTTTTATTTCACACTGCATTTTTTGGGTTTCAGTACCATAAATTGTGGCAATGGTGACTCTTGGGCTAGTCCAGTGATGGCTAACCTTGACACTCCAGATGTTTTGGGACTACAACTCCCATCATCCCTGACCACTGGTCCTGTTAGCTAGGGATGATGGGAGTTGTAGTTCCAAAACATCTGGAGTGTCAAGGTTAGCCATCACTGGCCTAGTCAGAACCACAGATTCATTAACCACTGTTCACAAGGCTTAACCAGAGAAACCAATAGGAGAACACTTCAATCTCCCAGGACATTCTATACAAGATCTCAAAGTAGATGTCTTATTGCAAAGGAATTTCAGAGATAGACTGGAAAGAGAAGTTGCTGAATTGCAACTCATTACCAAACTTAAAACCATGGAGAGACCTGGTCTGAATAGAGACATTGGATTCTTATCTCATTATACTTGATAAAGCTATTTTTAACCTTTTCACCCCTTGCGTTTTCCTGTAAGACCAATTGCAGTTGTTAACAGTCGTCAACAGGTTTACCACAGCTATCAGCCAATCACCCATTCCCCACCCTCTCACTATATATAAGGGTCTGGTGACTTCTGTTTCAGTGTATCTGAAGAAGTGTGCATGCACACGAAAGCTCATACCAAGAACAAACTTAGTTGGTCTCTAAGGTGCTACTGGAAGGAATTTTTTTTATTTTTTATTTTGTTTCGACTGCGGCAGACCAACATGGCTACCTATCTGTAACAAGGTTTAACCTGTGACATCCAAATTGACAACCCACATTTCTGTCTGCTACTCCACCCCATGCATCAAAGATGGGGCCCTAGGATGGGTGGAAAATGAAACCCTCCCTGTGGTTCTGAAGGCTGTTTCTCTAAGCTTTCCCTCTTCCCTGCAGTTTTCAGACCACAGCAGTGCTGAAGCAATTTCCTTTCTGCTTCCCAGTGTCATAGCAGAGGAAGTCAAGGATACCCAAAGTCGCCACATCCCCAATCTTTAATTAATGAGGAGGGAGATTGACGGGCTTCAACAACAGACTGCTACGATCAGCTCATACATCGTTGCCCAAACACATCGTTTTCTCCCAAAATTAGGTGGCGTATTTGAAAAAAGATACTTACCTCCACTGTTGTGCACAGCTGACTGCTGAAGCTCAGTCTCTGTGTGAAACATGCAAACTACCCTGAGCCTGCCCATGAAGGCACCCCCAATATTTTTATGAGGGGTTTTTTTTTGGAGGGAGGGGGTAGATTCCCTTAAAGCTGTTGTGGGTTTCTGCAAGATCCTCCCCGTAATTATTGGATTTAGTAAAAGTTAGAATTAAGCAAGGTTCAATTAACCTTTGCCAAACATGGAAACTTATTGGATTTAGTTATGCTAAGGAGCCAAGCCAGCTGGGTAGAGCTAGCTGGACGGGCCATTAAAGGTAAAGGTAAAGGGACCCCTGACCATTAGGTCTACTCACAGACAACTCTGGGGTTGCGGCACTCATCTCGCTTTATTGGCCGAGGGACCCGGTGTACAGCTTCCGGGTCATGTGGCCAGCATGACTAAGCCGCTTCTGGCGAACCAGAGCAGCTCACAGAAACGCCGTTTACCTTCCCGCTGGAGCGGTACCTATTTATCTTCTTGCACTTTTCTGTGCTTTCGAACTGCTAGGTTGGCAGGAGCAGGGACCGAGCAACGGGAGCTCACCCCGTCACGGGGATTTGAACTGCTGACCTTCTGATCGGCAAGCCCTAGGCTCAGTGGTTTAGACCACAGCGCCACCCGCGTCCCTGGACGGGCCATTAGCAGGGGACAAAGGCCATCAAGGAAACTGTCAGAGGGCAAGGGACAGTGGGACCCTTTCTTTGCTGGGCGCTAGTGGGCAGAGGCAAATCACAGATTTTGGGGTTCAACTTTGATGTAGGCTGGGAGGAGGTACTTGGAGCTGCTTAGCAGTGAGAAGGAGAAGGAGGGGCACAACTCCCTATTTGCTGAGGATGACAGGCTGGAGGAAAGAGAAACGGGGTGGCTTTTGCTGTTCTTTGACTCCAATGTTGCCCTTAAGCAGAAGCAGGGCCAGCTCGTCCATTAAGGTGAACTAGGCAGTTGCCTAGGGCGCCAAAATGGAGGGGGCGCTGGCCAGCCTGCCCCCCCGCCCACCTCTGCCTCCGCCCGGTGATGCCCCAACCAGTGGCGGAGTAAGCAGCTTGGGGCGAAAACCACGGCGGCGGGGGCACCAAAATGGAGGGGGCGCTGGCCAGCCTGTCCCTCGCCCCCTGCCGCCGCCCGGTGCCACCCCAACCAGCGGCAGAGCAAGCAACGTGGGGCGAAAACCGCGGCGGCGCGGGGTGCCCGGCTGGGCAGGGGGCGGGGCACCGCTCCGCAACGTACGTCATGCGCAATGATGTCACATGGCCTGCCCCCTCGCCTAGGGCGCCAAAATCACTAGCACCGGTCCTGAGCGGAAGCCAGACCCTCATACGATGTGAATGCTCCACAATGCTTCCATCTAGGTGCAGGTTGTATATATGTGTAAATAAACTATATATCATAAGGACACCACAGTCTCTTTTGTGCCTTATTGCTCCCCAAGGGACCCTGGAAAGCACACCTACAACCCCTGGAATCTCGAGGGAAGAATGGAGGAGCTCCTCTGAAGCTTGGAGCATGCCATGCAGATTCCTGGTGGTTATGGCATTGCTGCTTCTCTTTCTAATCTCACTGTCATGTGGAGCTCTCATTCCATTGTTTCCTCTCAGTTCATTGCCCTCCTCCAGCCTTGGCTCTGAGACAACCCTCCCTCTTGAAGAATCCACACGCACATTAATATTATTGACACATTAGCTAAAACAACAGTCTGGTGTGTAACTACTTTCCTGGCCACCTACAGATTTTCTTCCAGGTGACCAGACTGGAAACATCACTAAGACTGAATGTTTTTATGTGTGTTTCTTCTTACTAACATAGATATATCTGGGCAGGTGGACCAGAAATTGTTATGGACTTATTTACTATGTTGAAAAAGAGCCAGCCATGGACTACTGATGGATTTATTGTGGTTTCTTAATTCGGATGATGGAGTCTTCAGAGTCTTCTCTTCATTTCCCATTTCAACAATGGTGTGATGATAGCAGGGGATCATTTTATTGCTTCAAATTGTTTAGGATTTCATAGATTGAGAATCAATCTTGACTGAACGGGTTCAGCTGATTGCTCTTGGAAACCAAAATAGCCCATTATAGTCCTTGAAAATGAACCCAGATAGAAGTCTTTCTCTGTTCTCCGACTGTTTTTCTTCTCTCTCCCCTCTCCCTCTTCTTTCTCTGAGTCTTTGTCTTTCTCTTAAGTAGCTGTGGATCATGATCTACAAACTGCAAGCTATGGTGCACACTATTCACTATTCTCCACTATTCACTATTCACTATTCTTCCTTGGACTTCCAAGTGTCAATTTGATGGCTTGTCGCAGGGGTGCCAACTTGAATAAAATGTTGTGGGGGCCCAGGTAAGCCCCACCCCTCATAATCGATCACATGATGCAACACACACAAACCATTTAAATGGGAATGTCCATCAACTTTGTGGGGGCCCGCCCCCTCAATTATTTTATGATGGGGACCGAAGCCCCCATGACTGCTAGGAGTTGGCTCCTATGGCTTGCCGTATAAGATAAGATAAGATTTCTTTATTGTCATTGTACAAGTACAACGTTGTACAAGTGCAATGAAATTGGATGCCATCCCATAAAAACAAAACAAAAAACAGCACAAAAACCCCACATTTTCAGCCACACATGCACATACTTACACACCCATCACAACTCTCCAAGGTCATATTATTTGGTTACAGCATTTAAGATGGTTATAGCTCTTGGGTAGAAACTATTCTTCAATATATTTGTTCTTGATCTAATTGTTCTATATCTCTTGCCCGAAGGCAGTGGTGCCACCATACTATTTTCAGCCAGTTGGGGTTGGGGTTTTTTTTGGGGGGGGGGAGTTGAGGGTCTTCCAGCTTCCTCAACCGCCCAAGAAATACCTTGTCAAATTAATGCTTGCAAAGGTGGAGTTCTCATGACCCTTGTAATGCTATAAGAAGCAGAATCAATATGTCAAGCACAGGTATAATTCATTGCAGTGCTTTCGTGTCGCAGGAGCTAATATATTGGCAGTGGAATTCTCGCATACTGTTTAGCCACTTATTTTGTTAATGGTCTCCTTATTAAAGTGATTGGGTGATGTTCTTGTGTGATGTTATATTTCTTAACCCTAGCAGTGAAAGAAATGTTGAATGTGCTTGGTTCTGCAGCCATGAATTATTTCAGCTCAAAAGTTCAGAAAGGTAGATTGGTGGCTTTTCTGTCTGAAGTATTCAAATATTTAGAGTTGCAATGCTTTGCTGTCTGATTCTGTGCCTGAAAGCTCAAGGTTTATATCTTTTACAACTAAGATATCTCTGTATGCACCCCTGCCCTGGGGGCAAAATAAATTGTGTGTGGCTGGTATTGCATTTTAAATCCAATTGTTGGAACCATCTGCAAATGTTTGATATTGGATCTGCTTGCTATGGATGTGAGGACAACAAGGCTTTAATTCCTTCAATCATCTGTGCTAAGTCACACCTATTTAAAGTAAACAAGTGTGCACTGGTAGAAAGTTGGTATATACAACACAACTGAATAAAATATGTTATTCTGATTTGAGATGAGAGGAAACCTGTATAGATTTCATTTTGTTTTTATCAGGAGAAGGGATGGTCTCTGGGTTTTTTTAATGTCTTCTGTGTTCCTTCAACGTTTTCTCTAATGTCCAGGACTTGAGTGAAAAATAACAAGGCAGCTCAAACTCCTGCCCTCTGCAATAGTTCCCACTCCTTCTTCCTACCCTTATTTGTGTTCAGCTCATTTTTTTGCAATAAATTAGGTTGGCTTTTAGGGCAGCCCTGCAGTTCCAGGACATTTGTAAAGAGGTTGAAAAAGCTAGTTGACTGTGTGGGTGGCAGCAGTGGTAGCCAAAATTCACACATCTCCCTACCACATACTCAACTCAACTCAACTCATTTTATTTCGGCTTTAAGCCCATAGACATAACAACCAAAAACAGAAACAGCACAATCTGGTTTACAATTGCTAACAGTAAAATAGATTAAGAGGGATACTCAATTGAACAAAATATGATAAAAATTAAATTAAAATTTCAAGCTGTATATAACAATCCATTGCGTTTCTTAAGTGTCAGAACTGATGTCAGAAAGTTTGCCATATATAGGGTTATAATCGAGTCTGAATCTTGCAACAGAAGAGCAAGGTAAGACTCTTCCAAATACCCTGGTAATTTTTGAGTTAATGGAAGTAGTAGAGTCTTTCGGGTGGCAGAATACAAGGGGCAGACAAACACTATGTGATGAAGAGATTAAATCGAACAGTTATCACAGGCACATAAGACCGAAACTTGGCCCCTAGAAAATCTATGAAAAAGGACGTTTGAGGGGAATACATTAAACTGTGCTTTAATAAAAGCGAAACGATGATTAGCAATAGAAAGAGTTGATAGATAGGCTGGTACTTGAAGTGGGGGTACAATGCCCAGGGATCTCGGTGAGCATGTCACCCCGCCCAGCATAACATTGCGTTGCAACTCAATATCATCATCTACCTCAATGCTCATCTACCTCCCCACCAAGCCCTCTAAGCATGCACAAAGAATGTGAGTGGTGGCCAGGCCTCTGAATTAGCTGCCTCAATTACCCACAATCCACCTGGTTGCAGAGAACCTTATCCATGCAAGATTAGAGCAGGAGACATCATAGCAGGCCCACTGCAATATACCATTGGTAGCATTTAACACACTAAACAGAATGCACATTTCTGAGGTAGGTAAAAAGGTAAAATGTAAAGGACCCCTGGATGCTTATGTCCAGCCCAAGGCAACTATGGGGTTGCGGCGCTCATCTTGCTTTCAGGCTGAGGGAGCCGGCGTTTGTCCACAGACAGCTTTCCGGGTCATGTGGCCAGCAGGACTAAACCACTTCTGGCGCAAAGGAACACTGTGACAGAAACCAGAGTGCACAGAAATGCTGTTTACCTTCCCACTGCAGTGGTATCTATTTATCTGCTTGCACTGGTATGCTTTCAAACTGCTGGGTTGGCAGGAGCTGGGACAGAGCAACGGGAGCTCACTCCGTCGCGGGGATTCGAACCACCGACCTTCTGATCGGCAAGCACAAGAGGCTCAGTGGTTTAGACCACAGCGCCACCCGCTTCACTTCCTGTTTGCCTGCTACCACCGTCTGCCAGTGCAAGCTCTGGAAAACACCCACCCACACACCCACACAAACATTTTGAATCCCATCACTACAGCCATTTACAGAAACGTAGTTGCTTTATTTAGCCTTCTGATCTTGCCGTGTTTTTGCAAAAATGGCAGACCACCAATAACAGAAGTGGCTTTGCAACAGTAGCACCTTAGCTGTTTGAGTTAGTTAGCTCTTGTGTCTAAGAATGGCTGCTGTTTTGGCAGTGCTTTTATTTTAGGGATTTAACCCCCACCCCTCCTCACCTATGTGGCTGCTAATCAAATGAGTAGATAATTCTGATGTGAGGAACTAAGAAAAGAACAGGTGTCTGTAACAGCTTCAGACTTTTATTTTAATTAGATGGAGCGTTGTTTTCTCCTTATCTCACTCTTCCTCACCCCCACCCCCTATTTTGTACCCAAGGGACTGCTATTAAAATGAGTCATGGTGTCACAATCCTGATAAGTACCGGTACCTTTTTTTAAAAATAATGCAGCTGAATAAGAAATGGTGAATTTTTAAAAAGTGGAATAAAGTGAGAGTTTGTGAGAAATTGAACCCTCGCAGGATCCGTGCCATTTGGAGGAAAGTCATATATGGCAGAGAAGGAGGTTTTTAAATGGAATGCACATGCAAGTGCTAATCTTAACCGAAAAAATCCCAAGGTGTAGCTTAAATATATGAATAAAATAATGATGTCACAAGTATGGATTATGATCTTCCAATCTGAAATCAATATATAGAAGTCATTCCAAAGATCACTGTAAGGCGGCAGTAGCCAACGGCTTCAAATTATGTCTTTAAAAATCTGTTGGGCATTTGCATGGAAGTAAAATGTTCAGTCCAAAAGGCAATGCCAGTGTGCAATCTATGCCTACCTGTTCAGAAGTAACTCCTAATGAGTTTAGTGGGACTTGCTTTATGATAAACATACTTAAGATTAAAGCCTTAGGTAAAATGACCCTTGACCATTAGGTCCAGTCGCGAATGACTCTGGGGTTGCGGCGCTCATCTCGCTTTACTGGCTGAGAGAGCCGGCGTACAGCTTCTGGGTCATGTGGCCAGCATGACTAAGCCGCTTCTGGTGAACCAGAGCAGCGCACGGAAAGGCCGTTTTTTTTAATGTCTTCTGTGTTCCTTCAACGTTTTCTCTAATGTCCAGGACTTGAGTGAAAAATAACAAGGCAGCTCAAACTCCTGCTCTCCGCAATAGTCCCCTCTCCTTCTTCCTACCCTGATTTGTGTTCAGCTCATTCTTTTGCAATAAATTAGGTTGGCTTTTAGGGCAGCCCTGCAGTTCCAGGACATTTGTAAAGAGGTTGAAAAAGCTAGTTGACTGTGTGGGTGGCAGTAAGGTAAAGGTAAAGGGACCCCTGACCATTAGGTCCAGTCGTGACTGACTCTGGGGTTGCGGCGCTTATCTCGCATTAATGGCCGAGGGAGCCGGCGTACAGCTTCCAGGTCATGTGGCCAGCATGACTAAGCCGCTTCTGGTGAACCAGAGCAGCGCACGGAAACACCATTTACCTTCCCGCCAGAGCGGTACCTATTTATCTACTTGCACTTTCGAACTGCTTTTGAACTGCTAGGTTGGCAGGAGCAGGGACCGAGCAACGGGAGCTCACCCCGTCATGGGGATTCGAACCGCCGACCTTCTGATCAGCAAGCCCGAGGCTCTGTGGTTTAACCCACAGCACCACCCGCGTCCTTAGTGAGGTTTATTTCTCAACAGCTGCCACCAATATATTATTTATTTCTGTTAGGGGTAAATAAACAACCCTGGACATTATTAGGAACAGAAAGTGTATACTCAGTCAATCTAGACCTTGGGTCCCCAATGTGGGCACCTGTGATTTACTCCCTTTGGTGCCCACCAAATGCCACTGCCCTTTCCAATGTTGAATTGCTTTTAAAATGAGGGTGTTGAGGTCTGTGAGAAACTGCAACTTTGAAGTGGACAATTAGTGAGTTGGCAAGAAGCCAAGTTATACAAAGGTACATGTGAAAGTCTGCTTGGAGACAGGGAAGCCTAGCAACCGGGTGCTGATTGGCTAAAAGTTTTCCCTTATAAGCAGCATGACACAGCATTTCAGTGTTGGAGTTAGTTTGGAGTAAGTTGGAGTAGGAAGGTGTTGAGAGTTCGGAGTGTAGAGTCTGTGTATATAGTACAGTGGGACCTCGACTTACGAGCGATTCGACTTACGTGTTTTTCGACTTACGAATGACTTCCGGGAGAAACAAAATGGCCGCCGCAACCGAATTTTTTGACTTACGAATGGAAGTCGTGGCCGCTTTAATAGGATTTTTTCGACTTATGAATTTTCGACTTACGAATTTTTTTCGCTCAATGCATTCCTATGGGGATTCGACTTACGAATGTTTTCGGCTTACGAAAATTGCGTCGGGACGCATTATCGTCGTAAGTCGAGGTCCCACTGTAACTTGTACAAAGGTGTGCTTTACTCTGCTGTAGATAATAAAAGCAACTACAAATCAAGTTACTGTTCAGCAAGTTCTGTTCCTGAATCATCATCCTGGGCTACACCGCCTGGCAGTGGGTAGCAGAATGTTTGGTTGAGATCCATCAACATTGGGTAGGGAGCGTCTCCTGTTTGGGGAAGTGTTGGCCTGATTTTTTTCCTGTGTCTACTTTTTTGTGTGTACAGTGATACCCCTAGTTACGAACTTAATTCATTCCGGAGGTCCGTTCTTAACCTGAAACTGTTCTTAACCAGAGGCGTGCTTTCGCTAATAGGGGCTCTTGCTGCCGCTGCGCCGCCAGCACACGATTTTCGTTCTCATCCTGGGGCAAAGTTCTCAACTCGAGGTAACTCTTCCAGGTTAGCGGAGTTTGTAACCTGAAGCGTTTGTAGCCTGAAGCGCTTGTAACTCGAGGTACCACCATATAAGTTTTGCCTGGGTTTATTGGTGGGGGGAGAGGGGAGAATCTGAGCATTGTCAGTTTCTTTTCTTCTGTGAAATGGGTGTTTTCTGGTGTCCATCAAAGCTGCTTAGATTTTTCAGGTGTTTCCCGGGGCCCAAAGGTTGGGCAGTTTAAAAACCAAACAAAACTCAGGGTTGAAACATTGAATTAAAGCTAAAAGTAAGAATAATATGCAGCTCAGGGCTGGATTTGGGTTTGATGAGGCCCTAAGCTACTGAAGGTAATGGGGCCCTTTATATGTCCAGCTGCCCTTTGTCAACAACAAATTGTCGCTGTTTTTTGTTGTTGAATATATGCTATATGGTCATTTATGGGCCTAATAGGTATGTAGGTTTTATTTATTTGTCTTTTATCTTATATTTTGGAAATGTACATCCAGGTTTTTTTCCTTTAATTTTTTTTCTGGGTCCCCAAAAGAGTGGGGTCCTAAGATATAGCTTGTTTAGTGTATACGAAAATCCGGCACTGGTACATCTAGAGAAGTGGGCAAGAATAGAAGCATAAAAGGCAGCAAAATAAGAGGTCACTTAGGTGAAACTTTTCTTCAACTTTTGGCGGAGTCATAATTATTCTATGCCCTTTTAAAATGTGGGTTTTTGGGGGGAGGGGGGTTATTGGGTTGTCGTTTTTATTTTGATTCTATCTTTTGTGGTTTTTATATTTTGAATTTGTTCTGTGAACCACCCTGAGACCTCTGGGTATAGGGCAGTATATAAATTCAATAAATAATAAAAAAATCATATTAATAATAAAAGTTCCCCTAAACTTCCATGTTCCCAAATTCCTTTCTTCGGACTGTTTTCAAAGACTCTTAAGGTAGCACTGACTGCATGGCTTCTGATAATGTAGGCCACCCTGACTTGGTGCAGCGCCTGTCAAGTCATGTTTGGATTAGAGAGACATCAGTGAAGAAGAGCAGGATGCGTGTGAGAGAGAATATTCTTGGTCCGTCTCTCTTTGAGCATCTGGTTTTGGTAGAAAGACTGGACCTTCATATCTCTTGGCCGTTTAGAATGGGGTGAACCGCGAATGATGACATGGACCACACCCACTGGCATAGGAGGGGTGCGGTCCGTCCTGGTTGTCATCACTGAGGGGGGTGACGAAATGGCAAGAATATGTATTTAAAAAAAAAAAAATTAAAAAAATTGGGCTCATGACACTTTGCAGTCGTACCTCTGGTTACGGCCACTGCGGGTTGCATTCGTCACGGGATACGAACGTGCCGAACCAGAAGTACCGGAACGGGTTACTTCCGGGTTCGGCAGGGCGAGCATGTGCAGGAGTGCTAAATTGCGCTTCGCGCATGTGCAAAAGCGCCAAATCGCACGGCGAGCATGCGCAGATTTGGCGCTTCAGGTTGCGCGCTGCTCAGGTTGTGAATGGGCCTCCGGAATGGATCCCGTTCGCAACCAGAGGTATAATAATAATAATAATAATAATAATTTATTATTTATACCCTGCCCATCTGGCTGGGTTTCCCCAGCCACTCTGGGCGGCTTCCAACAGAACATTAAAATGCAATAATCTATTAAACATTAAAAGCCTCCTTCAAGTTCATGGGTAGGCAAACTAAGGCCTGGGGGCTGGATCCGGCCCAATCGCCTTCTCAATCTGGCCTGCGGACAATCTGGGAATCAGCGTGTTTTTACATGAGTAGAATGTGTGCTTTTATTTAAAATGCATCTCTGGGTTATTTGTGGGGCATAGGAATTCGTTCATCATTATTTTTTTCAGAATATGGTCCGGCCCCCCACAAGCTCTGAGAGACAGTGGATCGGCCCCCTGTTCTAGTTCCTATCAGATGCCTAAAGGCTTTTGGGATGCCTAAGCCATTTCTGCATCTTCCGACCCAATTTGAATGTCAAGGCACTTGACTGTTGGGGGTAGGGAGAAGTCAAACCAAACCGTTTGGAACCACCTGACAGTTTTATCTCTCTTGGCATATGTGTTGCTCCAAAATAAGACAGATCTGATTCAGGGAGCTCATGTATAAGATCTCCTGTTTACTGGAGGTGCTCAGACAGTGGTTTCCAAACTGTTTCCCATGAGATCGATATTTAGAAGCTCAGGAAGGGTTTCTCAACCTGAAGATCAGGAACGATGGGCAAATTTCCCTGAAAGATCACAATGATTGATTGTTGCCATCAATGTGCAGCCAAAGGGGAATGTAGTCAACATCATGTTAAGGGCATGTTAACAGGCCTGTCCAGCGTTGTGCACTAACTGAATTAATGTCCCAGAATCCTTTGCAACGGGGGATCCTCAGCAGATTGGTCAATGCAGAAAGGTGTACGTGAAGGCTGATCTCTTAAGGTAAAGGTAAAGGGACCCCTGACCATTAGGTCCAGTCGCGAATGACGCTGGGGTTGTGGCGCTCATCTCGCTTTGTTGGCCGAGGGAGCCGGCGTACAGCTTCCAGGTCATGTGGCCAGCATGACTAAGCCGCTTCTGGCGAACCAGAGCAGCGCACGGAAACTCCGTTTACCTTCCCGCCGGAGCGGTTCCTATTTATCTACTTGCACTTTGACATGCTTTTGAACTGCTAGGTGGACAGGAGCAGGAACTGAGCAATGGGAGCTCACCCCGCCGCAGGGATTCAAACCGCCAACCTTCTGATCGGCAAGCCCTAGGCTCTGTGGTTTAACCCACAGCGCCACCTGGGTCCCTGGCTGATCTCTTAAATACCACCAAATGGCAAAAACCTTTACCCATCTTGTATTTCCTTCTGTACACTAGGTGATGGGAGCAATTTTAATCTTGCTTCTTTCAGATTTCGAAATCTTAGGAGGTATGAACGTGTGTGTTCCTCTTCGAAACCAATTAGGCAGCACACATATCGCACTGTCATCAGCAAATTGCACTGCTTTCTATCAGGATCTATCAAAGAAATCTCGTGTCTGCTCGTTTACACAGAATAGAACCCCATCAAACTTTTTGTGCTGTAATGATTTTCTGTCCGTCTTGATGAGGCATAATTGGATAAATTCAAGACCGCTTTGAAGGCTAATTATATCCTGTACATTGTAGACCTAGGCTGCCCTTGTTATATATCAGCTTGTGTCTTCGCTTTTATCTCTCTTCTTCTCCGGGGTTTGCGTGCGAGTGGATTGGGTTGCAGCCTTAGAAGAAATTAAACGGAAGGGACACCCCTCTCGTCTGTCAACCCCCTCCTTCCAGCTCCTGTAGATATTAAAACGCAACATGAAACATCTCTATAGATAGGGCCTTATTTAGAGATGGCCTTGGAGTAAATAACAAACCAGCATTTCATGTCAGGAACCATAAAGCACGAGACCCACATTTGAGTAATTTATGAACAGTCCTGCAGAACAAATTCAATTCTGAAAGCACTCTCAGGCTATCTGTAGCTGTGATTTATATTCACTTTAAAGGGCTAGATTTCAGAAGGTATCAGCAGCCAGTCAACAGAGCTCAACTCCGGCATGGATGGCTCTTCCATTTCCTCTCTTAAAATTGCCCGTATATATCTTTTGCGGGTTTGTTTCTAGAGCACCTGCGATAATTTGATGCTGTATAGAAAACAATATGTGAATGCCCCATTCTCATGTATAGGGAAAGGGACAGAAAGCCAGCGGGGTAGTTTTGCTCCCATATGATTGAGAAGTAGCCGCCAAAGAACATTGCGCTGAGTATAGGATAGGCCTTCCATCTAGTTGCATCATAAAATCATCAATAGTAAGCTAAGAGGCTGATTCAACAAGCTATTGCTGATTTTACGATGTAACTGTGTGGAAAGCCCATTTTATGTGAATGGGGCAGTGACTAGTTCAGTGTAGCAAGTGAGCAAGCAAACGGGAACTTCTGCAGCGCTGAGCCTCAGCTGCCTGCCCACCCCTGCACTGGCATCTCCATGACGGAGGAAGCAACAGTGCCTGATCTGAACCAGACTGCATGTCTAATTCCTCCTGGGAGGAAAGGCTAGGTGGTCCTGGTGTAGGTACCAAGATTGGAGGCAAAGCTGGCACAGAAACTTTGGCTGAATCATAGCTGTCAACCCTTCCTTTTTTTGTGGGAACTCCCTTATTCCAATGCCATTTCCCACTGCTATCCCGGATTGTTGATATCCCTTAAATTTCCCGGATTTCAAAGGAAGCAGCTCCTCTCCCTCCCTGCCGGCCAGGGAGGCTCCTCAGCTATGTTGCTCGGCTGCCAATAAGGAGTCTGAGACCGACTGGGGGCGGAGCTTGCATGCCTTGTGCAGCCAGACCCTCACGCCCAACCAGACAGACAGCCTGCCTGCCGTCTACGCGCTCGCTCTTTCGCTCACCCGTTCGCGCGCAGCCTCTGGAGCGCAGGGTGGCGAGGCTACTTGGTGCCATTGCACCGCCCTTGCGGCATCCCTTATTTTCAAATCCGAAAGTTTGGAAAAAAAACACAGATAAACAACTACACAACTTTCTGAAAACTTCTGAAGGCAGCCCTGTATTGGGAAGTTTTAAAATGTTTGATATCTCACTGTGTTTTTATATTATGATGGAAGCAGCCCAGAGTGGCTGGGGCTGTGTAATCATCATCATCATCATCATCATCATCACTGTAAATAAAATAAGCATCAGCTACAACAGATGTTTTTCACCACAGGACTAAGGCTCCAATCATATACATGATTACATGCAGTAAGTCCTATTAAGCTCAGATGGACTTACATTTGAGTTGACATGCATTACTGGTAGTGGTAGCACAAATATTATTATTATAAATCCCACTACATGCAGAAAAGACTTAAAGAAAATGCAGTTGGCAGCAAATATAATCTATAGAACACTCTTCATATGTAAAAAACTAAGGGATAAGGGAACTAAAGATTACATTGGTGTAAACTCTTGTGTAGTGCATACAAATTACAACTCATTGATACACTTAAAAATCCTTTCTATTTCCTCAAGAATTCAATTGGGTGAGTTATTCTAAGAAGGCAACATCTCTCAAGAGGCTATTCTAAAACAAGGCTTTGTATACACTCAAGCTCAACTCATTTGGAATATCGGCTTTTAACACAGTGGAAACAACATGCTAATTTAGCCATCAAATGTTAAGTTGACTTTTTCATTTGGAATTTACTATGGCGATTATAGCACCAAAGGGATTCTTTAAAGCATCAAATATATTATTGAAGCATCATATGTGGGTTAATTCTGTGTTTTTCCTAACTGCTTGCACCTTGTTATCAATGATGGCTGTGTTGGGTCCTATATGGTAGCTGTATACCATTGTAGTTTTCCTAGACATGGGTAGTACTGAGTGCCTTTCGTTCCTTGTAGTCTGCATCGTTCGGCGAGAACATGTTGCTAGTATGCATGCAGATTTAATCAAGTTCTGTCACAAAGTACGGTAAACAAGTTGCGTGGCGATGTCCCTTCCCCCACCGTGGAAATAAAGACACAGGACACAAAATATAAGGTTAATGGGCATAGATAGGCCGCAACTTTATTGGTTACGGATGATGAGCGGTATTGGCTTAGGCATTGGAACTAACAGACTACCGTATTTTCCAGCGTATAAGACGACCCCCAACTTTTCCAGTTAAAATATAGAGTTTGGGATATACTTGCCGTATAAGACTACCCCTCTTCCAACGCATACCAACGCACACTGGAGGCAGCCTTTTTCACCATGAGCGCCCGTCTCTTCTAGCGGCTGAGGCGGCGAAGGCGAGAGCGGCCGTAAGGGGAGGGGAGTGCGTCTCTCGCCTGCCTGCCTCCGTCTCGGGGGCGGGGTGTGCACGCCAGGAGCAGGCGGGCCAGGACTGGGCATACGTCTGTGCGCCCCCCACCCGTCTCTCGCTCACTGGCTCCCTGCGAGGGGGTGCGAGAGGGGCTGAGGAGGAGGCGGGGCCGGGACGGGGACAATGGCGTCTCCTCTGAGCCCGCGGCTTTTCAGCACCCGCCCTATAAGACAACACCCGGCGTATAAGACGACCCCCGACTTTTGACAAGATTTTCCTGCATTAAAAAGTAGTCTTATACGCCAGAAAATACAGCATATCCGACTCCAGCCCATTGTGCTGGAAGTCCAGGAAGGGATAGCCACCCAAGGTGAGCCCTGCTGATGCACGTCAACTAGGAACTCACCCTGTGACCACCGGTATGGGGCGTGCCTTTGGCCCTGACCTTGATAGGCTTCGGACGTGGCCACCCCCCACCCCCCGTATTCCTTTAACAAAATACCCTTCTGTATTTTGGGGAGGTGATGGCACTTTCTCCCCCCTTCCTTCACCCCTACAGAGATAATCCAATGCCTAACCGCCAACCCAAAGTTGTGACGAGTTGCTACGAGGTAGGCGAAAACCACCAGGCCACAGCCAATTTGCCAAATGGGAAAATTCCTACCAGGCCCCTTAACGGCGACCAACCATAGTCCATAGCAAAGTCAAGAGCTACCGGCCTAAAGGGTGGGTGGGTGGGAAAGAGTCAGCTGGGCGGCGCAGGAACAAGAGGGAGAGCTCCGGCCGCATGCCCGTTTAAAAGCAGCGGCCCCGCCCCCAGAGCGACCTGATTGGTCGCTCAAGGGTGTGACGCGGCCGGAGTCCCCCCAATGGCTCTGGGGATGGACAGCCATCCCCTGAGCACGTGAGGGGTCGTGACTCCCGCAACCCTTTTTCCTCTTAGGGCGGAAATGGCTTTTTCAGTCATTTCCCCATGCAAGCCAACAGGTAGACATACAGATCTCCAGATGCTCAGAAGCAAAGTTTTGCTTCAGATCAAAAGCATAACAGGCTGTGCCCAAAGCCATCATAGTTGAACTGGCCCACTTTCCGTAGCTCAAAACATTATTCTATATGTTTCTCAGGAATACTGCTAAATCAGCTGCCAAAAAATTAGTACAAAGGTCTGGGCTCGTCTCTCTAAGACTATACAATCAAAAACAAACAGTGCATGCAAAAGATATTCCCCGCTTTATACCACTGGTAAGCCATGAATGCTAAGTGTAGAAAAGTATAATAATGATCCTTTTTTCTTTCCTACTAAAAAGAAGTAAATCTTCAAGCCACTATTGTGCAGGACAAAAACATGAGAATAATAGCTCCCCCACACTTTCAGCCAACAAGCTCTGTTGTGTAGACATATTAAATCCTGGAGGCATGTATTTTACAGGGGACATATCTAGCTTGGAGCAAACTTTGAGGAATCTGTCAGATATGTGGTAATTTGAAATTCTTTGCAGGTTTCTGAGGGATGAGAAAACAAAGAGCAATGAGGTTTTTTCTTTCTTTAAAAAAAAGAATTCATTACAGCACCTTCTCTGCAAATATCCCATTTCCTCTCTAGGCCAATGCACTATTTCAATTTTGGCTAAGGCGTTTATTTTTAGGAGACGAGGCTAGATATTAAAAGCGAAAAGCACATTCAACCATTTCCCTGAAATGCAGCTCTTTAAAAAAAAAAAAAAGCTCAAAAGCAGCATTCTAATGTTTTCAGCGATGTTTTTATAGGTGCTTGAAGATTTCTTAATTGTAACACCTGAAGGCAAAAATTAATGATAAAACTACAGGGTTGGTATACAACGAAAAGAGAAGATGAAACTACATTTATGCTGACATTTAAATAACTGAGTGTTTGATTCCCTCCACCCCCTAGACCGAGTCTCAGTTGTAGAAAATGTATCTTGATGGCGGTGTGGTACAGTGGTACCTCTAGTTACGAACTTAATTCGTCCCAGAGGTCCGTTCTTAACCTGAAACTGTTCTTAACTAGAGGCGTGCTTTCGCAAATGGGGCCTCTTGCTGCCGCTGCGCCGCCGGCACACGATTTCGGTTCTCATCCTGAGGCAAAGTAACTCTTTCAGGTTAGCCGAGTTTGTAACCTGAAGCGTTTGTAACCTGTGGCGTTTGTAACTCGAGGTACCACTGTATAAGTTTTGCCTGGGTTTATTTTGGTGGGGGGGGGGAGGGGAGAATCTGAGTATTGTCAGTTTCTTTTCTTCTGTGAAATGGGTGTTTTCTGGTGTCCATCAAAGCTGCTTAGATTTTTCAGATGTTTCCCGGGGCCCAAAGGTTGGGCAGTTTAAAAACAAAACAAAACTCAGGGGTGCAACATTGAAAGCCTTAGGCTGAATTAAAGCTAAAAGTGATAATGATGTGCAGCTCAGGGCCGGATTTGGGTTTGATGAGGCCCTAAGCTACTCAAGGTAATGGGGCCCTTTATATGTCCAACTGCCCTTTGTCAACAACAAATTGTCACTGTTTTTTGTGTTGAATATATGCCATATGGTAATTTATGGACCTAATAGGGATGTAGGTTTTATTTTATTTGTTTGGAAATGGAAGTGCACCACGGAGCGCGGATGCTTCTGCGCATGTCCATGCGGTCCATGCATGCACAGAAGCATTATGCACAGTTCTTGCATGCGCAGAAGCATGATATCGCACATGCGCAAAAGCGCCGCCCGGGTTGTGCACTGTTCAGGGTGCGAACGGCACCCCAGAACGAATTGAGTGCGCAACCTGGGGTACCACTGTATAGGAGTCAAACTCTCTTTGAAGAAAAAATGTAGCATTTTTGGGGGGGTGGGTGGGTGGCTGGCTGGACTTGGTTGACTCTAGGATTCCCAGATAGCAGCTATGAACTTAAATGTTGGTTCTTCTCTTGCAGCATGTCGGTCAGGATTCTTTAAAGACTCGCCCCAGAGTCAGATGTGCACGAAATGCCCTCCACACAGTTACACACGAGAAGAAGCCTCAACTTCCTGTGTTTGTGAAGAGCACTATTTCCGAAAGGAATCTGACCCACCTACGATGGCCTGCACAAGTGAGTTTACTTGCACTTAATAAGTTAAAGTGCTCATTTTACAAGTGACGTGTTAAGCGACGATTGTGATAATTGAGAACACAGGTGCCGGCTTACACTGAGTCAGACCATTGGTCCATCTGTCCCAAAATGAAATGGAAGTGGTTCCCCAGGATGTCAGATGGAGGTCTAGATCAGTGTTTTTCAACCTTTTTTGGGCAAAGGCACACTTGTTTCATGAAAAAAATCACGAGGCACACCACCATTAGAAAATGTTAAAAAATTTAACTCTGTGCCTATATTGACTATATATAAAGTAATTCTCTTGAATAGGAATCAAATAAACACAAAGAAAGTATTTTATAATTACTTTATTATGAAATAGTAAGTAAACAGAAATATTATAAAATACTTTATTCAGTGCGCAACCTGGGCCTCTTTGGGCTGAACACAAAGCTGATATTCTGGCTGGAATCGAAGAAAGACACACACGTAGCTCTTCGTCAACAGCTCTCAGTCTCTCTCTGTATTTCTGGGAATCCATCCCCAGAATGCCTTTTCCAGTCATAACAAAGGGCTGCCTCTGAGCATACGCAGAGTGCATTTCCCTCCCTTGCCGACCAGCGACTTATAGAAGTTCACAGAATACACTCCTCTTCAGAAACAAGCCAGCCCAGCTCCCCTTACCGGGCATCCTGGTTGAGCATGTTGCGAGGCGCCCTCCTGCCCCGCTGCTGCCTGGCCTTCTCGGCCTCCTCTTGCTCAGGCTCCTTGGCCACCATGAGGCTGCGAAGACACTGGATGCGCTCGGGGTCGGCAGGGGCCCGTCCGCCTTGGCTCCAGGCGCGGGTCCCAGCAGGGCGGCTGCCGTGGCCGGCGCCCCTCGCTGGCATCCCGGAGCGCGGAGCAGGTCACGCTGGAAGCTCTCGTACTCGGCCAGGTTGTTGAAGTGCGGCGCGGCCAGGTAAGGCAGCGACGTGCGCTCCGAGTAGAGCGCCAGCAGAGGGTCGAAGCGCGGCGAACTCACGTCCAGGCGCCCGGGGCTCGGTGAGCGCTCCGTGCTGCTGCGGCCGCCTGAGCGGCGGCGGCGGCGACGCCTGGGCCCTGCGCCGGCCTCCTCCGCCTCCTCCATGGCTCCCTGGCCCTGCTGGGGAAGGATCCGCCCGCAGCTCCTCGCTCTCGCCGCACATTTTTCAATTTTTCCCACGGCACACCAGGCAACATCTCGCGGCACACTTGTGTGCCGCGGAACAGTGGTTGAAAAACACTGGTCTAGATATGGGTCAAGGGGGAAAGGAGTTTGGGCAGTGGAACATGGGGAGATGAGGAAGGGGCAAGATCAGACCCCCCTGTCCTTCCCACTTCTTTTCATGCTCTTCTTTGTTGCCTTACATTTTCCTATACTGTAGTTGTGCTTACAGTCATTACATCATTGTTCTGCAGATGCTGTCAGAGGTTGTTCCGGTGGGGTGGCAGGACAATTCTGGGCCATGCTTTGAGTAGTTTGGGTTTTGTGTGTGGAAAGGCATGTTTGGCAAAAGGAAGCTTTCTCCACACTCCCTTGAGTTATAGGAAATTCATATGGTAAGTGTTGGTTTCCAAATGAAGAAAAACTACCGGAGTTCTAGAGTGTTGTAATAATACTTGATTCTTTACCTACAAAGAAATTCGTCACAAGGAAGCAGGCAGACACCATCTGTTCCCCACATGCAAGACACTGCTCACTTCCCATCTCATTTTATTCCAGATAGCTGCAAAACTCAAGATTTCTATCTCCTGCATGCCTTATATGCATGCTACTAACCTGTTCCAATATATATACAGTGGTCCCTCGACTTACGAAATACTCGACATCCGAATTTTTCGACTTACAAACGAAAAAAGTGACCGCATACCTATGAATTTTTCGACATCCGAATGGAAATCGTTGCCGGTTTTAGATGCGGTTTTTTCGACTTACGAATTTTTCCGAATATTTTTTCTCCCAATGTATTCCTATGGGAAATCGCTTTTTTCGACTTACGAACTTTTCAACCTACGAATGTCCATTCGGAACGGATTAAATTCGTAAGTCGAGGGACCACTGTATATATATATCTCCACTCAGAAATCCACCAGTCATAACAACCCACCAATGCCTGTTAAACACATTTAGCTATGAAATATACCAAGACTGGAGAATAGATCCCTTCACACTGTGCATTCCTTTAACAACACATTTATGCAATTCTCAGTGCCTTCTTTCCCCCTGCTAACCATCTCCTTAGCTCAAGAGAACTGGCTTCCATGGCTCTCAACTGTCAGTTATTTGCAATATCGCCTGAGTATTAGGGTGAATGCCTTGAGTGCTTTGTGCTCTTGTTTGAGTATAGGGGACAAAGTTAATATAGCTGTTTGGGAAGATGATGGCTCAGAGGAAGAAGATAAGAGAAACATTTTGAATGCTGGCTACTCAGGAGAGAGTTAGAAGCTGCCTGGTATTCTGAAGCTTGTTGTATTGTAAGGGCTTGTAGCTTTCGGGGAAACGGGAGAGAGAGAGAGAGAGAGAGAATGAGTAGGAATAGAAAGCTCCTTTTATGCAAGGCAATATTTATGCATTGCTCACACAAAGGCTCTACACCAGGGGTTGGCAAACTAAGGCCTGTGAGCCGGATCAGGCCCAATTGCCTTCAGGATCCAGCCTGTGGACTGTGGAATCATAGAGTTGGAAGAGACCACAAGGGCCATCCAGTCCAACCCCCTGCCAAGCAGGAAACACCATCAAAGCATTCCTGACAGGTGGCTGTCAAGCCTCTGCTTAAAGACCTCCAAAGAAGGAGACTCCACCACACTCATTAGCAGCAAATTCCACTGTCGAACAGCTCTTACTGTCAGGAAGTTCTTTCTAATGTTTAGGTGGAATCTTCTTTCTTGTAGTTTGAATCCATTGCTCCGTGTCCTCTTCTCGGGAGCAGCAGAAAACAACTTTTCTCCTTCCTCCATATGACATCTTTTTATATACAGTACATTGATTGCTGCCCATAAGGCTTCCGTATAAAAGACAACTCAAACCAGTTTCATAATATCAAACACATAATCAGATAACCTCCATATCAAAACCATTTGTCAATAATTGCCTTTTGCTTTGTCTTGAGCTTCGCTTTTGGTTTTAAGCCTGCATCAGACACTGTGAACAAACTTCCCAAAAAAAATTTCCCCAACCCTGGGAGCTGAAATAATGCTTTGTTTGGCAAAATAAATAAATAAAATGGATCTGCTCTAAAGCTGCATACCACTTACCCATGAAACTTGTGTTAGTATTGTGTTAAAATTAGTTTCGCTTTGGTTCCAGGGGGACATGTTAGTAATGACTTATTTAATCCCATTGATTTTAATGGGTCTATGCTAAATATGACTAAGACTGGATCCGTTCTAATCAGAACTAAGTCCAACTATATATAGATAAAGCCCCTAGTGTCCTTTAAAAAAAAGCTGAGGAATAAGACATTGGAAGCCTCTGTGGAAAAGTAAGAGAAGTTAGTTTAAGCGAGATGGTGGTGGTGAAGGAGTAGCCTTAGTGAATTTTAAAAGAGAGAGACAACACAGGGATAAGAGCTTATTAGAGAGCTTCCTTCCTTTTGCAAAAGGTGATAAATTATAGAAATGTTGAGAAGAGTGAGGATGTGGAACTTGGCATTAGTATGTGTCTGGCGAGAGAATGAGAATCGCAAGACAATAATTTCCCTGATGCTGATTATAGGAGGTGTAATGGAAGACAGAAAAATTTATTTTTTTATACTAACAGAACTGATTGTGGGGGAAACCGTGATTTATATAATAGGAAATATGTATAGAATTATATCTTTGTAATGTAATGTAATGTAATGTAGTTTGAGACTGTTCATAAATACAAATGTTCCAGCTTCTATTTTCACCTCTAAATGACAGTGCAGCTGAACAAAATGCTCACCGAACATTCACAATCTACTAGGATAATTTTCCTCCCCTCTATTTTTTCCCCTCACTGCCCATGGTGTTATTTGCCCACGTTGCCGTTCAATCTATTTGGCCATAATGGCCAATTTTATTTATATTTATGGATGTTTGCTACATCAGCTAGAATAATCTGGGGGAGATGGATGGGGGTACCGAGTTAGATGGAGTTGGTGATGAGGGCAAATGAGGGTAGGAACAGTGAGGGCAGAGGAAGGAAGAAGAACATGGTCCAAAGGAGAGACAGGTTTGGTCCATCCCATCCCTAATGTGTAATCTTTGTTCTTCCAGAGGCATTTTACAGATTTTATGTGCATTTCTTATTTGCTTATGTAATTGTTTCCTATTCCGAAACACAAGTGCAGTGAATGGAAAACTTCTGCAGTTTCTACAACTCCATTTATATCAGGGTGGATTTGATTTAAATCAAACTGATTTAAATCATGATTTAAATCACTAGTCAGTAAGGCTCAGGGTGGATAAAAATCAACGATTTTTAAATAAAAAAATAAAAAAATCCAATTTAAATTAAAAAAACTGATTTTTTTGATTTTTTTTTTTATAATTTGTTGATTTTTATCCACCCTGAGCCTTACTGACTAGTGATTTAAATCATGATTTAAATCAAATCCACCCTGATTTATATACCATGATATAGTTTTAATTCTATTGGTGTTTAAATGCTTTTATAAATTATTATTTTTGCTGTATATTTAGCTGTTCTTATTTTATCTGTAAGCTGACAAGTCCCTGTCAAGTAGGTAACTAATTCTCTCCCCCCCCCCGCCCTGCCACCCCAGGGGCAATTTAACACAAATTTATAGGGGGATCTCTCCCCTCACCCCCGGTGTGTAAACGCAATAAAGGAAATTTCACCTGCTGAAGTTCTTCCTATCAAGCAGCTGTTCAATAATTATTTTTGTTAGACAAGATCAAGAGTCCTTATTGTGTGGGGCTGTCAGACCTAAGTCCCTGCGGCTTTATCACGTCCTTTGGTTTCCCTTATGTGATCTGTGCCACCCTGAGTACCTTCCCCAAAATTATTGCATTATCTTCGGGGAAGGGAGCTGATGTCCTTATCTGTTGCAGCATCTGTGTCTCCTATTATTACCTTTCAGCTTGCAGCACAGAAGCAGGGAGAGTGGAAGGAAACTGAGTGCAGGACGCTGGGAAACAGTGAAGTGCGTTGATTTGCTTGTCAAGAAGCAGGAGTGTGAGAAGAGCAGTAGTTGCCGCCTGTGGCCAGTTCAGGAACAGAATTGTTTAGGCTTGCAGAAAGGTGCAGAAAGTGGACATCAGTTGGCATGTAACCTCAAAGCAGGAGCAGGAAAGAGAGTGGCTCAAGTCCATCAGAGGTGGCAATGAGATTTGGGGAGGCAAATGGCGAGGAACATTTTTAGAAAATAATTTGTTCTACGTACTATTCTTTCTGTTTTCCCCAATCGAACCCAGCTTCCTATGTCCCCTGGACATCAGCTAGGTACAAAGTTTGGATCCCACTGCCTTCCAAATACATTTGGATTTTGACACTCTGAGCTATCCCAGCAGCCAGTCAGAGATATCTGGGAGTTCATATGTAGAAATGAAAGTAATAGCCACTCCCTGTTCTCAATCGCACCTCCTCAAACCCAGCAGCACCTGGTACAGTGGTACCTTGGTTCTCGAACTTAATCAGTTCTGGGCATAGCTGTAAACTTTTGGATTTGAAAATAAGGGATTTTCCCAAACTTTCGGATTTGAAAATAAGGGATGCCGCAAGGGAGGTGCAATGGCACCAAGTAGCCTCGCCACCCTGCACTCCAGAGGCTGCGTGCGAATGGGTGAGCGAAAGAGCGAGCACGTAGACGGCAGGCAGGCTGGCTGTCTGGTTGGGCGTGAGGGTCTGGCTGCACAAGGCATGCAAGCTCCGCCCCCAGTCGGTCTCAGACTCCTTATTGGCAGCCGAGCAACGCAGCTGAGGAGCCTCCCTGGCCGGCAGGGAGGGAGAGGAGCTGCTTCCTTTGAAATCTGGGAAATTTAAGGTATATCAACAATCCGGGATAGCAGTGGGAAACGGCACTGGAATAAGGGAGTTTCTTGCAAAAAAAGGGAGGGTTGACAGCTATGGTTCTGGGTGTCTGTTCAACTCTCGAAACCATTCAAAAACCAAGGCACGACTTCCGATTGGCTGCAGGAGCTTCCTGTAATCAGACATTCGGCTTCCGAAAAACGTTGCAAACTGGAACACTTACTTCCGGGTTTGCGACATTCGGGAGCCAAGCCGTTTGAGTACCAAGGTTCCACTGTATTCTGTTGCATAATACTTTGGCACATTGTGGTTCTATTTGGCTGGCCTAATAGCTGTCATGTTAACTTTATTCTCCATTAATTTGTCTTCTGTTCTTTAAAAAACAAACAAACAAACCTATGCTAGGGCCGCTGCAACATCACCTAGCAGTGAAATCTATAACCTGATTATGCACTGAAAAAAGTAATACATTTTGTTGCTGCATAACCTACTGCCAGTCAACTTCACTGGGTAAAATGTGTGCACTGAATGTGCAATATGGCACCATCAGGCTGGATTTGTCTGGGTATATGCACAAACAAGGCACATGCCATTCTGTTGGAAACTGCTCCCCATCTCTGCAGGTTTTCTGCAGTCTGAGTGAGAGCCAAACTAGACCCCATCCACAGATTTAGCAATTGCATGGTTATTTTTTAAGAGTAAATTGCAGGGGAGGGGACCAGCAGGGATCAGCAACCTTTTTCAGCCATGTGCCGGTCCACCATCCCTCAGACCATGGGGGGCGGGGCGGACTATATATATATAATTTTTTTGGGGGGGATGAACGAATTCCTATGCCCCACAAATAACCCAGAGATGCATTTCAAATAAAAGCACACATTCTACTCATGTAAAAGCACACTTATTCCTGGACCGTCCACGGGCCGGATTGAGAAGGCGATTGGACCGCATCCGGCCCATGGGCCTTAGGTTGCGTACCCCTGGTTTAAAGGCACTCTTCAGTCCAAACTAGGGTCTCTGAGCCTGTTTTTTTTACATGCCCCCCTTCTGCCCCTCACTTGCAGTCCTCAACCACCCATGGAAGGATTCTGTGCTCAGTGAAAAACCATGCTATCTATGCCTTCTCTTGTCAGAGCTCAGCACCAGGGAGTTTTCTTAAAATACATACAGCATGCTGCCATTTATGAAGAGCAGATGTGTTCCGGTTTCTTTCCAATAAGCAACCTTTAGAGTGGTAGCACAATCTTTTCCCAACCCCTGTTTCCATATACACTAGTGGGCAAGATTGTGGAAACCTTTTTTGGGGAAAAAAGGATTTCTGAGGTTTGATGGCTCATAACACCGCTTCCTTTTGGAGTAATACCATAAAATTATATATCAATGGAAAGATAATTTAATGAAGAATGTAATGCCACAAAGTATGTTCAATTATCTGCATTCTATCAAAAGTTATAGTCAAATAACAAGAAAAAGAAAGCACAACAGGTTGATATACAGTAGCTTTCCTTCATATGAATGTAGCCAATGAGCATGAGTGTTTAGAGAGCAAATTCTGGTGTTATGAGCCATCAAACCTCGGAAACACACTTTTCCCAAAAGAATTCCACAATCTTGGTCACTAGTGTAATTGCAGAGAAGCCTGCCTGCTTAAATATCCCTTAATAGCAGGCAATGCTGTGTCTGCCTTTGCCATTTAAGCTCTAGTAAACTATGTGAGCGTGAGTTGGCTCTCAGGGACTTTTCATGCATCGAACGTGTGAATGTGACGAGCATCTGGTTGAGGCTGCTTATATCATACAAGGAAATCCTTCAGGGAACTGGCACTGGCGTGTGGTTCCCAGCTGAACGTACAGTTAGTGGATCCCCCCGGTTTGCTACAACGAAGAGCTTTTACGAGTATCTGTTTTACACTTGGACCACTTTCTCAGGGACAGCAAAGTGGCAGAAGATGTCAGCTGGTCCCCAATGAAGATTAGGCAGCTTTTCCTTTCTGCTTCTGTGCAAATCAGGTGACAAACTTGACAGGAAGGAGGTGACAGGGATAGATCAGATTTAACTCTGCTCACCTAGCAGGCAATCCAGGGGTAAACTAGCAAGGTGTCATCAAAGACTGTAGCTCGTGAATGGGTAGCTATGGCATTGCATTAAATGATTGCTACATTTCAAACAGGATTGGCCTGCATACAGTAGATCTCAAACGTGCTGTTGGCAGAGATTTCACCTTCCCAACATATGCCTAAAGTGAAAGTATGAAAAAAAACCTTAAAAAACCCCAAAATCCTTCCAGTAGCACCTTAAAGGTAAAGGTAAAGGGACCCCTGACCATTAGGTCCAGTCGTGTCCAACTCTGGAGTTGCGGCGCTCATCTCGCTTTATTGGCCGAGGGAGCCTGCGTACAGCTTCTGGGTCATGTGGCCAGCATGACAAAGCCACTTCGGGCGAACCAGAGCAGCAACCAGAGCAGAACCCACCAGAGCGGTTCCTAGTTATCTACTTGCACTTTAACGTGCTTTCGAACTGGTAGGTGGGCAGAAGCTGGGACCGAGCAACGGGAGCTCACCCCGTTGCAGGGATTCGAACCGCCGACCTTCTGATCAGCAAGCCCTAGGCTCTGTGGTTTAACCCACAGCGCCACCTGGGTCCCACTAGTAGCACCTTAGAGACCAACTAAGTTTGTTCTTGGTATGAGCTTTCGTGTGCATGCACACTTCTTCAGATACACTGAAACAGAAGTCACCAGACCCTTATATATAGTTCCCACCACCCTTCTGAGTAATACCCCTCCCACCCTCTCACTATATATAAGGGTCTGGTGACTTCTGTTTCAGTGTATCTGAAGAAGTGTGCATGCACAAGAAAGCTCATACCAAGAACAAACTTAGTTGGTCTCTAAGGTGCTACTAGAAGGATTTATATATATATATATATATTTGGACTATGGCAGACCAACACGGCTACCTACCTGTAACTGAAAGTATGAAGAATTTTAAAGTGCTATACCTTGGATCGGAGCTGTGTGCTATGGAACCATAGGATGACCTCGCTTTGTTCCTGTTGCCCCCTTAACAATAGGCATCACTAACACCATTGTTACTAACACCATTGGGACCCAGGTGGCGCTGTGGGTTAAACCACAGAGCCTAGGGCTTGCTGAACAGAAGGTCGGTGGTTCGAATCCCTGCGACGGGGTGAGCTCCCGTTGCTCGGTCCCTGCTCCTGCCAACCTAGTATTTCGAAAGCACGTCAAAGTGCAAGTAGATAAATAGGAACCGCTCCGGCAGGAAGGTAAACGGCGTTTCCGTGAGCTGCTCTGGTTCGCCAGAAGCGGCTTAGTCATGCTGGCCACATGACCCGGAAGCTGTACGCCGGCTCTCGGCCAATAAAGTGAGATGAGCGCTGCAACCCCAGAGTGGGACACGACTGGACTTAATGGTATGGGGTCCCTTTACCTTTACATTTTCAAACACTCCCCATATGCCTAAAGTGAAAGTATATATCTATTTAAAAGTGCTATACCTTGGCTTGGAGCTGTGTTCTATGGAACCATAGGATGACCTCACTTTGTTCCTGTTGTCCCCTTAACAATAGGCATCACTAACATCATTGTTAAAAATATTTGTTTTGGCTGCCCATCAACTACTGAGCCAGGTTCAAGGTCTGTGCATTAATTTACAAAGCCCAGAACAACTTAGGTCCAGGGTACCTCAGGCACCTCTTAAACCCTTATATCCCAGCTTGATCACTGAGATTATCTGCTGGAGTAGTATTGGCAGTTCCTTGAGTTGGAAAGGCTACTTTGACAATTGCAAGAAACCCAACTTACAGTGTCAATGGCACAGTCATGTGGAATACTCTGCTGATAGAGATTCTGTTTCAACATTTATGCACATCCTGGAAACTTTTCTATTCCATCAGGGTTATTCGGGCAGTGAAGGACACATCTCTCCATAATTGCTAGCTGATTTCTGATTTTAACTTTTTAATTTTTGTTCAAACGGATGGTTTCATAGATAATTGCCGCATGCTGCTCTGATATTTCTAACAAACAGTGGTAAGAATTAATTATATATATTTATTGCAAAAATATAAAGCAGGGGTAGGCTGCATTCCAATATCAGGCTACCGACATAGTTCTGCTGCCTGTTGGTTGCGAGGATTCTTACAAAGAATCACTTGTTTTGTTGAGATAAGGAAGAATCCATTCTCAGGATAACGTAAACACAGTTTGGTTATGCCTTCGCCGCTGAGAGAATCTGACTGTGCACTATTTATTCGAAAATGTAAAGCAGCTTAGTGGACCACCCACCAAGATAATCTTAGACAAGTCTTCCCCAGTTTTGTGCCCTCTAGAAGTTTTTTAACTAAGACTCCCATCAGCCCCAGCTAGTTGGCCATGCTGGCTGGGACTGATGGGAGATATAGTCCAAACTACTGGAGAGCATCAGGTTGAGGAACGCCTGTCTTAGATGGCTGACTGGCTGATATAACATGGATTATTTCATACTTCTTGACTGAAAAGTCTGAACCAGACAACATCTCAGTTCTGCTTTATGCCCTGAGTGAGGTTTTCATTCTGTGGCCTCTGTGGAATGGAGCCAGGTCCAGTTGAAGACATTTTGGCACCTGAGGCAAGCCACAAAATGGTGACCCCACCTCCTACCCCTGCGAGGAATGGTGGTTGAAGACCTACATCAGGAACAAGGACGGAATGGTGATCTGCATTGGGAACAAGGGAGAAGTGAAGGTCTACATCACAAAAAGGGGGAGAGAAGACCAGCAGTGGGTTTTTTTTGCCAAAATGTCACTTTAGAGGTGAAATGAGAGGGACTGCCATGGAGGCAGCAGATCAGGCCCACAATGAGCATGCCACACCTGTTGCTGCTACCATGGCACTGGCGTTGGAAGATGCAATCCTTGGAGGCTGGATCTGCTGTTCTGTGGAACCTCAAATGAAAAATACAACTTCAAATTCAAAAGGTTCGTTTTATAAGTAAAGCCGGAGTGAAGAGTCGATTCAGGAAAAGCAACCAGGACAGGTTTTCAAACGTAGTGTCTAGAAATAATAAGTATTAACAATAATTGCATGTATTAATAATAAGAGCTTATTATTTCTTGACACTACATTTGAAAAACAGAGTTAGATGATACTTCCAAATGCACTCTACAAATTAACATGAACTCAAAAATTAGGTAAGGAACCAAATGTTATATAATACTGTAAAACTTAAATGTTATATAATACTGTAAAACTCGAATTTAGAATTTAGAATTTTGATGAAATTTGATGCATTGTTTGATATTACCAGCTGACAAAGACATCCATATCGAAACAGGGCCCTGTCCTGGTAGCTTTTCCTGAATCGACTCTTCACTCCGGCTTTACTTATAAAACGATCCTTTTGAATTTGAAGTTGTATTTTTCATTTGAGGTTACACATATTATTGTGAACTTGAAACTGTTTTTCTTCTTTGAAGTGATATTCTCTGCTTAAGACTGTAATTCTTAACAGAATACATACTTTTATTTAACTATAACTCACGAATAGGATTTATTCCTAGTATTGAAATTTCTGGCCAGAGCTCTTGGTGTGCATTTCCTTTCAGTATAACTAATAACAAGAACTCCAATTTATTTAACGTTCTGTGGAACCTGCCGTCCGAGACAGTCACCTCTCCTTGCCTCATGGGTGGGCCGGCCCTGGATGGAACCCACCGGCAAATAATGCCTTCCAAAGAGCTGGGTTGGTTAGAATTTTCCCCTCCCATAGAAAGTAGCATAGAGTTACTTAGAACTGAGAGTTCTAAGGAAAAACCACCTTCCACAAAAGCTGCTGCTTGCCTTCTATCACTGTGCCATTGAGAGCGTGCTCACTTATGGCTTATGTGTGTGGTACGGAAGCTGTACTACCAAGGACAGGATGGGGTTGTGCAGAGTTGTTAAGGCAGCAGAGAGCATTGTTGGCTGCTCGCTCTCCACCTTAGAGCAGATTTATGCCATGAGGTGCCACAGAAAGGCACTGGACATAGTAAAAGATCCATCGCATCCTGGTCACCGTCTCTTTGAGGTCTTGCCATCAGGACGGAGATACAGGACGATGACGACAAGAACAAGCCGTCTTAGGAACAGCTTCTTCTCCAGAGCGATCTCGGCCTTGAATGGGAAGCCTGGACTTTGAAAGTCATCCTATCTTACCTGTTATGTTTTATCATTGTATGGTTTTAATCAGTGTGTATGGTTTTGATCAGTGTTTTTGTAGTTGTTTTGTTTTTGCGTGGAGTGCCCTATCTGGGTGGATGGAGCAGCCAAGTAATTTCGTTGTTCCCAAAGGGGACAATGACAATAAAATATATTCTATTCTATTCTAGCTAAGCACATGGGTTGGGAGGGACTTTGAATCTGATTCTTACCATTGTGTTTTTCTCACTTTACACGCCAGGACCCCCCTCTGCTCCCCGGAGTGCCATCTCAAATGTTAACGAGACTAGTGTCTTTCTGGAATGGATTCCTCCTGCTGATACGGGTGGAAGGAAAGATGTGTCTTATTATATTGCATGCAAGAAGTGCAACTGGCACTCGGGTCTCTGTGAGGAGTGTGGTGGTCATGTCAGGTACCTCCCACAACAAAGCGGCCTGAGAAACACCTCTGTGATGATGGTGGACCTGCTTGCCCACACAAACTATACCTTTGAAATTGAGGCACTGAATGGTGTGTCCGACCAGAGTCCGGCTGCGAGGCAATTTGTGTCAGTCAATGTAACCACAAACCAGGCAGGTAAGTGCAAAGTTTCGCAATGGGATAATTAGGTTCTGTGGGTGGGTTGGCCAGGTGTGGAACACGCCGGGTTGAGCACAGCTTGAAATCGCAGAGCTTGGCTTTTGATAATGAACTTGAGTTTCCTTCTTTTTTTGTTTTTCTCTGCTTACATCACATAAATTACTAAACCACACAATATAAGACATGTTTCCTCTCAGGGGCCCGTTTAATAGACCATGGAGTTACTTATGCAGAGTATTTCTCATTCCCTGTCAAATCAGTCATAAATGCAGCCGTTTTCCCTTGTTGGTTAAAATCTAAGATGCTTTTCAACAGCCTTTAAAGCAGTCGTTAGCGCTTTAAAAAGATTGTTTGGAAAAGAAGAAAAGATAGTGACTTTTTAAAGTGTAGATTTGGCACCAAGAATACATTTGCAAGCTCCTAGCAGAAGACCCAAGTCTGATGGCTTGAGGGCAGCGTTTTTTAAAGTGTGGTCTATGGACCATCCGTGGTCCAGAAGGTTCTGTCAGGTGGTCCTTGGCTTGTCTGTGGATTTGTGGTTGAAGAAAGGAAGATGGCACATCCATCACGTTGAATAATGCTGATTTTAAATGTTATTTTAATGTTTGTTTTATTTCTTATGCTGCATTCTTTTTTATAATAATATTTTATTAAAGATTTTTACATACATTCTTTTAAATAACATTTAACATTCATATATTATACATTTTTCTGACTTCCACCAACCCTTCTCGAGATTTTCACTTTTCTTAACTTCCTCTGGTATTTCATAATTCACTATTACTTTAAATAATCAATTTCCAACATTACTTTGTAAAATTATTTCTGTAATATTTCTTAAAATTAACCTCACAAAACTTCCTGCAAGCCTATTAGCATGATTTGTTGTTTACAGTTACCTTTCAAATATGTCTCAAATTTAGTCCAATCTTTTAGAAATTCCTGGTCCCGTTGGTTTCGAATTCTTCCTGTCATCTTATCCAGTTCTGCATAGTCCATTAGCTTCATCTGCCACTCTTCTTTTGTCGGTAACTCTTCTTGTTTCCATCTTTGTGCCATCAACATTCTTGCTGCCGTTGTTGCATATAAAAATAACTTTTTATCTTGTCTCTTAATGTCATTTCCTACAATTCCTAACAAAAATGCTTCTGGTTTCTTTATAAATGTATATTTCAACATTGTTTTCATCTCATTATATATCATTTCCCAGAAGCTTTTCACCTTCTTACATTCCCTCTTATGCTGCATTCTATTGTATTACAGTTCAAATTCTATGGAATTATGGTTCCGCAACGGGCTGAAAAATAATTAAGTGCTCTTCCAAGGACATCAGCAATTCTCCGTGGCAGGGAAAAGTCAGGGAACCACTGCTTTAGGGTTTTTCATTTTTTTGCTATATTGCTACAGAAATCACGTTGACGGGTCACTCCCCCCACTTTCTTTTATGAAGGCTTGAATCCAGATGTGCTCTTGTGCAAGTGGAGATACTTTTCCTTACAATTCAAGGTTCTTGCATAAGGAAAGGACACCAAAATTCACCAGGCAACTTTTTTTTTTTGCGCTAAGTCCATGTTGTGTGACGTCTGCAGCAACAATTTTCAGGACAGCACTGCTGCCAGAAGTTGCTCCGCTGGAGTATCTATGCATTCAGATTTTGTTATTGAAAACATGATGATAAAAGGGAGTAGGTTGAAAGAAATCCAAACTATGTTTGATAGCTAAGATCAGGTTTCTGATCAGAGTGCCTCGATATTCAAGGGCTGGTGTGGTTTTGTTCAAACCAATTTTCAGAACATGATTGTTGTGGAATAGGGCAACATGTCTACAAACTGTAGTTTGGTAGTGAAATGCTGTATATTTTATTGAAGGTCATAAAAATCTGTTGTTTAGTTATGGTCAGGGTGGATTTGATTTAAATCAAATTGATTTAAATCACGATTTAAATCACTAGTCAGTAAGACTTGATTTAAATATTTTTTTTACAGAAAGACTCATTCTTGCTGGTATAATCTTAATATTTGCAACCATATGAAGGTTTCATTTTTGGAATAATACATTTTCAGAGTAGTTTTTACAGTTATATCAAAAATTACTGATTTGGTTATACTACTAGAAATACATAGACAGATAATTATGAAATTATGGTGAGGTTTAATAAGTTAACTGTTTATATTTGGACAACTTTTCTGCTGTACTTTATTGGAAGGAGAAAAATAATCATTTCCTTAATAACCTTTTAAACAATTTATTTAACTAAAACAATAACATGATAGCATATGTATCCATGTTTGCTAACTGATGTGGTTAAACATTTAAAAAAAAACTTAGACTGAGTTTTAGCACACTTGATAAACTTAAAACAAATCCTTATTTCCTAATGAATAGCCTTTGGACTACAATGTAACTTAAATAGAAGACTATATTTAGAAATATTTTTCCTCCAAAAGCATTTTATTTTAAAAATCCAATTTAAATAAAAAAAAATTCGATTTAAATTAAAAAAAATCCGATTTTTTTTTTTTTTTAAATCATTGATTTTTATCCACCCTGGTTATGGTTAATTGGACTTCCAGTATTGCCTTTGAACAAGTGGCCCAAACTTGTCAGAGAAGAATTTACTGGCTCCTTACTCTGATTTAAGTCCATAAAACCACACAGTAGCTTTAGCACATTTCCCTTCATATTAAAATCAAGTGCAGTATATCTGAGACTATCGCAACTGTTCGCAAAGAATTATAATATTTTGTTGCTTTTGCAAACAATCCCTTTCATTCAATGCAGAATTATTGCCAACTTCTTCGCAATAAATATAGACAGTAAGATTTCTCTAGTTTATAGCTAAAGAATGACCATTACAGTGTTAACCACACAGAAAAAGCAAAATAATTTAAGAACAAGTTAACGACCTGCATTTTCAGAACTGCAAATTATAAAATTTGTAAAAATTTCCCAAATGTTTTAAATTAAAAGGCATGCTTGCCAGTTTACACCGCATTGTGTTCAGTTTGCATTAAGAAAAGCAGCCTGTAACTTTCTCACTGTTAGTGTATATAAAGCTATGTTACGGGTATCAAACTTGTCTACATTGGGATCTGCTTTGTGGATCAAACCTGACAGGCGGGTACAGCCATGTATCTTTTAATCAACTGATGATGCAAATAAATGGGGTTTGGTTCTTTGAAGACCTGAAACTGGGTCTTCAGATCAGGTGACAGGCAGCTATGTCCTGCTAAAGGCTTTTCCCTTCTGTTTTGAAGGAGAGGACCTTTCCATTGGCAACACCTTGAGGTCTGCTATGTGCCCAGCCATACTTAGCAGGTTTGGGTGCATGAGAGAGCTCTGTGCATCAAGCAGCATCACCCTCCTGTTGCATCAGGCGATGGTGCGGGGTGTGTGTGTCCTGCTTAATGCTAGAGTCTGCCTTCAGGTGCTTTGCAAAAGGGCTACTTGAAAGAGCTTGCACACCTCTTTTGAGATAGTGGGTAGGGACTCCTCTCCCATGCTGCCAGCCAGCTGGCTTCAAGGAGGCACATGAGCACCTTCTATCCTATTCCCCACAGATAACAAGGTGTGCAGCCCATGGAAGATTGAATCCTGTCTTATCGCCCATCAGCTGATGTCTCCTATGGTGACACTGCTCTAGCCACTGGTTCTAGAGGTGTGGGGTGTGTATGCGTGAATGTGGAGAATCTGAAACCAAGGCAGATCTTGGGATGTGGTTAAGATGGGTTATCAGGGGTCCGGAGAAGACATCCATGAGTTGGGGCTCTTCAGGCAGCCATGGGAATATTGCTGGTTTCTTCCAGAGGGGTTCTGTGTATTGTCCCAAGCCTATTCCTCAGTAGAGTTCTGGATAAGGCAGGTTTTTAAAAAAATGTCAAGGCTCCCTACTACTGTGGTGTGATATTGCTTGCTGTCAGGGATCTGCCCACCACTGCCAGTCCAGCTCTGAGTGCATACAGGGACCCGCAGCCTGTGTTAATGACAGATTCATCTTCGAGTGAATCTGGCAGCCCCTCTTCGGGGGAGGAGCAGTTAGTGGCTAGGAGCCAGGGAGTGCCAGGTGTCCAGGGAGTTGCTGAGAGACCTGGCACCACCCAGCAGACTCGCTCGGAGGGGGAGGCGTCAGTCCGGCGCCTATCTCACGTAGGCAATTCAGGATGCCGAGGCTTTGGTGTTGGCGCCAAAACAGAAGGGAGGCACTTCCGGATTCTGCTAGTGACTGAGCAGACATGATGAACTGAACTCTGCACTGTAAATAGCTTTGCACAAAATAAAGAGACTTAAAGACAAGATGGCTTGGTGTTACTGTTGAACAACTGATAAGAGAATCTGACACCCTCCCTCTTTTTGGCCATTCACAAGTCTGGCTTCCCTGATTCAAGAATCCTGATCTGGGATTTCTTATCATTAAGGGGATAGCTCACAGCCGCCAGAAAACGTAGGCCTGTTCCCAATGTAGTCCCAATGCCAGGCATGAATTTGGGCTGTGCCTTGTGTCAGGGAAGCCCCAAGACACAGAAATGGAAACCTGGTTGAAATTTTGTCAAAGCGGCACATGTCAGTATAATATGTATCTAAAATAAGATCACCAACCTCACTGTGCCTGCAATTGGTTGAAAATCAGTTGACTTTTGCTTAGGAGATGGATACATTTTTTGAGGAATTGGCAGCTCTGCTCGGTTCCACACCACAGAATAAACGTTGCGTGGTCAAGGTGATTAATGCTTTCAGGATGGGAAAAATGCACACAGGATTAAACACACAGAGATGCCCATCTCTCTGTCTCTTCCCATCCCCTGTTGATCTCATTGATTATTTGAGTTTAAGGAAGGCAAGACTTTTAGTGTGATGTAGTAGATAGTGTGAGGGACGCGGGTGGCGCTGTGGTTTATACCACTGTGCCGCTAGGGCTTGCCGATCGGAAAGTCGGCTGTTCGAATCCCTGTGACGGGGTGAGCTTCCGTTCAGTCCCTACTCCTGCCAACCTAGCAGTTCTAAAGCACATAGTGCAAGTAGATAAATAGGTACCGCTCTGGCGGGAAGGTAAACAGCGTTTCCATGTGCTGCTCTGGTTCGCCAGAAGCGACTTAGTCATGCTGCCCACATGACCCGGAAAAACTGTCTGCGGAAGCGGGCAAATGTCGGCTCCCTTGGCCTGTAAAGCAAGATGAGCGCCACAACCCCTGGGGTCCTCAGACAACCAGGTAGATGTCAGGTGAGCACTATTCTGTTTTGGTCAGATCTTCCCTGGAATACTGTGTCAAGTGCTGAGCACCCCAGTTCAAGAAAAATGCTTGCAAACTAGAAGGTGTTCATAGGAGGGGTGACTAAGATTCTGGGGACTCTGGAGACAAGTCCTGTGAGGAAAGGTTGAAGATATGTTTAGCCTGGAGAAGAGACAATTAACAGACAATACAATAAAGGTAAAGGGACCCCTGACCATTAGGTCCAGTCGCGGACGACTCTGGGGTTGTGGCACTCATCTTGCTTTATTGGCCGAGGGAGCCGGCGTACAGCTTCCAGGTCATGTGGCCAGCATGACTAAGCCGCTTCTGGCGAACCAGAGCAGTGCATGGAAACGCCGTTTACCTTCCCGCTGGAGCGGTATCTATTTATCTACTTGCACTTTGTGCTTTCAAACTGCTAGGTGGGCAGGAGCAGGGACCGAGCAACGGGAACTCACCCCATCGTGGGGATTCGAACCACCGACCTTCTGATCGGCAAGCCCTAGGCTCTGTGGTTTAACCCACAGCGCCACCCGCGTCCCTGACGATACAATAGCCACCTTCAATTGTTTGAATGATAGCTGCCTAGATGGTGGTGCTAGTCTGTTTTCTGTTGCTCAAGAAAACAAAACCAGAGGGTTTTAGGTACAAGAAAAAGGATCTGGAAGAGTTTGAGTTATCTGGCAGAGAAACAGACTGCCTCAGAAAATGGCGGACTTTCCTTTGTGAGAGGTTTTTAAAGCAGAGTCTGCCTAGCCATCTATTAGGAATGCCGTAGTGGTAGATGTCTGCATCAGCAGGGGGTTGAACTTGATGACTTTTGAGATACCTTTCAACTCTATGATTCTTTGAAGCTCAGCAGATGGTCATGTTCATGTCGCTTTCCCCTCAGACTAGCCTACATCACATTGTTTTTCTGAGAGTAAGATGGAATGATATACAAAGTACACCACCCTGAGCTTTGCAGATCAAGTTAGATATACCAATATGAAGGGTTTCTAAAAAATGGAGGTACAAACAGACAACTTCCCCCTTTTGTGTAGAAGCTGGGCGTACCAAGGTTTGGTAGAAGACATTTCTCAGGACAAAGACATCTATTTTAGATTGGCAGTAAGAAATGTTGCGCCTGGAAATTCAGACCATATGCCATGGTATTGGTCTGGCAGGCTCATTGGTGTTGACAGAAAATTTGCTAGCCAGCACCACAGATGGGGCACTATTTTACCATGTCAAGCCCAAGAAAATTCTTGTGAATTTCAGAATTTACAAAAGGCGCATGCATTGAGATTCTGACTGCTCCAGATGTACATCGCAAGTGCAACTTTTGATATAAATTTGTTTTTCGTTCTTGCAGGAAATATTTCCTGAAAATTTTGCCTTTTCCTCAAATATTTTTTGTCTTTCCCGCTCTTTTTTCTTTTGTATAACTGGCACCCTTAATATGTCTTGCTTTCTTAATTTTCATTTTTGACTGCAAGGGGTATGTGACGCATCTAGGAACCCAAATTACACTGGAAATTGCAACAAGAAAACAACTGGTTGTGAAAAGTTGAACAATTTAATGACTAATCTATGGTTGCGTGTTGAGGTCCCCCATTCACCCCCCCCCCCAAATAACACACACCACAGACAGTATTTATGGTTTGGTTTTTGGCATGATTTTTGGCCACAACTTTATTGAAATACAAAACGATGTGAATGGTTGCATAGGCATTGGTTCAAGCTATCTGCCCCCTAAGGGACAGAACCTGACAGCCGTCAGAATGGGAGAGCACTCATTGGGGTTGAGATTCTGAGCGGGGTCATGACTCTACAACCTGCCCCACATATGCTCCCAGGAGCTCTTGCGATGGCCCTGGCCCCCAAGCGGAGGGATACGGACAAGCAAAGGTGAGCCCCTGGATTCCTTTAACGGAATTCCCCGCGCATCACCAACCATTGGAGGGGCAGCCACAGCCAGGCTTATCCCCTCCAGCCACAAACACAAGGAACCAATGCCTAACCGCCAACCTTACAAGTTGTGACTAATTGCTATGTAGTAGGCGAAAACCAGAAGGCACCAGCCAATCAGCCAACTGGAAAAAAAAATCCTACCAGGCCCCTACCCCAACAGCAGACGGCCCCCTGACAGGCATAGCAAGATCAACACAGGGGCCTAAGAAATAGGGAGAGGACGGGTGGGAGATCCGTTGCACGCAGCAAAGAGGAACTGACCAAGCGTGCACAGGGATTATGAACCCCAAGAAACCCAGGCAAAATTGCAACATTTACTTTTACCCAACAACAGCCCCAGGGCCAATCAGAGTTGTGGCCACAGTCCAAAAACTTCCCAGCAACAGTGAGGGGGTGAATTTGCAGGCCCCACCGCAACGCGTGCTCTCCATTGGATAACCCGATTTCTCTGTACATTATTCAAATTGTTGTGGCCATTTAGTAGCACTGTGAACAGTAAGACTGGAAAGAGGTATTCAGAGTCCAATAAATTCATGTGCCAAGAAAACATGGTTTCTGGAATTGATGTAACATAAGCAAATCTTTACATATTTCTGCTGGGGGTTTTGCAGTTTATTTAAATACATCATGCACCATCTTTCCATGAATTATTTTTTATTTATTTCACAAGATTTAGATGCCATGTGATTGTTAAAGCAAAAACCTCAAAGTCAGCTTTAAAAATAATAATCTACAAACCCTTTTAGGGACGCGGGTGGCGCTGTGGGTTAAACCACAGAGGCTAGGGCTTGTCGATCGGAAGGTTGGCGGTTTATTCCGGGTTCAGCAGTTCATGCATGCACAGACGCACGCAGTGACATCATGCGCATGCACAGAAGCACCGAATCACGTCACGCACATGCGCAGACGCGACGCTTCATGTTGCATACCTTTCAGGTTATGAACGGGGCTTGACGGATCCCGTTCGTAACCAGAGGTACCACTGTATTCCTTATATTTATTTATTTTTTATTAATTTTGCAAGAACTACCTTTTGTCAAGTCCCAGACTCCACAGATCTATGCAGATATGTAGAATGATATTTCAGAGGCCCCATATAAACAAGAGAGGCAGGGGGGGAAAGGTGTCCAACTTGTTTCTTTTCTTAAAATAATCTCCCCGGTGACTCTTCTCCTGTGAGGATTATGATATGTTGAGTACCCCTTCCCTTGCTGCTTCCTCACTTCCAGTCAGACTCACTGTAAACAGATTTTCTGGTTTCAGAGACTGTCTGGCTACTCTTACATACATTTGTGATCAATGCTTCAGTGGGTTTTTTTTTTCTTTGCAAGTCTGTGATAGCTTTCAACTGCATCTGAAGAGAGGAGCAATGTATAATGTAGAACCAAGCCAAGCCCCCCCCCCCCAAAAAAAAATACTGAGAAGATTTCTGAGATTTTTCTTTTCCCCATCTGAAAAAAGTAAAAGCTTGCTAACCCACTCCTGTTATTTCCTGCCGCCCCAGGCAAAATTTCCTCTAGCGTCATCCTTTCACACACAACCCACCCAAAAAACAAACGAACAGGTTTTGTGTCCTGGTTTACAATATTTTTTAAAATAATAATAATAATTTTTTATTCACTTTTGCAGTTTTATATTCAACACAATCATCATTATCACAAAAAATATGTAAATCCCAATATCCCCCCACCCCACCCCTCCCATGACTTCCCTCAACCTCCTCTTCTGCTTCTTTAGATATTTGCTTTTCCTGCTTATTTTATTCTACATTAATTTTGTAGGCTTTGAATTAACTGTTCTTATATTCTTATCATTCTTATACCACATCTTTTCAATTACATCTTACACTTTGCTGTTTTCCCAATAATTGCACCTTAACATTTTCACTTGTTTTCTTAATTGTAAGTGTTTACTCAAACCCTGCTAGTAACTTCTTTACAATGTTTCTGCATATACATCATAAACGGTTCCCAATCTTTTTAAAAGTCTCTATTGTCCTTATCTCTGAGTTTTCTTGTGAGCTTCGCCATTTCAGCGTATTCCATCCATTTTGCTTGCCATTCTTCTTTCGCTGGTGTCTTGTCATCTTTCCATTTTTGGGCTAGTACCGTATTTTTTGCTCCATAAGACGCACCTGAACATAAGACGCACCTAGTTTTTAGAGGAGGAAAGGGGGGGGGAAAGCCCTGTTTTTTGAGGATCAGCTCAAAGTGGTGCAGCTTCTTTTGCAAAGGGAAAAGCCCTGCTTTTTTGAGGATCAGCTCAAAGTGGTGCAGCTTCTTTTGCAAAGGGAAAAGCCCTGCTTTTTTGAGGATCAGCTCAAAGTGGTGCAGCTTCTTTTGCAAAGGGAAAAGCCCTGCTTTTTTGAGGATCAGCTCAAAGTGGTGCAGCTTCTTTTGCAAAGGGAAAAGCCCTGCTTTTTTGAGGATCAGCTCAAAGTGGTGCAGCTTCTTTTTCAAAGAGGAAAAGCCTCGTTTTTTATGGGGTTCAACTCACAGTTTGCAGCTTCCAGTCCTAAAGGAAAGGGAGCCATTTCTACAGTTTCCAGACAGATAATCTAATCAGCCAGTCACATGTCAGTTGGGGAAACAAACAGCCTCCCTCTGCATTCAACAACGGAGGCCTGGGCAAGGGGGCGGGGCTGGAAAGGAGCCTTATCTCTCTCCCCGATCGCTTGCTAAACAGCTGTTCAGCGGCTTCCTTTCAACACCGTCTTCTCTCTTTGTAAAAAAAGAGCACAATCTGCTTTTGCCCCTGGGCAGTTCAGCTCCAGGGACCATGCATTCGCTCCATAAGACGCACAGACATTTCCCCTTACTTTTTAGCAGGAAAAAAGTGTGTCTTATGGAGCGAAAAATATGGTAATATCCTAGCTGCTGTTGCAGCATACATAAATAGCTTCTTCCACTCTTTTGGCAAGTCTTGACCTGGTCTAGACATTTATCGTACAAATAAATGAGCATAGATGATATTTTGAGTCACCTTTCAGTCTTCCATTTGTATATATCTGTGTTCTCATTTGCCCTTTTATCTTTTCTGGGGGGCAGAGAGAGTGATACAATTCCTCATTTTTGACAGTGTAGGAATGGCCATCCTCTTTGGCAGCAACTTATTATTTCAAAGTTGTTCCAAGTGCTCCATGGGGCCACATGGGGGGCTATAATCTGCTCAGCACACAAAATAATAAACACATACCTTTCCCTCCCCACTACCACCAGACAGGGAAAAGACCACACCAACAACTGAATTCAACCAGGAAAAGCACCCCTGCTGAAACACACAGCATATTTAAAAAAATATAGATTATGAAATAATATGCAGTTGAAAAAATTGACAATAGAACGCATGGAGGGGATGAGGGGGGAGTCTCGAGATTCAGAGAAATATCTTTATATGGATATGTGTGTGGTTTTGTTATAAATTTATATCTGTAAAATCAAACAAAAATGATTTTTATAAAGAAATTTTAAATAGTCTTGGGGCACCTCAAAGATGGACAAATATATTATCGTCGCCCTCTCCCCCAATATATACGGAAATGTAACAATCTTCTCTCTTACATATTGTTCACATCCTTAAAAAAAACAAAAAACCCTATGGAATGTTAATAGGTTGGCTACACGTCTGAAGAAGTACCATACTGCCACCAGCAGGGCTCTGTGTAAAGGTAAAGGGACCCCTGACCATTAGGTCCAGTCGTGACCGACTCTGGGGTTGCAGCGCTCATCTCGCATTATTGGCCGAGGGAGCCCTGTACCCTGTGCTAAAACCTTGGTGGACAAACAGAACTTCAAACCTTCCACAGGTCACATGGCAGAAAACCTGAGTCCTCCTGGCTGTCTGATTCAATTGTGCCCATATAATGCATGCATTTTATCTCATTCACACATTATATATGGCATTGGGTTTTTGTTTTTTAAAGAAAATGTGTAAATATTTGATGTACATTTGGTGAAGGGCGATAGCTCATTGGCAGAACAAATGCTTTGCGGACAGAAGGTCTTGGGTTCATTCCTCAGTATCCTCAAGTAGGGCTGAAAAGACTCCTGGGAGGAACCCTAGACAGTTTCTGCCAGTCACTGTAAACCATGGGTAGGCAAACAAAGGCCCGGGGGCTGGATCTGGCCCAATCGCCTTCTCAATCGCCTGCCAGAGAGCCAGTGTGGTGTAGTGGTTAAGAGCGGTAGTCTCGTAATCTGGGGAACCGGGTTCGCGTCTCCGCTCCTCCACATGCAGCTGCTGGGTGACCTTGGGCTAGTCACACTTCTTTGAAGTTTCTCAGCCCCACTCACCTCACAGAGTGTTTGTTGTGGGGGAGGAAGGGAAAGGAGAATGTGAGCCACATTGAGACTCCTTAGGGTAGTGATAAAGCGGGATATCAAGTCCAAACTCCTCCTCCTCCTCCTCCTCCTCCTCTTCTTCTTCTTCTACGTAGCGACGCCCCGCCCCGGGTGTCACGACGCCTTCATTCGCCCCTGGAGATATCTGTGCTGTATCACAAATAGATTTTGGTAAGGAGACCTTCCAAAACAGTTTGCAGTACTGCTGTCCGAGAAACACAAACCTAAACCCACCTTCAGGATGTGAAACCGATTATACTGTTCATAGAATCTTGTCCATAAAGCATAATTTAAAAAGCATCACAGACAACTGGATAGTTGACTTGGTTAGAGCATGGTGCTGATAGCACCCAGGTTGCAGGTTCAGTTCCCATATGGGGCAGCTTCATATTCCTGCATTGCAGGGGGTTAGACTAGATAATCCTCAGGGCCCCTTCCAACTCTACGGTTCTGTGAGATCCCATGGAAATTTTTGCAACTGTGCACGCCACAGTTTGAAATCATTTCCCTCCTTTTCTTAAATGCAAATTATTGCAGCTTCGAAAACATTTCTATTGTTTACGTGCTTTCCTTTGAAAAGCAAAACTACCAGTGGAAAACATGGAAGTTAATCCCATATGCAGCCAATAATGTTTTTGGAAAAAAAACATCAGAAATAAGATATCACATGAAATCATTTGCAACATCAACACCCATTTTTGCATGTCAAATCTTCATCACAAGCCATCTGACGCTTGAGTTGCAAGTTCATCCCCACTCCAGATGGTACAATGTCTGTTACCAATGAATTATGGATCAGATGAATACTTTATGGTTTTATTTATAACTCCCTTGTTGGTAATTGGTTTCTCTTAGTTGGTTACCAAGCTTTAAACAATCCTCAGATATCTAGTGATGCACAATATGTATGGGCATTAAATTAAGAGCTAGGAGCCCAGAAAATTTAGCAATGGTTATTCTGTTGTCCAAGTCCCTTTTATACAGTTGGGCAGGTTGATTTTATGGATGCAGTCATACTTAGAGTAGGCCCACTAAAATCAAATTAAGTTAGTAATGAGTCATGCCCCATTAATTTCAATGGATCACTCTGTGTGTAACTAGGTCTGGATCCAAACCTATGTATTCAGTACTTTTGAGCACTGTTTCCTGTAGAAAGGCGTGCTAATTTGACACACTTCATTCTTTTGTATTCTTAGCGCTAACTTTCACCAGCATCAGCAAACCGGTCACAAAGTGAGCGCCATTGGGCTGTAGTGGTTTGAGTGTAAACATAAAAATATAAGAAATAATGTTCATAGCTTGCTAAGCCTGCCAAGATATTTCCTTTTATGTTTTCAGAAGGCTGATTTTGCCAGAAAATCTACCATTTAATTCACCAGTGTTGCAATATATATATATAAAACCCTGACAGTTTGGGCTTCTCTTGCCTTATTTACTGTAGATCTTTCTCTACTATTGATCCTGGTACTTACCGTATTTTGAAGGCATATCATTGTGGCGTCAGCATAACAGGCTTAAAAAGGCGTGAAGCATTGAATGACAAAACAAAGCCAACATTCTTATTGTCAGTCATGGTAACACAATGTTTGGGAACCACTGGTTCAACTTTTGGGACGACGGTAGCATGCCAAGTGATTTTCTGGTGGCAATAGCCAAGCCTTTACCTGTCATTGGCTGAGTTGTCCTAATGTTACGAAGGGTGCCCTGGCAGGCAGAGTTACTTCAGCTGACAGTGGGGGAGTGCTCATATTTTGGGGTGGGGGGCACAACAAAAAGATAGATAGGGTTGAAAGGGGTAGCAATGCAATAGCCATAGCCAGGGAGGCAGATGATAAAGAGCCTTAGGGATCCCAGGGAGGGAGACTTAGAAGAGGAAGTGGGATGATGATCTTCTAGTCCTTTTGTCTGATTCTACACGCCACCAGGACGCGGGTAGTTCTGTGGGTTAAACCACAGAGCCTAGGGCTTGCCGATCAGAAGGTCAGCGGTTCGAATCCCAGTGACAGGGTGAGCTCCCATTGCTCGGTCCCTGCTCCTGCCAACCTAGCAGTTCCAAAGCACGTCAAAGTGCAAGTAGATAAATAGGTACCACTCCGGTGGGAAGGTAAACGGCATTTCCGTGCGCTGCTCTGGTTCGCCAGAAGCGGCTTAGTCATGCTGGCCACATGACCCGGAAGCTGTATGTGGACAAACAATGTCTCCCTCAGCCTGTAGAGCGAGATGAGCGCCGCAACCCCAGAGTCATCCGTAACTGGACTTAATGGTCAGGGATACTTTTACCTTTACCTAAATGTGTTAGCCAAGCTAAATCAGGTTGTTGGTTTAACTGGGAGTGAATTTTTGACATAATTTGAACACTAGCTTTAGCCCACCCATAGCTGTTTTCAGGTAGGAAGGAAAGAGGAAAGGTGCAAAATGTGGGAATGTTTGGGAACGTGGATGATGATTTATAATTTAATATATCTCATCCTAACTTGTGCTTGCAAGTTCAACTAGCAGAGTAACATTCCCTTTTAAAATACACACAGCGGAAGTTGCTTTGATTCGCTAGAATCAGCTTAATCTAGTTTCCTGGTTTGTCACTATATATTTCCCCTTTATCCCTCTTCAAATAAGACACAGCACACGTCTTCTATAAAAAGATATAAAGCGTTTACTCACGGACATTCAATTGAAGAGACAGGAAGACTCCCAAAAGAAGGCAGGCTTATGCATAGTAAAGATATATACAATTGGAATCTCTCCATGTGGGAGAGAAGTCCATTAGGCCCCAGTTGGCTGGAAGTCAACTGAGTATCGTCCTCGCAGTCCAAGCGAGAGGCAAGAAGGAGAATGGCTGCTGGCCTGTGGGTTTTACTCATACCTTCCCAGGTGAAGCCACTCCCACTTCTAGCTTGCAAAAGGAAGTTATCTCAATCCAGTTGACCAGGAAGTTGTGGCTGGAGGACTGAGATACCTTCTAGCATTGTTGTACTTGACTGCTCTAGTGTTTACATCCCACACAAAATACATATTTTGGTTTCGAAAAAATGGTTTATTAGGAACTCCAGAAGGATTTCTTAAAACTGGCATTCTAAATAATGGATAGATGGATGGATGGATGGAGATTATAGTTGAGATAGATGATAGATAGATAGATAGATAGATAGATAGATAGATAGATAGATAGATAGAGGATCCTAGAAAATGCTATGATGATGGAAGATCATAATGGCAAGTGACCACAGAAGGCTGAAACACTTTTGAAAAGCCATAACTAGCAGTCGCTGAAATACCTTTGGCACAGACATGCCATGCACAATCAGAGAAAAGGACTGGAGCATACAAGGCTTATTTCCTATTCAGAGCACCTGGGAACAAAAGAATGCAAAGTCTGAACAACATTATGGAGTTCTCAACTTGACTGAGCAACGGAAAATACAAGGTGGCATGAAATGCAATCGACTGAGTTTGTTTGTGTGTTGAACGCAAAGCAAAGAGCTGGAAAGATTGCTAGGTACAGATTCACTGGGACATACATCTATCATCCTGTCAGTGCGGCCAGACACACCAAGAGGTCTCAGCTGCTTCTCAATTCTGAGGTTACTGAAGCAAGCTGAGCCTTCCAGACAGTCAAATATGGGGACCCACATTGCAGCAAAGAGGGCTTCATTCAAGAATACCTTGGGGAGCAAGGAAGTCGAAATCTTGCATGCAGAGAAAAACTTCAGAGACAAGGCTAACTGGAGAAATATGCTAGAAGACTTTAAAAACAGTCAGGCAGCGCACAAGAGGCAATGAAGACTCAGAAAATGTGCAGCAATATTAAGCAATCTACAGCAGAGGTAGAACAATAGGTAAGTTTGTACACCATTTGTGTTGCATACAGAAAGTCCCAGTTTCAACCTCTAGCAAAAGGAATTCAGTTGGGAATAACTTCCCTCCCTGAGACATAGCAGAACTGCCCAGTGATCAGAATAGCGAATACTGCACTAAGAAGGATCAATAATCAAACTCGCCATAAGGCATCTTTGATGTACAGTGGAACCTCGACTTACGAATTTAATGCGTTCCGAAAGCACACTCGTAAGTCGAAAATTTCGTAAGTCGAAAAACGGCATTCCCATCGGAATGCATTGGAAACGTAAGTCGAAAAATTCGTAAGAAAACCCTATGTAAACCTTCGTAAGCCGAGTAAACCGCATCTAAAATTCAAGCGGATTTCCTTTCGGAAGTTGAAAAATTCGTAGGCACGCGGCCGCTTTTTCCCTTTCGTAAGTCGAAAAATACATAAGTCGAGTACTTCGTAAGTTGAGGTTCCACTGTATGTTTAAACAGCCCCTATACAAAATAGGGTTTTCCCCCTTCTAAAAAAGGGTATTTAGCAGCCCATCCTTCAGTACAAATTCCTCAGATGAATAGAATCTTTATGTACTTATGAACACTGTAGATTGGGGAGGGCCTGATAATTATGTTTTCATGGCAAAGTTTAGGTTGCCCAAATCAATATGTGGACTTGAATGTCTCCCTGCTCCTCCCAGTTCTTCCCGGTCTATTCTTTTGATCACCCATTGAGTTCCCCTCCTTTGGTGCCTTCCTCCAGTTGACTGGCATGTAAAAGGTAAAGGGACCCCTGACCATTAGGTCCAGTTGCGGACGACTCTGGGGTTGCGGTGCTCATCTCATTTTACTGGCCGAGGGAGCCGTGATCCTGCCCGCAGAGCGATCTTCGCGGGAACCGGCCCAGGCAAGGAAAACCTTGTCAACCCCTGCCATAGTTCTAACCAGTTACATGCTTGCCGTGATGGTCTAGTAAACCCTACAGGGTTAGAATCATAGAATCATAGAGTTGGAAGAGACCACAAGGGCCATCCAGTCCAACCCCCTGCCAAGCAGGAACACCATCAAAGCATTCTTGACAGATGGCTGTCAAGCCTCTGCTTAAAGACCTCCAAAGAAGGAGACTCCACCACACTCCTTGGCAGCAAATTCCACTGTCGAACAGCTCTTACTGTTAGGAAGTTCTTCCTAATGTTTAGGTGGAATCTTCTTTCTTGTAGTTTGAATCCATTGCTCCGTGTCCGCTTCTCTGGAGCAGCAGAAAACAACCTTTCTCCCTCCTCTATATGACATCCTTTTATATATTTGAACATGGCTATCATATCACCCCTTAACCTTCTCTTCTCCAGGCTAAACATACCCAGCTCCCTAAGCCGTTCCTCATAAGGCATCGTTTCCAAGCCTTTGACCATTTTGGTTGCCCTCTTATGGGTTATCTTTTGTCAGTGAAGAGTGTGATGAATTTTAGTACTGATAGATGAGCCTTCTGCTGTATAGGATAGGAATGGTGGTGTCGCATTCGGCGGTTGCTAATTCTAGTGGGATTGACACAACCTTTGGGGGAGTTTTCAATGTAGCTATCAAATATGAAGTCAATCTGCTGCATATCGCAAATATGAGTGCCATACTGCCGCACACTTTCAAACGTGTCACTCAAACTTGGCGAGATGTCTTGCCTGTTGTCTTCCTAATTGTAGGCATAAAATCAACAACGCATGCTGGAAGCAGAGATGTGTGCTTGTGAATGAGTAGTCCGGGTTCACTAATGGTGCCCCCCCCCCCCCAGTTCTGATAACAGAATGCATTTAGCTGGAGTGAGAGGGGGTGTTGTTGGTAACAGAAGAAACTTCAGAAATTGCTATCAGACATTTTAAAGTTTGATTTACTGCCAGTCAACAGTTTATTCAACTCTTCTGTTGCAATGTCAGCTATTTTCTGAGCACCTAGCACGTGTATTTTCCATCTGTCTTGCTTTAAGTTTTATTGGTATGCAGGGTGGATTATGATTTAAATCATTCGTCAGTAAGGCTTGATTTAAATCACTAGTCAGTAAGACTTGATTTAAATATTTTTTTTACAGAAAGACTCATTCTTGCTGGTATAATCTTAATATTTGCAACCATATGAAGGTTTCATTTTTGGAATAATACATTTTCAGAGTAGTTTTTACAGTTATATCAAAAATTACTGATTTGGTTATACTACTAGAAATACATAGACAGATAATTATGAAATTATGGTGAGGTTTAATAAGTTAACTGTTTATATTTGGACAACTTTTCTGCTGTACTTTATTGGAAGGAGAAAAATAATCATTTCCTTAATAACCATTTAAACAATTTATTTAACTAAAACAATAACATGATAGCATATGTATCCATGTTTGTTAACTGATGTGGTTAAACATTAAAGATAAACTTAAAACAAATCCTTATTTCCTGATGAATAGCCTTTGGACTACAATGTAACTTAAATAGAAGACTATATTTAGAAAGATTTTTCCTCCAAAAGCATTTTATTTTAAAAATCCAATTTAAATTAAAAAAAAATCCGATTTAAATAAAAAAAATCCGATTTTTTTGATTTTTTTAAAAAAATCATTGATTTTTATCCACCCTGTTGGTATGCTCATTGAATGATGAGATGTATGAAGTTGAAGTGAACAGCTTCACTTTCTTGACTTAGTCGATGTGTTGTTGTTGTTGTTGTTGTTGTTGTTGTTGTTGTTGTTTTCCTGTCATTTTCAATGCAAGAACCTGAAAGCTGCAACTGTATGGAGTTCTTGCTTAGTGACAAAACTGTGTGGCTTGGCTACGTTCCGCAAATTGTAAGGATTCCCCCTTTGTGCCTAGGCTGTTCTTAAGTGCAACTCTTGGTGTGTTTTCCCAGTCATCTCAGAATGTGTCACAGTGGCACTTTTCTGCATTTGTGACTTGTCAAATGTTGTTGCAGACAGCTGAAGCCTCATGATGGATCAACTGCTATTGAGAACCATAATTCAATCCATCTTGTTTGTCCAGTTATGGCCTTACTACTCCTATGGGATCTTTGTACTGTTTGCTCCAAATTTACGTCAGGAGCAACTGCATTGAAGAGTCCGTGTTCTGCTTCAGAACAAAATGGCCGGCTTGAAACTTGTTGTAAATACCTTGGTGATCAGCCTTAAGTTGTCCACTTTTCTCAGTGTACATTTTTTCTCAGTGTAACCTTTTATAACTAATGCTGCCGTAATCATGGAATAATACTTTGCCTTCTCTGAAGGTGACCTTCCCAGCCATCTTCTCTGTCTGAAGGAATGAGGCTGTCAGCGAATGATCAAAAACTGCTCCCAATGAGCACACATTTGTGATTTCTTTTTGAAAGTCTCTGAGAATCCATGAAAGCCATGTTTTTAGTTCATTTGTTATGGAAAAGGGACCACGTCAAAACATGCCTGTAGCTGTACAGATTTGCTTTCACTGAATAGCATTCCCCAATGCCCAACTGCATGAGGAACACCCAGATATTTACTGCTTTCCATTGCCATCCAAAATGAATCCCATTTCATAGGTTGTATTGTTTCAGCTAAGATTATCATTCCACAGAGATCCCTCACATAATGCAAACTATTCATTACTGACTCTGCCACATAGATGCAAAGAGATCCCAATTCCCACAAAAGCATTAGGAACTTGACTTGCACAGAAGTACTTGCCTGTAAGGTAAAAAGATAAAAGGGACCCCTGACCATTAGGGCCAGCCGTGTCCGACTCTGGGGTTGCGGCGCTCATCTCGCTTTATTGGCCGAGAGCCGGCGTACAGCTTCCAGGTCATGTGGCCAGCATGACTAAGCCGCTTCTGGCGAACCACGAAAACGCCGTTTACCTTCCCCGCCAGAGCGGTACCTATTTATCTACTTGCACTTTGATGTGCTTTCGAACTGCTAGGTGGGCAGGAGCTGGGACTGAGCAACGGGAGCTTAGTTTCCCCAGCCACTCTGGGCGGCTTCCAACAAAATATTAAAATACAATAGTCCTTCAGATATTAAAAGCTTCCCTAAACAGGGCTGCCTTCAGATGTCTCCTAAAAGTCTGGTAGTTGTTTTTTCCTTTGACATCTGATGGAAGGGTGTTCAACAGGGTGGCCTCCACTACTGAGAAGGCCCTCTGCCTGGTTCCCTGTAACTTCACTTCTCACGGTAAGGGAACCGCCAGAAGGCCCTCAGAGCTGGACCTCAGTGTCTGGGCAGAACGATGGGGGTGGAGATGCTCCTTCAGGTATACTGGGCCCAGGCCGTTTAGGGCTTTAAAGGTCAGCACCAACACTTTGAATTGTGCTCGGAAACTTACTGGGAGCCAATGTAGGTCTTTCAAGACCAGTGTTACCGGTATGTGGTCTTGGCGGCCGCTCCCAGTCACCAGTCTAGCTGCCGCATTCTGGATTAGTTGTAGTTTCCAGGTCACCTTCAAAAGTAGCCCCACGTAGTGTGCATTGCAGTAGTCCAAGCAGGAGATAACCAGAGCATGCAACCACTCTGGCAAGACAGTCCGCGGGCAGGTAGGGTCTCAGCCTGCGTACCAGATGGAGCTGGTAAACAGCTGCCCTGGACACAGAATTGACCTGCGCCTCCATGGACAGCTGTGAGTCCAAATGACGTGAGACCAAAAGATGGGAGAGCAGGGGAGCCTTCATGCTGCACATCAACAGTTAGCACATAGACAGCCTTTGGGTGATACAATTACTCATTTTCAGAGGTGCATGAGATAGCCGTCCTACTTTTAAGCAGCTCATGGCATGAACTACAGGCGTTAGCTCTAGTTTTCCAAATGTTAGAGCACAATCCCAATATCAGTGGATGGCTGCAAATAGAGCTGCTTGAGGATAGGCCTGTTACAGCAAAATGTGCATGCATTTTTGGTGAATGATCTGATCTCATTTGTGCTGACGAAGATAATCAATGATCAATTGTGTTGGTTTGTTTACGGTGAACTCCATTTCTGCCTCCCCTCCCGTCCTGATCAGTGTCTGGAGAATAGTGTCTATCACTCTGATGTAGATTAAGTACAGAATTTCATATTTTAGGTCATATTACACTGAGATTTGAAGAGATCTTCATAAAGATTTTAGTATTTGGGTGGGCGGGGGAATAATTCAATTGCTGCCAATGTTTGAGACATTTAATTACATTTTGCAGAGTGATCTCTAATTATAGCAAGATGCCCTGTATATGTATTAAGAGCCCTTGGATAAATCTGCAGCTAAAGTATCTGCTAAACAGTCTTTGTGACCATAATTGAATCAGCGTCAGTGTCTTCTTTTCTCTCTCTCCTTTTTTGGTGTGTGCTTATTTCCCACAAGGCTGAACTGCTGGTAGGGGTCCGCAATATAATTTGGTCCCTCTTTTAGAATGAATTGGAAATTTGCTAGAGCAATTTATGCTGTCTAACTAACTAGCCTCTGAAATAGTATTATGGAAAACGGATTGTATATTATCAAGCTTTCCTCACTGCTTGAATGTTTGGCACAAAAGTGCTAACCTTATTCATGTATTTTCTGTTGACTAAAATGCAATAAAACTTGCAAAAATGCTAACAGTCATAGAATCATGGAATTGTGGACTTGAAGGGACCCTGAGGGTCATCTGCTCCAACCTCCTGCAATGCAGGAATCTCAACTAAAGCATCCCTGTCAGATAACCATCCAACCTCTGCTTAAAACCCTCCAAGGAAGGAGAGTCCATCACCTTCCAAAGAAGTCTACCGGTACTAGGACTCCCTCAATCATTTTCACATGTACTACTGGCAAGCCAGGTGTCCCCATTTTTATTTGTGCATCTGATTCTTCCTCCTAAGAACCATACATTTGTCCCTATTGAAATTCATTTTGTTAGTTTGGGCCCAGCTGTCCAATCCGTTAAGGTCATATTGAATCCTGATTCTATTTTCTGGGGCATTAGCTACCCCTCCCAGTTTGGTTTTATCTGCAAATTTGATGAGCATCCCCTCAATTCATTCATCCAAGTTGTTTATAAAGATGTTGAACAGCAGGCCTAGGACAGAACCCTGTGGCACCCCACTTGTCACTTTTTTCCAGGTTGACAAGGAACTATTAGTGAGTACTCTTTGGGTTCAGTCAACCAGCTACAAATCCACCTAACAGCTACCTCATCCAGTCCATCCACAAGACAATCATGGGGGACTTTGTCAAAAGCCTTACTGAAATCAAGATATAATACATCCACAGCATTCCCTTGATCCACCAAGCTTGCACTCTATCAAAACAAGCAATGAGATTCGTCTGGCATGACTTGTTTTTGAGAAGCCCATACTGGGTCTTAGGAATCACAACATTCTTTTTAAGTGCTCACAGACTGACCATTTAATTATCTGTTCTAGTACCTTTCCTGGTATTGATGTCAAGCTGACCGATCAGTAGTCTATTAACCAGGACCTGAAAATTTGACCATCAGTACCACTTGGAACACAATGGCCAACCAGGTTTTATCAGACTTTGCTCTAGAAAAGGCAGGGAGGGAGGCTTAAAAGAATTTATATTTGAGACACTATAACAGTAAAACAGTCGTGGTCATAGATCAAACTCTGTATGCCAAAGCAGTAGAAATTTGCCCAGCGGCACAACAACATGTATGCTGCATTAGAAATAATGAGAATGGACAATTTATGATCTGTAATTGTTCCAGGATTCTGGTATTCCGTCTTCTGAACTCAGATTAAATGCTGGTCAGAAATCTGATTTTTCCAGTCTCAGGATGGAATCAATTTTGTGTGTGCACTGTTCCTATTTTATTAGAACTTAAAACAGTAAAACCTGCATCATTGTGCCTATTCACACCAGTCTCCACTTAATTCAGTAGGGGGAAAGACTGGAAGCATCAGCCTGCGACAGAGAGCAAAGCTACTGGCGAAGACCCCTGGGGCAAGAATGTCTCCATCGTAGGGTGCTAGTTTGAGCACCAACCAAAGCCTCTGAGAGCTTGTCTGGGAAGCTGGGTTGCCTCTTCCCTAGATATCTTGAGCTCACCTGTAGCAAAGAGGAAATCACTGTCTCTCTCTGGCACCTTAGTAGCCTTTAAGTTCCCTTTTGGAGCATGAGGGAGAAAGGCAGGGAACACGAAGTGCAAGTCAGTTGTGTTTCCATGTCACCTTCTTAGCGTCGTGCTCAGAATGGCTCTCAGCCTATGCCTTTTGCTCGACTGCTGTTAAATTGAGACCAGCTACACGAGCCAATTTTAAAGCGTGTGGGAAATTTCCTTTGGTGCCAACGCTGCCTCTTTCCGTGATACACCAATCAATCACTTTGATGAATTCTAATATTAAAGCCAAACTACTGAACACACCATCAAAATCAGAGGCAACAAAATTCACCCCTTACCTTTCAGTGCGAGATATACTGTAATTGTTGGAGCAAGTTTGTTTATTAGTAACCTGGGGGGTGGGGAGGCTGTTTGGTTTTTTTGCAAAAGAAAAGAAAGGAAAAGAAAGATTTCTTTGAGTGCAATATTGATTCCTTTCTAAAACTGCCCTATTGATCTTAGTGCATTAAGCTTCTCGGGGAGCGAAAGGCAGACGCTGGCACGTTTGCAAGCAAGAGACCACACGCATCCCAGAACACCCTTCAGAAACTGAGCATAGTTTCAATAACACAGGGTAAAGTAGAATCTGTCCCCAACTACTGTTCACCAGTGACTAGGAATATTGTTCGCAAGCCCCCAATCTTCTGTGCAAAATTCATTCAACTGGGAAAACTTTGCTAGTCTTCATTTATGTTGCAGATTTTCTAGGGGCCAAATCTCGGCTTTATGTTCCTGTGATAAGAGATCGATTGAAACACTTCACCATATAGTATTTATACGTCCTTTATATTGTGTTGTCCGGAAGAACTTACTGTTACCATTAATCCACAAGTTTCCTGGTGCGACGAACCTCCCCCTCAAGCTTCACGCTTCACCCCTTTGACCGTTACTAAGTGTGTTTATCACTGAGGTGTCCTGGGTTCTAATTCCTTTTCACCCCACCTCTATCCTTTGAGGTCCGTCTGAGTTGTCAATCCCTTTTTATTGTAACCTGGGATATCTTGGTAACAGGGGTTCCTTTTGTCCAGCTGCCGTGACCGCGGTAGATATATGTATTCCCAATGCTCTGGGCTCCTGGGGTTAACCTGCCTCTCAGCTTGCAGTATTGGGGCCTCTGTCCCTTCAGATCCCTCACTGCATCAGTTAGCTAACTCCTTTAGCAACTGTGTAGCTTTACCAAGGCCTCCACCCTCTTGCCCCTTTTGAGAGACACCCTGAGACACAAACTATCTCCCTGCAGGTGTGTTTTGTCTCTTCCCTGAGTTCCTTCCCTCATAAGCATTCATATATCGCTGGACCCAACCATAAACGACGATAACTTCTTGGCTCAACGAAAACAAGTTTTTATTCTTTACATAACAGAATATGTTTATTCAGATCTTTATTACTTCATCCGCTTAGTTTCCAACCATAAGCATAAACACTGTCAGTTTAACCAACTGGTCTTCATCCTATCCTATCCTACCTATCCTACCCACCACTATCCTGGTCCCACTCCCTCTTCTTCCAGTCACCACTCACTCACTCCCTCTTCTCCTCTCACCAAGGGCTGCTCCCTCCTTTTTAAAGGACGGAATGTCCTGCCTCCCCCGAGTGAGCTGCCACTCAAACCTGGAGTGAACATTAACCCTTTTATAGAATCCCTTGACATAGGGCAGGTCCGCCACACCTGGGCACCCGGCAGATTTTCGCCTGGCCTTCTTATTGCAAGATACCCCAGCTTTGAGACTCCTTCGGGTAGTGATAAAGCGGGATATCAAATCCAAACTCTTCTTCTTCTTCCTGCAGCCAAGCTGGTGCCAGGTGTATAACTTTCCTTTCCTTTGGACCACATCAGCAGAGCCAAGAGAGTTTTTTTTTTCATCTGGGCAACCCAGGACCACCATACACACTGGCCAGGCTAGCATCCCAGAGAGTTCATTTTGATTTGACTTCACCCCTGGAGGCACACTCCACTGTCTCTCAAGGCAGGCAGATGCCAACAACAACAATAAGCATTTAAAGCTTACAGCCTATTTCTTCATCTGCAAAAGAGGAATGGGCAGCAGCATTTAGTGAGACGTTGTCTCACAATGATACTTATTTTTAGAGGGGCAGTACTGGGAGAGCAAGTGAAATATTTGCAGACTGGATAACGGCAGAAGAATCCATAGTAGTTATTGAAGCCCTGGTTCATAGCACCTATTATTATACAAACACCTGTTCTTCCAGCTGTTCCTGAGCAGACTCTCAGTGCCATGTCCATTTGCCTGCATTATCTCCCCAGAGCTTGGATGGGATAGGTATCTATTATTTCCATAGCTGTCAACTTTCGGATTTGAAAATAAGGGATTTTTCCAAACTTTTGGATTTGAAAATAAGGGCGAGGGCGAGGGCGAGGGCGGTGCAATGGCACCAAGTAGCCTCGCCACCCTGCGCTCCAGAGGCTGCGTGCGAATGGGTGAGCGAAAGAGCGAGTGCATAGACGGCAGGCAGGCTGTCTGTCTGGTTGGGCGTGAGGGTCTGGCTGCACAAGGCATGCAAGCTCCGCCCCCAATCGGTCTCAGACTCCTTATTGGCAGCCGAGCAACGTAGCTGAGGAGCCTCCCTGGCTGGCAGGCAGGGAGAGGAGCTGCTTCCTTTGAAATCCGGGAAATTTAAGGGATATCAACAATCCGGGATAGCAGCGGGAAACGGCATTGTAATAAGGGAGTTTCCCGCAAGAAAAGGGAGGGTTGACAGCCATGATTATTTCACATCTCTGTTCTGATGCTATCTGAAGGCATCACAGAGTGGCTGGGGAGACCCAGCCAGATGGGCGGGGTACAAATAATAAATTATTATGATTATTATTATTCAGCAAAGAACTGAGGCTACAGATGATTAGCTTGGGCAGCCTTGGTAGAAGGAAGAGTGAAGTGCCAAGCCGGGCAAGAAAGTCTGAGGTTGTAGGTGTGGGGGTGCCTTATTTTTATTTAGTCATTCATGTCCCTAGATGTAAGAAGTTCTGTTTTGATGTCTCAGCTGAACCTTAGAAGATTAAAAGCATTTTGATCGTTGCTTTTTGCAGCCAACGTTAAACATTATTATTCCCATGAAGTCAGGGTGTAGGTGTTTGTGTGTGTGGAAGAGAGTGAATTAAGAAAAGAGCATTTGGTAGCAGATAAAAACAATGAACATAATCATAAAATTATATAGCTCTTTGCAAACTTCTCTGTACAGGCAATGTAACATGATCAACCCTGCAACTTGTCTACTTAAGATTCAAGACAAGGCGGTGTGATGTTCATTGTGCTTTTCATGCATAATAATAATAATAGTAATAGTAATAACAACTTTCATTAGGATAAGTCATAGATTCTCTTTCATGCAAAGCAACTGTGTGTTCAGAGAATGACTGCGGGGACTGTAAAAATCTTTCCATGCCAGCATTCACCTGTTCCAAATTGTCTGCTTTTCTCCCCACATAGGGTCTCCCTTAAAAATAAAAGTAGCTTGAAAGGGGCATTATTAAGCAAATAATACTGGCAAAGAAAGGGTTATGGCAGTACCTCTTCCCAAACTTGTTGGCATCCGTCTGTCTCGGGAGACAAAGGAGTAGTGCATCTTTGGGAAGGAAGTCAAAAACTGTTGGAACGGCTGTGGCTGTAGAGACCAATATGGGAGAGACATGTTTTGTTGCAGCTGGGGCAGATGAAGGTGTCTGGTTGTACTGCTGCAGATGCACCGTGGAGGTTCTTCTTTCTGCACTCTTCCCGGCAGCCATTCCTCCTCTGGTTGTTGCTGTGGATACACAACCTGACTGTCTGTTTCCAGACACTGTGGTCGTCTGCAAGGGATTCTCACATGGCAGGACTGATGTTCCCCCTGAAAACTCGAAATGCAAATGGTAGACCAGAGAGTCAGGAGGACTCGTCAAAACATATAGGTGGGGAAATGAGTACAGAGGATGATCCAGAAGCTCTCTCACAGGTGTTGGTGACCCAGGAATTCAGGGAACAGACTGGAAACCATGGTTCTTGTGGCCCTTCGGTACAAGTCATGGTTTATTAGTCTCCCCTGCCTCTCTGGAAACATGCTATGATTGTGGTCATGTGCATGCAGGCAAAATCTGTAATGGGGAACCGAAGAAAGGTGAGCACTTTTAAGTCCCCTTGAACTGGCGTGGCTCCTGAAGCAAGCAATTTGAGCTGTTGGTGAACCCTCATAAACAATGGGAAAGAGATGTGGCTTGAAAAGGGAACACAAAATGGCGGGTCTTCTTTCAGTCTCTAACTAAACTGGATAAAAAAAAACAGGGAGAAGAGGCAGGAGGGTAGGATAGGGAAGGAGAGCTGATTGGAGTTGGAACAGTTGCACCAAGGCTCATGAAGACTGTCCACACAGGTTCTGGGAGAGAGAACTCTTAAAGGTTACCCCCCCCCCAAGTGTAGGGTTACCTAGAACAAAGGAATAGAACAGTGTCCAGGATACTTCTAAGTTTCCTGCTGCAGGGGACCAGGGGCTCTGTATAGGTGGGTTTCATACACAACTGTGAATAGAAACAATTGGACAGCATGGTCCACTTCCTAATTTTTTTGGGTACCCCGCCTATCTGGCCGGGTGTCCCCAGCCACTCTGGGCGGCCTCCAACAGATATTAAAATACATTAAAATATCACAGGTTAAAAACTTCCATAAATAGGGCTGCCTTCAGGTATTTTCTGAATGTCAGATAGTTGTTTATCTCTTTAACCTCTGCTGAGAGGGCGTTCCACAGGGCGGGCGCCACTACCGAGAAGGCCCTCTGCCTGGTTCCCTGTAGCTTTGCTTCTCGCAGTGAGGGAACCGCCAGAAGGCCCTCGGCGCTGGATCTCAGTGTCCTAGGCTGCTACCAGAGTTTTGTGGGTTCAATTTTATCACCCATGTTGTTTAGCATCTACATGAAACCTCTGAGTGGGGTCATCTGGAATTTGGGAGTACATTTGTGTGATTCTCGAATGAAGGGTGGTATTGAAATTTAATTAGCAGCAACAACAACCCAGAGTGTGGCTTTTCCCTGCTTTTTGTTCTCCCTGAGGGTTATTGAGTGGCACAGCCTTTTCTTTGCTCAGTCATATCATGGGGCAATGAGGCAGAGCAACTTGACAACAATACATGCACAAACACAGTGTAGGACTCTGCTGTTTTTTCCATCCCCGGCACCGCAGGAGAATCCTTTCATCAACGTACTCTTTAATCTTTTCTCAAAAACGACACACTCACAAAAATGGAGCAAACAATTAGTAGTAATAACAGAGGTTATAATAAGGATGCGTAAAATCCTGAGGTGGGATTCTACCATGAAATCAGCTTATTTTTTTCTAGGGCCAGAGGGATGTTCTGGAATTGAAGCAGATGTCAGAATTCTTCTGCTCCCCCCCCCTTAAATTGTTGTTGTTGACATCTGTCTGTCTTGAGAGACAATGGAGTGCACCTCCAGGGTTGACGTCAAACTCTTGTGAGCACATCTGCAAGACTGAGAGGGGAGCCTTGTCGTTGGAGCAGTCCAGGACCTCCATACACACTAACCAGGCTTGTTCCCCGGAGACGTCACTTTGGTGCTGCTAACACACCAAAAACAACATGGGAGAAAAAGAAGAAGAGGAGTTTGGATTTGATATCCTGCTTTATCACTACCCTAAGGAGTCTCAAAAAAGCTAATATTCTTTCCCTTCCCCACAACAAACACTCTGTGAGGTGAGTGAGACTGAGAGACGTCAGAGAAAAGTGTGACTAGTCCAAGGTCACCCAGCAGTTGCATGTGGAGGAGCGGAGACGCGAACCTGGTTCACCAGATTACGAGTCCACCGCTCTTAACCACTACACCACGCTGGCTCTCATGGGAGACAGCAGTTACAGCCACAACAGGTCCTGTAACTCTCCAACGGTTTGACTTTACCCCTGAAGGCACACTCTTCCATTGTCTCCCAAGACACAATGGATGCCTACCAACCAGTCAGGTTTTACCAAAATTTGCCCGCTCTCATGAGTGGCAAATAATTGTGAATAAATACTTCTAATATTTTGAAGAGAAAATTTATCCACACCCTGCAAAACTCTTTAAGCTGATGTAAAAAATTATTCGGGTATTAACCTTTGAGTGACAATCATATATATTTGATATCAGTCTGTCTGTCTTGTCTATCTGAAATTAGCTTTCGGCAAATTTCACTGACAAGCAATTTGGGATTTCAAAAGCCTAAGATTTTTGAAGTGGGACACGGGTGGTGCTGTGGTCTAAACCACTGAGCCTCTTGGGCTTGCTGATCAGAAGCTTGACGGTTCGAATCCCCGCGACAGGGTGAGCTCCCGTTGCTCCTGCCAACCTAGCAGCTCGAAAGCACGCCAAAAAGTACAAGTAGATTAATAGGTACCACTCTGGCGGGAAGGTAAACGGCATTTCCGTGCGCTGCTCTGGTTTCACCAGAAGTGACTTAGTCATGCTAGCCACATGACCCGGAAAAACTGTCTGTGGACAAACGCTGGCTCCCTCAGCCTGTAAGGCTAGATGAGCGCCGTAACCCCAGAGTCGTCTGTGACTGGACTTAACTTTCAGGGGTCCTTTACCTTTACCTTTTAAAAAAGAATTTTGAACTCTTCTACCTTACCTCAATGGGACCCAGGTGGCGCTGTGGGTTAAACCACAGAGCCTAGGGCTTGCTGATCAGAAGGTCGGCGGTTCGAATCCCTGTGATGGGGTGAGCTCCCGTTGCTCGGTCCCAGCTCCTGCCAACCTAGCAGTTCGAAAGCACATCAAAGTGCAAGTAGATAAATAGGTACCGCTCTGGCGGGAAGGTAAACGGTGTTTCCGTGCACTGGTTCGCCAGAAGCGGCTTAGTCATGCTGGCCACAGGACCAGGAAGCTCCCTCGGCCAGTAAAGCGAGATGAGCGCCGCAACCCCAGAGTCGGACACGACTGGACCTAATTTTCAGGGGTCCCTTTACCTTACCTTTACCTTACCTCAAAGTTCCTCTGCTTTTCCAGCTGAGGTTCACTTCAAATTTGGTTTTATTCTATTCAATTCTATTCATGAGCGAACATCGTGCTTTGAAACTTCAGTTTAGAATAGTTAACATAGATGTGCAAGTTTCTTTGAACAGTCAGGATTAAAGCTGTTCCCTTAGCCTGCCTCTCTTTACAAAAGTAGCAACATGTTCTTTTCATGACTTTTTGGAAACCGTTTTGCTTCTACTACACTGTTTTTCGTAATACTTTAGAGTTTAAATCTTCTCGTTTGAGTGTTTTTGTTTATAGTAATTTTCACTTTTTGTAAGCCATCTTGGGAACTTGTTTAAGGACAGGGTGCAAATAAATCAAATGGTTCACTAATTTGGCTCCCATGGCTCCCACTGATTGTCCTTGTAGAACAAGTGACCTTTAAAATACTGGTGTTTTTTTGTGTGTGTTTTACAGCAGTCCTTTCCCCCTGTGATCATATTGCATGGTATCTCATTTCAAGCTTTTAAAATAGAATGATTGCAGACTTTGTCTGATTGCAGAGATTGTATTACGTTTTCTTTGACAAAGAAAGCTGAAAGATGCATACCTTCTTCCTTCACTTCAGAGTTTTGTAATTTAGATGTATGGAGGATGCAAAGTAGCTACGGTTTCGTGCCTGAACCACAAAGATCGATTGAACATGCTTAATTGGTCCTTATCTTGCAGTTATACTTAACACTTCTTTTGAGGAAGATTCTAAAAAGGATACAGTTACTGCCTTTCTAAAGTGCTCTAGGTGTAGGGTTACCCATTCCTCTTATCTCTTCCCCTGCCTCTTCCCCCAAAGTTGAGCACAGCATTTTACATAGCAACTAATGAACATGTTAGTCAGAAATTCAGGCCTCTGAAAACGTTAGCTCCACAAAGGTTAATAGCATTGCAAAGTAGTCTCCTTTTAAAAAAATAACCACCAAAGTGGGATTTCAGTGGGTTAACACTCCAGAATATTGCATAAGGAAGAATGGGGGAAAATGTGTTGTGGCTGCTATCTGAATAGTTATTTGAGGTGTCCAATGACTTAGACATTTTTAACACAGTTTTATAGCTAGTTTGTCATGCAGCACAGGAGACTAACATTTGAAAGACTAAGACTCAGCGCACCTTTGGTAGCACGGAACTAGATGTGCTGTTTTTTGGTTTTTTTAATCTGGCCACTGTGTAATTGTTGTTTAAAAAGAAGAAAATCATTAAGGCTCACTTCAGACACCACACCAAACTATGGTTAAGGAAGCTTAACTATGTTATAGTGCGATGTATGGCTTGGCAAACCCTGATTTGCAATTGGCCAGCAAACCAAAAATCAGAAACCATTGTTCTTGTTGTTGTTCAGTCGTTCAGTCGTGTCCGACTCTTTGTGACCCCATGGACCAGAGCACGCCAGGCACTCCTGTCTTCCACTGCCTCCCGCAGTTTGCTCAGACTCATGTTGGTAGCTTCGAGAACACTGTCCAACCATCTCGTCCTCTGTCGTCCCCTTCTCCTTGTGCCCTCCATCTTTCCCAACATCAGGGTTATTTCCAGGTAGTCTTCTCTTCTCATGAGGTGGTCAAAGTATTGGAGTCGCAGCTTCAGGATCTGTCCTTCCAGTGAGCACTCCGGGCTGATTTACTTCAGAATGGATAGGTTTGATCTTCTTGCAGTCCATGGGACTCTCAAGAGTCTCCTCCAGCACCATAATTCAAAAGCATCAATTCTTCGGCGATCAGCCTTCTTTATGGTCCAGCTCTCACTTCCATACATCACTACTGGGAACACCATAGCTTTAACTATACGGACCTTTGTCGGCAAGGTGATGTCTCTGCTTTTTTAGATGCTGTCTAGGTTTGTCATCGCTTTCCTCCCAAGAGCTATGGCTTGGTGGGATGCCGAAATTGACAGCTCATAGTTTCAATTATCATTCTGCTTCCAGAAGCTACTGGTCAGCCATGGAAACAGGAATGGATTTTTAAAGCTAGGTGATTTCTGCTTATGTAGCTGAAAATGAAAATTAGAAGCAGATCTGGACCTTGCCATATTCATTCATTCAATATCCCGCTTTTCAGAGAGAGTTTTGTGGCTTGCCCTGTTGTACTTTTGGAATCTCTAGTCAACATCAGCAATTCCAGACAGGCTACAATTAGAGCCAATACATTTGAGAACTTTCTCTCTATACACATTTCTATCATTTAGTAGGAGTTTGGAATGTTTCCTCTGGTGGTAGAACGTGTCATCTTAGTTGGTGAAACTTAATTTTGCAAATTTCTTTAGTGAGGGGGTCTTAAAAATATGTTTTTGGGTGTGAGGAATTCAATTCTGTTATTATTTTTTATTGGACAATGTTTAGCTTGGTAAGTCTACGTTTGATGAAGAAGCACAGAAACTGCTTTCGGAAAACCAAAGAATTTTAATTTTAACCTTCTGAAAATGTCAGGTAATGCTAAATAATAATACATAAATAAGTAATGATAATTTTTAATATACAATATAACTGCAATCATTTTTAATCATTTCTGTACAATTTTACACACCTTTTACTTACCAAGCAAAACTAAATTACCGTATTTTTCTGTGTATAACATGTATAAGACATGTTTGGGGGACTCCAAATTGAGAAAATAGGGGGAGATTGTATCTGTGTATACAACAACAACAACATAAGATGACCACAATTTTGAACATATTTTGTAAAAACAACAACAAAAAACCCTAGCCTTATACATGGAAAAGTACGGTATATCAATTTAACCGAAATATCTTTTGAGTTCCCAAACCATGTTACAACATTTTAGCATCCCTCATTCTGGGAATTTGAGAGTTGAAAAATTCAACTCGCTCTACTCTGGTAGGTTTTATTTTCATATGGTGATTATTCTTTTCACGAGCATATGTAATAATAATAATAATCATAATAATAATAATATTTTATTATTTGTACCCCACCCATCTGGCCAGATCCCCCCAGCCACTCTGGGCGGCCTCCAACAGATATTAAAATACATTAAAATATCACAGGTTAAAAACCTCCCTAAACAGGGCTGCCTTGAGGTATTTTCTGAATGTCAGATAGTTGTTTATCTCTTTGACCTCTGCTGGGAGGGCGTTCCACAGGGCGGGCGCCACTACAGAAAAGGCCCTCTGCCTGGTTCCCTGTAGCGTTGCTTATCGCAGTGAGGAAACCTCCAGAAGGTCCTCAGAGCTGGACCTCAATATCCGGGCAGATTGATGGTGGTGGAGACGCTCCTTCAGGTATACTGGGCTGAGGCTGTTTAGGGCTTTAAAGGTCAGCACCAACACTTTGAATTGTTCTCGGAAACGTACTGGGAGCCAATGTAGGTCTTTCAGGACCGGTATTATATGGTCTTGGCGGCTGCTCCCAGTCACCAGTCTAGCTGCCGCATTCTGGATTAGTTGTAGTTTCCAAGTCACCTTCAAAGGTAGTCCCACATAGAGCGCATTGCAGTAGTCCAAGTGGGAGATAACCAGAGCATGCACCACTCTGGTGAGACAGTCTGCGGGCAGGTAGGGTCTCAGTCTGCGTACCAGATGGAGCTGGTAGACAGCCGCCCTGGACACAGAATTAACCTGCGCCTCCATGGACAGCTGTGAGTCCAGAATGACTCCCAGGCTGGAGCCGGCCCGCTCATGGGGGCAGGATGAAGCTCCTGCCTCAGGCTCCACCCACTTCTGTTGTCACCAACTAGAGCAGTGGTGTCCAAACTTTTTTCAAAGAGGGACAGACTTGATGAAGTTTTAGTTTAGGGTTGACGTTGCTGAGCTTTTTTAAGGATTGAAGTTGTCGAGGTTTTTAAAGGATTTTACCCCAGGGAATAAACTGCCACAGGGGCCGGATTAAGCCCCCAAAGGGGATTTTGGACATGCCTGATCTAGAGGGAGGCGTTCCGGTTCTCCCAGGTGGAGAAGCCAAGCAGCAAGGCTTTGAGGAACACCCTTTGCATGTCGAGGTCCCCAGACCACCCCTCAAATATACACACTTCACACAAGAATTTTTGTTTAAGGTTTTTTGGCATGATTTTGGACACAACTTTATTAAAATACAAAATATGTGAGTGGTTGCTTAGGCATTGGTTAAGACTATCTGTCCCGCTGGGGACAGAACTGACATCCATCCGCCTATGGAGTCAGTAAAGGGGAAAAAACTTTGGGGAGAGAATGTGTGCCCTTCTCCTCTAATGCTCCCAGGGGCTCTTGCGTGGGCCCTGGCCCCCTACCGGGGGATACGGACAAGCATGGTGAGCCCCTGGATTCCTTTAGTGGAATTCCCCGCGCAGCAGCAGCATAGAAGGGGCAGCCACAGCCAACTCCGCCCCTTCTAGCCTTGGAGGGGCAACCACAGCCAACACTGCCCCTCCAACAACCAATTTAAAACCAATGCCTAACCGCCAACCTTACAAGTTGTGACTATTTGCTACGCAGTAGGCAAAAACCAGATGGCACAAGCCAATCAGCCAAATGGAAAAATTCCTACCAGGCCCCTGCTCCAAAAGCAGACGACCCCATGACAGGCATAGCAAGGTCAACGCAGAGGCCTAAAAACAGGGAGGGAGGGCGGGAGATCCGAAGCACGCAGCCAAGAGGGCTCCTAAACCACGTGCTTTGCAATATATAGGCTCTGGGCTGTCCATCAACAAATTGCAACATGTAAATCTCCCCAACGACACCCAGGGTCCAATCACAACAGTGGCCATCCATATGCTCCCGCCCAGCAACAGAGAGGTGACTTGCTGGCCCCCACCGCAACACGTGCTCTCCATAAAGGGAGAACACGCTGTATCCTGCAGGGCTCTGTGGGGAGCTTGTCTTTGGGGCAGGAGGCAGCGATGCTAAACGTGGTCTGATCCAGCAGAGCTGCTCTTTTTTAGGAAACCAGCTTTACGCCCTGTGGTTAGGAGACTGGGGAATGTTATGTTCGTACTGGAGACGTTTCTTTACCAGGCGAGAAATGCAGAAATTCTGCTCTTAAACTCTGACTCATTCATCGCTCGGGGATGATAGACAGCTTACAACAAAGAGCTGTTATCTACTTTGACAAGCTCTAAAGCTGCGCAGCATTAGGGGGAGATTTCTTTTTCTTCATCTAAACTAGTAATTATTCTGACTCTGTTTTGATTTCTTCTCCTGTTCCGCAGCACCATCTCCAATCACAAATGTGAAAAAAGGGAAAGTCGGCAAAAATAGCATCTCACTCTCTTGGCAGGAGCCTGAACGACCCAATGGCATCATCCTGGAGTATGAAATCAAATATTTTGAAAAGGTGTGATTGTCCGATTGCAACACTGTTCTAACTATCTTTGATTTTTGCCTTCCTCTGCTGGGTTAGAATTATCGTATCTGTTCCAAAGGGATGGAGTAATTTTTGTTTGTAACTCCATGTCAAATTAATTATACTGTGACTGATTAGGAAGCCTTGGTGTGTGGGTGTGTGTGGGTGTGGGTGTGTGCATACTTATTTTCCTTAGGGCATTGCTTCTGTTGAACAAATACATTAAGGTTTCTTGTCAGATTCATGTCCGGTTTTATTTCACTAAAGTTAATAAAACTGACAGTGCAATCCTGTGCATGTCTACTCAGAAGTAAGCCCCACCAACTTACTCCTAGGTAAGTGTGTACAGGAATGCAGCTTGATTATGATCGAGGGATATACGGTAGATCGTATTCTTGTCGCTTTTCCAAAATGTCATGCAGTTATTATTATTAGACACATTTAAATCTTCAACATCCATCACATAGATGATTTTGTAATATAATCTTAATAAGCCTAGAGTACAATTAGCTACATCAGAGTGGAGGAATGTCATAGCTCGGTCTCTCAGACACTGTCCTACAGCATACCAGCTCTGCGTTGATGTTTGGGCTCTTCTAGAATTTACTTTGTCCAAGTATTTTAGTTTCAAAACACCAAGTCAGTTACTTCATGCCACTTTTGCTGTTCTCGTTTCCCCTGAAATTAACAAAACAAAATACAACGTGGGAATTGTAGTTTGGTGAGGGTACTGGGCTGGCCCAAGACATTTTGGCATCTGAGGCAGAAAAGGAAGTCTTGTGCCTTGCTTTGCTCTCTCCAGTCTGCTTTCTATCCCTTCCCCACAGCTGGCAACCCTCCCTTTTTCTTGTGGGAAACTCCCTTATTCCAATGCCGTTTCCCGCTGCTATCCCGGATTGTTGATATCCTTTAAATTTCCCGGATTTCAAAGGAAGCAGCTCCTCTCCCTCCCTGCCGGCCAGGGAGGCTCCTCAGCTGCGTTGCTCGGCTGCCAATAAGGAGTCTGAGACCGACTGGGGGCGGAGCTTGCGTGCCTTGTGCAGCCAGACCCTCACTCCCAACCAGACAGACAGCCTGCCTGCCGTCTATGCGCTCGCTCTTTCGCTCACCCGTTTGCGTGCAGCCTCTGGAGCGCAGGGTGGCGAGGCTACTTGGTGCCATTGCACCGCCCTCGCGGCATCCCTGAGCCGTCTGCCTGTTTGAGAAGGGGACCCGAGCTCGCTCTGCTTCCATTCCTCAAGTCACCGTGGACAGGCTTACTTTGCATAGCTGTCAACATTTTCCTTTTTTTGTGGGAAATTCCCTTATTCCGAATAGGATTCCTTGTGAGAAGAGGGAAAGGTTGACAGCTATGTGCTGATCCCTTATTTTCAAATCCGAAAGTTGACAGCTATGCCCTTCCCAGTCCTCAAAGCAAGTGAAGTTGGGGATTTCCATCAGTCCCTGCCCAAGTGACTGGCCAGAACAGAGTTTTGTGCTATTTGCAAATACGCAATGCATCTATGACAATCGGGTAATGTCCGTGTGTACCAAGAGCTGGTGAATTTTAGATGTTCAGTGTTGCTGTGCAAGTTCTCTGTTCTCCCACGTTGCTTTACAGGGACCAAGGAGAGAGGCCATTGCTATATTGTATGCAGGCATGCCAAATCAGGGGTCAGCAAGGTTTATCTTGCCTGGGCCAGATCGGTCCCGCAGAGATCCCTCCATGGGCCGATTCGTGAGCGCCTGCAATTTTTGGTGTCTGCACAGACGCGATTTTCAGCGCCGCGGAAGCCAGTCCCTGTGCCACGCTGCACCGGTTTAGCACAGCACGCAAGCGGGCAGCTCACTTCGGGGGCAGCTCATGGGCCAGTCAAACGACCTCCGCGGGCTGCTCCCTGCCCATGGGCCTTAGGTTGCTGACCCCTGTGCCAAATAATGCTCCTTCCTCAAATGCACTTCTGCACGTTGCAAATGGTTGGGTGCTCCCCCAGGTAAAAAAAGAGGAGAAAAAGTCAATCAAGGCTTTAGCCTATAGGTGTGTGTGTGTGTGTGTGTGTGTGTGTGTGTGTGTTATACATGGGGGAGCACTTAAACATGCCCACCACCAACTGCAGTGTGAGGATATACTGTCCAGAAAGCATTGTGTCACATTGTCATAATAAACCCTAAAGTGATTATTTTCTATGAAGGGCAAAATGCACTTGTATTATTACTGTGCCGTTAACATTAAATGACAAGCTTTGATTACACAAAATCCTATTGCAATTGCAACCTCTCAAGTCTCATCAAATTAGCAAAACAGCCCGTATCATACAAATGTACAGCTTTAAAACCTAACTAGCTGTATCTAACTCTCACTTCGAATATAAAGACACATAGAAAGGGAGATGGTTCCATATTAAAATTAAATTTGACAGACATGTTTCAGCCAAACAATCCCTTTTGACTGCTTAGAAAAGTTTCATAGCTGCAGGTTCTCATTAAATGAGACCCCTACCTATATTTTAGGGACGCGGATGGCGCTGTGGGTTAAACCACTGTGCTGCTTGGGCTTGCCAATCGAAAGGTCAGTGGTTCGAACCCCGTGATGGGGTGAGCTCCCTTTGTTCGGTCCCAGCTCCTGCCAACCTAGCAGTTCGAAAGCATACCAGTGCAAGCAGATAAATAGGTACCACTGCAGTGGGAATGTAAACAGCATTTCCATGTGCTCTGGTTTCTGTCACAGTGTTCCTTTGCAGCAGAAGTGGTTTAGTCCTGCTGGCCACATGACCCGGAAAGCTGTCTGTGGACAAACGCCGGCTTCCGCTCTGGTGGGAAGGTAAACGTCATTTCTGTGCGCTGCTCTGGTTTCGCCAGAAGCAGCTTAGTCATGCTTATATTTCATTATTAATATACTTCTTCTTAATTGTATTTCAGTTCAACAATTACTTTGATAAAATATATATTTTGTTATGTGCAAGTGGCTCTAGATCTAAGATCTAAGATTTCTTTATTGTCATTGCACCAATACAATACAATGAAATTGGATGCTTTCCCATAAAAACAACACAAAACATTACTTGTGCAGTGATTGATATAACACTAGTGAATTTAGCCCGTTAAAAACGGGCGCTAGATTCCCACGCGAGGGCTGAGAGGGTACCCGGCCTCCCGCCGAGGCAGGCGGCCTGGCTCATCCCGCCGCGCCCCCCTCCACTGGCCGCGCCTCCCTCGGTCACCGCCGCCGCCTCCTTCTCCCCCTCAGGGACGCCGCGCCGGCGGGAGCGTCGCTTCGCGTCGCTTCCCCCGCGCTTTGCACGCAGTAACGGCGGCGGCGGGGGCTCGGAGCCGCGCCTCCCTCGGTCACCGCCGCCGCCTCCTTCTCCCCCTCAGGGATGCCGCGCTGGCGGGAGCGGCGCTTTGCGCCGCTTCCCCCGCGCTTTGCAAGCAGTAAAGGCGGCGGCTCGGAGCTGCGAGGGTGGGCAGGGAGAGGCGTAACCGCCATCGCCTACGCTCCAATCCCTGCATCCGTGAGTGACATGCGCAGTAGCGCACTTCCGTGATACACGGAAAGTTGGACGCAGGGACACAGCCACTTTATTATATAGGATAGAATTGAATGCTTGAAAATATTTCAATTGTTTCACTTGAAACAGTCCTTCAGCTGGTGAGTAGCACATTCATGCCAGATTTTAACCTAACCTATTAGGTCCATGAATTAAAGGTAAAGGTAAAGGGACCCCTGACCATTTGACCCAGTCGTGTCCGACTCTGGGGTTGCGGCGCTCATCTCGCTTTATTGGCCGAGAGCCAGCATACAGCTTCCAGGTCATGTGGCCAGCATGACAAAGCCGTTTCTGGCGAACCAGAGCAGCGCATGGAAACACCGTTTACCTTCCCGCCAGAGCGGTACCTATTTATCTACTTGCACTTTGACGTGCTTTCGAACTGCTAGGTTGGCAGGAGCTGGGACTGAGCAACGGGAGCTCACCCCGTCGCAGGGATTCGAACTGCCGACCTTCTGATCAGCAAGCCCTAGGCTCTGTGGTTTAACCCACAGCACCACCTGGGTCCATAAATGACCATATAGCTTATATTCAACACAAAAAAACCAGTGACAATTTGTTGTGTACAAAGGACAGCTGGACATATAAAGGGCCCCATTACCTTCAGGAGCTTAGGGCCTCATCAAACCTAAATCTGGCCCTGATCAGAAGCAACTGCAGGGAAGCACATGTCAACTAAACACAGAAGAAACGTTCCTTTTTAATGGCACAGTCTCGTTTGACAAGTGAACAGACTGCCTCACAATGTGGTGGGCTCTCCTTCACTTCAGACTTGACAGCCGCGTGCCAAAGAATATGGGGTTGCCCTGAATATGGGCTTGCAGTGGCTGATCTTCAAGCTCCCTTCCAACTCTACCATTCTCACATCTGTTGAATATAATAATAATAATAATAATAATAATAATAATAATAATAATAATAATAATAATATTTTTTTATTTGTACCCCGCCCATCTGGCCGGGTCTCCCCAGCCACTCTGGGCAGCTTCCAACAAATCTTAAAATACATCAAAATCACAAGTTAAAAACTTCCCTAAACAGGGCTGCCTTCAGGTATTTTCTGTATGTAGGATAGTTGTTGATCCCTTTAACCTCTGCTGGGAGGGCGTTCCACAGGGTGGGCGCCACTACCGAGAAGGCCTTCTGCCTGGTTCCCTGTAGCTTTGCTTCTCGCAGTGAGGGAACCGCCAGAAGGCCCTCGGCGCTGGATCTCAGTGTCCGGGCTGAACGGTGGGGGTGGAGACGCTCCTTCAGGTATACAGGACCGAGGCCGTTTAGGGCTTTAAAGGTCAGCACCAACACTTTGAATTGTGCTCGGAAACGTACTGGGAGCCAATGTAGTTCTCTCAGGACCGGTGTTATGTGGTCCCAGCAGCCACTCCCAGTCACCAGTCTAGCTGCCGCATTCTGGATTAATTGTAGTTTCCGGGTCACATTCAAAGGTAGCCCCACGTAGAGCGCATTGCAGTAGTCCAAGCGGGAGATAACTAGAGCATGTACCACTCTGGCGAGACAGTCTGCGGGCAGGTAGGGTCTCAGCCTGCGTACCAGATGGAGCTGGTAGACAGCTGCCCTGGACACAGAATTAACCTGCGCCTCCATGGACAGCTGTGAGTCCAAAATGACTCCCAGGCTGCGCACCTGGTCCTTCAGGGGCACAGTTACCCTATTCAGGACCAGGAAACTGAGTGTTCATTTACTCCCCTTCATATATGGAGTGCCGTAGGTGTGACACTCCTAACCTTTTATCCAGAGTTGAGAGATCAAGTGCAGACTGACTTTCTTCATTCGCCTCCTTCCATGGTTTGGGGTTCAATGTGTGCATCAAGGTTCATTCTTGGCATAAGCTTTCATGTGCATGTACACTTCTTCATGCACACGGAAGCCTATAATAAATAAAGTTGAGTCCTCTGGCAGGATGACATTGACTGGAAGGTATAGATACTTTCCCTCGGTTAAAGAAGAATGGCTATGTGTGGAGGAATATTTAAAGAATGAAGGAATCAGTATGGAAATAACGGTTTGTCTAGATTGAAACATACAGTTTAAATTAAGTTAAGGGGTAGAGAAGAATATTTGTGAACAAATAGGTTAGGAAAGGAAAGAAATAACAGTTAAGATAGGGGAAACACAAGATATAAAAATAACAAGATGGAGAGGTTACATGAGGACGAACTGTAGGAGGTCAGTTTTTTAAAGGTAGGTGAAAAAGGGGGAAAGGGGGTCTAGGGAGGGAGGGAGGGGAGGGGAGGGGGAGAGGACATGTCAATAGGAAAGACTGGGGGAAGGAAGGAATATGTGAATATGTAAGTAGGGATGCATGTGGATTGATAGGGCGGGTAAGGAATGTAAGGTATGTAATGTATGTAAGTATTGGAAGATATGTATGTATTGTATGTAATGTATGCAAGTATGCAAGTAATGGAAGATAGGTAGTATGTAAGGATGATGTATGGTTAGATTGTATGTGAGAGGACATGTCTATGATGTGTTGTATTATATTGTGTTGAAAATAAAGTCTTTTTAAAATTAAAAAAAATAAAAATAGATACTTTCCCTCACTGCGAGAAGCGAAGCTACAAGGAACCAGGCAGAGGGCCTTTTCGGTAGTGGCGCCCACCCTGTGAAACGCCCTTCCTTCTGATGTCAAAGAGATAAACAACCACCTGACATTCAGAAGACATCTGAAGGCAGCCCTGTTTAAGGAAGCTTTAAATATGTGATATTTTAATGTATTTTTTATTTTTGTTGGAAGCCGCCCAGAGTGGGTGGGGTACAAATAATAAATTATTGTTATTATTATTATTATTATTATTATTATTATTATACCAAGAAAAAACTTAGTTGGTCTCTAATGTGCTACTGGACAATTATTTTACTTTATTTTATATATATATATATATATATTTTGACTGCGTCAGACCAACACGGCTACCTACCTGAATCTAGAATCAAGGTTCATGTTAGACTGAGTTCATTCTTAACCAGGGCTTGAAGCTAGTTTCAAGACTCCGGTGAAAGCAGACCAATAACAGCATAAACTTTGGGCAGATGCAACTTCACACCATGTTTCACACTCAGAGAGGAAGGGAGACAGCAAGCACGCAGCCTGCTCTCAGTCTTTTAAGTGTGGTTAAGAGACCGCAGACATTGTGTTGACAGCAGCCTAGCGTTTCTGCTGTACAGTAATAGCCACCCAGCTTGTGCCTGCTATTTATAAGATTTCCCTTTCTATGTCTGTGTGTGTGCGGGTGTGTGTGCGGGTGTGTGTATTCATGCGTGCGTGCGCCAAAAAGGATCAAGAGACCAGCTACACTATCATCAAATCCAAGGAAACGAAAATTACCGCAGATGGACTGAAACCTGCTTCAGCATATGTCTTCCAGATCCGAGCACGGACCGCAGCAGGGTACGGCGGCTTCAGCCGAAGATTTGAGTTTGAAACCAGCCCAGTGTGTAAGTCATTTTAATTACTGTCTGCCCATGTCTCTGGAATGGTTAATAGGAAAGAGTCAGCAGATCAATATCTTTGCAGGGGACATGTCAGCCTCCATCTACTCCCTCTCCTCTCTCTGTCTCGCCGGAGCCCTTTGTGGCCTTGTGTGTTCAGACGCATCATTCATAAGCGTGGTGAGGGAAAGCTTAGCACATATTTCACCGGCTTGTTTCTCCTCCAGAATTTCAGGCTTAAATCTTCTCTGGTCCGATTGCTAAAGAACCTCTTCTTTTATCGTCGCCCTCTCCCCCAATATATACTGAAATGTAACTATCTTCTCTCTTACATATTGTTCACGTCCTTAAAACAAAACAAAACCTAAGGAATGTTAATAGGTTGGCTACACGTCTGAAGAAGGCAAGTACCATACTGCCACAACCAGGGCTCTGTGTAAAGGTAAAGGGACCCCTGACCATTAGGTCCAGTCGTGACCGACTCCGGGGTTGCAGCGCTCATCTCGCATTATTGGCCGAGGGAGTCCTGTACCCTCTGCTAAAACCTTGGTGGACAAACAGAACTTCAAACCTTCCACAGGTCACACGGCAGAGTCCTCCTGGCTGTCTGATTCAATTGTGCCCATATAATGCATGCATTTTATCTCATTCACACATTATATATGGTGTTGGGTTTTTGTTTTTTAAAGAAAATGTGTAAATATTTGATGTACATTTGGTGAAGGGCGATAGCTCATTGGCAGAACAAATGCTTTGCAGACAGAAGGTCTTGGGTTCATTCCTCAGTATCCTCAAGTAGGGCTGAAAAGACTCCTGGCAGGAACCCTAGACAGTTTCTGCCAGTCACTGTAAACCATGGGTAGGCAAACTAAGGCCCGGGGGCTGGATCTGGCCCAATCGCCTTCTCAATCCGGCCCGCGGACGGTCCGGGAATCAGCGTGTTTTTACATGAGTAGAATGTGTGCTTTTATTTAAACTGCATCTCTGGGTTATTTGTGAGGCATAGGAATTCGTTCATATATTTTTTTCAAAATATAGTCTGGCCCTCCACAGGGTCTGAGGGACAGTGGACCGGCCCCCTGCTGAAAAAGTTTGCTGACCCCTGCAACAATACAGAGCAAGATGGTCCAATGGTTGACTCAGTAGGTGGCTACTTCCTTTGTTCCTCAAAGGTTCATGAATCTGGGTATAATGGTGGCAAGGAAATATACCGGCTGATCTCCGTACTGAGGTGTGGCAAGAGATCTGAGTGACTAATCTGGGACATTCCTAAGAGGAACACTTCCAAATGAACAGCTTTTTAACTGCTCTCCAAATGGGTTTTGTGTGTGTGCGTGTTTTAAAGGATTGTTATCTGAATTACTCCATGAACATCTTGCATGGGTAACCAAAAAAGCCACCCACCGAAGACGTTTTTACTACATTGGTCTCTGAATTTACAGCCATTTAAACGTCTGGAAATGTAGGCTGCTTTCGCTAAGAGCAGACCTACACTACAGACCTTTAGATTAGGTTTTTACCAGCTTAACTGTCATGGCTTCCCCCCAAAAAAACAAACAAAAACATGGGAACCTCATTTTGGAACTCCAGGGGTTTACATGTTTTTTTTTCCCTGGGGGAGAAAAAGAATTACCAGTTTAGATCTGTAATGTAGATATGCTCTGAATCTCTCTATCTGGTTCCTGTTGTATACAAGCACTTTAGGTTATTCAGAGTCACCCTTCAGACCACAACTGATGACCTTTAAGTGTTTTATTCAACTAGAAGAAAGGGGAGTTTGAATGGAATCTTTTGTTCTGCAGTTGGATTAAGGAGGAAGGATAGCATGTTACTGTTGACATATCTATTTACTACAAAGGTGTGAAATTTGGGGAAAGGTCTCAGCAATGGCTAATGAGCTTGTTTGATTTAGCGAAATAGTTCTGATTTCCAAAACACAGCTGGAGCTTTTGAAAGATGCAAGAGAGATCATGCTCTGCAGCTTTTTCCAAGGAGTTGATGGTTTTTCTCTGCTTTCTGCTGGTAAAAAATATTAAATAAATAAAGGCTTCATCCTTCTAGATGAAAATAATGTGTTGTCAAACTGGTTTCTACTCACTCCGATAATGGCATATGGCATGTCGTGAGAGAATTACAACTCAGTAGAGACCTGGAGGCTATGATTCCACTTGCGCAAGCATGGAATCCAGTTTCTGATGTGAATTGTGTTAAAAGGTGTTTCTGGTCGTAATATTTTGAGAAGTGTGAATATGGCCAGGATCCAGAGAACTATGCATCTTATCCCAAAGAGATTTCCAGGCCCAGATTTCTCTAGAAGAAGCAGGGGCATCTTAGCCATAGAGGCTAGTGGCGTGGGGAACCATGGCGCCACATTCTGGAGGGCGCCAGGGAAGAGGTCCGGGGGCCACTGCGGCGGCTCGGTAGGGGTGGCAGTCTGCCCGCCGCCAGGGGGAAGGCAGGAGGAGGCGATCGGCAGCAGCGAGCCGGGCGTGCAGCGATCAGCCTCCATCCCTCCCTCTCTCCGTCCATCCCTCTCTGGCTAGTGTGCGTGCCCCGCCCGGGAGGCGGGCGCGATCCTTGGTGGCCGTCCCTCCTCTCGGTTGCTGCTGCCCGCCCGGAGGGAAAGGTGGGCGCCGGAGGGGGGGGCGCCGGAGGTATCCTTGCACTAGGGCGCCAGATAGGCTTAAGACGGCCCTGAGAAGAAGTACCTTCATGACAGAGGTGAAAACTGCTTTTCAAACTGAGGGGAGTTGCAAAAGCACTTTGCACTACAGCATTGGGGAAGTAAGAAATACTCAGAAATTCTGCTTGCTTAGTTCAGTCCAAGCCTTAGCAACTCTTAGATCCTAGCCCACATGCTAGATTTGTTTGCCTATGCCAATGATAGCCAACTTTTCCAACCATAATTTGACTAGGAACAAATGGCATCATATCTTGCCTTCGAAAGGAGACAAGCAGAAACATACCTATTCCATCCATCTTTGGGGAGTTGATTTATTTGTCCTTTATTTGGGTTGTTGGCTGCTTCTAGTGAGCCTTTAATGGAGAGGCAAAAGTTTCCCAGGTAGAAAAAAAATCCCAGCTTCAATCCTGGTCACCTCCAGTTAAAGTTCTCAAGAAAGGCCTCCAACCATAAATGCAAGGGGCAGCCTTTGCCGTTTAGAGCAACTTGATGACATGGAGACAATATCTGACTCAGTGTAAGGCAACTTGATATGCTGATATATGTTTCACTTATGTTTGATTCACATATATACCTCAAGGGTTTGAGGTATACAGGTTTTACATATGTGGTATGTTATAGGCACAATTTAATTTTTCTGCGTTCACATTTCTTATTTTATACTGCTTTGGGTTGTATACAACTTCTGTAAATGAACAAAAGTGTTTCATTGCTGTCATTAGGTCAGAAAATTACATATTACGAGGAAGTCTGGGCTGCTGCAGAAAACATTGTTATATTGCTGTTGTCCGCCCCCCCCCCTTCCTGTAACAGCTAGTAATAATTCTAATTTCTGTAACATCTAGTAATTCTGACTCCCAATTTGTCCAAAAAAGGCAACAACTACAGTGGTACCTCTGGTTATGAACTTAATTCGTAACCAGAGGTTACGAACGCTTCTGGTTATGAACGCTTCAGGTGTGGTGTAGTGGTTAAGAGTGGTAGACTCGTAATCTGGGGAACCAGGTTCGATTCCCTGCTCCTCCACATGCAGCTGCTGGGTGACCTTGGGCTAGTCACGCTTCTCTGAAGTCTCTCAGCCCCACTCACCTCACAGAGTGTTTGTTGTGGGGGAGGAAGGGAAAGGAGAATGTGAGCCGCTTTGAGACTCCTTCGGGTAGTGATAAAGCGGGATAGCGAATCCAAACTCTTCTTCAGAGGTACCACTGTAAAAGGTTCCTCCTCACCCCACAAGCAAACAGGTTGCTGAAACAAAGTTTTGGCGAAAACCAAGATTGGGGTTTTGTGCTGGACTGAGCATGTGGATGCCCTCTTGAGCTATCATTGGAACCTGCCTAGGGATTGCCGATCAGAAAGTTGACGGTTCAAATCCGCACAACGGGGTGAGCTCCCGTTGCTCAGTCCCAGCTCCTGCCTACCTAGCAGTTCGAAAGCACTTCAAAGTGCAAGAAGATAAATAGGTACCGCTGTGGCGAGAAGGTAAACGGCGTTTCCATGCGCGTTTCCATCATGTTGTTCCGTTGCACCAGAAGCAGTTTAGTCATGCTGGCCACATGACCCGGAAAGCTGTCTGTCTACAAACACCAGCTCCCTTGGCCTGAAAGCAAGATGAGCGCCCCAACCCCATAGTCGCCTTTGACTGAACTTAACTGTCCAGTGGTCCTTTACCTTTAAGGTAAAGACCTTACCTAGTAAACGCGGGTGACGCTGTGGGTTAAACCACAGCGCCTAGGGTTTGCAATCAGAAGGTCAGCGGTTCAAATCCCTGTGACGGGGTGAGCTCCCGTTGTTCGGTCCCTGCTCCTGCCCACCTAGCAGTACAAAAGCACGCAGTGCAAGTAGATAAATAGGTACCGCTCTGGCGGGAAGGTACATGGCGTTTCTGTGCGCTGCTCTGGTTCGCCAGAAGCAGCTTAGTCATGCTGGCCACATGACCTAGAAGCTGTCTGCGGACAAACAGCGGCTCCCTCGGCCTGAAAGCGAGATGAGTGCCGCAACCCCAGAGTCGTCTGTGACTGGACTTAACGGTCAGGGGTCCCTTTACCTAGTAAAAATAATTAAGAATACTCCTCAAGCCTTAAATCTTCTATTCCTTATTTAGCACATCTTACCCTGTGTCCTCAGGACATTCTAGTGTGCATCCCCACCCCACTGACAGCAGCTAGTTAACATGGGGTGGCAGTGGGGAACGTTCATTTTTAGGACAACAAGACCACAGAGTAAGATTTGCAATCCTGCATCAGGGACAGGCAGACTGAAGACTTGAATATCTACTTTATTTGTTTTACTAAAGCTGTCAGCCAAAGCCAGGTTGAGAACATATGCTGTGAATCAAAAACACAGTTGAGATCTCCTGGTTGTTACAAAGAGTTCTGTGTATCAAACAGATTCCCCCCCCCCCCCAAAAAAAGGCATCAGTATAGATTCACTAATCTAAAGTTTTGGAGTAGTTAAAGCATTTCCTAGTTAAAGAATTTCCTTTTTCTTTTATGTTAAGTCACTATAATGAATAAAAATGTCCACTCTTTAGCCTATTGGCTTGGTTAAATTTCACTCACCACTAATATTTATGCATTCGTGCCTGTTTAAATTTGTACAATTGACATGTTTATTACATTTCCATACAATTTCTATTAAGGAAATATTTAGTGACAGGAAGAAAAATTCCTTCATTTCCCTTTTGAATAGAAATCCATTCTCTCCATTTGTTTTCTAAATTTAAATTTGCCAGCCTTTGATTGTTTGTCTCGAGCTCTTATAATCTACTCTCTCTTTTAAAATGCTGTCAGTTGTCTCATTTTCATTGCATGTTACCTTTTAAAAATGAAATAGATTTTAAAGGAAAAGGAGACAAGAGCCATGGAGTCAATGAGCAATCTATTAATAGAGAAAAGAGCTCCATGATGCAAACATTAATGTAATAAAAATGATATATTTAATGTATTTTATATTGCATTAGCCATTAATCATGTCCTATAAGTAGAAACGAAACCTTATTATAGTGCCAGATAAATCTCTTATTGTGAATTTTGGATACAGTGGAAACGTTTCTAATTCAGAGTAGTTCAGTAATCGTGGTTCAGGTTATTTATAAATAACCTGCTGGCATTTCGACACCATTGGTCTGCTGCCATCCTGACCTTAAACTTCTGAGCAGAAATACCCATAATAATGTTGTAAAGGTCTATCATGTAAATCAGAAACATTGCCTAGATTATTTTTTTATGGGAACAGCCAATTCTAATGAAATCTGTCTAAAGCTCCAATCCTATAATCACTTACCTGGGAATAAAGCACTTGGAACACAGTGGAACTTATTTCTGAGTAGACACGCATAGGATTGCACAGTTGTGTGTTGAGGACACCAAGTCACCCCCCAAAATAACTCACACTTCAGACATTAATTTTTGTTTGGGTTTTTGGCATGAAAATTTAGGGCCACAACTTTATTTAAATACAAATCACGTGAGTGGTTGCGTAGGCATTGGTTCGACTACCATGTCCCTAGGGGACAGAGCTGCCATTGGCAGGAATTAGGGAGACCATTTAAACTGAAGGGAGTTAAAGAGCCTGGGGGCACAGTCCTCCCTCCCCCCAGGGGTCCCAAGGGGCTCAAGCATGGCCCTGCATTCCCGAATCGGGATCGGACAAACTTATAGAGCCCCTTGGATTCCTTTACCGGAATTCCTAACACCATCATCAGTTGTAGGGCGACCACACCCATTCACCAATGAACCAATGCCTAACCGCCAACCTTACAAGCTGTGACTAGTTGCAATGTGGTAGGCAAAAACCACTGGCTCAAGCCAATCTGCCAGATGGACAAAATTCCTACTAGGCCCCTGCCATCAAGAAGCATACGACCCCATAACAGGCAAAGCAAGGTCAACACAGAGGCCTAATAAAACAGGGAGAGGAAGGGCGGGGAATCCAAACACGCAGCCAAGAGGCCGTCCCTCTGGCGTGCTAGGGGTTATATAGGACCTGGGCTGTCCATCACCAAATTGCTACATGCAATTTGCCCCAGCAACACCTAGCCCCCTCCCACCTGTGGCCATTGTCCACTCCTCCCTCGGTCAACCAGAGGGAGGAGGGGGAGGTGCTTTCCTGTCCCAACCGCAACACGTGCTCACCCTATAGGTGAACTCGATTTAAGGTGCTTTTCAGTTATTAATGAACTGCCTTTAGAAAACTCTCTGAAACAAGTAAATGCTGTTACAATTACCAAATTGAATTTCTGCTGGATTTCTCTTCGCTGGGAAAGAATTCAAGTTAGAGCAGCATGTTTTCTTGGGAATCAGAGAGAGAAGTAGAATCTGAAATTCGATTTTTGAGGGCTCCCCATCACAGCAAGACCTCAGCGAAACTTGTTGATAACTGCCTCTTGGAATTACATTCCTCCCAAGAGAATAAAACTGTCTCTAAATCTGCAGCACTAATTAGAACTTTAATGGGCAGTTTGCAATGTATCTGTATCCGTCCAATCGTTATGAAAGCATAACTATTGACTATCATTTAGTTCCATGCTGCTCAACTGATGATTTACGGATCAAATACCGTGTTTCATTTTTCATATCACACTAAGCCAAAGAATGGCTTGCCACAAATGTGTGAGTTCTGGGAGAGGCGATAGTGACTTCTGCACTAGCTGGGGCTAAGCCATAGTTTGGCTGAGTGTGTCTCCCCAAGCCCGGCTCATGGTTTGTCTCACTCCGGACAAACCACAAGTGGTAAATCAAGAACAGACCTTAGTTATAGCTCATGGTTAGTCTGGAGCAAGACAAGCCACAAGCCCAGGTTTGGACAGCATTCAAAGCCAAATCATAGCTTAACTCAGGGTAGTGAGCCAGCAGGAGGATTGGGGGAGGAGTGCAGTGGTCTCATTTCTGGGAACCTCCACATTCACACAAAGCCATGGTTTGGCTTAGTATTACATGCAAATCAGGTCTCTGTGTACACAAACCTCAGGTCTCTGTCTACACAAAACCGGGCTAAGGTTGCGTGTCGAGGTCCCAAACCACCCCTCCAAATAATTCACACTTCAGACATAATTTTTGGTTTTGGTTTTTTGGCATGAATTTGGCCACAACTTTATTAAATTACAAGAAATGTGAGTGGTTGCGTAGGCATTGGTCCAGACTATCTGTCCCCTAAGGACAGAACTGACAATTGTCAGTAAAGGGGAAAAACCTTCCAGGTAGAGAAAGGGGGCCGGGTGGTCAGACCCTCCCCTCTTCCCAAATGCTCCCAGAGGCTCTTGCGTGGCCCTGGCCCCCGACCGGGGGATACGGACAAAAGCATGTCGAGCCCCTGGATTCCTTTAACGGAATTCCCCACACACCATCATCGAGAGGGGCAAACGAAGTCAGCAGTCCCCTCCTCAATTGGGGAGGGGCAAACACAGTCAACAGTCCCATCCCCCAACCAACATAATAAAGACCAATGCCTAACCACCAATCTTACAAGTTGTGACTATTTGCTACGCAGCAGGCGAAATCCAGATGGCACCAGCCAATCAGCCAAATGGAGAAATTCCTACCAGGCCCCTGCCCCAAGAGCAGACGACCCCATGACAGGCATAGCAAGGTCAACACAGAGGCCTAAAAATAGGGAGGGAGGGCGGCTGATCCGAAGCACGCAGCCAAAGAGGGAGATCCTGCTGCGTGCAAACCATTTATAAACGCTGGGCTGTCCGTTACAATTGGCAACATACATTTCTCCCCAACAACAGCCCCAGGGTCCAATCATAATAGTGGCCATCCAAACAAACCTGCCCAGCAACAAAGGGGTAGTTTGTTAGCCCCCACCGCAACATGTGCCCTCCGAAATGGAGAACCCGCTTTGCCAGGTTCATAGCAGGGGCAATTAGAATAAGGGCCATTATTTGATTGATGATTTTAAAATGTGCTTTTATATCACATATATGACGTTTTATTGTTGCTATGGCCATTGGCTAATGCGAATAAAGTTTTATCTATCTATCTATCTATCTATCTTAAAGTTTGAACAAATGGAGTTGCCATCAAACCTCATCTGAAGTTAAATTTCCAGGCAAATTAGGACGTTCCTGCTTTGAGAGGAAACACAAAGAGTTGCATTGCAAAGTTTCTCCGGGAAGCAGGGCAGGGTCCACACACAGGCAAAATACAACTTGCACAAAATCAGTTACTTGAACCTTACAGGCTTGCTAAAACTAAAAACACAGGTTTGTCCTTATTTTATTTCCAAAATCGAAATGACAAAAAACCAGACCTGCTAAAGGAACTATTTAAGCCACAGCTCCTCTCTATCAGGCTTGAAGCAAGGCCCTTCCTGGAGGTCGATGGCAGTTTTAACCTTAATCTCCCTTTTTGTCTCATCTCTCAGCAGTAGCTGCATCCAGCGATCAGAGCCAGATCCCTATAATTGCTGTGTCTGTTACAGTGGGAGTGATCCTCTTGGCTGTTGTTATTGGTTTCCTTCTCAGCGGAAGGTAAGAGGCAAAAGCTTTTGATTTTTCCTCTGTTTGTATCCTCACCCTCCACGGACCTCCCCTTTCACTTCAATCTAGCCAGCCGTATTTGGAGCATGTTTCTTCACAAACTAGAGAACATGGAAGCACTGTAGTCTATTAAACATGGGGTGATATTCTCAGGGGTGGAGGAAGGGGGTGGGGTGGGGGCTATTTGCCCCAGGTGTCACCACTGAGGGAGGTGACAAAATGCCGGGCGGCACTCACCGCAGCGTGCCTGAACCACGCGTCTCTCCTGGGGGTGACATGGTGGCTTGGGCGTCCGCAGGCTCCACGCTGCCCCAAACGGTCCGCCCGCCGTCTCCCCCTCAGCTGCAGGGTGGCTGAGTGGGAGGAAGCCGGCAGACTCCTTGGAGGCCCCGCGGAACATCTTGACCCGCCCCACGGGCAGCTGGCCCCGCCCCTGGCGTAGGCCACGCGCACCACCCCAGACGCCCGATCAGCTTGCTCCGCCGCTGGATATTCTCTCTGCAAAGAGAGCTTCGCCTATGCTTCCCTAGGATGCTTGTCTCTAGGGTGCAGAATGCCACGGTGAGACTCCTTACGGGGTCCTTGCCGCGGGATCACATTCATCCCCTTGACTCGGTGCCCTGTGCAGGGGAACTGCCCGCACCACCCTAAATCCAGCGCTGCTCTGCTTCTCCTGAACTGTGATGGGACAGAGAAAAAGATTGCAATGTTGGTTCTTGCTCCACCCACCATCAACTTTGGCTCCACCCACCATTGACTCTAATCTCACTTACATTTCCTGTGGGAAAGTTTCCCCCATTCCTGGTTTAAACAAGCCACAGTTCTATGTGTTTGGGCATCACAGGGAAGTGTGGTTTGTTTCGAAGTGACTTCCAATCCAAAAGAATTAAGAGAGGGGGAGCACACATGCTTGGAGCTCACCAAAGCTTGTTCATGTCACAGGAAACCGTGGTTTCACATGACATCTGAACCATGCCTTTTTGAGTGACGATGGCTCTGGGATGCTCAAAACTGTTAAGAATCCACGTTCACTGTTCCTAAAAAGCCCTTCAGAATTATTTGGCTTGTGCGGTGGCTTTCCTTCATGAATTTCAAAACTTGGCTGGTGCTTTGAGTGGCTCTTCACAATCCAAACTAAAACAGATTTTAAAAAACAACAACGAAAAACACCTCCAGCTTTTCCAGCTAGCAGCCAATTTGGGAATGAAAGCAAAGGGAAGCTGATTTAAGAGGCAGAAATTATTTTAGCCCTGCTGTGTTGGTCTTGGATTTGATTTTGAACGAATTCGTGGAGTGTCTTAACATGCTGTGGCATTACAAGAGTGGTTTGGGGTTTTTTTTATGTATTCCAAGCCAAGCTAAAGCCCTTTGCTAGATTCTGCTAATCATTTTGTGGGCATATTTTGAGCCCAGACTAGTGCTTAGCAGACATCATGGGGCTCAAGTTCTTTGTAATTATTTCTAGCAAGTATCAACACTTGGCTACGGCATCGCTGGGCTCAAGAACAACAGCAGCAGGGAGTTGCCACTCCTTATCTATGCGCTTTTGGTCAGGGCGAGGAAAGGCCAGTTTGCTAGAAACCCAGGCACAGGGGTAAATGGCTGTTCCGCTTACTGCGTCTTACTGTATGGGATGATCCGATTCAATGCATGCAATTAAAACCCTAACAGCTACTTTCTTCTTTTTTTGGAAACTGCTTCAGATGGGAGGCAGATTATATTGGGGTGGGGAGCAGGGTTATGAAGTATTCCCAAACCCTGGTGGGGGACACAGTGCACTCCTTCTGGGGCACAATGTCCAGCTTTAGGTCCCCACCCTGCACTCAGCTGTCCCCCGTGGCTCCCAGAGGTTGTCAGCATGCAACACATAGCTGTCAACCTTCCCTTTTTATGCGGGAAACTCCCTTTTTCCAATGTCGTTTCCCGCTGCTATCCCGGATTGTTGATATCCCTTAAATTTCCTGGATTTCGAAGGAAGCAGCTCCTCTCCCTCCCTGCTGGCCAGGGAGGCTCCTCAGTTGCATTGCTCGGCTGCCAATAAGGAGTCTGAGACCGACTGGGGGCGGAGCTTGCATGCCTTGTGCAGCCAGACCCTCACGCCCAACCAGACAGACAGCCTGCCTACCATCTATCTGCTCGCTCTTTCGCTCACCCGTTTTGCGCGCAGCCTCTGGAGCACAGGGTGGCGAGGCTACTTGGTGCCACTGCACCGCCCTCGCGGCATCCCTTATTTTCAAATCCGAAAGTTTTGGAAAAATCCCTGATTTTCAAATCTGAAAGTTGACAGCTATGATGCAACAGCGGCCACACCCTGGGAATGGCTTTGATTGGCTGGCTAAACCAGGTTAGGGTAGCTGAACAGTCTCAAACCTTCGGTAAATTAGGGGCTTCACCTGCATGCAGACACAGACTCGGGCAGATTGAGCAGACACATTGAGTGAGTCCAATGGTCAAGAAGGCAGTTTCTGCACATGCTGTAGAGGGAAGCGAGGGACAGATGGGGCTTGTCAACACGGGAAGGTAGCTCCTCTAGGAGAAGGAAAAGTCTGATCCCAAACCTTCGCTGCCTTGCAGGATACCATCAGGAGGAGAAAAGGCTAAGGAGTAAACCCTACACAAATCTGGAGTTCCTAAGACACTTGGATGGTGTCTTGTATGCCACCTTCCAGTGACTCCTTCAGGCAAGCTAGTGTGAAATGTATCACTCTGCATTCCTTTGGACCACATCAGTGAGGCCAAGAGGGGGGTCTTTCTGGGCAGCCCAGGATCCCCATACACACTGCCCAGGCTTGCATCCTGCAGAGGTTGCTTTGGTGCTGCTAACATAGTAGTTTGACTTCACCCCCAGAGGCATACTCCATTGTGTCTCACAAGTTTGGAATAGAGTAGTTGCTTTGGAAGATGATAATCAGGCATCTGCACAACATGACCAGTCCAACGAAGTTGATGTTGAAGAATTATTGCTTCTTGTACTTATACATGGTTTGGGCTTCACAGAAGGCAATACTGGTCTAAACAGACCATTGGCTCAGTATAAGTGTATAAGACTTTGTGGTGGCATAAACCATCCAATGGCTACTCTAAAGTGTTAAGACTTTGATCTGTTTGTCAACTACAACTACAGTCTTTTTGTTTGCTTTTTCATAAGTGTCACAAATACAGTGGTCCCTCGACTTACGAATTTAATCTGTTCCGAATGGACTTTCGTAGGTCGAAAAAAATCGTAAGTCGAGTCCCCATAGGAATGCATTGGGAGAAAAATACCCGTAAAAAATCGTAAGTCAGAAAAAAAGCGCATCTAAACTTTGTAAGTCGAGGAAACCGCATCTAAAACGGCAACGATTTCCATTCGGAAGTCGAAATAAATCGTAGGCGCGCGGCCACTTTTTTCACTCGTAAGTCGAAAAATACGTAAGTCGGGTCATTCGTAAGTTGAGGGACCACTGTAGCAGGTTGGCATTCTGATGCCCCATGGTACCATAAGACAACTGAATCCACTGGCAACAGTCCTTTGCAACCAAAGGTCAGGCAAGCATTAGTCATGGTGGTACTGTGGAAATGCATTAGTTTCTGAAAGTTTATGGATGCCTGGAGAATTTGAAATTAGCCCTGTTTTGTCCCGAACAATCAAGCTGCATTTTAGACCTCATTTTCTTGCATCTATTCTAAGCTCCCTTATTAAATAACGTGCATTCTGATCAAGGTCATATAGCTGTTAAGCAAAATATTGATGGATGCTTTAATCATATGCTTGTCCCTTTTCTAAAAACACAAAGCAACATTTTTTTACTGTCTGAAAATGAATTATTCCTGAAGATTAAAAGAAGAGGTCATTAGAAGGCTTTGGGGTTGCTGTTGTTTTGTGAAACCCGACTGTTTGCTTGTTTTTATTAGACAAGCAGCAATGTTCGTGGCACTTTTGCAAAGTGACATAAAGACACACACAAAAAGACACCAAAACACACGCATGGTCCTTGCTTGATGGAGCTAGCATTCTAAATTTCAGTAACAGAAGGGGAAAGCAGGTTGAAAGGGTTGTTAGATAAACAAGAGCATATGCAGTTACCTGTATTTAACCTTTGTTTCCACTGATGGAGAAGTGAGAGGTGCACTTTTGTTACACCGCAACTACAAATCTCAGAGCAATTTAACAGTCAATCCTTCCTCACAGGAAGCTCTGGGAATTGTAGCTCTGTGATGGAGAATAGGGGTCTCTTAACAACTATCAGCACCCTTCACAAACTAGAAGACCCTCTGTACGAGGTTACAGGGAACCAGGCAGAGGTCCTTCTTGGTAGTGGCGCCCGCCCTGTGGAACGCCCTCCCACCAGATGTCAAGGAGAAAAACAACTATCTGACATTTAGAAGACATCTGAAGGCAGCCCTGTTTAGGGAAGTTTAATTACTGATGTTTTGATGTATTTTTAATCTTTTGTTGGAAGCCGCCCAGAGTAGCTGGGGAAACCCAGCCAGATGGGTGGGGTATAAATAATAAATTATTATTATTATTATTATTATTATTATTATTATTATTATTATGGTGTTTGAGGCAAGCAAGGAAACACCATTTAAGTAATTAAGCTAGCCCATTTAATTAACTATTTAAGCTAGCCCATACACTGGAATTATATATATATATTTAATGCATGTAAAATATATACGGTATATTCCAGGACAACCCTCAGGCTGACATCACTTTTCTGGAATTTAACTGCTGCTCATATCCCACAGGCTCACTTTTCAAGCCTTGCAGAAATTGGGATTTATTGGTCCTGGATTGAGTAAGTTGCAAAAAGTAGGTGACATGGAAGGGGCAAGCTTTGATCAGATCTTCTGCCTTAAAAATTTGTGTTGCCAGCCTGTGCCTAAGCTTAAAATAGTTCACTCGTCCTAATATAGAAGGTGTTAAAGACAGTGTCTACGTATTAATCAACCCTTTTGTTCCCACACTTGCTTTCAATGAAAAACGCCTTCTGTGGTCCTGTTCCCATTTCGCTGGTAGACTTGCTGTGGTTTGTCCTGTAGAAATGCATGTTTCCTGAAATCCACGTGAGCACAGTGTGCGTAGCTTTAGGAGTGGCCACAAAAAACTGTGTTTTTATTGAGAAAATAGAAAATAGACAAAGGCAAATTTATGGGATAACTATCTGTTTGTGGGTGGTGCTGTGGGTTAAACCACAGAGCCTAGGGCTTGCCGATCAGAAGGTCGGCGGTTCGAATCCCCGCGACGGGGTGAGCTCCCGTTGCTCAGTCCCTGTTCCTGCCAACCTAGCAGTTCAAAAGCACATCAAAGTGCAAGTAGATCAATAGGGACCGCTCCAGCGGGAAGGTAAACGGCGTTTCCGTGTGCTGCTCTGGTTCGCCAGAAGCGGCTTAATCATGCTGGCCACGTGACCTGGAAGCTGTACGCCGGCTCTCGGCCAATAAAGCAAGATGAGTGCCGCAACCCCAGAGTCGTCCGCGACTGGACCTAATGGTCAAGGGCCATTTTACCTATCTGTTTGTGACACTTTTATACTGCACTTCAGCCAAATCCTTGGGGAGTTTACAGACCTATAAATCAAAAGATATATAAATTTGAATAAAAACAACTTTAACCATTCCAATGCAATACCAATAACACCATTATAATTATTGTAAATTGTCCCAGAGAGGCGAAGGGGAAAATGAAATTGTGCATTAATGCTTTAGCATTTTTTGGAGTCACAGAAATTGGAAAACTGGCAAAAAGAGGGAGGGCGAGGGAGCAAGTTACACTTTCCCCTTCCCTATGAACTATTCCTTAGCACCAGGGGTCCTCAGCTACAACAAGGTTTTACTGGACAAGGATCACTGGGTGACTCGCTATACCTTTAAAGCTCATTCAGAGCACATTATTCCCCTCACAGAATTCTGGGAGCTGTAGTTCACCCCGCACAGAGTTTCAGTTCCCAACAGCCCTTAACAAACCTCAGTGCCCAGAATTCTTTGCAAGGAAAATGTGTTTTAAATGGGTTTTAAAGGTATCATGTATACACAGGTGGAGTTCAGGGCTACAAGACTAGAAAGATAAAAAACTAAAGCTAGGGTAGGACATAGAAGGACGATTTCTGCAGAAAAAGGGAACAAATAATGACTACCCTATATACTCGAGTATAAGCCTAGTTTTTCAGCACATTTTTTGTGCTGAAAAAGCCGGCCTCGGCTTATACTCGAGTGAGGCAGGCAGTGGCTCCTATGAAGCTTTCCCAGGTTTTTTGTGGTAAAATTGGGTGCCTCGGCTTATATTCGGGTCGGCTTATACTCGAGTATATAGGTATTCTTCTTGACAAAGGGGGTGTTCTTGTGTTTCAGTACTAATTGGTTAGTCACACAGGAACACAGGGCTGTCAGTAGCCAATTGAGAGCCAGTGTGGTGTAGTGGTTAAGAGCAGCAGACTCGTAATCTGGGGAACCGGGTTCGCGTCTCCACTCCTCCACATGCAGCTTCTGGGTGACCTTGGGCTAGTCACACTTCTCTGAAGTCTCTCAGCCCCACTCACCTCACAGAGTGTTTGTTGTGGGGGAGGAAGGGAAAGGAGAATGTTTGCCACTTTGAGACTCCTTCGGGTAGTGATAAAGCGGGATATCAAATCCAAACTCTTCTTCCTCTTCTTCTTCAATTGATTAGTGATATGTCTTCACTGAATTAAGCAGTGAGGGCTTTAGTGCTTCCAGGAGTTCCAAGGCAAGAGGGCTGGGACATTCTGTTTTAGCGTGTTCTCCTTCATGGAGAGCACGTGTTGCGGTGGGGGGCAGCAAATCACCCCTCTGGTGCTGGGCGGGATCGGATAGATGGCCACAGCTCCGATTGGGTCCTGGGTTGTTGTTGGGGAGATTTAATTGTTGCAATTTGTGATGGACAGCCCAGCGGGTATATAACCCTTGGAACGCCCTGACCTTTATGTTCCTCTTTGCTGCATGCAACGGGTCTCCCACCCTTCCTCTCCCGTTTATTAGGCCTCTGCATTGACCTTGCTATGCCTATCATGGGGTCGTCTGCTGCTGGGGCAGGGGCCTGGTAGGAATTTTTCCAGTTGGCTGATTGGCTGGTGTCATCTGGTTTTCGCCTACTGCCTAGCAATTAGTCACAACTTGTAAGGTTGGCGGTTAGGCATTGGTTATTGTGTTCGTTGGTGGAGGGGTAAAGATTGGCTGTGTCTGCCCCTCCAATGCTGCTGCTGCGTGGGGAATTCCGTTAAAGGAATCCAGGGGCTCGCCATGCTTTTGTCCATTTCCCCCGGTCGGGGGCCAGGGCCACACAAGAGCCCCTGGGAGCATTTGGGGAGAGACGTTGGGTCTGACCCCCGGCCTCCTTTTTCTCTCCCCTAAGTGTTTTCCCTTTACAGACGGTCGTCAGTTCTGTCCCCTGTGGGACAGATAGTCTAAACCAATGCCTATGCAACCACTCACATATCGTGTATTTCAATAAAGTTGTGGCCAAAATTATGCCAAAAACCAAAACCTAAATTACTGTCTGAGGTGTGAGTTATTTGAGGGGTGGTTTGAGGACCTCGATACACAACCATTTCAAGAGAGATTGTCTAAGGCAGGGGTAGGCAAACTAAGGCACGGGGGCCGGATGCAGCCTAATCACCTTCTCAGTCCGGCCCACGAACAGTCCGGGAAGCAGCATGTTTTTACATGAGTAGAATGTGTCTTTTTATTTAAAATGCATCTTGTGTTTCCCCTATTTTAAGACACCGTCTTATATTTTTTTCCCTCAAGAAAACGCACTATGCCTTATTTTGAGGGGATGTCTTATTTTTATTATGTAAGCCCAGCCCAGCCTTTTCCTTGGCGCAGTTCTGAAGGGCACCTATCACTATGGCTTATTTTCGGGGTACAGCTTATATTTCGCAAATTCAAAAAAATCCTGCTATGGCTTATTTTATGACTACGTCTTAAAATAGGGGAAACAGGGTTTTTTGGGGGGCATAGGAATTCGTTCATTTTTCCCCTTCAAAATATAGTCCGGCCCACCACATGGTCTGAGGGACAGTGGACCAGGTTGCTGACCCCTGGTCTAAGGGATCTACAAAACACATCCTGCCCTAATTTTTTTGCCATTGCCATTTCCAGAGAAAACTGAGACTTTGATTCAAAGCGATAGTGGTAGGACCCAAAACTGAGGCAGGAATGTACTCTTTTCTTATTTGTGGCATTCCATGAATTGTTTCTCGCCGGCAACTGAGTTTGTGACTCTGCCAGCTCCTTTCTTGGCTACATGCCATCACCTGAGCTTTGCCAGAGTTGAGCCCAGGACAATTTCGTATGGCCCAACTCAGTCTATTAAAATATTAAGATGGATGAGACTGCAGTTGTGCTGGTTTCTCTTGCTAAGGAACAAATTCGCAGCTGGCAAGCTGCAAATTCAGACCTCACGTCAGCCAAATCAAACCTCACAAATCATTGCTGGGTAGTCCTTACAGATATCAGGGCCTATATAGAGAGATGTTCTCCCTCTTACATAATCCCAAACCAGGACGCTGAATATTGGAAGATTCAGGACAGGCAAAATAAAGCACTTCTTCACAAGTTGCGTAGTTAAAATATGGAATTTCCTTCCACAATATGTAGTGAAGGTTGGCAATTTGGATGGCCTTAAAAGGAGATTAGACAAATTCATGGAGGATAGAGGATGTCATTGGCTATTGGCCATTGTTTTACCTTGAGTATTGTAGGTAAATTCGGACCCAGGTGGCACTGTGGGTTAAACCACAGAGCCTAGGGCTTGCTGATCAGAAGGTCGGTGGTTCAAATCCCTGCGACGGGGTGAGCTCCCGTTGCTCGGTCCCTGCTCCTGCCCACCTAGCAGTTCGAAAGCACATCAAAGTGCAAGTAGATAAATAGGAACCGCTCTGGCGGGAAGGTAAACGGCGTTTCCGTGTGTTGCTCTGGTTCGCCAGAAGCGGCTTTGTCATGCTGGCCACATGACCCGGAAGCTGTAACGCCGGCTCTCGGCCCATAAAGCGAGATGAGCACCGCAACCCCAGAGTCGGTCACGACTGGACCTAATGGTCAGGGGTCCCTTTACCTTTACCTATTGTAGGTAAAGACACGTGAGTGTGGAACTTGCAGTTGTTGCTTGTTCAGACCCAGAGACCTCCCCCCTAAATAAAAACACATTTGACTCAAATTTTACTTTTGGTTTTTGGCAGAATTTAGGCCACAACTTTATTGATTACAGAAAAGTGAGTGGTTGCATAGGCTCTGGTTCGACTGGCTCCCTGCACCCTTGCAGGTAGCGCTGACCCAGAGCTCTATCATAGGTCAGCCAAGGGTGAACACCTGAGGTAGGTGAAAAGCCTGGGAACAGACTCTGTAGTCTCCCCTGGACTCAGGCACGGGCACAACCCCCTTTTGGGGGTTGACCAAACCAAGTTGATTTGGCGACGAGATCGTTCTTGCCTATTTATTTTGAACGTTTGTAAGTGATGCTAATAAAGTTTTTGATACTGTTACCAAACCAAGTTGAGTCCCTGGATTCCTTTAATGGAATACCCTTCACATAGGGATGGCGAGACCGTTCTCCCATCTGATCCAGGGTCCCTGATCCAGCAGGGCTGTTACGCTCTAGGGTGCATCATCTTTGGACAGCTGTCAATGAAAGTTGACTTGCATGTAATAAACCAGCACCTCAGGGAAAGAGGAATGCTAAATCCCTCTCTCTGGTGGGAGTGTTTTGTTTTGTTTTTAAATGTGCAAAGTCTTCAGATACCTGGGGTGCTTTTTAATATTACCCACACAACAAACGTAACCGGCTGATAAATTGGTCTCAATATAACATAATATAATATTTGCATGTAAAACACACTAAACATATACATAACTACAATAAGATATATGGTATAAAGAAAACAAAAGAGTGAAAAAATAATAAATATGGAGATATTTATTATTTATTATGGATATTATTTTTCCATATTTATTATTTTTTCCATATTTATTATTTTTTCGCTCTTTGGAACCTCCAACAGAATCATGTGGGTTGCAAGGGACTTGTTGAACTTTGACGTCGCAGTTTTTCAGTAGAATGTTCCTTTACCCTTGCATATTTGTAATTTGATTTGTTTTCTTTATACCATATATCTTATTGTAGTTATGTATATGTTTAGTGTGTTTTACATGCAAATATTATACCACAGAGCCTAGGGCTTGCTGATCAGAAGGTTGGCGGTTCGAATCCCTGCGATGGGGTGAGCTCCCATTGCTCTGTCCCAGCTCCTGCCCACCTAGCAGTTCGAAAGCATGTCAAAGTGCAAGTAGATAAATAGGTACTGCTCCGGCGGGAAGGTAAACGGCGTTTCCGTGCGCTACTCTGGTTCGCCAGAAGCAGCTTTGTCATGCTGGCCACATGACCTGGAAGGTGTCTGTGGACAAACGCCGGCTCCCTCGGCCTATAGAGCGAGATGAGCACCGCAACCCCAGAGTCGGACACAACTGGACCTGATGGTCAGGGGTCCCTTTACCTTTATTATATTGTGTTATATTGAGACCAATTTATCAGCCGGTTACATTTGTTGTGTAGGTGGTATATAGTTGTACGTAATCTTGGTTCTTTTGGTGTTAGACACTGTAGTGCTTTTTAATATTATCATTATACTTCTCCGAACTGGATTCTCGTCTTACAAGCACATCGGTAAAGAGCTCACAGCCACCCAATGCAGGCCGTTATCATCCATTACCGTACTATATGACTTTTTTCTAGTGTAGTCTTGTAAAAACCAGTTACGTTGGCTTGTGTGCGTGGCTCATGCCATCCCTTCACCAATAAGATTTGTCATTCTCCCATCAGCCCATTTTCTCTCTTATAAATTTGTTAGAGGAACACTTTTACAGCCTCAGTTTTACGATGCATGCAATAAATATTTCACTAGGTGATTGCCAGTGTGAAAGCAGGTTTGTTACCAGATAAAATGCCACAGGAATATTTAGAATGGAAATGCCACTCTTCTGTTTTACATTTATTGAACAACATTGACCTGTGTCCTGGGCTTCATTTTTCCTTCCAGTATGATGGGAATAAGAGGCATAAATTTTCAGGGGAATAAGTCGTTTCCAAGGTAGGGAAATGATCAACCAACTACAGGGCCACATCTGATGTATTTTTTATCAGCTGAAGAACTCATTCAGTTTATTTTAGATAAACCAAGCCTTAATGCTTGATATGTTCCGCAATGACTGATATAGTACAGTTAAATCTCGGCATTTGGTAATACAGCAATAGGCGTAAATGGTCCCTTATAGGACAATTTTATTTCCTGAAGTGTGCATAAAACAAATAGGAAGGCTTGTCACCATCATTTAGATTACATTTGTTGCCATTGACAATATAAAGGAATGGCTGTATTAACATGCCTCTGCATGTAAAGAACACTTTACCAATCAGTTATTAGCCTGTTTCAAGAATTATTCATCCCCTTTAAGGAGGGCTATTGAGACCCCAAATCCTACCAGGATTTTCCTGAATCCTCTTTCTTTTTCTGAATTAAAAGGGGCTGTGGATAGCAGATCCCGCAGAACCCCAAGTACAGATGATGCCAATATTTAATCAAGCCCCTTTTCTTTCCCCCAGACAAAGGTTGAATAGGGTACGCCTCGTATCGAGTTGAAAACTGTTGGTACAAACAGGGCATCTTTGCATTCCTTATTTGATAATTTGCTTGTTGTGTGATGGTTTTGGTGACAAGCTTCCTTACAGAGAGCCAGTGTGGTGTAGTGGTTAGGAGCAGTGGACTCGTAATCTGGTGAACCGGGTTCGATTCCCCGCTCCTCCACATGCAGCTGCTGGGTGACCATGGGCTAGTCACACTTCTGTGAAGTTTCTCAGCCTCACTCACCTCACAGAGTGTTTGTTGTGGGGGAGGAAGGGGAAGGAGATTGTTGGCCGCTTTGAGACTCCTTGGGGTAGTGATAAAGCAGGAGATCAAATCCAAATCCAGGCTCTTACATCATGCCATTAATTTGTTCAATAACAGGAGGTGTGGCTACAGCAAAGCAAAGCAGGACCCTGAAGAAGAAAAGATGCATTTTCATAATGGTCACAGTGAGTAAAGTTCAGATAATATGCTAGAGAACTGCACTGCTTTCTAGTATTTTTGTCTTGATATTGTATAATACATAGCATTATAGTTATACATACAGTTCAGGGGTAGACAGAACCAATGGGCTCACCTTCTCTGGCTTTTGGTAGGAAGTGGAAAGGGTTTATTCCACTTTGCCAAGCCTGCAAAATAGGTAGAGCATGAGACTCTTAATATCAGGGTCGTGGGTTCGATTCCCACATTGGGCAAAAAGATCCCTGCATTGCAGAGGGGTTAGACTAGATGACCCTTGTGGACCCTTCCGGCTCTACAATTCCATGATTCTGCAATTCATTCCAGTTCGGTAAAGAGAAGATGACAGAATCTTACCCCTTGCTAGATCCAAGTCCTACGGAGCGTGCGTCTAGCACAGGCGAGAGGGCTGCGTCAGCTTTACACTCTTCAAGGCAAGAGTGCAGGGAATAAAACTACATGCCTGCAATGTAGGTCTACTTTTATTTCCAAAGCCGCACTGCTGTTCCAGAAACGCTTCGTGCCAAAGCTGTGGATTTTGCTCCAGGTGGAATTCTGCCCCAGCACCTGGGCTAAATATCCTAAATATTTCAATTAATATTTTTACAGTGTTGCAGATATACTGGGAAGGGCAGCCATGACCCTCCAGGTTATTAAACAAACAAACAAACCATTGGCTAAAATAATTGGATATTAGAAAGCTCCCAGGTGAGAGCTGAGAGAGCCCCTCACTTTCTGTGTGAGACAAGGCTTAAGAGCTACCTCTGAGAGATTCCTCTGTGTTTTCTTTGTTCTTTCTCTGTTCTTGTTTTCATTTCGATTAGTTTCTTTAATCTTATTGTATTATGAAAAAGATTTGATAAAATCTTTTCTTTTCTTTTAAAGTATTTCCTATTAGATGGAAATGGTTTGAGATTAAAGAGCAGCTCCAGGATCTGATTAAAAAGCAGCTCCAGAGTCTGTTGTTTTGAGTCTTGAGGCCCCAAGCCAGCCCCCCATGAAATAACTACACACGGACACAGATTTAAGTTTGATGGGTAACATTAAGGCCACAACTTTATTGATTGCAAATTAAATGTGAGTGGTATTGGCATAGGCATTGGCTGAAGACTATACAGTCATACCCCGGGTTGCGCACGTAATTCGTTCCAGGGTGCCGTTCGCACCCCGAACTGTGAGCGGCACTTTTGCGCATGCATGAGATCGCGCAATCTCATGCTTCTGCGCATCAACGGACCGTGCGGACATGCGCAGATAGTTGTGAACTATCAGTTAAGATTGCGTGAATTCATATAGGGATAAAATCAGTATTTCTGAAGAATGCTTACTTTGTTGTTGTTTATAATGCATATATATACCGTATTTTTCGCTCCATAATGCGCACCGGACCACAACGCGCACCTAGTTTTTTGAGGAGGAAAGGGGGAAAGCCCCCCTTTTTGAGGATCAGTTCAAAGTTGTGCATCTTCTTTTGGAAGAAGAAAATCCCCATTTGCAAAAGGATCAGCTCAAAGTTGTGCTGCTGTTTTTGCAAAGGAGAAAAGACCCATTTGCAAAAGAAGCAGCTCAAAGTTGTTGTGCTGCTGCTTTTGCAAAGGAGAAAAGAAAGGGCTTTGAGCTGATCCTTTTGCAACTGGGGCTTTTCTTTGCAAAGAAAAGCCCCAGTTGCAAAAGGATCAGCTCAAAGCCCTTTCTACAGTTTCCAAACAGATAATCTAATCAGCCAGTCACATGTCGCTGGGGAAACCAATAGCCTCCTCTGCAGGAGGACCTTATCTCTCTTCCCGATCTCTTTCTCTCTGCAGCGACCTTATCTCTCTTCCCGATCTCTTGCTGATCAGCTGTAAAACGGCAGCCTTTCAACACCCCCTTCTCTCTTTGTAAAAGAAAAAGCTCGATCTTCTTTTGGTCCCTGGGCAATTCAGCTCCAGGGACCATGCATTCGCTCCATAACGCGCACAGACTTTTCCCCTTCCTTTTTAGAAGGAAAAAAGTGCGCGTTATGGAGCAAAAAATACGGTATCACAGCAGACATCATCTTAGAGACGGACTCTTAGAGAAAGGGAGCGATGCCTCTTTTAAAATGGCGCTTGCCACCTGCAATTTTTATGAACATTGGTATTAAAAATACAACCCCTTTATTAAAAAAAATACCCTACCCGATTAATCGTGGTTCCCTTCGGTCTATTAAAAGTTTTTTAAATAAATTAATCAAAGTGAGTAATAGATTAAATATTGCAGCCCTGGTGTGCACCAAATGTTTCTTAAGTACCTCATAATGGTATCTTTGTGACAATGATATGCAGTGCTCACATACTCCGTTTTGTAATTAGCGAAATACATTTCCCTTTGCACTACTGTTCCAGCTTGTTCAATTTTCAGTTCTGCTGCTCGCCGGTGCTTTTAGCATATTAAACCCTTAATTTTATGCACAGTTAAATTACCAGGAGTGCGGACTTATATCGACCCACACACCTACGAAGACCCAAATCAAGCTGTCCATGAGTTTGCCAAGGAAATAGAAGCCTCGTGTATATCAATTGAAAGAGTTATCGGAGCTGGTAAGATTACCAATACCTTCACTCACGCTATTGCTCTAACACCAGGATTCCGTTTTTGCATTGTGCGACCAGGCGGCGACTGCCCCAGACCCCAGGGACCACCAGAAAGGAATAATGACTCGTGACAACGTGTTATGGAATTAAAATTTGGCCACAACTTTATTAAACTTCCAAATGTAGGAAGACCTTGGCTTAGGCCTTGGGCGTGTATCCCTCCCAGCCCCGCAGCCAGGGGGAACTGGGGCTCATCAGGGTAAATGGGATATGGGGGTGCTCTGTGAGACATAAGTGTAGGCAGGCAGCTGAGTCCATATCCCCACACGCAGGGTAGTTCATTGATGACCTTTTAGTGTATGGCCAGTGTCAGATTCTCTTATCGGTTGTTCAATAGTAAGACCAAGCCATCTTGTCTTTAAGTCTCTTTATTTTGTGCAAAGCTATTTACAGTGCAGAGTTCAGTTTATCATGTCTGCTCAGTCACTAGCAGAATCCAGAAGTGCCTCCTTTCTGTTTTGGCGCCAACACCAAAGTCTTGGCATCCGGAATTGCCGCCTTCTCCTCCTATGTGAGATATGCGCCGGAACTGACGCCTCCCCCTTGGAGCGAGTCTGCTGGGTGGTGCCAGGTCTCTCAGCAACTCCCTGGCTCCCAGCCACTAACTGCTCCTTCCCCGAAGAGGGGCTGCCAGATTCACTCAAAGATGAATCTGTCGTTAACACCGGCTGCGAGTCCCTGACAGCCAGTGAAACCCATATATATAACCTCTTTAAGAGGGGGACCCTGGAATCGCAGAGGAGATGGGACCAGCAGCCCAAAAGGAGCCCTTTTGGGCCACTGGTCCTGCAGCCGCCTTCGCTCCATAAGACACACAGACATTTCCCCTTACTTTTTAGGAGGGGAAAAATGTGTCTTATGGAGCAAAAAATATGGTAATTGAGATGTATGTGGCTGAGAAGAAGAATGATCTCCATCACATGCGTTGGGAACAGTGAATTCAAACAATTGGTCATACTGGGTTAACCAGCCTCTTCATTGGTTATGCATTGTGTGATCCTCACACAAGAATGGTCAGACAATAACCGGGAATGCTAACTTGGGGTTTGCTTTGTCCACAGGTGAATTTGGCGAAGTCTGCAGCGGGCGATTGAAACCACCCGGAAAGCGTGAGTTACCAGTAGCCATTAAAACCTTGAAAGTGGGCTACACGGAGAAGCAGAGGCGAGATTTCCTGGGAGAAGCCAGCATCATGGGGCAATTTGACCATCCCAATATAATTCACCTAGAAGGTGTCGTCACAAAGAGTATGTACCTGCTGCCAATGAGTTATAATTTGGTTATAAATGTCTTCTTGGCTTATGAAATGCCATTCAAGCTGCTATCTTGGTGGCCTCAATGTGGCCTACCTGTGGCACCTGTTGGGGACGCCGCCAGAGCTATTAAACCATTCGCATGGTCCCCTCAAGCACTTTTCTGAACTCCCTTAATGCAAACGCAAATCTGTGAGACGAAAACTAACCAAACGAGGCTGGAACGTATCCAGGCACAATTCATTCTTTATCCTTCGCTTTTCCTGCTCTAGCAGAGGCTGTGATCCAGAGGCTGAGATTTTGCACGTGGTTCCCTTTTCCGAAGAGCACCCTTAGCAACTAAAAGTAACATAGGAAGCTATAAGAAACAGGGTGCCACCCAAAATGGCCATGCATTGATGGTTCTCTCTCACCTTTACTACAATGCACAATTTCCCCAGTGTTTTGATGCTATTATGCAAGACTCTTACCTTGCCCCTGATAACAGCAAGCAATGATGGGGAATGGTGGTGTCAGGTGGGCGCATAGCTGTCAACCCTCCCTTTTTTGGCGGGAAACTCCCTTATTTCAATGCCGTTTCCCGCTGCTATCCCGGATTGTTGATATCCCTTAAATTTCCCGAATTTCAAAGGAAGCAGCTCCTCTCCCTCCCTGCCGGCCAGGGAGGCTCCTCAGCTGCGTTGCTCGGCTGCCAATAAGGAGTCTGAGACCGACTCGGGGCAGAGCTTGCATGCCTTGTGCAGCCAGACCCTCACGCCCAACCAGACAGACAGCCTGCCTGCCGTCTATGCGCTCGCTCTTTCGCTCACCCGTTCGCGCGCAGCCTCTGGAGCGCAGGGTGGCGAGGCAACTTGGTGCCACTGCACCGCCCTCGCGGCATCCCTTATTTTCAAATCCGAAAGTTTGGAAAAATCCCTTATTTTCAAATCCGAAAGTTGACAGCTATGCTGTCAAGGCACGAGTTGAATTGTACGAAACATTACCGGGGGTGGCGGCCTGCGCACGGTGCTGTTGCTTTCAGCAGCAGGCTGCGTGTTCCATGCAACATGCCATCCCCCCCTCACGTGTCCCATTTTATAACACAGCCTTGTCGATTCCGCCACCAGACCTTCATAAGGGTGCCAAGGTCGCTGGTTCAGAAAGCCTGCCACTTGCTTTTAATTTTCCCCGTTGAAGCGCCTACTCATTTGTGTCCTTAGTTTTTATGTTCTGTAATGCGATGCTAATTTATTCAGCAATTACTCTCAACCTGCAGCACACAGATAATGAAGCATAAGGTCAAAGAAATATGATTTCCTTGTGATTGAAACAGAGGCAGGGAGCCAGAGGCAGCACTCCTAGGGGGTGGTGTCATGACGAGGAGCCATCCTTTCCGTAATGCTGCCTTTAAGTGGCCGAGATAAGGGAGCTGCGCTGTACGGCTTGCCTGTGATCTGCTATTAAAACCAGGCGCATCATAAATGCCACTACAGTCTGCAGAGATTTTATGATAAATGAGGAGAAGACAGAGCCCTTCCCTTAAATTGCTCATTTGTGATGCCTGAGCACATCATGCAGAAGCAAACCCGTTCTGGTGCAAGGAAGCGCCATGGACTAACATTTCCCCACACTTGCCTATAAAACTACCTTTCCAGGATGGGAAATTGGAATCACAAAGAGGACACTCAAACCTCAGTTCCCAAACGCCTCCATTTTGGAACGTTTCGGCTCCCAAATGCCCCAAACCCGGAAGTGAGTGTTCCGGTTTTTGAACGTTTTTCGGAAGCCGAACATCCGATGCGGATTCCGGTTGAGTGCAGGACATTTCGGAAGCTGAATGGGCTTCCAGAATGGATTACGTTTGACAACTGAGGTTTGACTGTACAGACGATAGGTAAAGGTAAAGGGACCCCTGACCATTAGGTCCAGTCGTGTCCAACTCTGGGGTTGCGGCACTCATCTCGCTTTATTGGCCGAGAGCTTCCAGGTCATGTGGCCAGCATGACAAAGCCGCTTCTGGCGAACCAGAGCAGCGCACGGAAACACCGTTTACCTTCCCGCCAGAGCAGTTCCTATTTATCTACTTGCACTTTGACGTGCTTTCGAACTGCTAGGTGGGCAGGAGCTGGGACTGAGCAACGGGAACTCACCCCGTCACAGGGATTCGAACCGCCGACCTTCTGATCAGCAAGCCCTAGGCCAGTGGTGGCTAACCTTGGCACTCCAGATGTTTTGGGACTACAACTCCCATCATCCCTGACCACTGGTCCTGTTAGCTAGGGATGATGGGAGTTGTAGTTCCAAAACATCTGGAGTGCCAAGGTTAGCCACCACTGCCCTAGGCTCTGTGGTTTAACCCACAGCACCACCCTTTCCTCTATGCTAAGCGAGGTCCAAAGCCACACAACAACAACAACAACAACAACAACAACAACAATTTGTTTATACCCCGCCCATCTGGTTGGGTTTTCCCAGCTACTACAGCCCAGTTCCTACATGATACAGACAGACCTACTGATAAGTTGATGCCCACCTCGGACCCTCACCAGCAGAGCAAGGCGATCGGTTTATAAAGGGAGAGCCAATTCTTTTATTCATAAGAAACAATCCCCTTGTGTCCTTAGGCAGCCACTCTCTCATCCCAGCTTTTTCTCCAGGGTAACTGTGGGAATAAAATGGGGGAGGAGAGATGTTCGGCTCCTTGAAGAAAGGACAGGATACAAATGTTCATTTAAAACCTTTTGAAAAGAATCAGCAATTACTTTTCGTCTGCACTTTTGTCTGCTAGGTAATGAAAATTGATTTAAGCAGAAAGCTGTATGTGTTCTACCAGCATTTCATTGAATTTATAAGGTCAGGAGCAAGTCACGCTCATTACTGCTGTGTCACTTGAGCATTTACGTATAAAAATGGAGCGTAGGCTATATATAATTACCTTTAAAACAACTCGGTCATGAAATTAGTCTAATGGGGTTGGAAAAACATTGCTACTGTTGTCAACAATCAGGTAATAAAAATCTTTATTGTGTGTTACCGTGATTGAGCATCTTAACTTTTTTTTATACTTGAGGTGATTCACGCAAATGTATTCATGCATTTGTTAGCGATACATATATTCAGCATTTCAGAAGGGAATTTGCAAACATCCCATCCCAGGGTGGGGGGATTAGCCAGATTCCTAATGTGCAATGCTGTTGTATAACAAGGTGCAAATATGTACCTGTACCGAGGTGTTGATCTGGGCCTCCCTGAATTTTCGGACATAACTGTAGATGCATCCCCATTCATCATGCATAGCACACAAGTAGGGCTATGTACAGACTATGTCTTTAAAGTACATTTGAAGCAACTTATACCCACTCAAAGAATTATGGGCCCTGTAGTTTGTTGAATTGTAACTTCGTGGGGTGTAAACTACATACCCAGAATTCATTGGGAGGGAGAACGTGATTTGGATGTGTTTTAAAGGTACATTATATGTTAAAAAAATTAGGAGGATAGCGGTGGGAAAAATAGCTAAAAATGTTGAGACCCGAGGTAGGAAGGGGTGTAAAAAAAAAAGAAATTTAGTAGTTTAAATTTAGGTTGGAGTAAGGAAAATTGTTAAGTGTTTAGGAAAGTATCAGAAGTAGTTAGGAGCTGAGGTATAGGAAAAAAGGAGTTAGTTTAAGTAGAACTAGGACGGTTAAAAGAAGGAAAATGATTTTGGTATTTTATGATTTTGTGAAAAAGGATAAGGAAATGGAAAAGGAAATGGAAAAATATAATATTGGGTTAAGAATTAGTTATGTTTTGAATTTGGGAAACTGATAAAGAGGATTGACAATGAACTCAACAGGGGGGACTTGAGGAAGTCAAACGAAAAATGAAATTGAGGAAAGGGAAAATATCTGGCCTACAGAAATGGGCCAGACTCAAGTAATGATATGGACTATATTAATTACGTTAAATGCGAAATGTATATTGTCTTTCCTGGTGAGAGATGGGATTGGAAATCTGCTTCCCCCAGTGAGAGGGGGGGAGGATGAAAATTTAACGGTAATGTAAAGTGCTTAAAATTGTTAAAATCAATAAAAAAAATTGAATGTGTTTTAAAGGTACAATAAGTATGCAGCCTAGAGTTTGGTTGGCATCTCTGTGAGGAAAAGTAAGTCTCCAGCTTACACAAACATACACTGCTTGAGTATGGTGGGGGGACAGACGGACCTCAAAGCTTATTTTAAAGCTATGTTTTATTATTACATTTTTGTATTGCATTAGATTGTTATATATAAGGTGTACATTCTTTGTTTTTTCAGCTTGTAAACCGCCTTGAGTATTGTAAGATAGAAAGGCGGTATACAAATTAAAAGTGATGATGAGTGGTGAAAGCAGTTTACAAGAAAGATAAGAGAATAGAATCAAGAAAAATCTACAGCCCATACTTTAAAACAGGCAAAAGTTAAAATACTGAAACAGATTCAAATGATCTCTACTTTCTAAGCCTCTTGTCTACTTCTCCTCTTCGGAGACCGCTGGATTCTTCTCTGTCCATGCAGTCACACATGTCTTCCTTCTTATGTGGGTTCATAATTCAGCCAGGGTTGGTACCACTTTCATCTACCAGCTCTTCTGTGAGATCCCTGGGCATTGTACCCCCCACTTCAAGTACCAGCCTATCTATCAACTCTTTCTATTGCTAGTCATCGTTTCGCTTTTATTAAAGCACGGTTTAATGTCTTCCCCTCAAACGTCCTTTTTCATAGATTTTCTAGGGGCCAAGTTTCAGTCTTATGTACCTGTGATAACCGTTCGATTGAATCTCTTCATCACATAGTGTTTGTCTGCCCCTTGTATTCTGCCGCCCGAAAGACTCTATTACTTCCATTAACTCAAAAATTACCGGGGTATTTGGAAGAGTCTTACCTTGCTCTTCTGTTGCAAGATTCAGACTCGATTATAACCCTACATATGGCAAAATTTCTGACATCAGTTCTGACACTTAAGAAACGCAATGGATTGTTATATACAGCTTGAAATTTTAATTTAATTTTTATCATATTTTATTCAATTGAGTGTCCCTTTTAATCTATTTTACTGTTAGCAATTGTAAACCAGACTGTGCTGTTTCTGTTTTTGGTTGTTATGTCTATGGGCTTAAAGCCGAAATAAAATGAGTTGAGTTGAGCTCTTCGGTGTTGGCGATATACGTGCGGCCGCTTCAATTTGCATGAAAGTGGCACCTCTTGAAACCAACACCGGAGAGCTGCCACAATCGTGCAAGCTGGGGCCGTCCTTTTTTGTAGACCCCAATGTAGAGGTTCTGAATCGTACAATCTCATCCTGGTGACAATTCATCGGTGGCTTAGCTACACCAGAGATAATTGCCTGAGTGAGAATGTCTCCCAAATGCCTGAGCAAGGCCAGTGCTTTGCTGTATCCTAGATACGAACTTTCATCCCATTCATCTTGCTTGATAGCCTTCAGAGCACCTAGCCAACCATTCTCGGAGTGCTTGTCGTTTCCCACACCAAATGGCTTCCAGAGTTCTTATGTCCAAATGAGATATTCCTGAGCAGATATTAGTGCCCCATTCTCTTGGGGGCCCCCAACAAATTTAAAGGAAAAACAAACAAACTAGATGTACATTTCCAAAATATAAGATAAAAAACCAAATAAAATAAAACCTATGATGTAAGTAATGGGCCCCGCCTGCTAGCCTGCTCCCTAAAATATCACTGGCTTGCTCATTTCTATATATAAGGTGCCTACTTTCTGCATGTGCAAATGGTTTTAGATACCTATTAGGTCCATTAATTGCCATATAGCATATATTCAACACCAAAAACAGCAACAATTTGTTGTTGACAAAGGACAGCTGGACATATAAAGGTCCCCATTACCTTCAGGAGCTTAGGGCCTCGTCACACCTAAATCCGGCCCTGTTCCTGAGATCAACCTGTAGAAGAAGCCACAAAATAAGGCAGAGTCACACCTAAATCCGGCCCTGTTCCTGAGATCAACCTGTAGAAGAAGCCACAAAATAAGGCAGAGTCCTCAGCTAGGGTCTGTGTTGTTTACCAGCAAATTCTGGACTTGATACAGTCGTACCTCGTGTTGTGTTCGCTGCAGGTTGCAAACGACACGGGTTACGAACACGGCAAACCCGGAAGTGGGTTTTGCCTCGCACACATGCACAGGAGCGTCTGCACGGTTTGCACATGCTCCGCGCAGGTTGCGCATGCACCGAAGTGCGATATTGTGCTTCGGTGCATGCGCGATATCGCCGCTCTTGTTATGTACTTTTCGGGGTGCGAACGACACCTCGGAATGGATCAGGTACGTAACCAGAGGTACCACTGTACTTCTCACGGCTCAGAGAACAGTGTGTTGCATTTGAGAAATGTCTTTGTATTTAAACGTGCTGCCTGTAACTTTCATTGGATCACCATGTAGTACTTTGTTGTACATGTTGTACTTTGAGATGGACAATTATAGATCCTTGCCAATTTTCCCACCCTACTTAATTATGGTGAATTGCATACTCTTCCAGGTGCAGCTTTTATAAGGATTTAATCTCTTCATATTTAAGCATCTAATTTACATTGAAAGCTCACTAAGTCACTAGTTTTAAGCAGCGTGAATAAAAGTGGACTCCATGAACGAAAATGGCCACATAAATTCTCTGAGAACAAACCTTGATCGTGAGAACAAACCTTGGCTTATACATCAGGGTTAGCAAGGAGAGAGCTTAACCACAAGCTCAGATGTAGATGGCACACTAACTGAGCTAAAACTTTGCTTAGTTCAACACAGCATGTGAATAAGCAAAGTGACTATGACTGTATGATTCCAGGGCTGGATCAAAGAAATGTTTCAACTTAAAGCGTTGTAAATTTAAACAGGGAAAACAGGTAGAGAAAAACGGGGCTCCACTTCGCCATCTGGTGGCACAATGTTATATGACACATACAACGGATATAAATTGCTTTTTCTTTACCAGTCCCAGGAGTGCACATGTTCGCACAATCCCAGTAAGCCTTGGTTGACTCATTATGTCATAATATGTATAGCGACCGCCCAAAGTTGAAAACTTTCTGACTTGTTTGCGGAAACGCACAATTTGCTGTAGGGTGTTCCATGACTTATAACTGAAAGGATTTTGATCTTCTTCATCTAGGTAAGCCAGTCATGATTGTAACCGAATACATGGAAAATGGATCTTTGGATACATTTTTAAAGGTAAGACTTAAAATGCGTATCAGCATCAAATCACCCCCATGCCGCTTTAAGACAATACTTGTGCTTTGAAGAAAAGTAAGAATGATTTCCTATTAGAAACAATCATTGACAGGATGTTGTTGTTGTTGTTGTTGTTGTTGTTGTTCTTGTTGTTGTTCTTGTTGTTGTTCTTGTTGTTGTTCTTGTTGTTCTTGTTTTTGCTGTTCTTGTTCTTGTTGTTAATTCAGTTTATATACTACCCTTTATCTAAAGATCCCAGGGTGGTGTACAGCATTAAGAATGTAATTTACACCGCATAATAATAAAAACATAATACACCGCATAATAATTAAATGTAATCATCTTCAACATAGAAATGGACTTCTATACACCAGAGCCTATTTTATCCTCTGCAAGAACCTAGAGAGAAATTCACTGTGAAGAATATATTCTGGCATGCTTTTTGGATGTTGCTATTCTCGCTCGTATCTTTTCATTCCAATATTTGCTTCCCAAAATATGTTGGTAGCATTAAATGTTAGTTGCTTGTCCCACACTTGCACATTTTACACGTGAAAAGTCTATTCTTCTTTTCCGGCAGGGTGGGGGAGATAATTTTCAAATGCAAAATGTTGGTTCGCCTTCTTTCTAGCTTTGGCAATTATGGCTGTCCTTACTGGTGAGGCCATTGAAAGGTTTCCATTGTCCATTTGCCTCTTGCTATAGAAGGGCTTTCGTCGCTTTAGGGTGGTTCGCATGGAAAGGGGGGCAGTGCACCAGAAACCTCAAAGCCGCACAGGTCAAAGTTTTTTGTGCTTGGGCTGTGTACTTCAGACATTGCTGATTTCCTAGGGGAAGTCAATGGGTGTGCTGCACACAGGTCATAACAGCAAGTGACGCGGGTGGCGCTGTGGTCTAAACCACTGAGCCACTTGGGCTTGCTGATCAGAAGGTCGGCGGTTCGAATCCCTGCGATGGGATGTAGATTATGAATACTTTTACTAAATAAATGATATCAATCAATCAGGTTTGTTGCAGCTTTAAGCTCATATGCACATACAAAATAGGCACAGCCAGTATTGGGTAGATACAACCAGTAATATATACATATAAAACATATACGGTTGAATCAGTATCTTGCAGTAATAGGGTGAGGCGGGTCTCCACTGGGAGACCAGAGAAATTTTGGACTAATGGTCTCAGAAGGTTTGTCCGGGCAGCACTATACAGGGGGCAACTAAAAACTATATGCTGAAGGGATTCTATCGCCTTGTTGTCGCAAGAACATAACTAAATAAATGATAAATGCAGCATGTTTAGACTTCTAAGCATTGCTTTTTACCTATTCTTTAAATTGACATTTTTAAAATTTCAATATTTATACTCTGCTTTTCCATCCAAAATGATGCCCGAAGTGGCTAACAGTGATATATATAAATACATACAAACACACACACACACACACACACACACACACACACACAAAGCAAACAGTATGAAAAATGACCTAAAAATAAAAAAAATTGCTTCACTACCCTAGAAATAAAAAATTGATTCAGTATCTAATGAGAGAAATAACACTTTAGTTTACAAATGGTTTAACATTTGTTACTGTCTTTTATATCAACCTTCAGCAGATCTTTTCAGGGTGGTTTAAAGATCCAATAAGAAAACATATTTTTCTAAGATCAATTATAAAAAAAAACTGTCTCTCTACATTAAAAAATTATTTTAAAGAAGTATGTTATTGCTGTTTTATTATTTGTTATATTTTACTGCATTTTGCTGTCCTGTTGGTCACTTCGGGTGCCATGTGCTGGAAGACGGGGGGTACAAATTTAGGAAATAATTGGGGGGGTATTTTTTTTAAACAAGATTTAGAACCAGGGATTCAGCCAATTACTTGCTGTTCTCATTCTGTTATTTTTACAGAAGAATGACGGCCAGTTCACTGTAATTCAGCTAGTTGGTATGCTGAGAGGGATAGCATCTGGGATGAAATACCTGTCTGACATGGGCTATGTGCACAGAGACTTGGCAGCCAGGAATATCCTCATCAACAGTAACTTAGTGTGCAAAGTATCTGACTTTGGACTTTCCAGAATTCTTGAAGATGACCCTGAAGCTGCCTACACAACAAGGGTAAGTTTCTAGTCAGCAGCAGCAATGAACCGCCTGCCAAGCTATGAAAAATGGATGGGGAAATGCTAAAGTCTGGGTGGGGGCAGATTATTTGGAGAATGTCCTGAATTGGTTTAGCTAAACTATGCAACCTTTAGAAGACACCTGAAGGCCGCCCTGTATAGGAAGTTTTTAATGTTTGACGTTTTGTTGTTTTCTTATATGTTGGAAGCTGCCCTGAGTGGCTGGGGCAACCCAAACAGAAGTACTGTTTTTGGGGGACAGGGTGCGAGCGGGTGTGGGGGACTCCCTGGTCCTGAATGGGGTAACTGTGCCCCTGAAGGACCAGGTGCGCAGCCTGGGAGTCATTTTGGACTCACAGCTGTCCATGGAGGCGCAGGTTAATTCTGTATCCAGGGCGCTGTCTACCAATTCCCTGTGGTGTGCAGGCTAAGACCCTACCTGCCCACAGACTGTCTCGCCAGAGTGGTGCATGCTCTAGTTATCTCCCGCTTGGACTACTGCAATGCGCTCTACGTGGGGCTACCTTTGAAGGTGACCCGGAAACTGCAATTAATCCAGAATGCGGCAGCTAGACTGATGACTGGGAGTGGCCTCCGGGACCACATAACACCGGTCCTGAGAGAACTACATTGGCTCCCAGTTCGTTTCCAAGCACAATTCAAAGTGTTGGTGCTGACCTTTAAAGCCCTATACGGCCTCGGTCCTGTATACCTGAAGGAGCGTCTCCACCCCCACCGTTCAGCCCGGATACTGAGATCCAGCACCGAGGGCCTTCTGGCGGTTCCCTCACTGCGAGAAGCAAAGCTACAGGGAACCAGGCAGAGGGCCTTCTCGGTAGTGGCGCCCGCCCTGTGGAACGCCCTCCCAGCAGAGGTCAAAGAGATAAACAACTATCTGACATTCAGAAAATACTGCAAGGTAGCCCTGTTTAGGGAAGTTTTTAACTTGTGATATTTTAATGTATTTTAATATCCTTTGGAAGCCGCCCAGAGTGGCTAGGGGGACCCAGCCAGATGGGCGGGGTACAAATTATATATATATATATATATATATATATATATATATATATATATATATATATATATATATTAACAGGCATAGACAAACTCGGCTCTCCAGATGTTTTGGGACTATAGTTCCCATCATCCCTGACCACTGGTCCTGTTAACTAGGGATCATGGGAGTTGTAGTCCCAAAACATCTGGAGGGCCGAGTTTGCCTATGCCTCTATTTGATAATGCCACAATGCTGTGCTTGATGGTGTTGTGTTGCTGAATGTCGGTAAATAAAACCCCAGACAATCAAGCGGTGACAATCACTTGTTAAATTTTCCCGCTTTTACCATACAATACATATTTCAGAGTCTACAGCGGAACTCCATCTGCCTAGCAAGGAGTAATTGAATCAAGTGCCAGTATGTCTGTTTCAGAGTGCGAACATGTAGACAGATCATTTTGGGCTTGACCTTTGCCTCCCTCCCCGTTTTCCTTACCAATTTGAATTCAGCGCTAGTCTGTCATTAACATCCCAAACCACAGGATTTGCTTGATGTGCAGCCATGACCTGAAAACTGTCAGGTGGTGTTCCCGGTACTCTGGAGTCAGCTGCTGTGGAGTCCACGCTGTGCTGCCGGCTTGCTTGCTTGCTTGGATTCCCCCCCCCCCCACTAGCTACCATGACCTAATTGAGATGTGAATTCTATACATGTCCTGGTGTTCAAATGAAATTTAAACAAGCCTTCAGGACAGGCAATTAGTAGTCAGCCAGCAAGGCACATATAGGCTGAGATAATGTGGAAAGAGGCTTTCATGCTCTCAAAACAGATTTACATTAGCAATTCTACATCACTTTCCCACCCCATTCAATCCAGAAAACGGTCTCCCTTGGCGCTCTGAAAACAAAACAAAACGAACAGCCGCATTTTTCTCAATCTGGTTTTTTTGTTTGTTTGTTTTTGTTTTTGCCTTCCTAGGGAGGGAAAATCCCAATCCGATGGACAGCTCCAGAAGCCATCGCCTTCCGCAAATTCACTTCTGCCAGCGATGTCTGGAGCTATGGGATTGTGATGTGGGAAGTGGTGTCTTATGGGGAGAGACCTTACTGGGAGATGACCAACCAAGACGTAAGTATTTCAGCTGCCCTCCCTGTCAGAAAGCTCTTTAGCTGCTGGAGCAGGACGCCACATGTATTCACGATTCCCAAACGTTTTGCTGCTGCCGATAAGCATCTAGGGCAGGCGGCAGGTCTGAAAATGTTCCTGTTGAATCCATGAGTGGGCAGGAGGGTCAGGAGAGAAGCAGTAACTGAATTCGTGCTTCTAGGTGATTTCTGTGCATGCTTTATTGCTGCATGTATTTCTGAATGGTGAATGTGATATGCAATTTAATCCACTTGTTTGCCTGCTAAGACCAGGCTGCAAGCCCAGCCAAGACCTGAAGGAGACTGATCTGCACCATGAATTTGTCACAGGGTCAAGTCCATTTGACGCCCTCCCCACAGCTCCTATGGCGCCAGCTTAAGTCAGGCTTCGGGCAGAGGCGTAGGAAGATCAGGTGGTACCCGGTGCGAAAAATTTCTTGTCACCCCCCTCACACACACACATTGATTTTTTATTTTTTTTTTATTTGTTTGCCTGCAAAAATGGTTTTACGTTATTTCATATTTTCTTACAAAGGAATAATAATAAGTAAAAATAAACTTTTATTTATATCCTGCCCTCCCCGGCTTAAGTCGGGCTGAGGGCGGCTAACATCAGATACATAACATTGATATAAAATCAAACAATAATTAAATTACCTCCTAAAAACATGTCAAGATCAAATTAAAGTCTAATTAGATGGCTTTCCACAGGGTTAGGGTTGGGAACAGTAAGTGCTCCACTGAATTGAAATTTCAGCCTTCACGACATAGGAAAACAGCCAAGTAAACAGCTATTTTCGTGGAGGAGGGTCAAGATATTAACTGATATGCATGAAATTTCATATATAGCTATATAATCCCTAGTGTAATAAGATAAGACCTTTGGAGCAGGCATTTAAAAAAAAGTTTTTTATGAACCACCCTAGTAGGGCAGTAATTGTTCCTTGATAATTTGTCACCCCCTCCATGATGGAACCTGGGGCAGATGGGCCCCCGCCTCCCCACTTCCTACGCCCCTGGCTTCGGGAAGGAGACACAAGGTTCTTGCAGGGTCCTAGAGCCCTCCTACCTCCTTCCCAAAGCCCGATAAGCGCTTGCCTGGCTTTGAGAAGGAGGAAGGGGGGTTCTAGGACTCTGTGAGAGCCCTCACACATCTTTCCTGAAGCGGGACAAGTGCTTAGAGGGCTTTGGGAAGCTGCCCTTCTCAGCTGCAATCCGGTGTGCCTGCACCGCTCTCACTGCCCTAAATCCGCCCCTGTCAGATGTTCACTGAACTACAACTCCCATCGTCCATTGGCCCGGCTTGCTAGGATTGACGGGTGTTGTAGTTCAGCAACATCTGGAGGGCCAAAGGTTCCCCACACCTGATACTCATCATCATCATCATCAACCTTTTATTGACATCACATACAAACATTGAAAACAAATCAATACAGAATTACCACTTCCCCAGTGGCACAAAACTTTGATAAAAGAAAGGAGGCAGAGCAGTCTAACACCAATACTGTGGGAATGTTTAGGGATGTGGGGGAGGATATATTGTTTAAGATATCCTATCCCAACTTGTGTTTACAAGTTCTATAATATCTGCAGAGTTAACATTCCCCTTTTAAACACAAGCTCAGCGGATAGCTTGCACAGACTCGCTAGAGTCTCTAGAAATATTGTCCTGGTATCTTCCCCTTTTTATCCCTCTCAAAATAAGACACTGCACAGTCTTCAGTAAAGTATAAAACGTTTACTCACAAGAAATCATCTGTTCACACAAAGGATCCCAGAGGCAGACTTAAAAGTTACTAAACAGTATACATGAGAAGACTATCTTCTTATGGGAGAAAAGCCCCTTTTTCATATCTTGGCTTGAAGCGAAGAGTGCATCTTAGCGATCCTGTTCCTTTGATCGCGTCATCAGAAAAAGGAGAGAGAGAAGACAGAAGAGGCAAAATGGAGGCCCGGCCGGTGTTTCTTCTTCTCGAACCAGGAGAGGCTGCACCCATCTCAAGTTACAGGAAGTTTTGTCTCAGTCCAGGAAGGCAGGAAGTTCTGGCTGGAGGACTGAGACAACCTTCATGTCTACTCTATCAAATGTTGTGTTTGACTGCACCTGATTCTTACATCCCACAGATACGACATTGGATAAATTGTGGGAATGTAAATGGTGGATGGACCTAGCTGCCCAGTACTGCTTTGCCAAAGTTCAACTGTTCAGTATGGCTGAGTTCTGAGTTTCAGAAACACACACACACAAAACACACACAAAACACACACACACATTAGGATATGAATTTTGGAAACTCCCCTATTCCCCTTTTTGGGTAAGTGTAGCGGGAACATGATGCCAGTATTCAGGATGGCAAGCATATCCATGGAAATCAAAGGGAAGATTTCACACATCCCTGGCTAGCCAGCCAAGCAGCAGCTGTTTCACAAAAACCTGGGGAAATGCTCCCACTCTCTCTTTGCCGCCCCTTTTGTTGCCAGCCCTTTCTTTCAGTAGCGCAAACACACTTTATTGCAAAGTGAAACAACAAAGCCGGAACAGGTTCTCTTGGCAGAAACATTGTCATCCCATGAATAGGCCTTAATTCAGCGTCCATCAGTATTATTTTTTAAGGATGAAGGGCTGTCATGGGATAAATGCATTTTTATTACTCAATTCAGAAACACTGACAGGCTCGCACAGCTTAATCCTTGAGGGCCATGCATATTGCTAACCAGTGAGATTCCTCTGGGAAAAGAGAGGAGGTCTGTGTGGTCTGTTTGGTGGTGTTTGAGCAGCCTTTGCCCATGAATGAGTATTAGGGAAGTGTGCACTTTCCCTTTCTAACATGCTTCAATCCCCCTTTTGTACTCCCATTCTGGGCAAGGGAGATTAAATGCAGATAGCAAGCAGTGTGGGTTATACCACACACACACACACACACACAGAGAGAGAGAGAGAGAGAGAGAGAGAGAGAGAGAGAGAGAGAGAGAGAGAGAGAGACTCCATAAATGCTAACAAATGGGAAGGGAATTCCAATGTGCATTAATAATTGCCATGCAGAGCTCCAAGTTCAGTATTCAGGGATGTCAACAGGATTCCCTGGAACTGGTACACAACAAGTCCTTCTTAAACACATACAGCATGTGAATTTACGCTGACCTTGAGCTCCTAGGAGGAAAAGATACAAATACAGTCGTACCTCTGGATATGATTGCTTCAGGTTGCGTTCGTCACAGGATACGAACGCGCCGAACCCGGAAGTACCGGAACGGGTTACTTCCGGGTTCGGCAATTTGCGCATGTGCAGACGTGCAAAATGACGTCACGCGCATGTGCCAAAGCGCCGAATCGCGCGGCGAACATGCGCAGATACGGCACTTCATGTTACGGCCTTTTCATGTTGCAAACGGGGCTCCGGAACGGATCCCGTTCGCAACCAGAGGTACCACTGTATATAATGTCATTCATGGAAAGAAAAATAAACATGGACTAAGCCACAAAAAGCCTTTGATTTGATTGATTCCGACCTCTGCTTAATAACCTCCAGTGAAGGGGAGTCCACAACCTCCCGATGGAGTCTGCTCCACTGTCAAACAGCTCTTCCAGTCAGAAAGTTATTCTTGATGTTTAGTTGGCATCTCCTTTCTTGTAACTTGAAGTCATTAGTTCGTGTTCTACCCTCCAGAACAGGAGAAAACAGGCTTGTTCCATTTTCCATGTTACATCCCTTGAGATATTTCAAGGTCGCTGTCATATCTCCTCTCCAGCTCCTTCAACCATTCCTCATAAGGCTTGGTTTCCAGGCCCTTGTTCATCTTGGTCACGTGGGAAGATAACCCAAATTATCTTGTTACTTACAGATCGTATTTTACTGATATGCCCATAGACCCATTGTAAAATATGACTGGAGTAAGAAATCTCAGATAATATGGAATGTTACACATAGCCTGAAACATAATACAAACAAGAGATATACAATTTTGCATCCACACCAAACTCACTCTGAGATCATTCATGCTCTTATTCTGGTTGCCAAATCGTCTTAACTTTTAAAAGGGGCTACCCTTCTAGTACATACTTGTCTTCTCCCTTCTTACAGAATTCTAAACCAAAGCCTTTTAAAATGTTTTAAAGGGGGACAGGTCAAATCAGGCTTAACTCCATTACAATATTCACAATGTGACGAAAGCTTTTCTGTTGATCAGTCTGCCATTGCTAGTATGAGGTAAAGATCCTTCCCCAACTCCCACAATTATTTTCCAAATTTTCAGACCTGTGAAATTATCAGAAAACATTTCGGTGCTTTTTTCAAAGACCTTGTTTGTCATCCTGGTTAAAACAATGAGCATTGAGGAAGGATGTTCTGGAATCTGCTTTGACCTCTCTTAGGTGATTAAAGCTGTGGAAGAAGGGTATCGCCTGCCAAGTCCCATGGACTGCCCAGCTGCTCTTTATCAACTTATGCTGGATTGCTGGCAGAAGGAAAGGAACAGCAGGCCCAAGTTTGATGAAATTGTATGCATGTTGGACAAGCTCATCCGGAACCCTAGCAGCTTGAAAACGTTGGTGAATGCATCAAGCAGGTACAAAAAACAACCCAAAAAGTCATGCTGTGTCATACTTCTGTCATGGTTTTCTAGGAGCATCTCATCTGTTGTGATCCCTAATTGGATTGGACGCTGGTGGCGCAGTGGGTTAAACCACAGAGCCTAGGGCTTGCCGATCAGAAGGTCAGCGGTTCGAATCCCCGCGACGGGGTGAGCTCCCGTTGCTCGGTCCCTGCTCCTGCCAACATAGCAGGTCGAAAGCACGTCAAAGTGCAAGTAGATAAATAGGTACCACTCCGGCGGGAAGGTAAACGGCGTTTCTGTGCGCTGCTCTGGTTCGCCAGAAGCGGCTTAGTCATGACCTAGAAGCTGTACGCTGGCTCCCTCGGCCAATAATGCAAGATGAGCGCCGCAACCCCAGAGTCGGTCACGACTAGACCTAATGGTCAGGGGTCCCTTTACCTTTACCTTACCTTACTTGAGGAGGAATGAAACGGAGGGGAAGCATCAACAAGGAGGAATGAGGGGCTATGAACAAAAGCAAAGAACAGGGGTGGCCCAACCAGAGAGCCATTGTGGTATAGTGATTAAGAGCGGCGGACTCATAATCTGGTGAACCGGGTTTGATTCCCCGCTCCTCCACATGCAGCTGCTGTGTGACCTTGGGCTAGACACACTTCTCTGAAGTCTCTCAGCCTCATTCACCTCACAGAGTGTTTGTTGTAGGGGAGGAAGGGAAAGGAGAATGTCAGCCACTTTGAGACTCCTTCGGGTAGTGGTAAAGCGGTATATCAAATCCAAACTCTTCTTCTTCTTCTTCTTCTTCTTCTTCTTCTTCTTCTTCGGAGCCACTTCAGACAGCAGAATTCAAGGGGCACCCCTTGCTGCCACCAGAGAAATGAGGGGAAGTGACGGCAGTAGCTTCCGGGTTCTGGCAAGGTCTTGGAAAACACCGCCAAGTCTCATGAGAGCCCCACAAAATCTTGCCAGGACCTGGAAGGTGCAGTTGCAGAACCCTGGTAAATGAGACTTCTGAAGGGGATGGCGAGGGGAGTCCGTGGGGCATCTTCCCATAAACAAGACATAGCTGCCAAAATAACCAATGAAAAAAGGTATTAATAGTTGGGGGGGGGGAGTTTCAGCCTCCCGAAACCACTATTTCCAACCTGAAAAGTGAGCTTGCAGAATATTTGGGTGACCCTACAGTGAAATGCTCTTATGTTAACATGTGGAGAAGCCGACTGGTCACTGAACGGCCATGCTTTCTTATTACTTGTTGCTGCTAACTCCATGCAAAACAATTCCGGAAGTGTAACACCCAAATGAGTTTTTTTGTTTTTGTTTTTGTTTAGGTTTGCCTTAATCTGTATCTTGGTTTCTCTTTTAGAGTTTCAAATTTATTAGGTGAACACAGCCCGCTGGGAAACGGTGTCTACAGATCTGTAGGGGAATGGCTGGAAGCCATCAAAATGGGACGGTATACAGAGATTTTCATGGAAAATGGATACAGTTCAATGGACGCTGTGGCTCAGGTGACCTTGGAGTGAGTAGATTTCCTGATCCTTTTCATTGAAATAAGGGAGAAACCTGTTGGCTTGAAGCCAGTTAGAGAGTAAAGATAGAAAGTGAAGCATTTAAGGGTCTTTCTTTGTTTTTCTTTTAACACTCATCCGATTCCAAGGCAGTTTCAGCATTCATATCCTATATAAATGATAACGGACCAATGAGATAGTTGAACTTAACGGTTACCGTCAGCTGTTGGCAAAGCAGCTCTAATAAAGTAGCACTTGAGTTTGGACGTAGCAACAGCATCCCAATTTTGGCACATGACTTGGCTTGTTTCTCATGTGACAAAGGCACTCTTGCCGAGTGCGCCGCAGTTAACGAAACCATGGGAGTTTTGAAGACCGTGACCTTCTTTGCAAGCCAGGAAGTCTTGATTCCACAAACACCTTTGAATACCTGTGGGTGCAATGGCGGCAGGGGGAGGGAATCCACCCCCAATGTAATCTGGCCCAGAGCCACAGCTTCTTGGGGTGATGGAAACAATTGCAGAGCAGCTATAGGGCCCCTTTCTTTCTGAGGAGTTCTCCTGCAGTCCAGAAATATAGGGATGCCTCCATTTCAAGGGAGGAAAGATGTTTTTAGTATCCTTGGAGGTCTTGGCACATGCAAGCCTTTGGGGAAGTGGGGGGAGGAGAACTTCTTTTAATTCTTCCCCACAGAAGCAGAGAAGTGATCCCTTTAGGCCCCGGGGACGTTTCTGCAGAGAAGGAGTCCCATTAGAGGAAAGCAGGAAGTAAAACAACATACCATGCCTGTATCTGAGACTTGTCTAGCAGGAGAGTCTAGCACAGCCAGGGGACTTAAATGTCAGGTCCACCTCTGAGATGCAAAGGGAAAGTGTTAAAAATGAGTGCACCAGCAGAGATGTAATCCCATGAGTGATTTTTAAAACTTGTTTTCACCCTTACCTACATCTCAAGAGTCTGAAATGCATGGGGAGCATACCTTATTGATCTGCTTTTTAGGAAAAATAATAATAAATTGATTTTCCCCTCTCTGCAGCCTGAGGGAATTTTCCAAGCTCATCCCTTTCATACAGTTTCTCCAGGCTCCATAAATTTCAGAAAATCCTTATAAATTCCACCAATTTGGGGTTTACTTTTTAAAAATGTCAGGTAAAGGTAAAGGGACCCCTGACCATTAGGTCCAGTTGTGGACGACTCTGGGGTTGCGGCGCTCATCTCGCTTTATTGGCCGAGAGAGCTGGCGTACAGCTTCCGGGTCATGTGGCCAGCATGACTAAGCCACTTCTGGTGAACCAGAACAGCGCACGGAAACGCCGTTTACCTTCCTGCCGGAGCGGTTCCTATTTATCTACTTGCACTTTGACGTGCTTTCGAACTGCTAGGTGGGCAGGAGCAGGGACCGAGCAACAGGAGTTCACCCCGTCGTGGGGATTCGAACCGCCGACCTTCTGATTGGCAAGCCCTAGGCTCTGTTGTTTAAGCCACAGCTCCACCCGCGTTAACAACCATGTTAATGTTGCACAAATACCTCTCTTTAAAAAAATCCACTCTCCTTAAAGCAAACACAATCCCTGCTACTAGATACCCACGATAGTCTTAGATGCAGGTAGAAGTTTGAATTATTTTTCAGATTGCCTTCCATCAGAACACTTCTCCACAGTAACAGAGGGAAGGTTAAAGTACAAAGGCCACCTTCCTTCCTTCCTTCCTTCCTTCCTTCCTTCCTTCCTTCCTTCCTTCCTTCCTTCCTTCCTATCATATAGGGAGTCTATCACAGTTCCCTGGCTGTGCTAAAACACTTCAGTTTCCTTGCATCTGTATCAGATGGGGGAAGGTGGGGGTGAATGTAGAGAGAAATATGGAAGCCACCTGAGATTCAGTAATCCACTCCGGTGGAATGAATCAATTCCTCTCTCCAGCAGAGCTCACAAGACTCTGATTCTGAATAATTGGGATGGTTTTCTGTTCACAACTCACGAGCAGATGCCAATATTGGCCAGGTTTCCACATCATACTAAGCCAAACCATGGTGTAGCATAAACATTTGAGTGCACAAGCTTCAGGAGAGGGCAGTTACTGCTTTGGTCCTCCCCGTTGTTTTGCTACAGCAGACTAGACTTGGCCTGGCTTGGCATGTCACCCAAGCCTTACCTGCTGGTTTGACTTCCTTCAATTCATCCACAAGTTGTAACTAAGGTTTGTCCTATGGTTTAGGGCTCATGGTTCGTCCAGGAGAGCTAAGCCAAGAGCCTGGGTTTAGTTGACACACCAGGCTAACCCTTCGTTTAGCTCAGCATAGCAGCGAAATAACCAGGGAAGATCAAAGTGGATGCAATCTCTTCTTCAGGAACCCTTGTGTTTTGGCTAAGCCATTTTATACGCTTAGTGTGACATGTGGACCAAACTATTGCTTAACAAACGTTGGGGCCTGACTTTGCTATTTAGAATTGTGACAAAATGCAAAGGGGCCTTGACTGAACATTAGACATGGACACTTAAAGTTGTGCATGAAAGTGGATTTATTTTGCTCAGTATTTCTGTTTCCGAATTGTATTTAATTTACCGGGAACTCTCAGATCCTCCTTAGGCTGCAGTTCCAATGGCCGGCATGGTCAGCTCTCAGAATTATCACATGGCATGGCTGGGAATTTATGAATGATTTCCAATTCCTGTGGCAGAAATTCAAGAAAGAAAGGAAAGTTTAGATCTCCCTTCTGTGGTTTGATCTTAAAGGATTAAAGGGAAAATGCAAAAGATGTTGTGTGTTCTAAATTCTTACATCATACTTGTTAATTTGGAGTAACCTGATACTGTCTCTTTTGTGTCATGGGTGGACCACTCCACGCAAGTATCGGGAAAATCTGCCATTCAGAGCAGGCAATTTGTAATTTGGGTCAGGTGTGTGCTGTATTTATGAATGTACTACTTTACTCGGTTGGATCTAATCCTATGGAATATCAAGCACTTTTAAATGGTCTAGCAAATGCTTTCTGCATTTCTCTTAAATAACATGTACATGTAATTGTGCTTGTATTTGACTTTAGCGTTTATTGCAATTCTGACACTTTGATGCTATATTTCCCCTCGGGTGACACAGAAGTGACATAAGATACCGAAATCCTGAAATGCAGCCTATAGAATCATAAGCTACCTCCCCGAGGTGCTTTCAAAATCTAAACTTTCCATTGTGTGCAAACAAACACAAAACACAATGTTATCAGCTACAGCCCATTCATATCTATCAAGAGCTATTTTTTAAAAGTCAATCTACATTTACTAAAGCTTAATTCATCTTGGAATGAGTCTCTTTCAAGAATGAAGCAGGATTCTCTGTGTTTTCAGTGAAGTTTAACCCTCACCAACCCAGATCTTAAGTCCCTAACTCAGAATGTAGTCCAACTGGTTTCAGAAACTGTAGCAATGATTATGCTGCAGTTTATTCTCTAGAATAAGGACTGCATGATCCAAACTGTCAGAGACTAAATATGCATTTGCACCAGGGGCATAGTGTGGAATCCAAGGCGAGTGAGTTGAACAGTGTTGCCTCAGAAATCAGTCAGACAAGTTAGTCAATGACATTAGTTATGTCCCATTGATTTGAAGGTGAACTTATTGTAACTAGCTTAGTCTGGATTCAACCGATAAACAAGTTTTATAACCATCCTCTCTCCCTAGGGAACTGAAGTTCTCTCTAAGGGGACATGGGATCTTTGGCAGGGTGTTGTTGTTTAAAAAAAAACACTACAATTCCCAGGATTCATTGGGAAGAAACACCAATGTGATGTTTATAGTATAGATAGGCCCTAAGAGGAGAGTTATATTGTTATTGTGGTTCACCTTTAATCAACTGGCCTGATTAAAATTGGCTGAAAGACCGTGATCACCACCAAATGGAAGTGGCTAAGCACACCTGTGTACAGCTATTTCCTATAATTCCTAGCAGCAACCTTGCTGCCAAAGGTACCAGCTGAACTAGATCTAAATAGTTGCAGGATGAAGATGCCAGTATTCCTACCCCCCCTCCATTACACTTGTTTCACCAGCATTTGTGGTGGATTTATTATGAGTTCTCAACCTCAGGTACTCTAGTGCCACACCACCTTTTCCCTCATTCTCTCTCTCCCTCAACATGCCCCCCCTTCATGCTTTTCTACCTTCTTCTTATCTACTCAGTCCATGAAATAATGTAAACACTGTTCATGGACGGACCATAAGGAATCCAAATTTTGCTTTTCCATCTGAAACAAGGGGCTTTGGAACAGCAGCCTGCCTATTAAGCTGTAAGAACCGAGGTCATGGAACCAGGCTAAATTCCTTGGAAGTTCTGGTATGCACATGGGCGGCAGAAGGAGGTAGAATCCTGGGGTTGGTGCCACTTCAGACTGCTGGAAGAGGATAGTTTAAAAAAAAAATGTTTCACCAAATCTCTCTGCAAATAGAAAATTAACACATTGTGGTGGAAAGCTTTCCCAGCCACCTTCCTACCAGTCTAGTTCTGTACTTGTAAGAAGTTCATGAAAGTCACACACACACACACATTCCTGCAGCCTAAACTGGTACCATCCTCTCTGCCATCACATTCTCCTCCATGTTTAAACCAGGCTTCAGCCAGCATCAGACATAGCCTTTCTCTCAGAAGATGGAGAGACTGTAATTGTGCGCTTGTGTTATGTCCCAACTGGACTTGTCCAACAGAACTTCCTGGTAGATGTCACACTGAGCTTCTGACAGCTCCTCAACTATCAACTATCAGCCAAGTTCCTACACTGAATTGGGCCATGTTCATTTCAGGGGAAATTTTGAACTAGGCAAATTTAGCTGCTTCTCTGGCATTTATTTTTGTCAGCATGAGGAAATCCAGAGAACCTCATGTATGGAGAAAAAAAGACGTGTGGCTCTTATTTCTCCTTCTGACACATTTGTTGCCTGCAGTATATGATGCGGGACTCAGTCTTGGTCTGATCTATCTACCTTAGATAACCTCTGGAGTACAGGATCTTAGAACCAGTTTACATTATTCATTTTTGTACTCAGGAATCTCTAGCCTTTGGATTTAAATGGTAAGATTCACACATGACAACATTCATAAATGGTGAATGTGTTCCATGTGCATTATTAGTCTCACAGGCAACTTTAGGTAAAGTTTCGTTTTTATCACAGGGAAGCCCAGCTATTTAAATGCACAGTTCATGTGTTGGAATATTTATTTCACCATTTGAGCCCAATTCTTTGGGGAGTTGTTTGTACATCTCGCCACTGATGTGCTTCTGTTCTTTTTCCTTAATGCTGACTGATTTTGTCCGGATTGTCGTTTAATTTTGGTACTTTTATCCATACAAAATAATTACTCCTGTTATATTAATAATTATTTTACATATATAAAAGCACCAAAATTAAACTACAGCCCCCACAAAATCAGTCAACATATTTATTTATTTATTTTTAAAAAAGTAGAAGCACATCACTACCAAAACACACGAACATAAAAGCCTAAATTTATACTTCCTTGACTTCAGTTAGCTATTCCAATTTGTCTATTTAACTTAAGAGGACACCAATTTGGCTTTCCCATTTGGCTCACTCAGTTCATGGGGGAACACCCGACTATAAATTTTGCACCTGAGTTTTAAAAGCACCGTTTGGGTTTTATTATTGGCAAGATGCGCAAGGCCCGATTCAAACATAAAAGCAGAAGCCAGAGCTACAGATCACTCATGCATCTTTATTTGTCCCAGTTTGTATATAATTTATAAACTGGGTCTGAGGGCACGCAGTTGTAGATCTTTCCATGTGAAAGGTAGAATTGCTAAACAGTGTGTATGTGTTTTGCTATTACCGCATTTGACCAGGTGATCTGCTTTTGACAAAAATTGCAGGTAGCTGAGAAATAAAATCCCTGGACAGTATGTGATTTTTAGGGCATGCCTATAATGCCCTAAAGCACATATTTTCACACCTGGGGGGGGGGGAATCAAAGTAAATTAGCTATTGCTTCATTTGACATAGATGACTTATGCCAGAAGAAGTTGCAATTTCAAAGTGGAAAGAGTAGGGTTGTGGGGTACTCCATGGAAAGTGTCACCTATTTATTGAAACCCTTAGCCTCCCTCAGAATTCCTCAGATGCTTCATTTACTGAGAAAGCCCTCCCAAATTCACTTTGAATTTTGTTTGATGGCAGCTCTAGGAAAAAGGCCACACAGTTAAGAACACTGGGCCAGAAACTCCACTGGTATAAATCACCTTCATTCCTTTGAAGCCCTCACAATTCATATCACTTGGCCTGAGAACACAGTTGTTGGGAAAAGGAGAGCCCCCTCATCTGTTCACATGCCTCTAAAACCATGAAGGACCTTCAGAATTTCCCGGAAAACCACAGACTATGGTTAACAGCTTGTTTGGAAGAGGAAAAAAAAAACTATGGAAAACATGTTGGGTTTGAATGTGTTGTTCGGTGGGGACAACTGTTTGTTCTGTTCCAGAGCTGGGACTTGGGGGGATCAGATGAGAACCAGAATTGAACTGAATTTTCAAACTGCCCTGTTAAACCCTTGTTTAAAATTAATGTGCCAGTACTCCTGATTCCCAAATCTCATATCATGACCTTTCAGCCTGGCCTAAGAAGCAGGTTGGAAAATAACCTAGAAGAGGAGACTGGTCCCACAAATAATGAAATCAGTCTCTGCGAAAGGCAAATCTATGTGTCTTTCATGCGCCAGAAAAGCGAGTGAGCCAGTATAATATTATTTCATCCACACCAAGATTTTGAAGTGTCTGGTGGTTTGGGGTGCCTCTCAGTCTGAGTGTCCAACTTAAGATGCCTTCAGGGGGCCTCGGTTTGTGCCATTAAGGAAACCGAGCCTTTTGGAGATGTCTTAGCTGTCAGCTCAAAACCTGAGTCACCTGAAACAATTTGAAAATCTTGGTAGCTTCCTTGCAATAGTCCAGTCAGAATCCCACCTGCCCGCAAGGCCCTGTCAAATGCATGCTCTCAACAAATGCTGCCTTTCAAACAGTAGCAAATTGGAACAATCATAATTATAATGGGCTCCTGTGGCTATTGCCCCAAGTCCTGTGCTCTGCTCAGGCCGCATCCGCAAAGGCCTGACCTTCAATATGTTCCAGCATTTTGCCATGTAGTTCTAATCCTAGCGGAGGAGATGGATATGCCCTGTTTTCCACCTGGATTACCAGACTGTTACCACAGCAGAGAGAACAACTACTTTCTAAACATGTGGACAATCTCTGGTGACTCTGGAACTCTTCCCTTACTCAGCAAGGATAACATGGCCAGAACAACCCTCAAGAATAGCTAGATCATGAGACTGGCCACTTTTAGTCGTATACCTGACTGGACTTAAATGGCTAACAACAAAAAGGTGGACTTCTTCACATCTCCCTTTTGAAAGATAACGTACTCACTGAATCTCAGGACACCTTGTTGCTTGTCATCCGGTGGACAGCTCTGAATATCTGTAACAATATGTGTGTCTGTTGTGTTACATTGTAATTGTTTTTCTTTCTTTTAAAATAAATGTTTATTTATAAAATAAAATAAAATCCCTCACTCAATGGGGAAAAAAAAGAGATATACATCAAGAATTCACCGGCTCTTGCTTTTTATTCCTCGCTCTTCATTCTGTAACATGGTAATTATTATCAAGGATTATGATGCCATGCTGCTGCTGGAAAGGGGATAAATAACAAGAGCGGATGAAAACGTTATGCAAAGAATTCTTAAGGATGGATGTGAGGACTCTGTGATGTCTCCTCGAGAGTAACCAGCCAGACCACGTCGTCTGCTAAACTAATTGCTCTATTTTGCAAAGTATACATCAGAGCTCTCAAAGTTCATGACCGCTTGAGTCAGTTCCAGATTCCGGGAGTGGCCTTTCACGGCTCCGCCCCCAACATAAGAGCTTTGGGAAACCGAAGCGCTTTCTTGCTTCCTTCCGCTTTCTCCCCCTGGACAGCTGTGGAGTAGCGCTGGGCGCCCTCCCCAGATCCCCCTCTTCTCCAGCTGGTGGATCTGGGTCTTTGACAACCTCCCAGAGCCCTTGTCTTTCCCTGTGCGCCTGCACTTCCTCTTTCCCTTCAGCTGGTGGTTCTGGGTCCCTGGCAGCCTCCCAAAGCCCTCCCTCGTCTCCACCGCTGCTTCCTTCCTGGCTTTCCTGCGATTCGCTTTCCGACCTGATCTCTCTTCTCCCTCTCCAGCTCGTTTCCCCTGTCAGCTCGGCTCTGGGGACGGGCCAGTCCCTGACAATGGGTGAGCCTCAAAACTATTCCTCACTCTGTGGGCAACCTTGGTGATTTGAGGGAGTTACCCTTCCAAGGTTAGGGCTCCCCATATTCCACTTTTGTAACTTGCGTGTCATGTCAATTGCTAGTTATGGAAACCACATTCGAAACACTACCAAACCCTTTGTCACGTAAATACAAAACTGATAACAACACAAACAATGTAACAGGTATCTGAAGAAGTGTGCATGCACACGAAAGCTCATACCAAGAACAAACTTAGTTGGTCTCTAAGGTGCTACTGGAAGGAATTTTTTTATTTTGTTTTGACTACAGCAGAACAACATGGCTACCTACCTGTAAATGTAACAGGCTGTATGTAACTATATAAATTCGTTTTAAATGGGATTCAACATATCATATTAAAATATATGGCTCTATAGACCAACTTACCATATAAACGAAACATATAAGTCCAGCAGATAGATCAGGAAATACAATCTATTCAGTTCTTATATTGGCAATATCCACGGTGTGGAATTCTTATATCGATCTTGTAGTGTTCCATGTGAAGATGCTTTTAAGAATTCTAGTGTTCCTTGTATGCAGGTATCAGGTGAAAAACATGGGAGAACTGAATAGATTGTATTTCCTGATCTATCTGCTGGACTTAAATGTTTCATTTATATGATAAGTTGATCTATAGAACCATATATTTTGATATGATATGTTGAATCGCATTTAAAAAGAATTTATATAGTTACATACAGCCTGTTACGTTGTTTGTGTTGTTATCAGTTATGGAAACCAGACAAGTTGAATTGCTGGGGAGCCATGTTCCGTTGGCTGGGGAAACAGCCAGCGGAACATGGTTCCATATCTGCTAAATGCACTTACAGGTCGGTAGCTGTGTTGGTCTGTCATAGTCAAAACAAAATAAAAAATAAAAAAATTCCTTCCAGTAGCACCTTAGAGACCAACTAAGTTTGTTCTTGGTATGAGCTTTCGTGTGCATGCACACTTCTTCAGATACACTGAGACAGAAGTCACCAGACCCTTATATATAGTGAGAGGGTGGGAGGGGTATTACTCAGAAGGGTGGTGGGAATGGGTGATAGGCTGATAGCTGTGGTAAACCTGTTGACGACTCATTATACATGACAAAGCTATTTTTAACCTCACCCTTGCTTTTTCCTGTAAGACTAATTGCAGTCGTTAACAGTCGTCAACAGGTTCACCACAGCCTATCAGCCTATTACCCATTCCCACCAGCCTTCTGAGTAATACCCCTCCCACCCTCTCACTATATATAAGGGTCTGGTGACTTCTGTTTCAGTGTATCTGAAGAAGTGTGCATGCACACGAAAGCTCATACCAAGAACAAACTTAGTTGGTCTCTAAGGTGCTACTGGAAGGATTTTTTTTTATGCTAAATGCACGTGCAGCTAGCCCTTTCCTGGGGGTGGAAGGCTGCTCCTCTCAGGTCTTGAAACCAGTAGCTTGCCTTAGCTTGTAAAGTTTAGCCTTGATGAAGGGTGAGTGGGAAGGTCATCCTTCAATATCAGCTGAGGTACGATTTTGCTGCTTTTCTATGCCCACCTGTGAGTGCATACCATGGATTTCTGTGGAGTTTTGTTGGTTTCCTTGAGATGGATAGCTTCAAATTTTACTTCTGCTATGTATTCCACTATGTATATAGTGGAAGTTACCGTACTCTTCCACCACTTACCCCCACACCTACAATATGATAAGGATCATTGAGATAACTTATGAATACTGTTTCCTATTCCAAATCGCTCCTCCCCAATGCTGCTTTAAAGCAAGAACACAGGGTTATCTCTCTCTCAACTTTTGCATGCAACCCTTAATGGCTAAATAAATAAGGCCTAGCTGTATATATTACAATAAATGCTTCATCCTGGTCCAGTCTAGTTGCAGGATACTTTAACATTCCTTTTATCCAGGAAGGTAGCAGAAAGTACACTAGCTCCTACTTTTTCTAATTCAAGTCTTTGGATTATTTCGTTGTACTTTGTTTTTCAGTTTTTAAGGGCACATGGGTGGATCACTGCTTGCTCACTTTGTACCACACAGTGGGGGTGGAACATAACACGAGGCAGAGGGGTAGGTCTGATGTTGCCCTGGAACATTCTGCTACCTTCCTTTCCCCTCAGCTTATTATGGGACTTCTTCAGCACTTTGGACCCCATGTTGCATGACCAGGTTTTATCCAATCCATTGTGCCACTAGAGCAAACACAGAAACTTAATATGTGATATATTTCTCCCTAGCAACCAATAAGTAACATATTTTTCCCTCCCTACTGTACCAAACAAACAACCGGTCTCAGTAATATATTTTTTTAACCAGTTCTAAAGCAATTGGACAATATCTTCTTCCTCTTTTGGACCCCAAATACAGAAATATACATATCCCAGTGTATATCTTCTCTAAACATGTTGTGGGTATTGTTTGAAACCTCAAAGCAATAAGTGCTTCATCATTGCACCAACAGATAATTAAAAAGAAGAAGAGTTGAAGACAATCGGTTCCAACAGAGTAGTTATATGGTGAGAATTTCATAGTTTGAAGGTAACATTTAATTAACAAAAAGCCCCTCTATTTTAAGCTGTAGGAGTAATAACTTTAAGAACATGAGGAAATAATTCATACTTAGAAGAGCTTCATGTTTCTTAGCCCAATTTTATATAGATCTATTAGACGTTTGCTATAAAAAAAAGAGAGGGGGGGGGTGGAGGAAACACATTTTTGGGCAACCTTATTATCTGGTATATGATGTAACTTTGTACTTGAAGCAAGAAAATATGAAACTGGGGCAATATGGAAGAAACCCCAGGCTCCAATCTCATCATAGCAACAGGAGTGCCATGAGGTAGGTTTTTAACGCAACCTAAAAATTACAATTTTTTGGTAGTTTCCAGTTTAGCATTTGCCTACCCCCACCCTTCTGTACCATATAGCACTCATGGGATGACTCCCCCCAAAGAAGTCCTTAAGAGCAGATGGTTCTAAATTACCTTCTGTTGAGCAGGCAAAGTTTAATGTGGCCTTAGTCACTTGCCCTGCCCATGTACGGAAGCCAAGGTTATCATTTTCTAAGAAGTTGAGAATGAGGAATCCAGTCTGGTGCAGAGTTGCCAGAACAATCGCCCAATTTTCAGCTGTAACACACACACACACAGCTTTGCAAGAGTATTATTGGCTGAGCCATTTTCAGGACTCAGTAGAAACCGGATTGAGAATAGTTAGTAGTTAATGTTATTGCGTGTCGAGGTCCCAAACCACCCCTCAAATGAAACACACTTCAGACAGAAATTTAAGTTTAAAGTTTTTGGCATGATTTTAGCCACAACTTTATTAAAATACAAAATATGTGAGTGGTTGCTTAGGCATTGGTTAAGACTATCTGTCCTGCTGGGGACAGAACTGACATTTGTCAGTAAAGGGGAAACACTTTGGGGAGAGAATGGGAGCCTGACTCTCGCCTCTCCCCAAATGATCCCAGGGGATCTTGCGTGGCTCTGGCCCCCGACCGGGGGATACGGACAAAAGCATGGCGAGCCCCTGGAATCCTTTAACGGAATTCCCCGCGCAGCAGCAGCATTGGAGGGGCAGCCACAGCCAATCTTTACCCCTCCACCAACGAACACAATAACCAATGCCTAACCGCCAACCTTACAAGTTGTGACTAATTGCTACGCAGTAGGCGAAAACCAAATGGCACCAGCCAATCAGCCAAATGGAAAAAAATCCTACCAGGCCCCTGCCCCCAAAGCAGACGACCCTATGACAGGCATAGCAAGGTCAAACTCAGAGGCCTAATAAAGGGAAGGGCGGGGAGGGAGATCCGATGCACACAGCAAAGAGGAATATCACGCTGCAAGCCAAGCAATATATAGTCACTGGGCTGTCCATCAACAAATTGCAACATAGAAATCTCCCCAACAATACCCAGGACCCAATCACAGCAGTGGCCATCTATATGATCCCGCCCAGTAACAGAGGGGTGACTTGCTGCCCCCCACCGCAACACGTGCTCTCCATGAAGGAGAACCCGCTCTATAAAACCCCAGCGTTCACAGGCGTGAAGCTGCTGGTGTTATTTCCTGATGCTTCACCTGAGGCTTGTGCGAAACCAAAACCTGTACTATATCCAAATGAAGGGCTTACCCCAAACAGACATGTTCTAGAAGTCAGACAATGAGATTTTGATATGGAGGATTTTGCCTGAGATGTGTTAAAAGAATTCAGCACATCATATGCTTAAAAAGTTCAGAAGCAGCCTGATTATATTGTGATTTTATCTATTACTTAACTTTCTGGCATTTCAATGGATGCTTGAGGCTTCTTGGAGGTTTCACCTGAAATAGTCCCTTGGTGTAGTTTTGTGTCACTGATTCAGTTACACATTTGCACCCTTGAAGGTTCCTGGGATATCCTGACCATGGAAAATGTGAAGCCAGTTTTTCAGGAACCTGAGGCTGTCTGACCTGAGCTGTGGTAGCTTCCTATGTTCAGGCTCCGAAAATTTCAAAATAAGGAAGTGGCTGGGAAAAGGGAATTGATCTTTGAGGGAAAGTGTGTGTTTCCAAAAAAAGGGGGGAAAGGACACTTTAAAATGCCTTATGGTGGAATGCACTTCCAGTCTTACTCCCCCAAAGCTAACAAAAGTGGCATCTTCTGTCAGATGCTGCAACCCTGTTCTTTAAGATTAGCTAGGAACGGTGCCCATTACTGCTCTCTAGACCTGGGTACATCATCACCCTCCTCCTGACACAGAGGCATAGGCGTGTGGCCGTCTTCCTGCAGCAGCTGACATGGGATGGAGCAGACAGAGTCCACCTACTGAATTCAGTGCTCCAGTCCTTGCCTTTCACAACAACAGGAAAAGAAAAGATGAACCGGGTAACCCCCCCCCCCCTGTGTACATTGCTCCTCTTACTTGTGCCACAGTTCCATACACAACTCAGTCGCTCTGTTCCCCATTCATGAGGGGAGCAGGCCGAGAAGCCATGCTCAAAATGGGCAAGTAGCCATTCAGCCTCCCTTCCTACAGCTTGAAAGAAAGAAACAAGACTATACAATTAGCAGAATCGAGTGGCAAAGCTTTCCCTGGCTTGAACCCACAAAAACTCTACCTAGCAGGGGACAGAGGATAGTCTGTAATGGAGGCATTCCAGAATGACCGCTCCCCACATCAAATGGGGGGTGACTTGTGTGTGGTCTCGCGCAGCCCCCTGGATCCCAGTGCGGCTCCTGGTAGTTTGGGCTGGCTTCGTCCTCCCCAGGCTGGATACCTGGGGTCTCTGCCTACCTCAGTCAACCGCCTAATCCCGCCTGGGGAGGTGTTGCCAGGGGATTGGCCAGGTAAGGGGAGGGACCACCCTGCCCACACAATAGAAGGTGTAGCTTACCTGTGAAGCGGCAGGAGACAGCTTGTTCCTTTTATCCACAGGCTCCATCAGCCAATGGGCTATATGAAAACTTGGCCATTTGATCCTATTGATGGTATAATATAGCCTACAATAAGAGCAGCAATACAATAAGAGCTGCGCTGGAATTTTCTGTTGGAAGGGAAGAGAAGGATTCTCACTCCAAATAATCCTTGCATTTAATGCAGGCTTCCTCAAACTCTGCCCTCCAGATGTTTTTGGCCTACAACTCCCATGATCCCTAGCTAGGAGGACCAGTGGTCAGGGATGATGGGAATTGTAGTCTCAAAACATCTGGAGGGCTGAGTGTGAGGAAGCCTGATTTAATGTGAAACACTTTAAATGGTATGGCTTAAAAGCAAATGGATGTAGACCAGTGTTGGCTAACCTTGGCATTCCAGATGTTTTGGGACTACAACTCCCATCTTCCCTGACCACTGGTCCTGTTAGCTAGGCATGATGGGAGTTGTAGTTCCAAAACATCTGGAGGGCCAAGGTTAGCCACCACTGATGTAGACAATGAAGATATATATCTATATACACCTGGGTAATTGTCGAGAGCACCCACCTTCCTGCTGAATCTACCCTTTGGAATCAATGTCTGCTTTCTTCATGCAGGGATTTGAGGAGTCTTGGAGTCACTCTGGTTGGGCACCAGAAGAAGATAATGAACAGCCTTCAAGAAATGAAGGTCCAGCTGCTAAATGGGATGGTGCCATTGTAACTTTTAAAAATTATTTATTTTTTAGTATGTCACTTCTTCAAGTGATCGACCTTGCACTTTGTAAACATAGAGACCTGACATTTATTTTGACAACAACAACAACAAACAACAAAATGAAAGTCAGTGCTTCCTTTAATGCAACAGGAAGATACACTGGCCTCAACCACTTAATTTATAATCAGTATTAGAACCTAACTTTCTTTATGAAGTTAATACAATGTGCGTAAAAAGTGGAAATGGGTACCGTATGTGGCATATACGAAGTTAACCATTTTCTTCTGCTTTGACGGCAACAAAAACCTTTCCACCACACCTTGTCTGTACATGGAGAATATATCTGAGTACGTATACATTGCACCTTTAAAAAACTGCAAAAGGCAGCCCATGTTAATACTTCCAAGGACTTACTTGAATTGAAACATTTTACAGCCATTTGAGGGCTCCTGAAAGCTGCAGTTCACCGAAGTTTGCTTCAAGTCTTAAGCATCGGCGGAAGAATATTGAAGAGCAATATTAGACTATTTCTTGGCAGAGATTTCTGGTTTTGTACATTTTAAAGGATGATGCTGTCGCACAGCAATTAAGCCGTAGAATCGTTGTGCAAACATTTCCAATGTTCAATGCAATACAGGGTGTGTTTTCCTTCCTCCTTTTCTTAACAGATTTCCTTTTTGTAGCTGGGAATTTGACCCACAATCGGTAAAATGTATATAGGTAATATTGTCCAGTTTACTGCACACCCCAGATATGGGGCTTCATCTTTTTCATGCTATCTATTTGCTTTTGTTTTTACTGCTGTTTGGTTATGATGCAGGTAACGTTACGCCATAGCACAGAATTTGGAATTGGATCCTGAGGAATCTGCTTGCATTTGCTGGGTTCGGGGAGCAGGTTTCTGGCACTTGTGTTGTAGATATATCCTTGGAAGCTGGAAGCATGTGGACAATTCATTGCGAAATCTCATAAGATGGGAGGTGTAGCTACACACAATTTCAGGAAGGGAGGTGGGGTTCTCTTCCTACCTTCTTCTGGCTTCCTGAAGCAGAATCCACTGCGCACGTTCTGCCGGTGCACAGCATTTACAGAGGCTGCTGAATTATAAATACTGGGCACAGAATATTTTAAGCACAGGGCACACACAGCTCCAGTAATACCGGAAAAATTCTGTCCACTGTGGTAGGGAGTATTTAAATGATTATATTGTTGTTATATTGCTTTTTAAAAAATGGATTTTAAGCGAATACCGGTCAGGCCAAGACCCTTTCCTCCAGTAGTACAATCTGGGAAAATTGCTTTGCCTAGATCTGGGAATTCACTCTGTCTCACGTGGCTCTGGAAAATGCAATGACTTCGTAATGGCCATTAATCAGCTGCCAAGAATTGGCCGGTCTTCCTTCTGGATTCCTTGTTGCCTCTTGCAACTGACTGTTACCACCCTGAGCACTTGGGATGGGCCCAAGAAGAAAAAAAAGTATTATTGTTGGTAAAGGTCAGCAAACTGCTTCCAGAGTAAATAATACATATTGAGTGTATTTCACCTCCCCATACTTAGATCTAGTATATCTTCCAACTTGCTGCTGAATATTTAGGATAAGGAAAATTGTTTTGTTTTGTTTTTCTTCTGTGAGCTAAGGCAACTGATTCAGCAACATAGAAAAATGGGGTTGTACATGGAATAATTCTTTGCACCTTTGGGAATATATTCTGCCAAAAGAGCCAGCCCCGTTTTAGGAGACAAATGGCTGAAAGGGAGAAGTTGTCATGAAGATTGTCTCATCCAGCCCCTTTTCCTACCAGAATCTCCTCTGCAATGAAACTGGAGAAGGGATTTGGCTGGCCTTTGTCCTTTGGTCTTCGGCCTGTATTCAAAAATGGCAGTGGCAAACCCCCAGGCTGGCAATAGTAGCAATATCAGTGTCGCCATTCGTATTTATTTATTTGCTTGTTTATTTATTAAGCTCGGCTCCCCTCTGGCTCAAGAAAAGCACGTGGGGAAGCTTGCATGAAATCGTAAAATGCAATCAAATACCCTTTCATATGGTGAAAATGGCATTCACCAACCTGGTGCCCTCCTGATAGTTTTGGACTGTGCAAGCTGCAGGTTGAGGGACCCGGGTGGCGCTGTGGGTTAAACCACAGAGCCTAGGGCTTGCTGATCAGAAGGTCGGCGGTTCGAATCCCTGCGACGGGGTGAGCTCCCATTGCTCGGTCCCTGCTCCTGCCAACCTAGCAGTTCGAAAGCACATCAAAGTGCAAGTAGATAAATAGGAACCACTCTGATGGGAAGGTAAACGGCGTTTCCGTGCGCTGCTCTGGTTCGCCAGAAGCGGCTTAGTCATGCTGGCCACATGACCTGGAAGCTGTACGCCAGCTCTCGGCCAATAAAGCGAGATGAGCATCGCAACCCCAGAGTCGGACACGACTGGACCTAATGGTCAGGGATCCCTTTACCTTTACCTAGCTGCAGGTTGGTGAAAGCTGGACTGAAAACCTTTTTTAAAAAAAGGCACAAAGAAAGAGAGAGAGAGATGGTCACCAAGTAGCATTATGAAATGGCAACAGGGACTGCACAAGTTCTGCCAGCGGTTGGGGGGTTGCCATTACTGAGTGCTCCGCTAAATGATTAAAAACACTTAAAAAAAACACCGACCTGCAAGTTAAAAGAGGGAGATGGAGGAAGGCACAGAGACCACAGGAGTAGCTTGTCCAGCTTCCCGTGTAGCAGGAAAATGCATTCTAAGTGGCACCATCCACACTATATTTTTAAAGCACTATCATACCACTTTAAACAGCCATGGCTCCTCCCAGAGACTCATGGGAACTGTAGTTAGTTAAAGTTGCTGAGAGTTGTTAGGAGATTGTCTATTCCCCCTCAGAAAGCTACAATTCCCAGTGTTAAACCACTCCGGAAATTGCATCTCTGTGATGGGAATACAGTATACATATTCATGAGATCAGGGCACTTGTGAGCAAAACTGACACCAAAAATCGTGTGCGTTCGACATGGAATAGAGAGGTTTAAACAAAGCCAGAAATATCATGAGGTAGAAATTGTCTTGCCTAGAACCGGCCCTGAAAAATCCAGCAACTTCAAAATGGCCACAACGGCTGTCATGTCTTGAGAACGAGAGCATTCTCTCTAGGTTTGATTTTGCCCCCTGAGACACATTCTTATCCACCATGAGAACTTGGGGTTGGTTGGACTATAAGTGAATAAAGAAAGCCATAAAGAATACGTTACAAAATCGAAAGGAGAGGCCTTCCATTTTGTATGTTTGGGGTAAACTCCAGTGGAGAAAGTTCTGCGATTCCTAAAGTCACATTTGTGGCAGGCTAGGCATTCAGACGAATTGTGCATGACTTATTGGCACTCTTTATAGTTTATTTAGTCTATAGTTTATTGCTATAAGCCAATGCCATTAACTGTAGGAACAGGCAGGCTTGTGGTATCATAATGTATGGGATCATCTGGAGCAATCATGTGTCATGGTCTCCTTCCATGGATATCCCAATCACAGGAATTGCTCCAAGACTCATCCAATGGCCAAACAGTGCAGAAAGGAGGTTCCCAGTGGAATACTGTCATGGGAAAGAACCATACTTAGAGTCACAGAATCACAGAGTTAGAAGGGACCATGAGGGCCATTTAGTCCAACCCCCTGTAATGCAGGAATCTTTTGCCCAATGTGCGGCTCGAACTCACGGCCCTGAGATTAAGAGTCTCATGCTCGGTTCTTCCTTTTTGAACTCTTACTTTGACATAGAGTAATAGGATAGAGCTAACTTTTTCAGCAGGGGGCGGTCCACTGTCCCTCAGACCTTGTGGGGGGAGGCAAACTATATTTTGAAAATAAAAATAAAAATGAATGAATTCCTATGTCCCACAAATAACCCAGAGATGCATTTTAAATAAAAGCACACATTCTACTCATGTAAAAACACCAGGCAGGCCCCACAAATAACCCAGAGATGCATTTTAAATAAAAGGACACATTCTACTCGTGTAAAAACACCAAGCAGGCCCCACAAATAACCCAGAAATGCATGTTAAATAAAAGCACACATTCTACTCATGTAAAAACACCAAGCAGGCCCCACAAATAACCCAGAGATGCATTTTAAATAAAAGCACACATTCTACTCATGTAAAAACACCAAGCAGGCCCCACAAATAACCCAGAGATGCATGTTAAATAAAAGCACACATTCTACTCATGTAAAAACATGCTGATTCCCGGACCGTCTGCAGGCCGGATTTAGAAGGCGATTGGGCCAGATCCGGCCCCCGGGCCTTAGTTTGCCTACCCATGATCTATACTATAACAAATCCCATATCACTTCAATAACACCCTTAATCCCCCCATTTTTATGCAATCCTAATCAATATAACTGGGAGTCTCACAGAAATCAGTGTGGCTAGCCTCTAAGTGTGATCCAAATGTGTGTAACTCAGATGTTAATTTTAAAAAAAGAATTGACAGATCCTCTCAAATCTGTTGTTTTATTAATTACAGTGGGACCTTGGGTTAAGAACTTAATTCGTTCTGGAGGTCCGTTCTTAACCTGAAACTGTTCTTAACCTGAGGTACCATTTTAGCTAATGGGGCCTCCCTCTGCCGCCGTGCTGCCACCGCGCGATTTCTGTTCTCATCCTGAAGCAAAGTTCTTAACTCGAGGTACTATTTCTGGGTTAGCAGAGTCTGTAACCTGAAGTGTCTGTAACCCGAGGTACCACTGTATTTCAGAATAATTACACATTATTTATCAAATATTCGGAATAATCAGATCAATATACCAGACCTTTCTTGAAGGTGAAGTAGGAAATACGATGTATTTAGGTCCCTATGGGTAGTTGAGGTCAACATGATCCACTCATACCCAATCTATACACGAGCCGAGATTCCCCCGACCAATCGCAATGGCGCTCAACCGGAAGTCTGGGTATGTGTGAATCATGATGACATCATTACTACCCATAAGACCTAAATTCATGGTGTTTCCTATAGTTCCACCTGCAGCATTTTGTACAATTTATCAGGAAGCTGGGCTGTGGGAGATGTCACTGCAGGGGTTGAAAGCTATTCTGATCTGTTTCTAGTTGATCTAAAATTTTGCCCTGCCTATTTCAGAGTTTGTTACATGTCTAAAATGGAGATGGGGAGTTACAGTAATTTGGGATTTTTTTGGAATGTTTGCCTAGATGGCACACACTATTACATTTCTGTTTTCTTTTTGAGCTTGGGATAGAAGACTCCCATCCAAAATATTCCCTTTCAAGAATAGTCAGTGGCTGCTTAGGATGATTATCGATGGCCGTGGCCAGAAATAGGGGGACCTTGACAGCAAATCAAATGCCTGGGAGAATGGGGCATAGCTGTCAACGCTCCCTTTTTTTGCGGGAAACTCCCTTATTCCAATGCCGTTTCCCGCTGCTATCCCGGATTGTTGATATCCCTTAAATTTCCTGGATTTCAAAGGAAGCAGCTCCTCTCCCTCCCTGCTGGCCAGGGAAGCTCCTCAGCTGCGTTGCTCGGCTGCCAATAAGGAGTCTGAGACCGACTGGGGGCGGAGCTTGCATGCCTTGTGCAGCCAGACCCTCACGCCCAACCAAACAGCCAGCCTGCCTGCCGTCTATGCGCTCGCTCTTTCGCTCACCCGTTTGCGCGCAGCCTCTGGAGCGCAGGGTGGCGAGGCTACTTGGTGCCATTGCACCGCCCTCGCGGCATCCCTTATTTTCAGATCCGAAAGTTAGGAAAAATCCCTTATTTTCAAATCCGAAAGTTGACAGCTATGGAATGGGGAGGGGCCTTCTCTTCTCTCCTCCATCTGCCATTGCTTGGCAAGGTGCCAAGCTCATCTATAAACATGAGAAAATGGTCAGGGGAAGGAAGGCAAGGAGACCTATGTGGTCGGCTTTCATGGCAGACAACCCAGCAAGCAGGGGAAGCCTGACAAATTCTGGCCACGCGGTTTCGTGTCTTTCATGTTTAATTCTGTTAGTTGGTGAGCCAGAAAGAGAATTTAGAAATGATGGAACACAGAGACAGAACCATTTCAGCACAAAGCAGATTTTTTTCAAGGAATAAAAAACATTATTGGAGCTGTCACGAGACCTGTTTGGAGATTATTCGTACCTTCTTGCTTGCGGTTGTTTGTAAAATAATTCACAGAAAAGTAGTTGCCACAGTTTATTCTAGATCCTTTTCTTTCTTGGTCCACTTGGAGATGATTTCACTAATACATTAACCTTGGCGCTTTTCTCTCTGATCTCTACCAGTATCCTGTTAACTGTTGGAAAGCAATAGGTCTCATTGCAAAATACCTTTCTGCCCCCTAGCAAATTCTTGCTTGCTTGCTTCCACACGCAAAATGTTATACTTTGCTCAAATGCACATTGTTAGGATTTTATCCCACTGAAATGTGAGAATTATTTCCCCCCTACAGAGGAATGCTTTCTACCCATTTTTGTCAGCTTTCTGCAGCTAACAAATAGGAAAGGAATGACATTGAAACACTTTGCATCTAGAATCATAGAGTTGGAAGAGACCACAAGGGCCATCCAGTCCAACCCCCTGCCAAGCAGGAAACACCATCAAAGCATTCCTGACAGGCGGCTGTTTTCTGTTTTCTGTCACTGTTTTCTTCAAACAGTTAAAGTATTTTTATTTTTTTAAAACTACTTTTAAGTACCGGTAGACACTTCATATCAACAGACAATCAGCATATTCCACCCAAAGTTAAGTACTTTGAGTCTCACTGAAGGTAATGGGGGAGACACAAAATAGGATTTAAACAAGCTTAACTGTGGCTGCATCACACCCAGTAATTTGCGTGTTTAGACCTTTAACCTCCCCCTTAAATAAATTCAGACAAGACTCAAATTTTTGGTTTGGTTTTTGGCAGAATTTAGGCCACAACTTTATTGATTACAGCAAGTGAGTGGTTGCATAGGCTCTGGTTCGACTAGCTCCCTACCCCCTTGCAGGTAGCGCTGACCCAGGGCACCAGCATAGGTCAGCCTAGGGTGAACACCTGGAACAGCGGAAAGCCAGGGTCAGGCTAGTCCACCACCCACTAGTCCACCACCCAGATGTCCCCCTGGACTCAGGCATGGGCACAACCCCCTCACAGGGTTGACCAAACCATTGAGTCCCTAGATTCCTTTAATGGAATACCCCACACATAGGGATGGCTAGAGCATTCTCCCATCCCTATCACTTGAACCAGAGCCTATCCGCAACCTTACAAGTTGTGACGATTTGCTACGCGACAGGCGAAACCCAAATGGCAACAGCCAATTGGCCAAGTGGGGAAAATTCCTGGTGTGCCCCTGTCCTAAAAACAGATGACACATGACGGCATAGCAAGGTCAAGCTCAAGCCCTAAATATAGGGAGAGGTGGGCAGGTGTTCCGATGCACTGGCCCAAAGAGGAAGCTCAGGTGCATGGGCTTATGTAGGTCCCTCGATCTGTTTAGCTAGCTTCCCATTGGTCTGATTACACCCAGCATCGAGGGACCTACCAATAGGGTGTTGTGGCTGTCAAAGCGTTCCCACCCACAACACAAGGGTTTGGTTGCCAGGTCACACCGCAACACATGCCCTCTTTGAGGGAGTACCCGATTTACGAGAGGATGCATGTTCAAATTATCAGAGATCCATCACAGTGCATGTCTTGTGAATAAGGAACGTCTGCATCAGAAATTCTGGCACACATCACATGTTGAAACTTTTCTTGGACTCATAATGCAAGCCGGGGGGGGGAGGTGTTACATAATTTGCTGCAATCCTATGCTCACTTATCTAGGAATTATCTAGGAGTTAAATTTCTGGGTAAATTGGACTGGCTGTAGTTTTTGAGTATGTGTGTGCATGCATTTTTTCTGAAAAGTGCCCCCCCCCCGAAGTGTTACATTCCAGGAGTAATTTTACAGTAATGACAAGCTCTTTGCCTGCGGTGATAACCATGGAAGGATGAGTATATTCTACTAGACCACCTTGCTGCGGATATATTTTCTCGGAAGATGTCTCCACAGAACCCTCTCGCCATGTTCAAATTACAAGCTTAAGCATTGTAATTGACTCTGGGAGGCAATCGCAGATACAATCCTGTGGTATTTCCCCGTAAACCACTCTGTACCGAGTCCCGAAAGCACTGTTTAACTTGGTCAAGTTTCAAAGACACTTTGGGAATGCAATGGTACCTTGGATTTTCAAACGTAATCCATTCGAGAAGACTGTTCAAGTTCCAAAACGTTTGGAAACCAAAAACTCAGTATGGAAGCCTCAATATGGAAAACTCAATACGGAAACCGCATGGCATGTTCAATTTCCGAGGCATGTTGGAAAACCGAAGCATTTACTTCCAGGTTTACAGCGTTTGAAAACCAAAATGTTCGTCAACAGAGACGTTTGAAAACCGAGGTACCGCTGTATTTTTTGTGGGGCAGTTTCTGAGGTTAAATATTTGCAAAAGGTGTGTGTGTGTGTGTGTGTGTGTGTGTGTGTGTGTGGCAGGGTGGATTTGATTTAAATCAAATTGATTTAAATCACGATTTAAATCACGATTTAAATCACTAGTCAGTAAGGCTTGATTTAAATCACTAGTCAGTAAGAATTGCTTACCTTGAGGTAAGAGGCAACAAGTAGCAGAACAACACTGGAGGGGCAAGCAGGAGTATAGCTGCTCTTCTTCTAGTTTAAGAATTCCACAGAATTGTGCTTCCTGGGGCCAGAAAATTGTGCTTTTCTGAAGCCAAAAGCTAGCCATCTATCTATAAAACGAAGAACTGCTGGGATTCTGCCTGGCAATGACATTTTTTTTCAGAGTTGCTGTTTACTAAGGAGAGCAGGTTTTTTTTCAAGTGGAACTTGGAAGTTTTGACATGCTCCAGGCAGTTTGTCTTTCTGAGATGCACTAACAGTTGCATACCTGGGTAACTTTCCAAGTAAAGAAGCTCATTTCTCTTCCACCCTCTATGAGTGTTCCATGGATCTTATTTTACAAGATCCTTATGCATCCTTGGGATATTGTTCTTAAGAGTGACTTTTTAAAACTAAGTTTTATTTATTCTTTTTTTTGATGATTAACAATAAACAAAGGTTACAAAGTAGTAGATATCCTGTAATGAGTATAACTTGTAGCGAGGTCTCATGGCTGAGAAATTTCAAATACATTGACCACTGTGGTTCCAAGTTTATATGTGAAATACGTTAATAATATTCTCAGAATAAATTTTAAGTTAGTCCTTAGCTCATTGCTAGGCGGGTCAAGAAAGATTCTGCCATTGGCCCCATATCACACCCAGGATCTGTTTCCTCTTTTGGAAATATAACCAATAGAAAATTTAGCATTACTCTATTTATTTCCTCCTTCCTCTTTGATACTCATTGTGCATTTTGTTTGTGTACATTGTTTTTTGTAGTGTAAAGATACAGAATTTTATATTTTTTCATAAAAATAAAAATCTTTGGATAGCAAATGAAATTTTGTAAATTATATTATTATTATTATTATTAAAAACAGTTTTTCTGTGTGTTGCAATTATCATAATGGTATTTTGCATGGGAGGCTGCATTTGGATGCTCTTCTTAAATGCTCACAATAATCACTGCCAGTTGTGTGTGCCAGGGTAAAAGGACCCCTGGGCGGCTAAGTTCAGTCAAAGGTGACTATGGGGTTGTGGTGCTCATCTTGCTTTCAGGCCGAGGGAGCTGGCCTTTGTCCACAGACAGCTTTCCGGGTCATGTGGTCAGCAGGACTAAACTGCTTCTGGCGCAATGGGACATCTTGATGGAAACCAGAGTGCACAGAAAAGCCATTTACCTTCCTGCTGCAGTGGTACCTATTTATCTACTTGCACTAGCATGCTTTTGAACTGCTAGGTTGGCAGGAGCTGGGACAGAGCAACGGGAGCTCACCCCGTCACACGGATTCAAACCGCAGACCTTCTGATCAGCTAGCCCAAGAGGCTCAGTGGTTTGGACCACAGCGCCACCCGCATCCCATACCGCAAGCTGGAGCAGTCTTGTGACCGGCAATGGTGTGCAGACAGTAATTGCACCAAAAAGGCTGGAATAAGGTGGCACCAATTTTTGAGACCAGTTACCATTGTGTGTTGCCCGAGAAGACAGTTGGATCTGTCACAGGTTTACCTTTAGTTTTAGCTTGGCTTATTAGACATATGCATCACCTCACCCCCACCCCCCAAAGGAAGTGGCTTAAAAGAGAAAATGACAAGCTCCATCTGTGACGAAGATATCCATTTAAAAGAAAGCAATATACTAAAAATGTTGATCTGCAGCAATCACTTTAGAATGAGAATATCCCCGCCCCCACTTAGTAAACCAAAAACTAACCATCAAAAAAGCTAACCCTTAGAAGTCATGGCTCTAGGTGACGAAGGATTCAGGCATGCTGCGTAGAATCTATTCTGTTGCGTGTCGAGGTCCCCAAACCACCCCTCAAATAATTCACACATCAGTCAGAATTTTAGTTTTGGTTTTTGGCATGATTTTGGCCACAACTTTATTAAAATACAAACAATGTGAGTGGTTGCTTAGGCATTGGTTAAGACTATCTGTCCCACAGGGGAAAGAACTGACAACCGTCAGTAAGGGGAAAACCCTCTGGAGAGATAAAGGGGGCCGGGTGGTCTGACCCTCCCCTCTCCCTTCAGGCTTCCAGGGCTCTTGCACAGCCCTAGCCCCCAACCGGGGGTTCGGACAAAAAGCATTGAGCCCCTGGATTCCTTTAACGGAATTCCCCGTACACCAGCAACAATTGGAGGGGCAGACACAGTCAATCATAACCCCTCCTTCAACCAACATAATAACCAATGCCTAACCACCAACCTTACAAGTTGTGACTAATTGCTACGCAGTAGGCGAAAACCAGGTGGCACCAGCCAATCAGCCAGATGGAAAAAATCCTACCAGGCCCCTGCCCCAACAGCAGACGACCCCATGACAGGCATAGCAAGGTCAACGCAGAGGCCTAAAATATAGGGAGGGAGGGCGGGTGATCAGAAGCACGCAGCCAAGAGGGAGATCACGTTGCATACCCACCAATATATATACGCTGGGCTGTCCATCAATAAATTGCAACATACAATTCTCCCCAACAACACCCAGGGTCCAATCACAACAGTGGCCATCCATACGATCCCGCCCAGCACCAGAGGGGTGACTTGCTGGCCCCCACTGCAACACGTGCTCTCCATGAAGGAGAACCCGCTTTAGAGTTTTGTCTCTGTTTGCATTCACCTGTCCTTTGAAAGGTGGTTTTGCTCACCCATCGAAACTCCTTCAGCTGTAAATGAATTAAGACGTGTCTGTGCACCAGAGACTCATAGAAATAATGTGAGTTCCCAGTGATTACATTTGATTTTTTTTAAGATGATCCATCAGCTGCTTTTAAATAATTGTTCAATTAACCTTGCAACCGGATGCACAACTGTTTAGAAACAAGCTCCATTCTGCGCAGTGGGACTTACTGTTCAGGAAGCATGCATATGCTGGGACTAGTCATCTTAATAAATGTGCATATTACCCAAACCACTGGTGCCCTTCTTGAAAGATTAAAGGAAATCTAAGAGGTCTTGCCATTTAATGCATGAAACATTGACAATGAGCAGCCCAGCCAAATGACCAAGGGTCCCACACATCGCATTTCACATCTGCAAGATTTTTCCATTATATTGGGGTGGGTGTTGGGGGGGGGGACACACATCTCTTTTACCTCCCAATTTTAAAATAACTTAGGAAGCAGCAATGAGGTCCCTGTCGGGCTCTTCAGTGACAAATGTCCTGATTAGTAGTCAGAAAAGAGTGGCAAGGAAGGATATCCATTTCCCCTCGTTTCATTTCGTCCCCTCTCCGCTTCCCTGATAAAAATAAATAAAATAAGAAATCCACACAGGAAATGGAATCTGCCAAATGATTTTGTCCCTTGGTGCAGAGAGAGGCGAAAAATTAATTTTTGCCTGGTTTCTAAGTCGTTGCTGGAGAAAAAGCTATTTCCTCCTACTTGCTCAGCAAACTGAAGGGCGAGGAAAGAGAAACTGTTTCCACAACACTCCAATTAAGATTGCCTTTGTTCTTATGATTTTTTTAAACAGAGCATTATATTAACAGATTGATGCAAATGGCTCTCCAGCAGGTTAAGAATCTTGTGATAAAATAGGAATCGGGGTACATATATTCTGCTGAGGAGGAAACCCTAGTGATTTATGTGGATTGGTTGGGAAGCCGTGTAGCTCAAAGGGTTCCTGATCAAAAGATCAGAAAATGAAGATAATTGCCACATTTAGTTTCTGTAAGGAGAAGGGGATGACAGAGGACGAGATGGTTGGGCAGTGTTCTCAAAGCTACCAACATGAGTCTGACCAAACTGCGGGAGACAGTGGAAGGCAGGAGGGCCTGGCATGCTCTGGTCCATGGGGTCACGAACAGTCGGACACGACTAAACGACTAAACAACAAAGGACATCCAGGTTTCAGATTCTGTCACTAGCAAGAGGATCAAACACTGATAGGACACTGCTTTCCCTCCCACCAAAATTTCCTCTAGCTATATAATCTTTAGCTAATATTTAAGAAAGTGTTTTGGGAAAACACTGCTCCATGCAGCGTGACCCAGTGGTCTTGCTCCATTTACTTCTCAGGATGCAAATCACATTTTAAACGCTGAAAAGGCAGCACCACCAATAACGGAAGGAAATGTCCGTATCAGCTCTTAAAACTCCACTTCCTCCTTCTGGGAGGGTTGTTTTGTTCTCAATTTAAGAAACCTATTTTTTCCTTCCCACCTGTCATCAAAGTTGATATGAGCAGTGCAAGGTGTTAATTAGTAACAGAAGCTTCTTCTCTTTTTAGTTGAAGAGGTGAGCAATGTATTTCTTAACTATGGTTCTCTTAGAAATCAGTGCACTACCCAACAGCTACCTGAGAACAGTAGTCCCTTAATAAGAAGTTGTGTGTCAAGGTCCCCAAGCCACCCCCAGAATAAATTCACACTTCAGACATAATTTTTGTTCGGGTTTTTGGCATAATTTAGGCCACAACCTTATTAAAATACAAATCATGTGAGTGGTTGCGTAGGCATTGGTTCAGATTAACTGTCCAACGGGACAGAGCTGACCACGTGTCAGCAAAGGGAAATCCCATCTGGGGAGAGTTATGGAGGCTGGGAGCAGAACCCTCCCTCTCCCCGGAGGTTCCCAGGGGCTCTTGCGTGGCCCTGTCCCCTGACCGGGGGTTCGGACAAAAGCATGTCGAGCCCCTGGATTCCTTTAACGGAATTCCCATCACACCATCATCACTTTGGAGGGCGACCGCCCTTCTAGCAACCAACATAACCAATGCCTAACCACCAACCTTACAAGTTGTGACTAGTTGCTACGTAGTAGGCAAAAACCAAATGGCACCAGCCAATCCTCCAGATGGAAAAATTCCTACTAGGCCCCTGCCCAACAGCAGACGACCCCCATGACAGGCAATAGCCAGGTCAATACAGAGGCCTAAAAAAACAGGGAGGGAGGGTGGGTGATCCGAAGCACACAGCCAAGAGGAAGGTTGCACAATGTGCTGACCAATATATAGGATGCTGGGCTGTCCAGCACAAATTGCAACATATAAATCTCCCCAACAACACCACCAGGTCCAATCCAAGCTGTGGCCATCTACCAACTCTCCCCAGCCACAGGGGAGGTGGCTTGCTAGCCCCCACCGCAACACGTGCTCTCCGATAGGGAGAACACGCTTAACCTAGAGGCCATCCTAGTTTGTGGACTGCTGCTGACCCCTTGACACTGAGCCCAGAATTTGGTCACCGTCTTTAGTCTCTACATTCATACTTCATCTAACCATGTCACTTTATTTCATATTTTGCATCATCCGTTTCCAATATCTTTTATTCCAAGAAAGAAAGAAAGAAAGAAAGAAAGAAAGAAAGAAAGAAAGAAAGAAAGAAAGAAAGAAAGAAAGAAAGAAAGAGAAAATTAAGACCATTTAACTTTTGCAAGTGGCAAATATAAGAACAAGTGGGAAAGGTCTGTATTGGAACAGTTTCAAAATATCCAGCTCACAGATGAACTCATTATTGGCATATGGCAAACAACTCTGACTCAGTTCCCTCTTCGTAAAAACGGAGTCTGCTCTACAGATTATCATTGTCTGCTTCACCATGCTGAACTTGTAAAACAAAGGTTGTTTTTTTAAGAAAGACAGTACAAAGCACCAATACTCTCTCTTCCTCACAAGGATACTGACTGTGCAGTGATGGCCCTATTAACTGCATACTACTCTGGGAAATGGGTACTGTAATAAGATGTTAAGCATTATATTCCTGTTCCTTCTGTAATGAATTTGAAGCAGGGGCATTTTTAGTGGGTGCACTAGGGGGCTGAAGGCAAGTGCCTTTTGTGATGGGCCCCAGATCTCCCTCCTTTTGAAAAGGCTTATTGGACTGTCTGGCACATTGCGCACTGTATTACGAGTGCTATCCCAGCCGCTCACCATTTTGATTTCCCAAAGGCATTTATACATATAAATTAGCATATGCAAATAAATGTTTATGACACTAGCAATGCAACCTGGTTTCACAGCTTCAATTATATAAGGAGCCTGAAATAAGGAAGCAATGGTATGGATTTCTGCAGCTTGAGACAATTGATAGCCTGCAGAAAACAGGCCAGAAAACTGTTTTCCTAAATTGGGGCTAAGCCAGAAGTGGGGGGGGGGGATCTCTGTGTCATCAAAAAAGTGACAGGTGGCATTGCCCCTTCTCACCAGAAACCATGCCTTATATATAAATTTTATATGGTTTGATATAAATTGGATATTTTCAAAATTCAGAAAAAAAGTTGTCTTAGGGCAGTGATGGCCAAACTCGGGCCTCCAGCTGTTTGGGGACTACAGTTCCCATCATCCCTGACCACTGGTCCTGTTAGCTAGGGATGATGGGAGTTGTAGCCCAAAAACAGCTGGAGGGCCAAGTCACTGTCTTAGGGCCTTGTGTGGCCTATGTATATAACCATCACATTGCCCCCGATATGATGGAGTAGATTTCAAGCCCGCTAACCTATGTTGCTAATCTTGTCTAATAGTTTATGTGGGTCCTAAACATTATTTTTGGGGTGTGTGGAAGGTTGTGCCCAATGCACAACATGCTCACAGATGATAGGTGTTAAAGTCCAATGCACATGCTTACTCCGTCTGTTCCCCCACCTCCCGTCTGTGTGGTCCCGGGTGCTGACAACCCATGCTATGTCACTGACAGGAGGAAAATAAAGTTTAAAAAAAGGCTGGAATCCATGGAAAGAGGAAGAAACAAGGAAATTCCCAGCTTGAAAAAGGAAGCAGACAGAGGAAAATATGAGAAGGGAAGGCACCCCCCAAAACATCGGGTTTCTAATGGGCAGCATGAAGTGTGTTTAGCATCCACTGCTTGCCTCTGCCCCATTGCCTAATGGTGCGGCTGGCTCCACAGAAATGCCATCATTTCCTCACTCAAATAGATACACTACAGTGCAGCATGAAAGTTGGCTCACTCTTCCCAAGGACAGGAGGTTCAGTGATGGTTCTTGACTGAGTTCCCCTACAATCCTTGAGGAAGCACGATGCGATCATAATATCCTGGGTTCAATTTCTGGCATGTAGTACTGTTTGTGCAAACCATTATCCTGAACGCAGCTTCCAATTTAACTTCCAGCAGTGTGGGATATGGGTTAAACCGCTGTGCCGCTTGGGATTGCTGATCGGAAGGTTGGCGCTTCGAATCCCCGTGACGGAGTGAGCTCCCGTTGTTTGGTCCCAGCTCCTGCCAACCTAGCAGTTCGAAAGCATACCAGTGCAAGTAGATAAATAGGTACCACTCCAGCGGGAAGGGAAACGGTGTTTCCATGCACTGCTCTGGTTTCGCCAGAAGCGGCTTAGTCATGCTCTCCACATGACTTGGAAAAACTGTCTGGGGACAAACGCCGGCTCTCTCGGCCTATAGAGCGAGATGAGAGCAGCAACCCCAGAGTCGTTCGTGACTGGACTTAACTGTCAGGAGTCCCTTTACCTTTAGGGTGGGGAAACCATCAATGTCTGCAGAGGACAGCATCTTCTTTGCCTGCTGTACCTAAAGCAAATATATCCAAGACATTCTGCAGAGATTCTGTGTTGCATATCGGATATCATGGAGCAGAAAAAAGTTGGAAACTACATAGGGCAGGAGGAAGGAGCTTGTTTTACACAACTCTAGAGGAGCCCCAAACTGGTTTTCCTAGCTGTGAAGTTCAAGAATGACCTGGATGACTCTCAGATGACCAAGGTTTCCTGAAGTTTACACATTTCTGCCATGGCGTGCATGCACCCATGTGCCCTCACACACACATATTCAGCTCACAGCTTATGCACATTTAACTTGTGTGAATTGAGCTTTGTGCACTTTGCCAAAACATCTAAAAATTAAAAAGAAGGGGTGGGCATCTGGTGGAAAGAAATGTATGCAGTCCCACCTGCCGTTGCACTCAGTTTGGGAGAGCATTTTGAGGTGCAGGGAGATTGTGTTTTTGACAATACATGGTTTTATCTATGTGCGCCACCCCCAGAACACGACCTCCATATAAGTTGAGAGTTGACTGTATATCCTATATAATAATCTCCCTGTGTCCCTGCGTCCGCCGTCCGTGTGTCAGTGGAAATTTCCACTGCGCATGTCCCAGACAGACGCAGGGATTGGATGACGGGAGAGGGGGGGGCGTGTCTGTGGTCCCGCCCTCGCCCGCTTACCCGCTGACGACCCACTCACTCACACACACACACACACCCGCCAACCCCAGAGAGACAGAGAGCGGCGGCGGAGGAGGCCGTGCGCGCTTGAGGGGCGAGTCAGAGCGAGGCAGTTGGCACTTCTAGCGGAGGCCTTTCCCACCGCCACGGGCCCGCCCAGGATCCTCCGCCACCTCCAACTCCTCCTCGCGCGCTGCCGCGGCCGGACGATCCCCCGCCGCGGCCTTCCCTCCCCCAGGAGGCTGTGGCCGAGAAGCCGGGAGAGAAGGAGGCCCCCCGTCCGGCCCGCGCCCTTCCCTGCGCGCTGCCCAGCCGGCGGGGGTCCGAGGCGAGCCCATTTTTTAAACGGGCTTAATATACTAGTGTGTATATAAAACAGAACAGAAACACCATGTGGCTTATTCCCCTTATTCCCCTTTCTTTTGCTACAGAGTCCCTCCCCTTCTCCGCGAACTGCAATGTGGCAAAGGTAATCCGCATTCAAGTGCTGTCGTTGGCATAATGAGGAGGCCAAAAGGCTGACAGCGATAGCTCCGGAGCCAAGGCCCGGGCCCTAACTGTAATGGAGAAATAAATTAAGCCAACTGAGCACGTTCAAATCCAGAATTCAGACACAGCTGGTATGAGGAAAATACCTCCTTCCTCCTGCTAGTTTATCATTTACACTTCAGTGATTTTTATGGAAATCACCAATAAGTCAGGCTGGGCACAAAAAGGCTCACTGAGGGAGTGTTAATACCCATTCTTATCAAATAGAATCACCATGGAACTAAGCTGCTGCAAATTATTTCAGCGAGTTGACATTTTCCATGCACATTAGACTTCCTGGGAAAGGTCTGAATATCTGACTCTGATTTCCATCAGGTTCCTGCTTGGTATTTTTAAGGCTTGATGTCTGTTGTATCTCTTCTAGCGCAGAGCAGACAAAAGCCACCTTTAGATGGATCCAGGTGGAGGGAGGGCAGCCACTGGGTGTACGGGTGGGCAAGGTGCAGCCCCCCACCTGAAGCGAGGCAACTGCCATACTGGCCACTGTAAGAGCAGGGGAAGGTGGTTGGCTGGGGCAAAGTCCAAGCAACCTGGTGATGTGATCAGATAGTCATGCCTGGGGAGAAGCTAATCAGTGCCGGATTTACATATAAGCTAAACAAGCAATAGCTTAGGGCCCCACTCTCTTGGGGCCCCCCAAAAAAATTTAAAGGGAAAAAAACTGGATGTACATTTCCAAAATATAAGATGAAAAACAAATAAAATAAAACCTACATACAGCAACAGTGTTTTGTGTTGTGTAGGCTCCTATGATGTAAGTAATGGCCTGCTAGTCCATTCCCTAAAATATCACTGGTTTGCTCATTTCTATCTATAGGGTGCCTACATTCTGCATGTGCAAATGGCTTTAGATACCTATTAGGTCCATAAATTACCATTTGTTGATGTTGTTGTTTAGTCATTTAGTCGTGTCCAACTCTTCGTGACCCCATGGACCAGAGCACACCAGGCACTCCTGTCTTCCACTGCCTCCCGCAGTTTGGTCAGACTCATGTTGGTAGCTTTGAGAACACTGTCCAACCATCTCGTCCTCTGTCGTCCCCTTCTCCTTGTGCCCTCCATCTTTCCCAACATCAGGGTCTTTTCCAGGGAGTCTTCTCTTCTCATGAGGTGGCCAAAGATCTGTCCTTCCAGTGAGCACTCAGGGCTGATTTCCTTCAGAATGGATAGGTTTGATCTTCTTGCAGTCCATGGGACTCTCAAGAGTCTCCCCCATAAATTACCATACTGTATAGCATACAGTGATCCCTGTGTGTTTGGATATAGATTGTGGGTTTGGGGATTGAACCTGGGAACGTCTGACTGGAAAGCGGCTGCACTTTCACAGAGCTACAGCCCGTCCCTAAGTAGGGGGTCTGCATTTTGGCTTACCTGTGAATTTGTGATGGATTTCCGATTTTGCTGCATTTTGTTACTGCATTTGTTACCTAGATAACTACCATGAGGAGGTTTCAGATTTACTTTAAAAAACAACAGGGAAGCTCCAAGTCTGGGATCCTGCCTGGGGGCATGAAATAAGGCCTTCCATGGGGTTGGCAGCCCCAGCTGTGTACATGACTCCCAGGTTCCTACTCCCAGGTAATCTCTTTCAGTAGTGGAGAGAGACCACAAAAGGTGAGGGAAGGAGAAAGGCAAGGAGGGATGAATGTGAGCAAAGGCAGCTAACGTCAATTTCATTTTGGTTGGGGAGGTGGGCAAAGTATTTAAATCGAAAGCTTCATGCAAAGAAAGTTGGGTCTGAAGAGGGATTTGCAGGAGCTCAGGCTCATGCTGTTTTCGCCTCAAGTGCTTCGGTATCAGTGCCCTAAATAAACACTGCTGGAGCTCTCCTATAGTGTAATGCCACTTAATCCATAATGGTATTTTGCTAAAATATCTTCTCTCTTCTCCGTCCACCCACCCCCCTCACTTTGGGTCTGCCATTATGCAGTCATGTTTATTTGATCAGCGGAAAGGTCACCATGCCTTGCACTGGGGAGGCAAATGGGTTGCCGTTTGCCTGAGCAGACAATAATGTCAGGCTCATCAACATTTGCCTCTTTAATGATGCAATTTGCTTCATCTCCATACAGGAGGGAGGCAGCCAGCTGTGCCACTCAGTCAGATGTCAAGGTCACACATCTGGGGAGTAGGAGGCCAGGCGTCTTCCAATCCACAACCTCATCTGTCCCTGTCACTCTTCCCAGACAATGTCAAATGTGTTACTCAGCCAAGGAGCTGCCATTTTCTAGGGCTGTGTGTTTTAAAAGCAGCTGGTGTCATATCTAGATTGCCCTGTTCTCGCCTAGTCAAAGCATCTTGGTGGCGCAAAGTGCCTTCCATCTGCTTTGGCTGGTGGCCAAACTGCTCCCCTATCTGAACAAGGATAGGCTAGCTTCTGCTGTCTAAGCTCTGGTAAACTCTAGGATAGATTAATGCCATGCATTAAACCATGGGTAGGCAAACTAAGGCCCGGGGGCCGGATCCGGCCCAATTGCCTTCTAAATCCAGCCCGCGGACGGTCCAGGAACCAGCGTGTTTTTACATGCGTAGAATGTGTGCTTTTTATTAAAATGCATCTCTGGGTTATTTGTGGGGCATAGGAATTCGTTCACCCCCCCAATAGAGTCTGCCCCCCCAAAGGTCCAAGGGACAGTGGACCGGCCTCCTGCTGAAAAATTTTGCTGACACCTGTCCTTGGGCTGCCACTGACAACAGTTCGGAAATTTCAGTCGGTGTAGTATTCAGCAGTTAGGTTGCTCATTGGAGCAAAATGGTATGAACATATAACATCAATCCTGGCCCAACTGCTCTGGCTGCCCTTTAGTTTCTGAGCTAAATTCAAAGTGCTAGTTTTGACCTATCTTCTTCTTTGGCAATCACTCATAGCCAAGTAAGATTGTCTTCCATAAACATGGTTTTAACAATGAGTCCGTAAGTGACTGGGGAGGCCAATTCTGGATCTACACATCCTTCCACAGTGGGGACATTGCTTTCCGGGTGGGATTGATCACGGTGTGGATTTGCCAAGCGTGCCTTCCTCTTAGCACATTTCTCCCTTGTGTCCTGAGTTCGAGTGTCTTCAAAGCCCATGACACCTTTGGTAAAGGCTGTTCCCCAATTGGAGCACTCACAGGCAAGTGTTTCCCAATTGTTGGTATTTATACTACATCCCCCCCCCCCCAAAAAAAAATTGCCTTGAGATAGTCTTTAAACCTGGGGGTGAATCACAGTTAAGGAGGGAAGTCATGAGAAATGTCAGGGGATAAAGAACATGAGCACTCTGGAGCAATCTCTGGAGGAATCAGAAGAAGAAGAAGAAGAAGAAGAAGAAGAAGAAGAAGAAGAGGAGGAGGAGGAGGAGTTTGGATCTGATATCCCGCTTTATCACTCCCCGAAGGAGTCTCAAAGCGGTTCACATTCTCCTTTCCCTTCCTCCCCCACAACAAACACTGTGAGGTGAGTGGGGCTGAGAGACTTCAAAGAAGTGTGACTAGCCGAAGGTCACCTAGCAGCTGCATGTGGAGGAGCGGGGAAGCGAACCCGGTTCACCAGATTACGAGTCCACTATTCTTAACCACTACACCACACTGGCTTTCATGTCATCCATAACTTGCTTGCCTGAGGCAGCTGGTTCACTCTACCTAATGGTAGGGTCAGTCTAGATATTGTGAGTAGAAGAGCTCATTCTGGGGAGCTTTGGGGTCCCTCCATTTCATCCTGTTAAGTGGCAAAGAGGATTTTTTACCACCCACCAGGTGCAGATGCTATACAGCTGGTAACCCAGACAACTGGTTTACCAAGTGGTTGCATATGCACTGTATTGATAACTCTTTTTGATCAATGCTCTGCCTTCCCCCATACTCGGAGATGTAATGTTAACACTGAAATACGCTAGTTTATTTGAAGCAGGACCGTTAATATACCGAAGATGTAAAAGTACTTTGCTGCAGGATGGCTTGTCAAAGGAGGGCAGGCAGGGGAGCTCTAGCTTTATTCCTCCCAGGCTGGGACATGCTGCAGATTAGCCGCAGCAAACATGTGATATTTAGAAACAAGGCAGTCGGTATTCCATATTGAACCGTCATTTTGCAGTGTTCGGTTTGTGCTTTCTCCACACTCCGATGTTTAGGGTATGCCAGTAAAATGCCTTCAGTGCACGAGAGAAAATTGACAGCCCAGACAAGCCATAAAAGTGGATGGCAGAAGCAAGATGCTTTCTCAAATCAATACAAAGGCCCTAAGGGCACCGGTGCTCAGAAATATAAATGGTAGATTACAAGGCAATATTTATATGGAAGCGGTTCTTTCCCCTCACATACGAGATGGGGGGGGAAGGGGGGAGAAATATCTCCATTGGAAGAGACTCATATCTCATTCTCGTAACATGGCAGCATCAAAATGATCAACATTTCACCTTTCAGTTCCTCAAATCTTCCCGAGTGCAAAGTTTAAAAAGAAGAAACAAAAAAAATAAAAAAAAATTCCTTCCAGTAGCACCTTAGAGACCAACTAAGTTTGTTCTTGGTATGAGCTTTCGTGTGTATGCACACTTCTTCAGATACACTGAAACAGAAGTCACCAGACCCTTATATATAGTGAGAGGGTGGGAGGGGTATTACTCAGAAGGGTGGTGGGAATGGGTGATAGCTGTGGTAAACCTGTTGACGACTGTTAACGACTGCAATTAGTCTTACAGGAAAAAGCAAGGGTTGAGAAGGTTAAAAATAGCTTTGTCATGTATAATGAGATAAGAATCCAATGTCATCCCAAAAATGACATTCTTATTTCAAATGTTGCCGATCCTAGGTTCAAGTAGATCCATCTTTAGGCATTGGAAAAAAGATATAACAAAATTTGTGTGGAGTCATAAACCAGCTAGGATAAAATACAAATTATTGATAGACAGTAGAGATAGAGGAGGCCTGGCCCTCCCAGATTTAGAACTATACCATGATGCGGCAGGGTTTTCATGGTTAAAAGAATGGATAATTCTAGAGAATCACAGATTATTGGACCTGGAGGGATTCGATAACAAGGTAGGATGGCATGCATATATGGCAGAAGATAAAGTTAGAATCCACAAAGGATTTAATAACCATATTATTAAAAAATCTCTATTAAGAATCTGGGAGAAACACAAAAGGTTAGTTGAACCCAAAACCCCAAAATGGCTGTCTCCTATCGAAATTATCACGATAAAAAAAACCAACTCGGAAGGAAGGTGGGGAAGATATCAGGACCTAATAGAACAAGAAGGAGGAGATTATAAATTAAAGAAATATGAGGATATTAAACAATATATGACGGGATGGATTCAATATCATCAAATACATAGTAAATTTAATAAAGATAAGAAGCAAAGAGGATTTTTGAAAGAACCATCAATTCTGGAGACACATCTACTACGGAGTAGGAAGAAAATAATATCTAATATGTATAACATCTTATTGGAGTGGGAATTGAAGGACGAGGCAGTCAAAGAAACCATGACTAAATGGGCAATTGACATAGGGAAACCAATAGATCTAGACAGCTGGGAAAAAACTGTGGACTGTGACTTGGAAATTTACTGCTGCAGAAGGAATTAGGGAGAACATGATCAAAATGTTGTATAGGTGGTACATCACTCCGAGCAAGATTTACAAAATGTATAAAACCAAGGACTATTTATGCTGGAAATGTCATAAAGAAGTGGGGACAATGATTCATGTGTGGTGGCATTGTGAAAAATTACAAAAATTTTGGACCCAAATTATGGAAGAACTAAAAAAAATATGCTAAAATATAATATAAAGAAGAAACCCGAACTTTTTTTGTTGGGAATAATGGATGGAGAAATAGCTAGTCCAGATGAGAAGCTGTTTCTATATGCAATTGCTGCGGCAAGAACCCTGATAGCTTTATATTGGAAGAAAGAAGAGCTGCCGAGTATTAAGGAGTGGCAGGAGAAATTATTTAGCTTTTTAGATCTGGCAAGACTAACAGATGCAATCAGGGGCCGCAGCAACCAAAATTTTAAACAAGGTTGGGTCAAATTCGGAGAATATTTGAAAAAAACAATGCCCCACTATGAGAACTTGGATACATTTCTAAACTTTCAACGTCGGGATTACTAAGAACTCGGGAAAAAGAAGAGATAAAGTAATAAAAAGGTTGTAAATATCCTAAGTGAGAGGAAGCAAAGTAGCATTAAAGAAATGGTGTAATACTCCGAGGTCGAGGCAAGTGGAAGTTAAGGGAAGGGGGAGGGGGAAAGAAGAATGGGAGGGGGTGGGAAGAGATGAAGACTCGAAGAAAGAAAGAAAGAAAGAATGAAGGAATGAAGGAAGGAAGGAAGGAAGGAAGGAAGGAAGGAAGGAAGGAAGGAAGGAAGGAAGCAACGGTGTAGGTAGGTTGGAGTATGTATAGATGAATGTAAGGACGAATGTATTGATGTATGGGTGAATGTATTGAGGAATGTATTGAATGCATTGATAAATGTATTGATGATTGTATTGATGAATGTAACAATGTATATTATGAGTGTATATTTTAAGTTGAGTTTAATAAAGTTAAAAATTAAAAATTAAAAAAAAGAAAAAAGAATCCAATGTCTTTGTTCAGACCAGGTCTCTCCATGGTTTTAAGCTTGGTAATGAGTTGCAATTCAGCATAGAATCATAGAGTTGGAAGAGACCACAAGGGCCAATCGCATAAGTCCCATCGGGTTCGTGGGTTTTATTTCCTGGTAAGGAGGTGCAGGATTGTAGCCTGAATGAAATACAGTACAGTTATGATGGGTTTCCCCCCCCCCCTATTGGAAGTAAAAAAAGGGGATCTCTCCCTCAGACCCACAATGCACCTGACTCTGTCAGTATCATTCCATTTAAATCATAGATGGCAGACGAAGAAATGTGCAAAAGGAACATGCCCAATGTGTCAATTTTATTCATACTGCTGAGACATGTAGAGATAAATGGCTGCAACAGGGGAAATCGAGGTAGATTTCTACTTTGTGAATTTGCTTAAGTGCAGAATGCAAATGTCCATTCTTAATGCTTCCTGCAGAAAATTCCTCGGTTGCCAGTTTTAATGCCCATAATTACCCTCTCACTGTGAAAGTAAGCTCAGCATTACCTTCAGATGCTGAATAATATAGACACGAAAGGCTGAATTTGGTCAAAACCAATTTGCTCTAAATCTTGGGGAAATTTAACAATCTCTTTTTCTCCTTCTGTGCTGGAAATCCTATTGTGCACATAGGCTCATTATCAACAATGCACTTAAATGATAGGGTTTTCAAGGAGCTCTAACAGTGGACTTCCTAAATTTAGCTCTTTGGTCTAAAATAAATAAATAAATCTGTGTCAAGCACATACTAGAGGAAGAGCATAATGAAGATCATTCCAAGTGTTTCAGCTGGGTAATAAGTAATAACTTTGTTAGGACTAACCGAAAAGTCGGGGGGGGGGGAGAGAAATATGGCAAGATTTTAGGTTTTCTATAACTCTTGATCAGGCAAGACGTTACCGCAAAGGCGGGTGGATGGGGTGAGGAAAAAGGGAGAAAGTATACAAAATGTGTGTATGATGTTATAGTCATAGAATCATAGAGTTGGAAGAGACCACAAGGGCCATCCAGTCCAACCCCCTGCCAAGCAGGAAACACCATCAAAGCATTCCTGACAGGTGGCTGTCAAGCCTCTGCTTAAAGACCTCCAAAGAAGGAGACTCCACCACACTCCTTGGCAGCAAATTCCACTGTCGAACAGCTCTTACTGTCAGGAAGTTCTTCCTAATGTTTAGGTGGAATCTTCTTTCTTGTAGTTTGAATCCATTGCTCCGTGTCCGCTTCTCTGGAGCAGCAGAAAACAACCTTTCTCCCTCCTCTATATGACATCCTTTTATATATTTGAACATGGCTATCATATCCCCCCTTAAACTTCTCTTCTCCAGGCTAAACATACCCAGCTCCCTAAGCCGTTCCTCATAAGGCATTGTTTCCAGGCCTTTGACCGTTTTGGTTGCCCTCCTCTGGACACGTTCCAGCTTGTCAGTATCCTTCTTGAACTGTGGTGCCCAGAACTGGACACGGTATTCCAGGTGAGGTCTGACCAGAGCGGAATACAGTGGTACTATTACTTCCCTTGTAAAAGGAAGGATGCTCCAGCCCAGGAGGAAACAGGAAGTTTTCGACTGGCTGGATCAAACATCCCCATTGCATGTCCACTCTAGGAAAACAAGGAATGTTGTATTTGACTGCTACTTACGTTTCACATCCCACAGAAAGGAAAGCAGTGAGTGAAGGGAGGGAGGGAGGCAGGAAGGAAGGCAAACAGAAGAACTGATAGGGAATGAGGAGAAGGAGGAGGGGAGATGGAGCAGACCAGTCCAGACCCCAATAGCTGTGGAGGAAGTCACTGGCAGGGAGTGAAAGCAAACTTTCTGAGTTTCTGCCCATGGGCTCTCCCAGCTGCAGAGGCACCGATACACCTTCTTGCCAAGGGCAAAGGGGAGCCTAAGTATACATCTGGACATAAATAGAACACATTTTTCACCTGGAAAATATTCAGTGGTGAATATTCAGTAGAATCCTAAACTAAACAACAGCAACAAAACAACTACAAACAAAATCATATAGGTGCAATATCCCCTCTCCCCTTGAAAAAAGAATCTGGGCGTTCATGAGAGCACTTTTCCATTTGGTAGAGGACATAGCCAAACCATTTAGTGAAAATAGATGTTTACAAACAGAAAATAATTAGGCCCCACTGTCCTGTAATGCTTCCTTAATTTGGCTACTTTGGTGATTGCAAATTGGTGCAATTTGCAAGACACATGAGGCTAGCCAGGCTACTGCAGAGCTTCCATCTTTGAGCAAATTGTTCAACATGCCAAAAAACACATGAAAGCAGAGAGGTTCTTTTGAAATACTGCCCATTTTATGTTTTCTCCTAGGATATTCAAGAGCATTTCCTCTTTCCAACTGCAGATATACGATACCGTAATGTTAGGGATACCGCTCTCGTCTTCACAGGGGAAACGTTCTTTTGCAATGCAGGCAAGGCATAAAATTTCATAAAAGAAGCCCCCCCTCCCCCACCTGCAGGGACCACATCACCTATTAGGAGAAGTGCAAATCCAACTCTGGAAAATACTCGAGAACAAGAGGCTTCAGATAACAAGGACCTGGAAGTCAGAACAGTGAGTCTATTATTCAGTCTCCCCTGATGTAACAGTCGTTTTTGGTTCACACTCAAATAACTTCCATGGGGCAAAATACAGACGCGATGGAAATACGCCAAATAAGCAGCAGGTTGAGCAATTATTATTATGCAATTGCAGTTTTTAAAAAAGCGGTGGCTTAATTGCACATGCTATTGTTCAATAAATAAATTCAATTGCCTTGATGATGTGGGAAAATGACATTTAGCAAGGATGCACCGCCCCCAGCTTCAGGCCACAAATTAAACCTTTACCTTCACAGTGTATTTTTGTTGTTGTTGTTGTTATACATGAATATTTATTTAATTTTATAACAAATAATGATACAAATCTCATTCATCATGTTATTTACAATTATTCTCCCTCCCCTCTTCTGGACTTCCCTCAACTCCCCCTCTGCTGAGTTATTTAGTTTTATTTATTGTATCCTGCTTTTCCTACACACACACACACACACACACACACACACACACACACACACAATCCCTTAGCATTTCTCTGAAATATCTGTTAAAGGTAAAGGTAAAGGGACCCCTGACCATTAGGTCCAGTCGTGTCTGACTCTGGGGTTGCGGCGCTCATCTCGCTTTATTGGCCGAGAGCCGGCGTACAGCTTCCAGGTCATGTGGCCAGCATGACTAAGCCGCTTCTGGAAAACCAGAGCAGCGCACGGAAACGCCGTTTACCTTCCCGCCAGAGCGGTTCCTATTTATCTACTTGCACTTTGACGTGCTTTCGAACTGCTAGGTGGGCAGGAGCTGGGACCGAGCAACGGGAGCTCACCCCGTCGCAGGGATTCGAACTGCCAACCTTCTGATCAGCAAGCCCTAGGCTCTGTGGTTTAACCCACAGCGCCACCTGGGTCCCTTTTTGAAATTGAACTCAAATGAAATTGTGAACTTTTGTTCAAATCCTGCCAGTGAATCCAGTCCATTCTGTTGTTTCTGCAAATAAACTGTAAATGGTTCCCAGACTATTTTGAAGTCCTTTTTGTCCTTCTCTCATAGTTTATCTGTTAGCTTAGCCAATTGTGCATAGTTCATCAGTTTTTTTTGCCATTGTTCCTCTGATTGTATTTCTTCTGTCTTCCAGTATTGTGCAATCAAGATTCTTGCCGCTGGTGTAGCATACATAAATAATGTCCATTTTTCTTTTGGTAGCTCTTTATTTGAGATAACTAACAAAAAGGCTTCAGGATGTTTAACAAAATTCATTTTAAACATTTTTTTCAATTCATTGTATATCATTTCCCAATATTTTTTAATGCATTTCCATTCCCACCACATGATAAAATGTTCCTTCCTTTTCCTTACATCTCCAACATCTGTTATTTTCTTTCCTAAACATCTTTGCCATTTTCACTCTTTTTTGACATCGATGTTGTCTCTCTCATGTGTCCTCTCTGTCAGCTTAGCCAGTTCCGCATAGTTCATAAGCTTAGCTTGCCATTCTTCCTTTGTTGGTGTTTTCTCTGTTTTCCATACTTGTGCTAATAAAATTCTTGCTGCTGTTGTCGCATACATAAACAATCTCCAATTTCCCTCTCTTATATCGTGATCTAAAATTCAAAGCAGGAAAGATTCTGTTTTTTTAACAAGTTTTTTTCAACATTTTTTTCAATTCATTATATATCATTTCCCAATATTCTTTAACCTTCTTACGTTCCCACCATACATGAAAAAAGTACCATCTTTCTCTTTACATCTCCAACATATCTTAGATCCTGTTTTATACATTTTTGCAGTTTTTTTCTGGTGTGATATATCATCTATATATAATTTTCAAATAGTTTTCTCTTAATAATATACAATCAGTAAACTTTAAATTTGTTTTCCATAATCTTTCCCATTCCTCTAACTGTATATTATGCCCAACATCCTGAGCCCATTTTATTTGTGCCGATTTTACCATCTCATCTAAAGTCTCTCCATATAGCAAAATGTTATATGCTTTCTTCAGTAATTTGGGATTTTGTTGTTGTTGTTGTTGTTTAGTCGTTTAGTCATGTCCGACTCTTCGTGACCCCATGGACCAGAGCACGCCAGGCACTCCTGTCTTCCACTGCCTCCCGCAGTTGGGTCAGACTCATGTTGGTAGCTTCGAGAACACTGTCTAATCATCTCGTCCTCTGTCGTCCCCTTCTCCTTGTGCCCTCCATCTTTCCCAACATCAGGGTCTTTTCCAGGGAGTCTTCTCTTCTCATGAGGTGGCCAAAGTCTTGGAGCCTCAGCTTCAGGATCTGTCCTTCCAGTGAGCACTCAGGGCTGATTTCCTTCAGAATGGATAGGTTTGATCTTCTTGCAGTCCATGGGACTCTCGAGTCTCCTCCAGCACCATAATTCAAAAGCATCAATTCTTCGGCGATCAGCCTTCTTTATGGTCCAGCTCTCACTTCCATACATCACTACTGGGGAGACCATAGCTTTAACAATACGGACCTTTGTCGGCAAGGTGATGTCTCTGCTTTTTTAGATGCTATCTAGGTTTGTCATTGCTTTTCTCCCAAGAAGCAGGCGTCTTCTAATTTCGTGACTGCTGTCATCATCTGCAGTGATCATGGAGCCCAAGAAAGTGAAATCTCTCACTGACTCCATTACCCTCCATAATTTCCTTTTGAAAGTTTGAGATAGTATAGCTGAACCCCCTTTTATTATTTTCTTTAAACTGCTCATTCATTTGTCTGTGATGCAACCAACTTTGTAAAGTATCTTTCAAATTTTCATAACTTTAATTTCAAACCTTTCTCTTCTTCTATTAACAAATCTCTATATGTTGGCCAGTTTCCTTTTTTATTGAGGCACACCGTCTTTTCATGGAAAGCTTGCCACCATTGCTAAGCAACCTCTGTCCTGAAAACTCCCAGGACTCCTAGCAACACTGTCTAAAAAGCCACTAGTCCATATGAACTGATATTGTCTGTACATCTTTAGAGGGAGGGAGGCTTCATGTAAAGAATGATGAACGCTGGATATCAGATAAGGATAACTCTGTGTGGAGGTTTCTCACCTGCTGTCTTGTGATGGATTTGGCTTCAGAGCAATAAGGCGGCGGAAGTCTGTTCTGAGGCTTGGGGACTTTAGCTGGTACATTTTTTATATTCAGCCTCACAGCTGGCACAGGTGGATTTCCAGCTATAATATGAAATAACATCCCCTGTGGAAACATTCAACCATGGTAAAACAGACAGAAATCTATTAAAAATGGGAGCGCAAAGTCAATGTTTACAGAGGGAGGTCAAATAACAGGATTCTGTTTGGTAAATGTCAGGGCTGTATAAGCAGAAAAGATCTGCAGAATTTGCATTGCTATCAAAGTGATACATGCTGAAACTCATAAATACTCAATATGTTTGGCAATTCCATTCCTCCCAAACGTTAAAAATATATATTTTATAATAAAAAAACCCCCATTTGTTGAGATTTGTGTCATTCACTCAAATCCATTTATATGGCGTTCTGTCTCCTTCACAGGAAAAGATGGAGTAAAGGCAATACCATGATTATGCAGAACATTAGGGAGCAGATGGGTTCACCCTGAGGCATAGTAGATTCTCTTTTATTCCTGGCAGCTCAAGAGGATAGGATGATTATGCAATATGTCGAACTAAAGGGGAAATAACCCAGGACAGCTACAGGAGAGTTGGAGATGGTGGATGAAATTTCAAAAGAGGTCCACAGGGGAGATGCACAGGCATCTTGGTGTACGGCCATTATTATTAATTATTATAATCATCCCACTAAAAGCACACAGAAAGTGGCTTGCAAAGATTAAAATAAACAATGAGTGTTCAAAAGGCAGAAAATATTCAAAGCCAAGCTTCTAGAACTGGCTGCAGACCAAAGCAGATTTAAAGCAGAAAACAGCAGGGGGGGCAGAGTGGCAATTTGAGCCATTCATGTGTCTCTTCCCTCCTTGCCCATCCCTGGCAAAATGCAATGTGGTTAAGAAGGCAATGTACTATTATTAGGGCTGCAATGTTTAGCTGATTAATTAACATCTGGCCCTGACACACACACCCCTTCATGGATCACTGCCTTGTCGTGGCAAAGGGGCTTGAATTACTCAGGGAAGCTATGGACAGGTCAAGATGGACAGGTCGTAGTGGAGAGTTTGGACCAAACGTGATCCACCTGGAGGAGGAACTGGCAAGCCACTCCAGTATGTCACTCCAGTGTACTCCAGTGTATGTCACTCCTGACATACACAGGTGAAGTAGTAGCTGTTGAACGTCAAGAAAACTTGCTTGAGGTGTAATATGTAGTTTTGCCCTCAGAAAGGCACAAACTGGGAATCTTGGCAGTGGCTAAGCTTTGGATGGGGTGAGGGGTCTTATCCATTTTTGCACCCACAGTTTCACCTCCTCCCTCCCCTCTACTACCTCAGCTTCCAGTTTGCAACTGGAAGATGAGTCTGGAGGATACTTTCAACGGAAAACCAGAAGGCGAGAGAACAAATTAGTGGCTACATTTTTTAAAACAAAATAAAAAATATTTTTTTCCCCTTCCAGTAGCACCTTAGAGACCAACTAAGTTTGTTCTTGGTATGAGCTTTCGTGTGCATGCACACTTCTTCAGATACCGACCTGTATTCTTCCTGTATTCTTCAGATACATTTTTTAAGGCACACAAACTACCACAACTACTTCTGCCCTGATTCAGCCACATTTAAACCGAGGAGTGTGCAGCAACATCCATCTTTGGTGGAACCACTAACATTAGGCTTTCCCCTGTTTAGTAGATAAATAAATAACCCCTGACCATCAGTTTTCAAATTCTTTACCTTCTTCACGAAATGTTTTCTGCATTGGCTTGTCTGCCGTAAAAAATATCTGCCACAGAACTGGTGAACCTTACATGCAAATTAGATAACAGGAAATTAGTTTGAAATCTTGATATGCTTCCAAGGAAACTCAAGATTCTCCAGAACATCCATTACAGTAGGTCACATTGTGGCAAACATATGGTGGAATTATAGCACATGAGGAGGGAGTACTGTGACCTATACTGACCCCAGCAGTAACCCATCCATTTGTATGGCAGGTCTAATTATGACACTTATAGCTCTGTTGGCTTTAACATAAACTATTTTTTCTCCTCCGCAATTAACTGTCATTTAAGTCTACTGGGGTCTGACATACAGTAAATCTGTGCTATACAGCTTTTGGAAACACAATAGTTTGCAAATGTTTCTATCAGCCTGCTTTGTTCACATTCGATTCTATTAATAAAAAATGAAGCTGCAAAAAAACCCTTGCTAACATTTATGAGAAAGCAGATCTTTTTATTATTGCGCGCCACGTCAAATCCTCTCTTTTTGTAACAAATGGATTTTTGTTGAACAAGCTGTTTGGTACATCCATACTATTCGACGGCATTAGTTGGTATGATATTATAGCAAGATAATGGGTTTATATTCCTGAGTGTGCAAAAGTCTAATATGACTCTAATATGAGTGCTAACCTTAATTATGATACTCAACATCAAGTTAAACCCCAGCCTTGCAGAGGTGGATTAATTCCTTCTCCAATACTCAAGGTTCTTTCTTCTCTCAGATCAACTTCTGTTGGAAAATAGAAACTTTTGAACTGGTGGGGGGGGGGGTAATAATCCGACAAAGTTTTTACTTAATTTCTTTAGAAAGATTTGATAGAATCATAGAGTTGGAAGAGACCACAAGGGCCATCCAGTCCAACCCCCTGCCAAGCAGGAATAATAATAATAATAATAATAATAATAATAATAATAATAATAATTTATTATTTGTACCCCGCCCATCTGGCCGGGTCTCCCCAGCCACTCTGCGCGGCTTCCAACAAACACTAATACATTAAATATCACACATTAAAAACTTCCCTAAACAGGGCTGCCTTCAGGTGTTTTCTAAATGTCAGGTAGTTATTTATCTCTTTGACATGGGATGGGAGGGTGTTCCACAGGGCGGGCGCCACTACCGAGAAGGCCCTCTGCCTGGTTCCCTGTAGCTTTGCTTCTCACAGTGAGGGAACCGCCAGAAGGCCCTGGGGGCTGGATCTCAGTGTCCGGGCTGAACGGTGGGGGTGGAGACGCTCCTTCAGGTATACAGGACCGAGGCCGTTTAGGGCTTTAAAGGTCAGCACCAACACTTTGAATTGTGCTCGGAAACGTACTGGGAGCCAATGTAGATCTCTCAGGACCGGTGTTGTGTGGTCATGGCGGCTACTCCCAGTCACCAGTCTAGCTGCCACATTCTGGATTAATTGCAGTTTCCGGGTCACCTTCAAAGGTAGCCCCACATAGAGCGCATTGCAGTAGTCCAAGCGGGAGATAACTAGAGCATGCACCACTCTGGCGAGACAGTCTGCAGACAGGTAGGGTCTCAGCCTGCGCACCAGATGGAGTTGGTAGACAGCTGCCCTGGACAGAATTAATCTGCACTTCCATGGACAGCTGTGAGTCTAAAATGACTCCCAGGCTGCGTACCTGGTCTTTCAGAGGCACAGTTATGCCATTCAGGACCAGGGAGTCCCCCACACCCGTCCGCCCCCTGTCCCCCAAAAACAGTACTTCTGTCTTGTCAGGATTCAACCTCAATCTGTTAGCCGCCATCCATCCTCCAACCGCCTCCAGGCACTCACACAGGACCTTCATTGCCTTCACTGGTTCTGATTTGAAAGAGAGGTAGAGCTGGGTATCATCCGCATACTGATGAACACCCAGCCCAAACCCCCTGATGATCTCTCCCAGCGGCTTCATATAGATATTAAAAAGCATGGGGGAGAGGACCGAACCCTGAGGCACCCCACAAGTGAGAGCCCAGGGGTCTGAACACTCATCCCCCACCACCACTTTCTGAACACGGCCCAGGAGGAAGGAGCGGAACCACTGTATAACAGTGCCCCCAGCTCCCAACCCCTCTAGACGGTCCAGAAGGATGTCATGGTCGATGGTGTCAAAGGCCGCTGAGAGGTCCAGCAGAACTAGGAAACAGCTCTCACCTTTGTCCCTAGCCCGCCGGAGATCATCGACCAGCGCGACCAAGGCAGTTTCAGTCCCATGATGAGGTCTGAATCCTGATTGGAAGGGATCCAAATGGTCCGCATCCTCCAGGCGTGCTTGGAGTTGTTCAGCAACCACCCGCTCAATCACCTTGCCCAAGAATGGTAGATTTGAGACTGGGCGATAGTTGGCCATAATGGCCGGGTCTAAAGATGTTTTTTTTAAGAAGCGGTTTAATGACCGCCTCTTTCAGCGGGTCTGGGAAGACTCCCTCACAGAGAGAGGCATCCACCACTCCGCGGAGCCCATCGCCCAGCCCTTCCCGGCTAGCTTTTATTAGCCAGGATGGGCAAGGATCAAGAAGACAGGTGGTCGGTTTCACTCGTCCAAGCAGCCTGTCCACATCCTCAGAGGTAACAGATTGGAATTGATCCCATGAAACTGTTGTAATTCTTCCATTCCACCTTCAGGGTTGGACATGTGACTTGGGCTGTTCAGTTGGAGTTAACTGCCACTGTGTGTACTTCTGATGATGATAACGTCTAATCCTTTACCTCAGGTTTTGTCCTGCTGTTTTGTTTAATAAAGATGCTTGTTTAAAACGTTCATACAAGCCTCTGTTATGCCAACTTCTGCTGCGTAAAGAAATCTGAAGGTGTGCCTAGCTGTCTGAAGACTAGGCCCATGATTTCTGCTGCTCCAGGGACTGAAACTCAAACGCCAGTTATTAGATGTTACTGAGTGAGCTAACTGGGAGGGCATGCCAGTTGCTCTGGTCTACCTGGATTATCAATAACATAAGGTTATGGGGCCCAGATCCACGGCGCTTACACAGAGGTATATGGAGAAGTGAAGCAAGCATAACCCCGGCCTACTGCAAGAGGCTTTTAAAGTCTGAGGTAAAATATTTTTGAGTGAAGTGAAGCAGGCCGCACACCTGCTTGTAAAGCTGTAAAGAGCTGTGTTCAGCCAGGAACTGAGCTGAGCTGAGGTGAAAGAGCAGGAATGGATCTTTCTGAAACTGCAATGGGGGGAGGCCCCTGTCTGCGTTTGAATGGACAAAACTATCAGACCTGGTCAGTCTATTGTGAGGCTCAATTGAGACGGGCCGCAGTGTGGCACACTGTGATAGAAGCCCCACCTAATCCTCTCACAGAAGCATGGTCTAATGCTGACTCCAAGGCCATGGGAATTATAGTGCTATCAGTGTCTCCAGAGGAGCTTATCACACTGAATGGAAAAGTCAATGCCAGTCAAATGTGGAATGCATTGAGAGACACACATTTGAGACAAGAAGCAGGATCTGTTCTTCTATATTTCAGAAAGTTGCACACAAAGAAACTTGAGCCTGGAGGGAATTTGAGAGACCATGTTTTAGAATTATTAAGACTGAGACAGGAATTGGTCTACCGAGGTTTCAATGTGCCTGAAAATTTATTTTCTGTTTTAATTCTGGATTCTTTGGATGTTAGTTACAGTGCAATAGCCAGCCAGCTGGCAACTCTTCCAGCACAAGAATTAACTGCTTCCAAAGTCATGGCAGTTCTGCAAAATGAATATGATCGAAGGAATGCTACAACTCCCAATTGTCTACTTCAGGGGGAGCAGGCATCAACGTCTTTTGGGACAGTGTTGCAGCCAACAGGGGGAGCTAAAGCATTATCAGCTGTCAAATGTTGGATATGTGGAAACCCAGGCCATATCCAACGAAATTGTCCCAAGACAAAAGGCAGACAAAAGCAAATGTCTACAGATGGCAAGAAGAAAGGGGGCCAAAAGTCAAAGAATGTTGTTGCACATGCGACTTCAACAAAGGCTAAAGGAAGATTTATTGTGGACTCTGCAGCCACACGGCACATTTGCAAAGATAAACATTTGTTTATTTCCTTCAAGTCACAGGAGGGCCAGATTCATCAGGCTGATGGGACTTCGATCCAGATTGCAGGCGAAGGAGTGATCGAGCTTAAAAGTTTGAATTCCACTATTAATAAAGTTCTTTTTGTTCCAGAGTCAGCTGAGAACCTGCTGAGTGTTCCCCAGCTCACAGAGAAGAACTTTGATGTTTTCTTTTCAAAGGGCATCTGCATCATCAGCAAGGACGATGAGGAACTCTTACGTGCTGACTACGTGAACAGTTTATTTCAGATTGCTTATGATGATATTGGTGTAAATGTGCAGAGTAATGATTCTTGTTGTATGGTGAAAACTAACAAAGTTCTCCATGCAGATTGTATTCATTCACACCACAGGAGGTTTGGTCATATGTCCTGGCAGATGCTAACCAAAATGCCAGAAGTAGTTAATGGTTTAACCATTAAACCATGCAAGTTCTACATGAAGTGCAAGTCATGTGCAGAGCACAAGGTGAGGGTGGCTTCAAAGGGTAAGGTATCTGGCAGACAAGTTTCAAAACCCTACCAGATTGTCCATGCTGACCTTGTTGGTCCATTGGCGCCCTCTCTTGGTGGAGCTAAATATTTCATGGTATTGATTGATGCTTTTTCCAGATACATTCATGTGTATTTGCTTAAGCAAAAATCAGATGCATTTTCTAAGTTCAAAGAATTCTATGCCTGGTTGAAAAATGCCCGTGGAAAGCAACTACAATGTATTTTCACTGACCGTGGTGGAGAATTCACTTCTCAGCAATTTGAGGCTTTTCTAACTGAGAAGGGAATCCAGCATGACCTCGCTTGTCCACGATCTCCATGGGAGAATGGACTTTGTGAAAGAGCAAACCAGACATTGCTACAAGGTTTAAAAACTCAGTTAAGTGATGCCAATCTACCTGAATCTTATTGGGGGGAGAGTTTGAATCATTTTGTGCATACTTACAATAGGAGATTATCTACATCCATAGGTTGCACCCCTTATGAAAAGATGTTTGGCAAGAAGCCTTATGTCAAATACATGAGAATCTTTGGTTCTGACATGTGGGTACATACTCCACAGAGCAGCAAGCTCGGGAAGCGTGGTGTACTTGGGATTTTTGTAGGATATGAGAAAGGTGCATACAGAGTATACATGCCCGACACAAAGACAATAAGGTTCACCAAAAGTGTGGAGTATTGTGCAAAATGGGGTGAAAATGTGGGGATTTTCCAAAGTCATCCTGAAGCTGAGGAAGCAGAGGAAGCTAAGGATGATGATCAGGGTTCGGATTCCGATTCAGTGGGAGGTGCTGATGCTGCTGTCAGCGACAGCGAAACAATAAAATACCAGAGCGATAAAACTTCACTCAGACCATCTGATGGGTCTGAAACTGAATTGGATGAACCACAGTTCATCAATGGCCGCATTTCTCCAAACAAGGAGGAGATGAGCGTTAAAGACTCACGTCTGATACGCAAATCACAAAGGGCCACGAAGGGCAAACCACCCAAAAGGTTTGATGATGAGTTTGCCAGCACAGCTACTGCTGTCGTTGGTAGCTCAATGAAGGTGTGGGAACCTTCAAGTTTTAAAGAAATTCGAGAACTGTCCTCAAAGGATGCTGAGCCATGGTTAAAGGCTATAAATGATGAACTTAGTTCCTTGGAAAGAAACAAGACCTGGGAGTTAGTTCCAGTAGTTCCAGGAATGAGACTGGTTGGGAGCAAATGGGTTTTTAAAGTCAAGACCGATCAGAATGGAAAAGTTGTCAGGCACAAAGCCAGATTAGTTGCCAGAGGTTTTTCCCAGATACCAGGTCAAGATTATAATGAAACCTATTCTCCCACCGTCAAATTTGAGAGCATTAGGCTTATGCTCAAAATTGCTGCAGAAGAAAAGCTTCACGTTTCCCATCATGACGTAAATACAGCTTTTTTGTATGGGATTTTAGAAGAGGAATTGTATATGCTTCCACCTGACGGAGTGCAAATACAGAAAGGGATGGTATGTAAACTAAAGAAATCCCTATATGGTCTTAAACAAAGTGCCAGGTGTTGGAATACCAAGCTTACTGAGACAATGCTATCTCTAGGTTTTCATCAAGGAAAGGCGGATCCATGTGTGTTTGTCAAAGAAGAAGGGCAACGTAAACTGTATTGTGTTTGTTTTGTTGACGATCTTTTGTTGTTTTGGAAAGATCAAGATTTATACCAAAACACCCTAGCTCAATTAAAGGAGCATTTTGATATGAAGGATCTTGGCCAGGTATCCAACTATCTATCGCTGCAGGTAGAAAAAGACCAAACAGGTAATTTTCTGGTTCACCAAGCTCAGAAAATTGCTGATGTATTAGCCAGACTAAATTTGACTGATGCGAATCCTGTGGACACCCCGATGGTGACAGGTTATCAAAGAGATGAAAAGGCTGAAGCATTTTCTGATATAACGTTGTATAGATGCATTCTGGGCAAACTAAATTTTATTGCCAGATGTTCAAGGCCTGACATAGCTGCTAGCACTAATCTGCTCAGCAGACACTCTAATAATCCTACTGTTCAGGATTGGAAATCATTAAAACGCATAGCTCGTTATTTGAAAGGGACTATGCACTATGGGCTGAGGTTCACCAGTCAGAAAACTGGAGGTCTGGAAATTTTTGCTGATGCAAGTTTTGGAAGTGATACCACAGACGGTACAAGTACTTCTGGAGTATGTTATATGTACAACCGTTGTCTGTTTGATTGGATGTGCAGAAAGCAAACGACAGTAAGTTTAAGTTCTTGTGAGGCTGAACTAAATGCATTGTCGTTATCGCTGATGGATTGCGATTGGTTGATACAACTGTTTCAGGATATCGGTATCAAAGTGATTTATCCTATACAGGTGTATCAAGACAACAGATCTTGTTTGGCTTTGCTTAATTCAGAGAGTTGCAAGCAAAGAACCAAGTATTTACAAATAAAATTACACCGTGCAAGGGAATGCATAAAGAAAGGAATTATTCAGGTGTCATATATGGCAGGTAACGAGATTCCTGCAGATCTGTTGTCTAAAGTTGTTAACAAACAACAACTGCATGTGTATATGCATAAGCTACAGTTGGTTAGTAAAACCAGTGCTTAATGTTACATGGAAAGGGGGAGGTTGTTGTAATTCTTCCATTCCACCTTAAGGGTTGGACATGTGACTTGGGCTGTTCAGTTGGAGTTAACTGCCACTGTGTGTACTTCTGATGATGATAACGTCTAATCCTTTACCTCAGGTTTTGTCCTGCTGTTTTGTTTAATAAAGATGCTTGTTTAAAACGTTCATACAAGCCTCTGTTATGCCAACTTCTGCTACGTAAAGAAATCTGAAGGTGTGCCTAGCTGTCTGAAGACTAGGCCCATGATTTCTGCTGCTCCAGGGACTGAAACTCAAACGCCAGTTATTAGGTGTTACTGAGTGAGCTAACTGGGAGGGCATGCCAGTTGCTCTGGTCTACCTGGATTATCAATAACAGAAACATGACTTGACAGAGCTCTAGCACTCTCCCGCCCCGGCTCTGCTCCCACGGTGGAGTCTACCTCCTTCCGAATCTGAGCGATTTTATCTGCAAAAAACTTTGCAAAAGCATTGCAGGAGATCAAAGCATTCCTGACAGGTGGCTTTCAAGCCTCTGCTTAAAGACCTCCAAAGAAGCAGACTCCACTACACTCCTTGGCAGCAAATTCCACTGTCGAACAGCTCTTACTGTCAGGAAGTTCTTCCTAATGTCTAGGTGGAATCTTCTTTCTTGTAGTTTGAATCCATTGCTCCATGTCCGCTTCTCTGGAGCAGCAGAAAACAACCTTTCTCCATCCTCTATCTGACATCCTTTTATATACAGTGATCCCTCGACTTACGAGTGACCCGACTTCCGTATTTTTCGAGTTACGAGGGATCAAAGCGGCCGTGCGCTTCGGAATTTTTTTGGCTTCCGAAAGGAAGTCGCGGCCATTTTAGATAGGGTTTCCTCGACACCCGAAGTTTAGATGGGGTTTTTTCGACCTACAAATTTTTTCTCCCCAATGCATTCCTATGGGGACTCGACTTACGATTTTTTCGACATCCGGTGGTCCCGTCAGAATGGATTACCTTCGTAAGTCGAGGGTCCACTGTATTTGAACATGGCTATCATATCACCCCTTCTCTTCTCCAGGCTAAACATACCCAGCTCCCTAAGCCGTTCCTCATAAGGCATCGTTTCCAGGCCTTTGACCACTTTGGTTGCCCTCCTCTGGACACGTTCCAGCTTGTCCGTATCCTTCTTGAACTGTGGTGCCCAGAACTGGACACAGTATTCCAGGTGAGGTCTGACCAGTGGTACAGTGGTACTATTACTTCCCTTGATCTAGATGCTATACTCCTATTGATGCAGCCTACTTAATCATAAAATTATAAGCAGGGTCATAAAGATCACACCAACCCGAATGCATCTGTCCCATTTGCAAACTATTAAAAACACAAGAAAAGCCATACTGCATCAGATAAAAGCTTACTTGATCCAGCATCCTGTCCCCAAAGTAGCCCATCAGGTGCCTATGGCAGTGTTTCTCAACCTTATCTGGGCAATGGCACACTTGTTTCATTAAAAAAATCTCGCGGTACACCACCCACAAAATGGCGGCAACGTCACACCACCCACAAAATGGCGGCGGCAACGTCGCTATGGTAACGGAAATCACCGTTACCGTTGCGGCGCAAAACCTGAGGGGAGAAGGTCGCCGCTCTGTCCCTTCGCTTTTTCGTCAGCGGTTGTGGCGGTTGTGGCAGCGGCGGCGGCTCCAGGAGGAAGCCCGCGAGCCCGGGCTATGACCTGCCTCCCGAGCTACCTGAGCGGCGGCAGTCCCTCCGCGCCTTGCTCAAGCCTTCCCGGAGGCACCAGCCGCCTGGTCCGCCGCCGCCGCCGAGCCACCTCGCCTTAGCGCCCAGGGGTCACTTACCTTTTTGATGTGGATGGCCAGGCTCCCGCAGCTCTCCTTTCGTTGTAGGCGGCTCTGAGGGGTTTTCGCCACCGCCGCAGCCGCCATGGCGTGCCAAAAAACCGAGAGCGGGAAGGAGCGCTCTCCTGGCTTCACTCTCCTGGCTGCAGCGCTGCAGGAAGCAGCAGAGCCGGCCGCCTCCAGCCATGGCGTGCGGGGGAAAGCCTCCCCATCATGGTGAAAAAAGAAAAAAAAAAGGCGGAAAAGCGGCTGCGGAGCCGCCCGCCTGCAGCCATGGCGGGCGGGAGGTAAACCACCACCCGAAAACCCGCCGGAAAAGCGGCAAAAACAGGAAAAAAAGCCGAAAAAAGCGGAGGAGAAGCGGCTGAAGCGGCGCTGCTGAAGCGGACTCCGCTGTCCGCCTGGCCGCGTCTCCTGACCCAGAGTTACCTCTGGGATCAGCTGTAGCGCGGCGTCCTTTCTCCCGTGCTACAGCTGATCCCAGAGGTAACTCTGGGTCAGGAGACGCGGCCAGGCGGACAGCGGAGTCGGGCGATGGGGGCGGCGGAGTCTGATCGTCATGGGGGCGGCGTGCCGGGAGCTTCCGCTGCCGGCGCGCCGGGGGCTTCCGTTGCCGGCGTTTTCTCGCGGCACATCAGCCGGTGTCTCGCGGCACACTAGTGTGCCGCGGCACACCGGTTGGGAAATGCTGGCCTATGGGACACTCCAGCAGACTGAAGCTCAGTAGGTCACAGTATTATCAGGAGACTGCAATGGCCTGGGCGGACTGTATCAGAAAAGGCAGTCTCTCTCTGATAATGTGGGAGATAGTTACTGAAGGCTTTATAAACTCAAACCATATACTCAGGTTCCCCGCCCCCCAAGGTACAGATTACACCGAGAGAGCCTATATCACGGGTGGGGAACTTGATTTGGCCAGCAAGCTTATCCTTACCTTCCATATCCAAATCTGGCAGGTGGGTGAGGGCTTGCCCTGCCAGTCACTTGACTTCCTAATGACACCAGGTGATGATTGTCAGGACTTCAGAGCACTTTAGAGCTTGCAATAAGTCCTGCACAAGTCATAGAAATAGGGGTGCCATACTTCCGGATTTCTAAGGGGGCATTTCCAAAAGGTGGAGCTTTCTCCTTGTTCCTGGATCTTAGGCAAGTCAATGTTGCTGGGGTCTTTCTAAAAAAAAAAAACTTTCGGGGTGTCCTGGTTTTTACTTTTTGAAAAATGGTCAGTCATGATCTATCACAGGGATGAGTTGTGAAACCGAGTTCCTGACGGGGAACATGGACACTGAGCCGATCCAGTCACTTCTGCCCCACAATTGACATACAACAGGGGTGGCCAACTTCCGAGAGACTGTGATCTACTCACAGAGTTAAAAACTGGCAGTGATCTACCCCCTTTTTTGGGGGGGGGGGAGGTGTTCAGGTCAAAGTTGTTGAGGTTTTTTCAGGGAGGAGGTGAGATGTTGAGCTTTTTTTAGGGGAGCCATGGTTGTTCAGCTTCTTTGGGGGGAGCCAGTGATCTACTGGTAGATCACGATCTACCTGTTGGACATGCCTGACATACAACATCAGGCTTGGGTCAGGTGAGTATGGGGGAATGACCTCTCAGGCCAAATTGAGGACCTGTGGCACTGGGCCATATTTGGCCCACACTCCAGAGGTTCCACCAGGGGACACGGGTGGTGCTGTGGGTTAAACCACACAGCCTAGGGCTTGCCGATCAGAAGGTCAGTGGTTCGAATCCCCGACGGGGTGAGCTCCCGTTGCTCGGTCCCTGCTCCTGCCAACCTAACAGTTTGAAAGCACGTCAAAGTGCAAGTAGATAAATAGGTACCACTGCAGCGGGAAGGTAAACGGCGTTTCCATGCGCTGCTCTGGTTCGCCAGAAGCGGCTTAGTCATGCTGGCCACATGTCCTGGAAGCTGTACACCGGCTCCCTGGGCCAATAAACCGAGATGAGCGCCGCAACCCCAGAGACGCCTGCAACTGGACCTAATGGTCAGGGGTCCCTTTACCTTTACCTTTTACCAGAGGTTCCACCCCTGGTCCACATGCACAATCTCCTATGCAAGGAGGCATGGCCCCATTCCCTCTTCCTTGAATTTATGTATGCACCAAAATACCGTTCGTACAGCGTATGAGAGAAGGGGTGCACCCAGGTTTTTAAAGGATTCACGTGTTCTTGGGAAAGAAGGCAAGTTCAGCCACAGCCTCCCTTGGTCTGCTCTGCTCTGTTCTGCTCTACACAGATGTTTTACATCCTTTTAAAACTTGAGGATCAGGATCCGTTCCAGGACTCCTAAAAATAAGACACAACCAAACCCCACATTACTGAAAGAAACCACTGGGAGAGTCATTACAATATAAGGGCTGTGTCCTTGTTTGGGTTGTTTCAATGGTTAATTACTCCTGCTGTTAAGAAGTTGTAGTTTATGCCTCGACTCTAGCTTTATTGCCAACTCCCAGGGCTCCTTTCAACCTGGCCCTCCTACATTAGAAGCCGGCATTAAGGGAAAAGGCAATGCTTTCTGAGTGTTGTATTGAACCGTAATAGCTACTTTCCTGGTCATAAAATGCAACCAGCCAACCCAATGTTCCATTATTACGCTGAAGAAGAAACATAGCGGAGAAATGCTTCCCATCATTTGTATTTTACAGATCAACTCTGTGTAAAAAACCAAACCAAACCAAAAAATAGTGCTGCGGTGTTCTTAGCTTTAAAAATTGCCCCTTCAAAGGAAGTTTGTTTTTTATTACTTGGTCAAAAGCACTACTGACTTTGTTTTCTCACAAAAATACCCTGTTAGTTTCAATAATGTTTGATTTATATTTTGGAGTTTTGAAAGCTGGGCTGCTGCTGTTGCTTATGAGGATGATTCCATGGCGGTAGCTGTGACTTCCATAAATAAAGACATTATGTACTGAGTTGAATAGGATCCAAAATGCAGCAGTCTGATTGGTCCTAGAACAATAGGATTCAGAATGCAGCAGTCTGATTGGTCCTAGAACAATAGAATCCAGAATGCAGCAGTCTGATTGGTCCGCAGGAGCCACCCAATCCAGCTCCAGGTGGAAGTGAATCCGCAACCTGATTGGCCTACAGGAGTATCCTGGAATTAGCCAATCACGTGGGGTCCATTGTGTAAATAATGTATATAAAGTAGACGTTCTGGGGAACTTTCATTCCTCGCTACTATGAGCTGAATAAAGAGCATGAAATCCACACTCAACTCTGAGTATATTTCAAAAGATGATGCTCAGTTCCATGCAGCCGGTAGGCTAGCATATTCAGAAATGGAGGAATTATATGTGAGAAGCACACCGTACATTTAAAGCACTGTGCTACCACTTTAAACAGTCATGGCTTCCCCCAAGAATTCTGGGAGTTGTAGTTTGTGAAGGGTGCTGAGAATTCTTAGGAGACCCCCTATTCCCCTTCCCAAAGTAATGGTTCTCTGTGAAGAAGGATTGGTTGTTAAACCAGTCTAGGGACTGTAGCAAAAGTCGATTGGCACCAAACAGTAGCACAGTGGTTCCACACCCTCTCCTGCCCTTCAGATCTTCTCTGCTGAAAATCACTCCCACCCTGCTGTTCTGTTATGGCTGCTTGCCCTTTAATGCTCTGCTGAGCTATGTGTGTTCATGACCTGGAGATCCCATGTCTCCTGGTAACAGGGGGGAAAGCACATTAGTTAACACAGACAAACAACTTCTATCTCTTTTTGAAGATTAAGCACCTGGGAATGTGTCAATCATGGCGCTTACCTTTTCTGGCTGTTTGATCCACAGTTATCTAAAACGCCACACTCCTCTAAGTTCAATTGAGGAAGTATATAGATCGGCACAGTCTGAATGGGACAAGTTGATGCTCTCAAATTCTGTGGGAGAAGATAGGGATTTGTGGAACAGGGGAGTGAAGTGAATCTGCATTCGATTGTGCTGAAGATTACCATGGCAGTATCAAAGGCACATCTGCACCGCAAAGGTAGGAAGAGAAAACCAATTCCAAGTCGCACGAGAAGGCATCTGAAATCAATTTTTTTAAAAAAAGATTTTTGAGATGGTGATGGGTTACTTGAAATCTAAAACAAATATACTTGAAGGATATATTTGTTCATTTTATTCTAAATGTCCTGGGTCTTTTTGCAGCATGGGTGCTGAAAGTTGCTTGGTAGGCACCCGTCAGTCTCGGCAATGGATGAGTGTGTCAATGGGGGTGAAGTCAAATTGTTGGGAGGTTATAGCACCTGCTATGGTTGTAGAGGGGATGCGGGTGACGCTGTGGTCTAAACCACTGAGCCTAGGGTGAGCTCCTGTTGCTCGGTCCCTGCTCCTGCCAACCTAGCAGTTTGAAAGCACACCCTAAAGTGCAAGTAGATAAATAGGTACCACTCCAGCGGGAAGATAAATGGCGTTTCCGTGTGCTGCTATGGTTCGCCAGATGCAGCTTTGTCATGCTGGCCACATGACCCGGAAGCTGTACTCTGGCTCCCTCGGCCTGTAAATTGAGATGAGCGCTGCAACCCCAGAGTTGTCCGCGACTGGACTTAACTGTCAGGGTTCCCTTTACCTTTATAGTTGTAGAGACCAATACGGGAGAGACAGGTTTTGTTGCAGCTGGGGCAGATGTAAATGCATGGTTGTGCTGCTGCTGATGCACCATGGCATTTCTTTTCTCTGCACTCCTCCCAGCGGTGATTTTCTCATCTGGTCACTGCTATGCATGCACAACATGTCTGTCTCCAAGTGCTGTGGTCGTTTGCAAGGGATTCTCACATGATGGGGTTAATAATAATAATAATAATGTTGCCAACCTTCATGCCATATTTGCAGAGGGACCCAGATGGCGCTAGGGACCCAGGTAGCGCTGTGGGTTAAACCACAGAGCCTAGGGCTTGCTGATTGGAAGGTCGGCGGTTCGAATCCCTGCGATGGGGTGAGCTCCCGTTGTTCGGTCCCAGCTCCTGCCAACCTAGCAGTTCGAAAGCACATCAAAGTGCAAGTAGATAAATAGGTACCACTCCGGCGGGAAGGTAAACAGCGTTTCCATGCGCTGCTCTGCTTCGCCAGAAGCGGCTTTGTCAGGCTGGCCACATGACCCGGAAGCTGTACGCCAGCTCTCGGCCAATAAAGCGAGATGAGCGCCGCAACCCCAGAGTCAGACATGGCTGGACCTAATGGTCAGGGGTCCCTTTACCTTTACCTTCTAATGCAGAGTTAGTCTGCCAATGGGTCTGGTGCCTGAAGCCAGCTCCCCATAGGGCATGTCCTTAGCGATCCTGCCATTTTCCATTCTGTGGACAAGACCAAGCCAGCGTAGAAGTCACTGAGATCTACAGATGTAGGGCGGTATAAGTAAGTAAGTAAGTAAGTAAGTAAGTAAGTAAGTAAGTAAGTAAGTAAGTGTGAACATCCTGGGAATGTAAACTTGGGAGAGCACATCTTTGTTCAAGACTCTGTCCTGATACCCAAAATATTCCTGACACAACTCCCATAATCCCTGACCTTGCCGGCTGGAGAAAATATGAGTTGGACTCTATCAATATCTGGAGGACCACAGGTTCTCCATCCCTGAAACACAGGGAAAGGCTATTATTCTTTTGTCCCTCAAATTGATTGAAAAAACCTATATGATTTTAAAGGGGGTGATAATAACAGGGAACCATTTTCTATTGAATTGTTAATTTCATATAGGTGTGGCAATTCGTTTTACAGTACTTTTATTTTGATAGGAACACTGATGTGTAGGCTGGTGGTTTGGACAACAGAGTCCTCAGATATTTGAATATTTCCACTTGCTTGATTGTTTCACTATTGATACAGCATTTACATTAATGTGGTCTTCTACTAATTTTTGAAAGTGCTTCTTTTTTGCTAACAGATTCATGCTTATGTTACGGCTGTCAACCACTTAAAGAATTTTAATGATAAATAAAGCTGCCTGACAGCAAACCCTCAAAAGGTGTCATTCTGAGATCCTCAAGGACAGTTATGTCACTTACAATTTAATATACAAATGTTGCCAGTCATCATTGGAAGGAAGCCTCATTCTTAGTATATGCTTTCCCCCCCACATCCCCTGTTACATTAATACCCCAGAACAGGCATAAATCTTTTTTAAAAACATTAATCTACTGGGCCCTTAATTTGCAGCCCCTCTAATTTAATTTTGTTCTCACCCATTAAACAACAAAAGATTTACAGGGCAGGTCTATACATGTGCACTCAAATGCAAGTCCCACAAAATTCAATGGGGCTGACTCTCATTTGCTAAGTGGGTAACTGGTACGCAGTCCAAAATCTTACTTCAAAACGAAAGATGATACGATAGCAGGATAAAAGCACAGTGCTAAAATATGTGGGAGCGGCGAAGCAATGAGACTCGGAGACAGGATGGATGTACGGGAAGGCGACCTCGACTCTTTGCGAGCGGCCCCTTTTATTGGGTTTTGACAACATGCTAATCATTAACCAGTACAAGCACAACCCAGTTCCAAACAAGGGAAAACTTTGAAAACTTTCCACCCCATGTATGGTAAGGGGTGACAACCCCAAGCCTCACCCAGGACCCTGCCATTGTGTACGTGACTGTTCCTCATGCTCCCCCCATGCACCCTCCTCGTGCTCATCTTGTGCTTCCTGATACTTTTCCATGCGTCCGCCATTATCCATTGTTGTTCCCGACACGTTATCCATTGTTGTCCTGCCACTCCGACATTCACGTCGCTCCCGATCGGCGCAGAGACACTTGTGGTCTGCCAACGCGGCGTACAGTGTGTATGGTGTGCTTGTGGGCTCATAAAACCGTCCCAACAAAAATACCAAACCGTCACAGCAGGAAAAGGTAACACAAATACTAAACAATTTACAGAAATTCTTTTGTTGTTGTTTAGTCACTTAGTCGTGTCCGCCTCTTCGTGACCCCCTGGACCAGAGCAGGCCAGGCACTCCTGTCTTCCACTGCCTCCCACAGTTTGGTCAGACTCATGTTGGTAGCTTCGAGAACACTGTCCAACCATCTTGTCCTCTGTCGTCCCCTTCTCCTTCTGCCCTCCATCTTTCCCAACATCAGGGTCTTTTCCAGGGAGTCTTCTCTTCTCATGAGGTGGCCAAAGTATTGGAGCCTCAGCTTCAGGATCTGTCCTTCCAGTGAGCACTCACGGCTGATTTCCTTCAGAATGGATAGGTTTGATCTTCTTGCAGTCTATGGGACTCTCAAAAGTCTCCTCCAGCACCATAATTCAAAAGCATCAATTCTTCGGCGATCAGCCTTCTTTATGGTCCAGCTCTCACTTCTGTACATTACTACTGGGAAAACCATAGCTTTAACTATACGGACCTTTGTCGGCAAGGTGATGTCTCTGCTTTTTTAGATGCTGTCTAGGTTTGTCATTGCTTTTCTCCCATTTGGAGCCTCATTGCTCTTTCCATGTGTGACAACAAAACTATGGGCTCATCCGGACTGCCTTGTATGCCAGATTTATAGGCACAGGTCTGTGCTTTAAAGTTCTGTGTCCCCCGCCCTTGGCACAAAGAGGGACCCCATCTAACTTCCCTAGAGAAGGAGTTCCAGAGTTTGGGAGCAGCCACCAAGTAGGCCCTGGTGACTAAACCAGGAGGCAGACACAGTCTTACACACACCACCACACATTTGTCAGGCCTCCCTTTTCTCTTTTGATGTGCGTCAGACTCCAAATGAAGATGGCTGGAACATGCTTAGAGCTCCAAAACCCGTGTTCCAGCCTTGATACGAGATGGAATCCACCTTGCTTATATATCCTCCTGTTAAATTAAACGCCAACCATTTGCATCACCAGCAGTCTATCTAGCTCAGTGGTAAGGAAACGTTTTCAGCAGGGGGCCGGTCCACTGTCCCTCCGACCTTGTGGGGGGCCGGACTATATTTTGAAAAAAATAAATGATCGAATTCCTATGCCCCACAAATAACTCAGAGATGCGTTTTAAATAAAAGGTCACATTCTACTCATGTAAAAACACGCTGATTCCCGGACCGTCCATGGGTCGAATTTAGAAGACTATTGGGCCGGATCCAGCCCCCAAGCCTTAGTTTGGGTAGCCATGATCTAGTTTGTCACTGCTATGGTCCACAAACCCCTGGAGTAAGAGACAAGAGACCTGGGGTTCATCCACAGACTATGATGAAGAATTCTTCTTCATAAAGATGGGGGGAAGTTTGTGGGGTTTTGTTTTTTTTACAAAACTCAAGGTGTCAAAGCACCTACTGTATATGGACCTACAAAGGGAGCAATGCTTCCTGGGACTGCTGTTATTGTAAAACAGGTTTCACATACGAAATCCTATATAATATAATTGATGATGATAATCACTATTATTATATAATTAATAATAAGTGCATGAGTCAGGTGGATGAAAGTCTTGGCTGCAGATATTTCTGGTCATCCCTGTCTTTCATCGCATGAACATCTCATCTTTTCCTCCTTTTATTTGAAAATTACAGCATGCAGTTGGCAATCAGCAATAGGGGTTAAAAAGGTAAAGGGACCCCTGACCATTAGGTCCAGTCATGTCCGACTCTGGGGTTGCGGCGCTCATCTCGCTTTATTGGCCGAGGGAGCCGGCGTACAGCTTCCAGGTCATGTGGCCAGCATGTCAAAGCTGCTTCTGGTGAACCAGAGCAGCGCACAGAAACGCCACTTACCTTCCCGCCAGAGCGGTTCCTATTTATCTAGTTGCACTTTGACGTGCTTTCGAACTGCTAGGTGGGCAGGAGCAGGGACTGAGCAACGGGAGCTCACCCCGTCGCAGGGATTCGAACCGCCGACCTTGTGATCAGCAAGCCCTAGGCTCTGTGGTTTAACCCACAGCGTCACCTGGGTCCCATTATAGCAATAGGCGTTATTTCACTGCAATTCCCATTAGGGATTCTTCTTGCTTGTATGCTGCAACTTTTACTTCTCTCTCTCTCTCTCTCTCTCTCTCTCTCTCTCTCTCTCTCTCTCCTGATGCCAAGGATAATTACACAGGAAGAAAAGAAAAGCTCTGCAGTGCAAGATGTTCAGATACAATTTCCCTGGGGCTATGGCCAATAAGATTTTAATCTTGAAGAAACTCTGGACCCCCCAAGGCTCCTCTAATTTTGAATTCTTAAACTGAAACTTGAATAAGGATGCATGTAAACATCTTCTACTTTGAAAGGGTTCTAGCAGAGTAATCTTAGAAAAAGAAAGTAAAAATATGTTCGTCTTTCCATCCTTATCAAGTAATGCAGATCAGATTGCCTGAAAGGAATATAGGAAATTCCCAAGCTATGTTTAATAGCCCTTTGAACAAGTGTTTCTTGTTCAAATGGCTGAGTGTTTCTTGTTTAAAGCCCTAAACGGCCTTGGCCCAGTATACCTAAAGGAGCGTCTCCACCCCCATCGTTCTGCCCGGACACTGAGGTCCAGCACTGAGGGCCTTCTGGCGGTTCCCTCACTACGAGAAGCCAAGTTACAGGGAACCAGGCAGAAGGCCTTCTTGGTAGTGGCGCCTGCTCTGTGGAACACCCTACCACCAGATGTCAAAGGGGAAAAAACCTACTAGACTTTCAGGAGACATTTGAAGGCAGCCCTGTTTAGGGAAGCTTTTAATATCTGAAGGACTATTGTATTTTAATATTTTGTTGGAAGCAGCCCAGAGTTGCTGGGGAAACCCAGCCAGATGGGCGGGGTATAGATAGATAGATAGATAGATAGATAGATAGATAGATAGATAGATAGATAGATAGATAGATAGATAGATAGATAGATAGATAGATAGATATAGATAGTGTTATGGTACCTGAGGTTGTCAGGCTGAAGGCCAGCAGGCAGCTGCCAGACGATTGTAGTGTCTCAACAGCAATGTGGTCAAGGAATCAAGGTCGAAGACAGTCCGAGTCAAAAGCCAGTCAGGAATCCAAAGTTCAAGGAACAATCAGGTTCCATGAACACAAGTTCTAGATAAGAGTCACGAATACAGGATCAAGGCAAGGGTCACAAACGCAGGAACAAGACAAGGGGTCAAAGTCATGAATCAGAGATACAGAAACACACATGCAGAATGGGGCAGCCGGCTTCCCTTAAGTAGCCGGTTCACTCCCACGCTTCTTATGAGCTGCAGCTGTCTCTAACTGCCACCTTCGCTTCTCAGCTCGGCGTTCTACAACTGAGAAAGAAGGAGGAGAGGGGATCGGCTGATTCTCCTCCTGACTGGGGCCTGCTCCTGGCTCAACTTCTTCCTGTAGCTCTGATCTTCCCTCCTCCCTGTCAGCTTCCTCCTCTTCTGAGGAGTGCCGCCACCAGTCTTCCCCAGGTATGAATTCCTCAGATTCCTCTGTGGGTGCTGCCTTGTCAGGGGGGGGGCTTGCCACCACTCCTCCTCATCTGTCTTGACCCTGACATCTAGATAGACAGACAGACAGACAGACAGACATCCAGGGCTGCACGACTTTAGAATGTGCTTTAAGATTCTAAGGGAAAGAACCTTTGAAAACATGACAAAGTGCTGACATTCACCAAAAGGGTTGCCCAGTCAAGATACAAAACAGAACAAGACGAGAGAAATCGGGGCGGGGGGTAAACTATTACTGGTTTCCTTTGCCCATGATCACGTTGGGGTGATGGACGTTGGAGTCCCAACCTGGAACCTTCGGGTGAATGGTGGGTAAGAAAATCTAATGACAACATCTGGAGGACCACCCATGTTCCCCAGCTATATTTTATAGCAACCCTCACCCCATGACGGTCATTAACAGGTACATTTCACAGGCAGGTTTACCATTACTATTTCCTCAGAAACCACCTACCATTTTTTCCCTTGCTTATCAAGATCCAGCAATGCCTTCTGCAATGAGACGGAAGACAAATGTCTTACAGTTTTGGGTGATGTGTAGGCAGCCATGCTCACTGCTGGCAGGGCTGCACTCCTTGCTCCTTCTCTTCATGAATTAAAATCATTTTGGAATCATACAACAAACGTAACCTGCTGATAAATGATAATTATAATAGCACATACCGGTAAATTATAAATAATAATCTCCAAAAACATGCACATGGACCAAATCCAATGGGTGATATAGCATAAACCCAAAACAATCAATAAACGTACAATATGTCCATACTAACACTCCAAATTATGTAAGAAAATTCATATATGGAGGTACAATGTGAAGATGCAACAGTTCGGTGCCGTCCATACAAGTCAATGGATAGTTCCAAAAGATGATAAAGCTTAATCCGGCGATAAAGCAGTGTCGCACCAGTCCAAAACATAAACCTGATATTTCAACATAGAATCGGAGCACTCAGAAGAACAAGGATATCCGGATTATTGTCCCTGTTTCGCCTTTATGGCTTCATCAGCAGAGTGAATACTAAACAGTATAAAGAAACATGAAATCAATAATTTAACATATATGTCCAATTTACAGAGGGATATTAATGTATATACATACCAGTAGAAGATAATATAATATACAAACAGAGACCGCGCAGGTACTCTGAAGACTTCAATACGAATTCTTTGTAAACAGAGAGTATTTTTATACAGGTGATACCACTAAAAACCACAGGTGTAACAAATTATCAAGCGCCTGTAGATGTTCTTAAAGGAACCATGGAGCCAGCAGTGAGGCGATCTGTGTGGTGACATCGGAGTGACAGGTCTCAGGAACACCCTTAGCGCCTTACTAGAAATAATTCAGGGACAGAGTAAAAAAACAACAACCCCACCTTATTGTTTGTGGCTTCTGGTTTAATGGCTGCTGTTGCCTTTTTTTTTAATATTGCCATCTTACTGTTTGTACTACTTTTAATTTTTATCGACCGCACGTCGCCTTGAGTGCTTTTAGTAGGAATGTGAATAATACATTTGAAAAATAAATAACGATTGCTATAACAAGATTAGGATGAAATTGGACAAGAGGAGCAAATAGTTTGTCTCCCAGTGGCCAGACTGGGGGGATGGACAGACAGACGGACAGACGGACACCAAGGAAAAAGCCTTAGTTGTGGAGCACTGTCTATAAGACAAGATGAAGTGAAAGTAAGGAGACCCAAGGAATTTAAGCCTTGTAAATTATTATAGAAATAATAATGGCAAATAGAAGGGGATGAAATGGAGTCAGTGAGAGATTTCACTTTCTTGGGTTCCATGATCACTTCAGATGGTGACAGCAGTCACGAAATTAAAAGACGCCTGCTTCTTGGGAGAAAAGCAATGACAAACCTAGACAGCATCTTAAAAAGCAACGACGTCACCTTGCCGACAAAGGTCCGTATAGTTAAAGCTATGGTCTTCCCAGTAGTAATGTACGGAAGTGAGAGCTGGACCATTTATGCTTTTGAATTATGGTGCTGGAGGAGACTCTTGAGAGTCCCATGGACTGCAAGAAGATCAAACCTATCCATCCTTAAAGAAATCAGCCCTGTGTGCTCACTAGAAGGACAGATCCTGAAGTTGAGGCTCCAGTACTTTGGCCACCTCATGAGAAGAGAAGACTCCCTAGAAAAGACCCTGATGTTGGGAAAGGTTGAGGGCACAAGGAGAAGGGGACGGCAGAGGATGAGATGGTTGGACAGTGTTCTCGAAGCTACTAACATGAGTTTGGCCAAACTGCGAGAGGCAGTGAAGGATAGGCGTGCCTGGCGTGCTCTGGTCCATGGGGTCACAAAGAGTCGGACACGACTGAACGACTGAACAACAACAACAAATTATTATATAAAATTAGCAGATTTCCACCGCTCAGACTAATGTGTGGATCAGAACTTTGCTACCACGGGATTTCACACTTCTCAGAATGTTGCATAAATGTGCTTCTTGTCAGTTTAATTGTATCAATATATACATTTATTTGGAGGGAACATACATATTTAAATACATATTTTGAAAGCCAATGCACATTCCAGTATGTATTTTAAGAGAGAGTATGCATTTAAATACATATTTTGACAGGATTTTCAGCAGTGGGGATAGCAGAGAAATGTAGGAACAGAATAAATTCTGAGCAAAGACATGTGAAAACAGCACAGACCAGAAATAGATTAAACCACCTCAAAGTGAGTGACTTGTAAGCAGCCTGATCCATAGGCAGTGTTTATATCATGTTTTTGTGGCAGCATAATAAAACACAGAATGTGGTAGACAGCATGGAATCCAGCTTCCTGAAAACCCCATTTTATTGTTTGAAAGGGCATACAGTGGTGCCTCGCAAGACGAAATTAATTCGTTCTGCGAGTTTTGTCGTCTTGCGAGTTTTTTCGTCTTGCGAAGCACGGTCCTGCGAAGCGCTAGATGGCGCTGTTTCCCATAGAAATGCATTGAAGCGCGGTTTCCCATAGGAATGCATTGGGAACTCGCAAGACGTTTTCGTCTTGCGAAGCAAGCCCATAGGGAAATTTGTCTTGCGAAGCAACTCAAAAAACGAAAAACTCTTTCGTCTTGCGAGTTTTTCGTCTTGCAAGGCATTCGTCTTGCGGGGTACCACTGTATTTCTAGTCCCTACGGCTATAAATATGTGGCTTGAATGTGTGCGGTCAATGTTTGCTCAAAATGGTGGTGCAGCAGAGCTTCAGCATCCTTCCTCATCCCACTACTAGGAACCTGATGCTTCTAGGAGTCCAGCCTGATATAACTCCAGCATGTTTGAATCTAATTGGTGCATGAAGGGGCTAAACCATAGAGTAAGCTGTTCTGCCGGGCTTAACCTTTGTCACCACTTCCCATCTTGAGAGGAAATCAGTCACCAAGCCTTTTTTATCCCTGTCTCCATGTGGACTTCAGTATGTAATGAGCTCTGGCCATGAACCACATGGCTTTAACCAGCCTTTTTCATTTGTTTGTTTGTTTCAGACCAGACCAGAACAGAGTCTGAAACTAGCATTTTTTTCTTTATCAATAGTTTAGAAACATTTACCCCTTGTAACTAAGCAACAATATAACTGCCTGTGCATCTTTTTTGACAGCTGAATGGAAAAGCATAATAATCTGACCTTTGAAGAGTTTTGTAAGTAAACCATTTTATGACATACCCAACAGGGGGTCGCTCTCTATGCTAGGGAACTGGGGTATGTTGGAAAGAACATTTAAAAGGGGACATTTTGGCAGGGGCGTTCCAAGGGGGGGGCTGTCCACCCCGGGTGCCATTCCAAAGGGGGTGTGTGTGTGACAAGATGCCGACCTCTGATCAGCGGCACCCCAGGGCGTGACCCACTCGCCACGCACCCCCCAGGAGGCGTGCCATGCCCCTGGGGTGCACGCCACGGCCCCTGGGAAGAGCACCGCTCTGGATACCAGAGCAGGTTGCTTCGCCTCTGCATTTTGGGACTTACTGGAAGGGCACATTTTTAAGGTTTTGCAGTCTATATTCCCATGCTTTTCTCTGCTACATGTTTTCCTTTTTTTTCTAATAAATTTTTATTGGTTTTAACCAAGTAATACAATAAAAAACAAACAACAATAAATAAATAAATAAAAACACCATACAATAATACAGATAAAAACATACATGGATCCTTTTAACCTGTCATTCTTTCTTATCATTGTGGGTTGACTTCCTCCCGCCCTCTCTTCCTGAGTACCTTGTAAATCATCTTTAGTAATTTCTTTACATCATTGAAAACATTTTTTATTAATTAACCTTAGCATCTCTTTTCTATTATCCATATCATTTATTCAAACAATAATAAACCTTAAATCTATTTTCTAACTCTACAGCCTCACTTATCTTTCAGCTTACTTCTACTCTTTAATCTTACAATACTTTTTAAAATATAGTTTAAATTTCTTCCAATCTTCTTCCACTGCTTCCTCCCTCTGGTCACGAAGTTTCCCGGTCAGCTCAGCAAGTTCCATATAGTCCATCATTTTCATCTGCCTACATGTTTTCCTGATGTTAAATCTCTGCTGGGGTTCTCTCACCAAAGAGTACTTGCCCTAAACCTGGGTCATGGATTCCAGGATTCTATCAGTCCTTAGGTTTTGCAAAAGTCAAAAGCGGGAGGAGGAGCATATATGGTAGTGCTGGGGCAGGGTAGTGACCTCATGGTTCTCCAGACAGAAGCAGTCTTGCACTCTCAGTGGTGCATCCACATAGTTCGAGCCTCACTCCCAGCCACCCCCATCCAGCAACATTTATGCCAGTGTTAGGAGGGCAGTTCCACCCCACCAAGTGCTGCTGCTGGCAAATTGCTCAAGGGAACAATAACAATTTCAGCCATGCTATTTTGGCAGGGCTTGGCAATTATTTCAGGCATTTGTTGAACACTCACATGGATGTTACATTCAGGTGGGATTTGAGTTGCTAAAAATATCTGAAATTGGTGCCAATCCTTCCCACAAATATAGCAGGGCTATCTGGACTATGTGGGACGTGGGTGGTGCTGTGGGTTAAAACACAGAGCCTCTTGGGCTTGCTGATCAGAAGGTCGGCAGTTCGAATCCCCGTGATGGGGTGAGCTCCCGTTGCTCGGTCCCAGCTCCTGCCCACCTAGCAGTTCGAAAGCACGAAGTACAAGTAGATAAATAGGTACTGCTCCGGCGGGAAGGTAAACAGCGTTTCCGTGCGCTGCTCTGGTTCACCAGAAGCGGCTTAGTCATGCTGGCCACATGACCCGGAAGCTGTATGCCAGCTCCCTGGGCCAATAAAGCGAGATGAGCGCCGCAACCCCAGAGTCGTTCGTGACTGGACCTAATGGTCAGTGGTACCTTTAACTTTATCTAGACCAGGCATGTCCAACAGGTAGATCATGATCTACTGGTAGCTCACTGGACATCTGTGGTAGATCACTGGTAGATCACTGGCTCCCCCCAAAGAAGCTCAGCAACTTTGGCTCCCCTAAAAAAAGCTCCATATCTTTGCCCTGAAGCCCCCAAAACAGGGTTTTCCTTCCTAAAAAAAGCTCAACTTTGACCCGAACCCCCCAAAACATGGATGGCTTTCTTTCCTAAAAAAAGCTCAACAACCTCAACCTGAACCCCCCAAAAGGGGGTAGATCACAGCCAGTTTTTAACTCTGTGAGTAGATCGCAGTCTCTTGGAAGTTGGCCACCCCTGATCTAGACTATGGCCTTCGTGGTGGACCATTGCTCATGATCCTTGAGGCTGATGGAAGTTGGAGTCCTGCTCTGGGGTCTTCTGCTGAAGGGCAGGTAATAAAATCTAATGACATCATGGGCCACCCATGTTTACCACTCATCATATATAGCAAACTGTTACTTTGTGTCTGTCATTAATAAGTACATTTTGCAGGCAGGTTGTTTCCCACTACTATTTCCTAAGAAGCCATCCACCATTTCCCCCTTCCTTATCAGGATCCAGCAATGTCTTTTGCAATGGGGCAGAAGACGAATGTCTTGCAAACATCCTGCAGGTACTTAAAAGATAAAATGCATATCTGCACTATTACTTGGGAATATAGATTTTCAACCACCTATAAAACCTGCATTCTAATGCCAAAGTCAATACCGACTGTTGGGTGAGCTGTATTATGGCACTGATTCTGATCAGAGCAAGAAAACAAATGAAGTATAAATCATAGCACAGAGCATACAAATTGGCAAATTCCAGCCTCAAACAACAAGACAAACAAACCACAACTATGTTGTGCACACGCAAACCAACAGCCTCTCCATCACCACAGAAACCCGAGGTAAGGACAGGCTGCATTCTTTGAAATCTGTCTATTGGCTGCAAGAGCTTTCACTTTATTCAAATGAGCCTCCCGCCCTCCAGGCCCACTCTAGCTGAGCTGCTGTGATGTCACGGAATACGCATAAGCATTTTATTGTTAAAGAGTAGATCTGAGAATAATGTTCGAAGGCAATTCCTCTGCCATCAGTTGACAATTACTGTTATTGTTATTTTTGTTACTATGTTATGCATTTTTGTGTTTTTTAATATTGTGAAGGGACGTGGGTGACGCTGTGGTCTAAACCACTAAGCCTAAGGCTTGCCGATCAGAAGGTTGGCGGTTCAAATCCCTACGACGGGGTGAGCTCCCGTTGTTCTGTCCCAGCTCCTGCCCACCTAGCAGTTCAAAAGCACTTCAAAGTGCAAGCAGATAAATAGGTACCGCTCCGGTGGGAAGGTAAACGGTGTTTCCGTGCGCTGTTCTGATTCGCCAGAAGCGGCTTAGTCATGCTGGCCACATGACCTGGAAGCTGTCTGCGGACAAACGCCGGCTCCCTTTGCCTATAGAGCGAGATGAGCACCGCAATCCCAGAGTCGTCCGTGACTGGACCTAACAGTCAGGGGTACCCTTACCTTTAAAGGTAAAGGTAAAGGGACCCCTGACCATTAGGTCCAGTCGTGACCGACTCTGGGGTTGCGGCGCTCATCTCGCTCTATAGGCCAAGGGAGCTCGGTTGTGGCTGGTGTACAGCTTCCGGGTCATGTGGCCAGCATGACTAAGCCGCTTCTGGCGAACCAGAGCAGTGCACAGAAACGCCGTTTACCTTCCCACCGGAGCGGTACCTATTTATCTACTTGCATTTTGATGTGCTTTCGAACTGCTAGGTGGGCAGGAGCAGGGACCGAGCAACGGGAGCTCACCCCGTCGCAGGGATTCGAACCTGCCAACCTTCTGATCAGCAAGCCCTAGGCTCTGTGGTTTAACCCACAGCACCACCCGCATTCCACCCTTTACCTTTACCTAATACTGTGAACCCCAGATGAAGGCTGGTATAGAAAATAAATAAACAAATAAAATATTGAAATTACCCAAATCATTTGAACACCCCCCCCCTTTAAATGGTGCCTGTTGCCTGGGTGATGTAACTTTCTCTATGCATGATCCAAAACACCACTTCTTCTAGGGTACAGTTATCACATCGGTTTCTATACAAATGGCACCATATGTGGAGGCTGGGGGCATGGCCAACAGGAGGCACCCTGATCTCCCTCTCTGGGCAGTCGTTTTTACACAGAACGGTCATTTGCACAGGTAATCTCACTCAGTTACCTCATGTAACTGCTGACCACCCCTCATTCTTCCTGAAAGCACTAGAGAGTTGGGGTCCAGTCTTGTTTCTTCATTTTTAATGGATGAAAATCTGAGTCAGGTTTTCATTGGGTTTTACCTCAAGATACTGGGGATTGAACCTGGTAACTTCTGAATGCAAGACAGATGCTCTACTGCTGAGCCATGCACCCTCCCCATCTTGAAGGGATATGTGTCCATCCTTCCCCCAGTACACCTCCGGCTACAGGTAAACATACTTCTCATTTTCCTTCCTGTTACTTCCACTGTAGTTATTAATTCACTCACGTTTGTCTTCATTAATTGAGGAGTTTCTTCTCTTAATACCACCAATCATTTTCTCACACAGCTTGTCGTCCAGCATGTTCAAAATGAATAATGTTCCACTGGCCTTCTCCTCATTTCTGCTACCCTCACTGCAACTTATCATCTTATAATGAGACTTGAGGTGTTTGACAACAGTGGCTGGAACTGGTTTGTAGCAATGCATTGAAGTGGAAGGGTTTTTTTGGGTCCTAAAAGTTTGCTTTCACCTCTTAAAAATAACAGGCAGCATATTACGAAGGAGAAAGTAGATTGTAATGTCCATAAGCAGGTATTATTTTGACCTATTCAAGTCTGGGTTCAAGCACAGTTTGGGGGCAGATTTGGACTTGGCAAGAGAAGGGAAGGAAAGTAAAGTACAACCCTGTAGATTCTCATCATCTTCTTCTTTGGTGATCACTTGTAGCCAAGTAAGATTGTCTTCCATAAACACGGTTTTAAAAGTGAGTCCGTAAGTGACTGTGGAGGCCAATTCTGGATCCACCCGTCCTTCCACAGTGGGGACATAGGTTCCCTGGGCGGGAGTTGATCATGGTGAGGGTTTGCCAAGCGTGCCTTCCTCTTAGCATGTTTCTCCCTTTCATCTTGAATTCGAGCATCTTCAAAGCACTGCCTGCCTATTAGCTACTGAGTCAAGTTCAAAGTTTTAATGTAGCAGGTCTGCTCACCTTTTCCGGGTGGATGGCGTCATGGCCGGGCAGCTGGTTCTCAACAGTTTACCAGTCAAAGGGGCGGAGGAACGGTGCCTCTCCCCTGTGTCATGCTGGCCTCGTCATCGTTGCTGGGGTTCTGCCCTCTGTGGGACAGCCCCAGCTAATCAGCTGACAGGGTGGGTGTGGCCGCGGATGATTTAACCATGGCACAGCCAGCCAGCATCCTCTCTCTCGCCCCATCGCCCTATCAGTGACTTACCTTTAAGTGGACTCCCTGCAGATGGGTCAATATATAGACTGGCTTCAACTCAGTGCCTAAGCCCTAAGCCAAATCGTTTACAATCTGTAACCAATAAAGTTGTGGCCTATTTGAACCCATAAACCAAAATACTTTGTGTCAGTGTGTTTTATTGTTCTCCTGGGAACCCAAGGTGAACTAAAGTGTGGTGGTCAAAGTGTTCCTGAAGGATACTGCTGCTAGGTCATGTGGCTGACCTAACAGCCAAATGCTACATATCCTGCAGAGTGAGGTAAAAGGTAAAGGACCCCTAGATGGTTAAGTCCAGTCAAAGGCGACTATGGAGTTGCGGCGCTCATCTCACTTTCAGACTGAGGGAGCTGGCATTTGTCCACAGACAGCTTTCCGGGTCATGCGGCCAGCAGGACTAAACCACTTCTGGCACAACGGAACACCATGAGTGAAACCAGAGTGCATGGAAATGCTGTTTACCTTCCTGCTACAGCGGTACCTATTTATCTACTTGCACTGGCGTGCTTTCAAACTGCTAGGTTGGCAGGAGCTGGGACTGAGCAACAGGAGCTCACCCTGTCACAGGGATTCGAACCGCTGACCTTCCGATCGGCAAGCCCAAGAGGCTCAGTGGTTAGACTACAGCGCCACCTGCGTCCTAGAGTGATGTGGACGCACACGACCTGTGGACGAAGAGTGCAGTCAATGGGTGACATGTGAAGGGTGCCATAGCTCCCAACTGCTACTCAAACAGCGCAGGGTTCAAAACACCCTTGCAAAGGCACATAGTGCAAATGCTTGCAAAAGAGTTGGGGTTTTTGCCTGGGGTGTTTACTTTGCATTGTAAGGCGAAATCATGCTAAACAGTCCATCAATTTTCCAAAGGCTTCTTTTAAGCACCCTCTTGGTGCTTTATTGTGGGATGTAAACACTAGAGCAGTCAAGTACAACAATGCTAGAAGGTATCTTGGTCCTCCAGCCACAACTTCCTGGTCACCTGGATTGAGATAACTTCCTTTTGCAAGCTAGAAGTGGGAGTGGCTTCACCTGGGAAGGTATGAGTAAAACCCACAGGCCAGCAGCCATTCTCTCTCTTCTCTCTCTCTCTCGCTTGGACTGCGAGGAGGATGTTCAGTTGGCTTCCAGCCAACTGGGGCCTAATGGACTTCTCTCCCACATGGAGAGATTCCTATTGTAAATATCTTTACTAAGAATAAGCCTGCCTTCATTTGGGATCTTGGGATCTTCAATTGAACGTCCGTGAGTAAACGTTTTATATCTTTTTATAGAAGATGTGTTTTGTGTCTTATTTGAAGAGGAACAAAGGGGAAATATATGGTGACAAACCAGGAAACTAGATTAAGCTGATTCTAGCGAATCAAAGCAACTTCCGCTGTGTGTATTTTAAAAGGGAATGTTACTCTGCTAGTTGAACTTGCAAGCGCAAGTTAGGATGAGATATATTAAATGATAAATCATCATCCACGTTCCCAAACATTCCCACATTTATCACCCAGTTGACTTCCTTTTGGTTAATAAAGACCTCCAATAAGTGGGAGAAAAGACAGTATGGGTGGTGGTGGGGGAATAGGGCTTGTGTTTATCTTGCCACAAAAGTGCTTCATGTTTAAAGTTTTGCTCATTCACCTTGGGCAAATCTGACACTGACAAATGGTTCATATATCAGAAAATACCCCGAATGGGAGAGGTTAGGCTATCACACTTTGTATACACAGTGTCCTACAGAGGTGACTGTAATGATGGCAATATATCAAGAGGCGATGCTGCTGCAGAAAACCAGGCGGTTGCAAATTCCACGAACAAAGGTTATTTATTTCTGCAGTTTTGATAGGAACCGCTGGAAACATTTTCTCTCTCTTCCTAATGGGCCTAATGTGTCTCTGAAGGCTTTGCTTCTTGTCATATTTCTTATTCCGGCTAAAAATAAAAGTTAGTATTCATGTGGCTACAGAACGCGATAAATAGATTTATCGTGCAGTCAATAAACTACTTTGAAACACTTATTTCCTCCCTGAATAGACTAGCGCATGTGCTAAAATACTGCCAGAGGTTATTCTGAAAGTGCTATGCTGACCTAATCCTCACTGTTGTGGTCACCCCGTATCTCTGGGCAGCACCAGGGTGCGGATCAAGGCTCACATGTTTGAATACTCCTCTGTACCAAAAATACAGGGATGCGGGTGGCACTGTGGTCTAAACCACTGAGCCTAGGGCTTGCCGATCGGAAAGTCGGCGGTTCAAATCCCCGCGATGGGGTGAGCTCCCGTTGCTTGGTCCCAGCTCCTGCCCACCTAGTCGTTCGAAAGCACATCAAAAGTGCAAGTAGATAAATAGGTACCGCTCCGGCGGGATGGTAAACGGCTTTTCCATGCGCTGCTCTGGTTTCGCCAGAAGCGGCTTAGTCATGCTGGCCACATGACCCGGAAAAACTGTCTGCGGACAAACACCGGCTCCCTCGGCCTTTAAAGCGAGATGAGCGCCGTAACCCCAGAGTTGTTCGTGACCGGATTTAACTGTCAGGGGTCCTTTACCTTTACCTTACCATAAATACAATCACCCAACATTTCCCTCGTCTGTATGGATACGAGCCTATCAGGGAGAAGGCTATCTTATTATGTTGCATTATCTTTATATTGTGGTTTTTATCACGGGATTGTGATATTTTAGTTGTTTGTAAGCCACCCGGAGTATTGCGAATGTGTCAGAAAGGTGAGATCTAAATCTTGGAATCAATAAATCACAGAAACCCTTCTCCCTGAGATTTCATTTTCTGAGGGGAAGAGATTTTTGCAGAGGCACGTTCAGTTATCCAGGCCTTGTACTTGCCATTTACAGTGCTACTAGTACAGTGTTATCGCTTCCATGAGGACAAAGTCACAGACACGTAGTAAAGGCCAGCATTTTGCCTTATTCCTGTTGTGACTATGTGCACCAATTGCATACAGTCAGGAGCAAATGAAATTTGCAGTTTGCAGTAGAATACAAGCAGTTCCCTGTTATTTGAATGGGTTTAGGTTGATGATTTGTGGACTGTGTACCAGAGCTTGCCCCCACCTGGCTCCATTCTAAATGAGAGTTGAAATGTCCCCTGTGGCTCTTCCGAGACTCTGCACCCAGTGAAACCAAACCAGTCATGTTTCCCTAAACCCACCTCAGCACACGCTCCTACAGAGGTCTTCCCTGGCACCTGTAGAACCCATTGCCTCCCTAGGACGCGCGTGGCGCTGTGGTCTAAACCAGTGCGCCTCTTGGGCTTGACGATCAGAAGGTCGGCAGTTCGAATCCCTGTGTTATGGCGCCAACAGGATGGCGTGCTGAAGCCAGGTATCAGTGCCAGGATCAAGAGAAGCCGAAGTCAGGAGCAGTCCGAGTCAGGAGCCAGCCGAGGTCAGGTACACAGGAGCAGGATGAGCAGGCACAACCACGTGCTTCAGCACAGCAGTTGCAGGTGCTGGTGAGGGAAGCAGCCAGCCTTCCTTAAGTAGCCAGCTCATGACCACGCCTTTTACGAGCTGCAACTGCCTCCAATTGCTCCCTCCGTTTCTCAGCTCTACGCTCTACAGTTGAGATGGGAGGAGGGGAGGGGGCACTCCGGTTCCTCTCCTCACAAGGGCCTGATTTTGGCTCAACTTCTTCCTCCTCCTGTTCTGGCCTTCCCTCTTTCCCATCTGCTTCTTCCTCTTCTGAGGAGTGTCGCCACCAGTCTTCTTCAGGTAAGAATCCCTCCATTCCTCTGGACTCTTCCGTGGTTGCCACCTCGCCTAGGGGGGCTTGCCACCACTCCTGCTCATCTGGTGCAACCCTGACACCCCGCAATGGAGTGAGCTCCCGTTGCTCTTGCCAAGAGCTCTTGTCCAGCTCCTGCCAACCAAGCAATTCGAAAGCACGCCAGTGAAAGTAGATAAATAGGTACCACTGTGGCAGGAAGGTAAACAGCATTTTCTTGCGCTCTGGCTTCCATCACAATGTCCCGTTGCTCCAAAAACGGTTTCGTCCTGCTGGCCACATGACCTGGAAAGCTGTCTGTGAACAAACGCCGGCTCCCTCGGCCTGAAAGCGAGATGAGCGGCGCAACCCCATAGTCGCCTTTGACTGGACTTAACCATCCAGGGGTCCTTTACCTTTACCTCTTTACCTATTGCCTCTTCCTCCATTGCAATAAGACGTGTGTGTGTGTGTGTGTGTGTGTGTGTGTGTGTGTGAGAGAGAGAGAGAGAGAGAGAGAGAGAGAGAGAGAGAGAGAGAGAGAGAGACCTATGGTGGTGATACGTAGTAAATTTATAATTTAAATTTATTCTTTATAAATTTTATATAAATTTATTTCCCCCCCAGTTTGCAGATGTGTCCATGGTCCCAAAAAGGTTGACAGTCGCCAGTCCACTCAATGCTTGAATGGTAGCCGCGGTGGGGCGGGAGGGCACCTGAGAACAATGTGCACACCAGTTCTGGTTCCACAACGGAAGTTGGATATAAATCTAAGGAAAGAAAAATCTGCTGCCCCTTGGATTCTGCCGCCCGAGGCAGTTGCCTCACCTTGGCTCATGGTTGGGCTGGCCCTGGGAGCAGCACCCATGCCCCTCCTCCAACAGTGCACTTGGAGGGGTGCTACATTGCTACATGGCATTCTTCAGCATCCACATTTTTGGGGAATAGCCCAGTATTCAAGCAGGAATGCGGCCGCTGTTTCCCCACTATGACAAAAACAGGATTTTTTTAAAAAAACAAAAAGTTTTTAAAAGAAGAAAACCCTCTCCTGTTTAGAACTACAAATATAAGTTTCCTTCTTCGTCCCCCCCTAATTTATATTTTCTCAGCACCCACTAGTTTCTTCAAGCCTTTTGCACATCACAAAAGTGCTAGAAAAATGTCTCTAGGAACTTTTCAGCACTACTCAACAAGAAATCTGCCCTGGCTTCTGTCTGCTTGTGCAAAAGTTCATCCATAGTTTGAAGGGGGCGGGGGGAAGGAAGGAGATTTTTAAATTATTAGTTCTTCATCCCCTCCCCCTGCAAGTCACGTTGCAGGAAAACTATAAATGACATCTTGTACTGAATTAGGCAAAAGCAAGAAAATGATTTTTTTTTGGGGGGGTGTGTGGAATTGGGACCTTCTTCTGATTTCTATGCTTGCACCTGGTAGCTAATTTCAGAAGGAAAACATTCCCCTAACGCAATGCTGAATGGGGGAACAATAGGCTAGATTTGTTAAATAGGCTGTACTCGTAGGGTGTGATAGTATAATTGTCTGTTACATGCAACAAACCACAATCTACAGTCTCATTTCATCCCATTTTGTTCAAACATAGCTAGCTGTCTTTTCTGTCTTTTTGCAAAGGAAACTACGAGGCGAAGTAATTATGTTTGATTTCTTGATCTGAGTTAAGCACACAGAGTATTAGCATCTATTATTTCAACAAGATGATAGTAGAAAGAAAAGGTGTTCATGATGCATACATATAATTTTTCTCTCCCTCCTCATGTTCAAGTCCTCTCGCCGCTATTGATTTGTCTATGATGGCTATTAACTGCAATGCTTTAGCCTTTGGTTTATCTACATCAAAAATAAAATAAAAATTCTGGGGGGAGGGGACTTGAGGTTCATTTGTACATGAATGTAGGAATAGGAATAGGAATAATTTATTGGCGAAGTACATTTTCCAACATACTTGGAATTTTGCTTTGGCTACATTGCAATGTAAAAACATACCTTATACAAACACTGTTCCACTCCCAATACAATGACACAGCAAAGAAACCCCACCCATAACTGGCCTCCCCTTCCGCTACACAACTACGAATTTAACAATTTAATGGCACAAGGGAAAAAACTGTTCCTGTGCCTGGCCGTTTTTGTGTAGGAAGTCCTGTAGCGACGTCCAGGTGGAAGTAAATCAAACAGATGATGACCGGGATGCAAAGGATCTGCGACAATTCCCTCTGCTCTCTTCCTAACTCGGGTAGCATAGAGTGTCTCTATTGAAGGCAAGCTAGCACCAATGACCCTCTCTGCAATTCTTACTGCTCATTGGAGCCTTTTGTCCAGACCCATGAATTGCATAACATAAATGGGTTTGGGGAACAGTTTTCTGCTCCAAGCTAAATTCCAATGTAACTTGGGTAGCAAAATGTTCCAAAACCTAACCACATGTGTTATGTCAGAAAGGGGGTCTTTAAGCCTGCTTCCCTGCATCAGTTTTTATTTGACAAAGCCATGGGGTATTATTATTTTTTAAATCCCACTACATTATAATAGGTTTGAGACAAAAATGGAGGGCAGTGGCAAAAACCTGTAGATTTTTTAAAGACTATATTTTGTCCTAGCCTCTCTCGGTTTTTCAAGAAAAACTACGTATGAGCTCTTAAACTGGATCGAGATTTGTTTGGTTGAAATATTTTTGACCCCATCATAGGCTGAGACAAAAAGTGTCCTGCATGTAAAATGTAAACTTTCTTTGTTTTCTGGGATATTTTTTGTCCCATGTGCTTTTTGTGTAAAAAGGTAAAGGGACCCCTGACCATCAGGTCCAGTCGTGTCCGACTCTGGGGTTGCGGCGCTCATCTCGCTCGATAGGCCGAGGGAGCCGGCGTTTGTCCGAAGACAGCCTCTGGGTCATGTGGCCAGCATGACTAAGCTGCTTCTGGTGAACCAGAGCAGCGCACGGAAACACCGTTTACCTTCCCGCTGGAGCGGTCCCTATTTATCTACTTGCACTTTAACATGCTTTCGAACTGCTAGGTGGGCAGGAGCTGGGACCGAGCAACGGGAGCTCACCCCATTGCAGGGATTCAAACCGCTGACCTTCTGATCAGCAAGCCTGTGGTTTAACCCACAGCGCCACCTGGTCCCTGCTTTTTGTGTACAAGCGTTAAATAAATTGGAGTTCTTGTTATTAGTTATATTGAAAGGAAATGCACACCAAGAGCTCTGGCCAGAAATTTCAATACTAGGAATAAATCCTGCTTGTGAGTTACAGTCAAATAAAAGTATTATTCTGTTAAGAATTACAGTCTTAGGCAGAGAATGTCAGTTCGAATAAGAAAAACAGTTTCAAGTTCACAATAATATGTGTAGCTTCAAATGAAAAATACAACTTCAAATTCACAGTAGTGTGAGTAAACAATAATTCGTTACAGTATCAGAACATAAGAAAATTCAAGTAACAATAAATGTACCGGTATATCAGTTTGTATTCAAAAGTATTCAAAAGGATCGTTTTATAAGTAAATCCGGAGTGAAGAGTCGATTCAGGAAAAGCAACCAGGACAGGGCCCTGTTTCGATGTGGATGTCTTCGTCAGCTGGTAATATCAAACAATGCATCAAATTACATCAAAATTCTAAATTATAAATTTAAGTTCTACAGCATTATATAACATTTAAGTTTATATGCTCAGTCCATTGAAAATAGTTGAAGTGATGGGAAAGGTTCGCTTGTAGTTTTTAGCTGTGGTAGTTCTTTCACAGAGGGTTTTTTTTTTTAAGAACTAGATAAATCAATGCTGGATGGTACAGCTGTGCATAGCTGTCAACTTTTCCTGCAGGAAATTCCCTTATTCCAAATAGGATTCCTCGCAAAAAAAGGGAAAGGTTGACAGCTATGCAGCTGTGCCCCATTCACACCTAGTTCCAGGTATGGGAAAGGTTGATCATTGCATTTATGCACTGCTCCTAATCTTCCCAGAGAGTTATGCACTTGGTCACTGCAGGAAGCAGGGATGCTGGACCAGATGGTGCCTTGGTCTGATCCTGAACATCAAATATAATGACTGAATCTTCCTGAGCATCAAATATAATGACTGCATCTAACTTTCATGAATATATGTCTGTATGTATATCTGTGGTGGGGACCCAGGTGGCGCTGTGGGTTAAACCACAGAGCCTAGGGCTTGCCGATCAGAAGGTCGGCGGTTCGAATCCCTGCGACAGGGTGAGCTCTCGTTGCTCGGTCTCAGCTCCTGCCCACCTAGCAGTTTGAAAGCACGTCAAAGTGCAAGTAGATAAATAGGAACCGCTCTGGCGGGATGGTAAACAGCATTTCCGTGCGCTGCTATGGTTCGCCAGAAGCGGCTTAGTCATGCTGGCCACATGACCTGGAAGCTGTACGCCGGCTCTCGGCCAATAAAGCGAGATGAGCGCCGCAACCCCAGAGTCGGACATGACTGGACCTAATGGTCAGGGGTCCCTTTACCTTTACCTTTTATATGTGTGTGCGTGGATTTTATTTTTTATTTTTTTAATTCCAGACCACATTTTCATGTCAGTGTTTAAAATCCTCCTTCAGACAGATGTTTTGTCTTGCTCCCTTGTAACCTAACATAATCAGGTGGCGAAATGCTGAGGTCTGCAAATTTGGAGATGCAAATGATCTTCATTGAAGATAATTACTTTGAAGAGCCAGCTTGAAGTCTGACCTTTTGTAGACCAAGTTTGTCAAGCACTCGGCACCAGTAAGTGGGGACAGATTTTTCCCCAAAACTACTCTATTGGGAATGGCTCATGAGTCATTCATCCATTTTCCATGGCGGGAGGAAAAGGCATTTTACCAGTGAGAGGATTTCCTGCCATTACAGATTCTGCAGCACCACCTAATGGTGTCAGCTCTGTCCTATAGCCATGTGCTGCAATTACATGCACAGAGTACATCCAAAGTAATTGCATCCAATTCTAGAATGCTTTAAAATGCTTTCCCAAGCCTAGTCCCACTGATTGAGAATGGGAAAGGCATCCCACTGTTGAAATGGACCACCTCAGAAGAGCACATGTCTATGGTACAGTTTTAAATGGGTTGAATCACTAGACCAGGCGTCAGCAAACTTTTTCAGCAGGGGGCCGGTCCACTGTCCCTCAGACCTTGTGGGGGGCCGGACTATATATATATATATATATATGCAGGGTCGTAGTGAGGGGGCGGGGGGGGCGGGCTGCCCCGGGCAGCGCCCTGGGGTGGGGGTAACACTTGGGGTGGGGGGCACCCCCCCTGCGATCGGCGCCGCCGAAAGCATCGCTCAGCGCACGGTGGCTGGCTTGCTTGCTTGCTTAGCCAGCCGCCAGCGCCTGCTTTCCTTTTTTTTTTTTTTTAAGGGCTTTTCTCCCTGCTGCCGGGGCGGCCAGCGAGGAGGAGGCGGACGGGTGACACCCCATCGCTGCCTGCTCCTCCCCTCGCTCCTGCGCGCGGCTCCGCCCGGCAGCGGGGGGGAAAGCGCTTTAAAAAAAAGAAAAGCCAAGGCTTCCCCCCCCCGTTGCCGGGGCGGAGCCGCAGTGACATCATGACGCGACGTCACGATGCCCCGCCCCCAGGGGTGCCTCCGGTCGCCACCCCGGGTAGCGAGGAGGCTTCCTCTGCCCCTGTATATATGTATATTTTTGGGGGGGGGAGAACGAATTCCTATGCCCCACAAATAACCCAGAGATGCATTTTAAATAAAAGCACACATTCTACTCATGTAAAAACAAGCTGATTCCCGGACCGTCCGCGAGTCGGATTTAGAAGACGATTGGGCTGGATCCGGTCCCCAGGATCTAGTTTGCTTACCCATGCACTAGACAGTTCTCCTCCATACAGAACTGAATATCTCCAAGGGGACTTTTTAGTACCTTACTTAAACGTCTAAGCGAAGAACTGCCCTCTCTTGCCTCCTTAATGGAGTGAAAGTTATGAACTCTTCCATCTGCTTTCAGAAAGCTGATTCCTCCCTTTTCTGGTTTCAGCAGCTGAAAAGCTGCAGTGTTGACAGGGGTGCCAACCTGAATAAAATATTGTGGGGGCACCCCACATAATCGAGCACAATATGTGACAGACGCACACCATTTGAATGGCAGTGTGCATCAACTTGGGGGCCCCCTGCCCCCCTCAAACATGTTATTGGGAGAGGGAGCTGAAGGGACCTCAGCCCCTGGGAGTTGGCTCCTATGAGTGTTGATATCCTTTGCATTCTTGTGTGGAACTCAGAGCCAGTCCCATTGAATTCAGTGGGGCTTCTGATTAAACATGCTGTGCCCCAAAGTCCGGGATGGGAAATGAGTTGGAGACATGTTATGAGGCAATAGCCCTATCAGCATGCCAACAGGTGCATGGGCACACCTTTCCCAGAAGCTGATATCACAGGAACATGGTCTTCTTGCTACGTGATGGAAGCCGTTTTCACGAGTTCCTTCTACACATTCAGTGGGCATGTGGAGCAGGGAGAAGGGTTGCTTCCACCTCTCTTTCAAATCAGAACCAGTGAAGGCGGTGAAGGTCCTGTGTGAGTGTCTGGAGGTGGTTGGAGGATGGATAGTGGCTAACAGATTGAGGTTGAATCCTGACAAGACAGAAGTACTGTTTTTGGGGGACAGGAGGCGGGCGGGTGTGGGGGATTCGCTGGTCCTGAACGGGGTAATTGTGCCCCTGAAGGACCAGGTGCGCAGCCTGGGAGTCATTCTGGACTCACAGCTGTCCATGGAGGCGCAGGTTAATTCTGTGTTCAGGGCGGCTGTCTACCAGCTCCATCTGGTACGCAGGCTGAGACCCTACCTGCCCGCAGACTGTCTCGCCAGAGTGGTGCATGCTCTAGTTATCTCCCGCATGGACTACTGCAATGCGCTCTACATGGGGCTACCTTTGAAGGTGACCCGGAAACTGCAATTAATCCAGAATGCGGCAGCTAGACTGGTGACTGGGAGTGGCCGCTGGGACCACATAACACCAGTCCTGAGAGATCTACATTGGCTTCCAGTACGTTTCCGAGCACAATTCAAAGTGTTGGTGCTGACCTTTAAAGCCCTAAACGGCCTCGGTCCTGTATACCTGAAGGAGCGTCTCCACCCCCACCGTTCAGCCGGGACACTGAGATCCAGCGCAGAGGGCCTTCTGGCGGTTCCCTCACTGTGAGAAGCAAAGCTACAGGGAACCAGGCAGAGGGCCTTCTTTGTAGTGGCTCCCGCCCTGTGGAACACCCTCCCATCAGAGGTTAAAGGGATCAAAAACTACATGACATTTAGAAAATACCTGAAGGCAGCCCTGTTTAGGGAAGTTTTTAACCTGTGATATTTTAATGTATTTTAATGTTTGCTGGAAGCCGCGCAGAGTGGCTGGGGAGACCCAGCCAGATGGGTGGGGTACAAGTTATAAATTGTTGTTGTTGTTGTTGTTGCTTCCATAGCACACACCATCTGTTTATGCCATACTGCACACAAGGCAGGCTTCTCCAACTGGTAGCCTACAGATGTTTTGATGGGAGATGCAGTTGAAAGGATCTGGACGGCACCAGATTGGAGAAGGCTGATACAGTATAGGGCATCCACACAATTGGGAACCCTGATGATCACTGCTCCTCATGAAGAAGGCTGCCCTATTGTCAAGCAGTATTGAGAGCCATTGTGGTGTAGTGGTTAAGAGCGGTAGACTCATAATCTGGGGAACCGGGTTCGCGTCTCCGCTCCTCCACATGCAGCTGCTGGGTGACCGTGGGCTAGTCACACTTCTCTGAAGTCTCTCAGCCCCACTCACCTCACAGAGTGTTTGTTGTGGGGGAGGAAGGGAAAGGAGAATGTTAGCCGCTTTAAGACTCCTTCGGGTAGTGATAAAGCGGGATATCAAATCCAAACTCCTCTTCTTCTTCTTCTTCGAGCATGGAGAGTCCTCCTCTCCTTTCGGCAACTTCACAGATAAGAATTAACAAGCAGTTGATATATTGATAGTCCTTTTATTACAGCATCATGTTGCAAACACAAATACACAGCTCTCTGCAAGGAGGGCAGCTGGCTACTCTAAATCCTCTTTCTGACTTCTGCAGCATTTTAGCCGCCAACAGGAAGTTCCTTCCTCCCCCTGCCTCCTTTGCTCTCTGATAGGTTCGGACCTCCAAGACTGTGGTGATGGGGGTGGTGGTCCCCCACACTCTCAAGTGATGTCTTGACAAGCTGCCCCCTCCCTTCTGGTTCCCCTGTCATCATCTCGCAACTGGATAACTCCCCCCTAAGCTGTTAAGCTCCCCTCTCCCTCTCTCTCTCTCTCTCTCTCTCTCTCTCTCTCTCTCTCTCTGCTTCTGAACACACTGTGGACAGGGGGGGGGCAACTCTTCTCCCTCTAGCTCTCCACCGGAGAGAAGTTGGTCTGCCATAGAATGCATTCCCCAGTCCTCGTCTTCAGAACATTCCCTGACAACAGGACCGGTGGTAGGGCTTTTCGCGCCCTAGGCGAAAACCGCGGGGCGACCAGCAGCGCCGGGGGCGGGGCACCGTACGTCATGCGCAATGATGTCACGTGCCCCGCCCCCGGGCGCCACGCATGTCGGGCGCTGCTGGGTGCCGGGCGCTGCACGCGCCGCTGCAATTTTCGCCTCTGTTTGGGGTGGCGGTGCGCGGCGGGGGGGGGCCGGGGGCAGGCTGGCCAGCGCCCCCTCCATTTTGGCACCCTAGGCAACCGCCTAGTTTGCCTCAATGGTAGCGCCGGGCCTGCCTGACAACTATGCATGCTTCTTTTTAAGTGTGTAGAGCAGGGGTCGGCAAGGTTTACCTCGCCTGGGCCGGGTCACTCCCGCGGAGATCGCTCCATGGGCCGGATAGCATCTGCACAGACACAATTTCCGGCGTCTGCGCAGATGCGATTTCTGGCGCCCCAGAAGCGAGTCCCTGCTCCGCGCTGCGCCGGTTTAGTGCAGCGGGTGGGGACTCGCCAAGCGGGCGGCTCAATTTGGAGGCAGCTCATGGGCCGTTTAAATGACCCCTGTGGGCCGCTTGTGGCCCATGGGCCGCAGGTTGCCGACCCCTGAAGTAGAGGCTACTTTCGTGTCAGGCCCCTCCCTCTGTCTACGGCAAGTCCCAAGGGACCCTCTCCATCTCTGCTTCACTTTCTGCTCTTGTTCAGGGAGTGGGGGGAGGGCTGGCAGTCAGTCAAGCTCCCAGTCTCCAGTATCTCCCAGCTCTTTTCCTCCTCTAGGATTTGTCTGGTTGTCCACCACCAAGATCCTGGCTCCAAATCTTCTCTGTCTGTGCTTTTCCCTGTGGGGCTCTTGGTCAGGCAGTTTCCAGCACTCCTCCTCATCTCGCAAGTCCCAGACACAGGGCGAGTTGAAATTTAAAATGGAGTTACAAAAAAAAAATAAAAAATAGAACCATCAAAATCTAATAAAAAGCAACAAAATTCTTATGGAGATCTGAGGCTGTGGGCAGAAAACTATGGTGGGAAAAAGGAGGTGTTTTTGCAGAGACCACTTATCTGCATATACATGCCAGAATAAGGAGAATAATGTTTTGCGCCAGTTTCCTGAGGTTAGATATAAATATAGCAACATATCAAACTGGGAAAGTGGGTGCCGAACCCATTCAAAATCCCTTTGGAATCTCTGTCGCTTAAATTTGGTAGATAACGAGAAAGAAAATGGAGTAACAGCCCTGCTTGAATCAGAACCCATTAATCGGATTCAATTGCTTCCTCAGCCCAAATTAAAACATTATTCAGTATAAAGGACCAGCCTGCTAAATTATACAAATGGGAAAGAATTACAAATAGATTTGCTTGCTAAGCTGGTGATGGTCGTCTTGTTTTATTGTTTTACCAATTAACAAAGGCCAAGAGCCTTTGAAATATCAGCTATGATTAGCTATGTTTGACACAGCACTGTCAGGTTCCATCATTTCCAATGGAAACTGACAGTCCTGAGATTAAACTATTATTTCTTTATAAAGACGAGAAGTCACATTTACTTATAATTAGTATGCAAGCGTTGAAGGGCCAGGCATTTGTATCGCCATTTCAAATTACCGCCTGAAAATGACTTATTAACTATGAATTAATATTTATGAGTCGAACAGGGGACTGAATTTGGAATTTATGAGATGGGAATTTCATTAAGGAGTGTGTGAATCAACATCTTTCAAGAAAGATGATCTCCTTTTCCGTGTGTACCTTGCGTTAGAACCAGGTGCACATTTCCAAAACAACATGAAGTCTTTAGTTTTTGTTATTCTCTCTGCTCTGAGCGCAGTCTTTGTTGTTGTTGTTGTTGTTGTTCAGTCGTTCAGTTGTGTCCGACTCTTCGTGACCCCATGGACCAGCAGGGCCGGTGCTAGGGCTTTTTGCGCCCTAGGCGAAAATCGCGGGGCGCCCAGCGCGCCGGGGGCGGGGCACCGTACGTCATGCGCAATGACGTCACATGCCCCACCCCCTGCGCGTCAGGCGCTGCGTGCGCTGGGTACTGCCGAGCGCTGCGCACGCCGGGCGCTCCACGCGCCGGGCGCTGCGCGCGCCGCCGCAATTTTCGCCTCTGCTTGGGGCGGCGGGGGGCGGGGGGCAGACTGGCCAGCGCCCCCTCCATTTTGGCGCCTTAGGCAACCGCCTAGTTTGCCTCAATGGTAGCGCCGGCCCTGTGGACCAGAGCACGCCAGGCACGCCTATCCTTCACTGTCTCTCGCAGTTTGGCCAAAGTCATGTTAGTAGCTTCGAGAACACTGTCCAACCATCTCATCCTCTGTCGTCCCCTTCTCCTTGTGCCCTCCACCTTTCCCAACATCAGGGTCTTTTCTAGGGAGTCTTCTCTTCTCATGAGGTGGCCAAAGTACTGGAGCCTCAACTTCAGGATCTGTCCTAGTGAGCACGCAGGGCTGATTTCTTTAAGAATGGATAGGTTTGATCTTCTTGCAGTCCATGGGACTCTCAAGAGTCTCCTCCAGCACCATAATTCTGAGCGCGGTCTACTGGGAGGAATTCTTCTGCCCCTGTGTAAAATTTCCCCAGGCATGGGACCTGCCCTATCATTAGGTAAAGTGAAGCAGGGGCTCCAGCTGCGGATCCAGCTTGCTGCCCTCAGGTACATAGGATGATGCTGGCCTGTTATCACTGCTGAAGGAAGATTCAGCTGCCAGTTTGACTGGCTTTTGTAAGTGGAATGGGAATGTCCTTTTCCTCAGCCTGAAAAATGTCCTTGCACAGTCTTTGCAATAGCTTCATAACAATAAGATCGTCTAAGCTTCCATAGCCCCTCGTCGAGGTGTTTTACAAGCTATGGAGCTTGTTTTCGAACTTGAGTTTAGGTTTTTAACCTTTTGGATGAAGCAAAATTAGAATTCCTAGTTTGGATAATTACCACTTACTGTTTGGGAGCATTCTTCTTCTTTTCTGAAGTTTCTTTAATCCTCCCCCTAGATTTAATAGCAAACAAGCTATTTTGAGTTATATAAAGTCATTAACTTTTCTCCTACTGAGGAAACTGATAGATCATAACAGTGAAACGAGAATCTTAGCCGGCGACTCGTTAAGGTTATTTGTTAGTTTATCTTGAGTTATTTTTGTTATTTGGAAGGTTTTCTTGAGTTATTTATATTTCTTTGAATTAGTTTATAATGTTTTTGAGTATTTGTGCTCTTGAGCAATTCTGCTCTTGAATCATTAAACATATTGTTTGTTTGAGTATCACTATATAAATATACGTTCATCTCGTTTCAGGGATCTTTCACGGTGTAGACTTCCTTTGTTGTAATTGAAAAATGTCTTGGACTGGCCCTGAGTAGACAACAGCTGGGCTAGAAATTTTCATGCCACTGTGCCACAGAGCCTAGGGCATGTCGATCAGAAGGTCGGCGGTTTGAATCCCCGCGACAGGGTGAGCTCCAGTTGCTCGGTCCCTGCTCCTGCCAACTTAGCAGTTCAAAAGCATGTCAAAGTGCAAGTAGATAAATAGGTACTGCTCCGGCAGGAAGGCAAATGGCATTTCCGTGCACTGCTCTGGTTCGCCAGAAGTGGCTTAATCATGCTGGCCACATGACCCAGAAGCTGTACGCCAGCTCCCTCGGCCAATAAAGTGAGATGAGCGCCGCAACCCCAGAGTCATCCACAACTGGACCTAATGGTCAGGGGTCCCTTTACCTTTACCTTGGTGTTGTTGCTGGTTTTAATTTAGGAAAGGGGAATCCAGATTATGATCCCAAATCTGAAGTGATATAAAACACTCCACCAGGTCAGGACTCTCCCATCGCATTCTGCTATTGGTGTAGATCTGGCCAGCTTCAGCTTCTTAACAATCAAATCAAACAGTGAGTATATCCAATTCACCTTGGGTTTGTAAGAGCCTACTTTCAAACAGGGGCTAAGTTCAGATATTTCATCTTAATAAACTGAGATGTATGAGTCTTGTACCATCACACTCCATTCTTGTTTCTACCCTTCCCTTCTTCCCTTCTTAGCACACCACAATTATCCTGAAAATATAGTCTTCTACAATTATCCTGAAACTATAGTTATCTCCCACTTGGACTACTGCAATGCGCACTACGTGGGGCTACCTTTGAAGGTGACCCGGAAACTACAACTAATCCAGAATGCAGCAGCTGGACTGGTGACTGGGAGCGGCCACCGAGACTGTATAACACCGGCTTCTGGAAGACTACATATTTGGGGATGATCAAAATTCAGCCTGATGTATGTTGCATTACTAATTAGTATGTAGATTTTTATTTTATTTTTTGCTTTTTTATTCATTGCAAAGAGTGTACCTTTGAGAACAAGTGAAAACTCTTCAGACAGCACACTGTTCATATTATAGCAAGGCCTTTGTTAATTTTCCTAACTCCTGAACCTGCTTAAAATTACCGACGTGTCAGTTGTCCATTTAAATTACATTGACCATGTCCGTTTACTAATAACGCTTGTAGAAATAGGCTTCAAAGGAGCACAGGTGGCACTAATTAATTCTTAATTTCTGTCCTTCAACAATACAACCTGGGATGAAGAAAATGATATTCAGTATAAAATAATAGCATTAATGATGTCCCCCCATGCTACACACACATCTAAATTTCATTTTGCTAACCAGATTTAGAAGTTCACCTCAAAAGGAATATGATGGAACTTTTAATTAATAAAACCATGTACATATTAGTTTTCTGCTTAGACATGTTGGGAAGACATGTACCGTATTTTTTTGCTCCATAAGACGCACCTGACCATAAGACACACCTAGTTTTTAGAGGAGGAAAGGGGGAAAGCCCTGTTTTTGGGGGGACCAGCTCACAGTTGTGCAGCTTCTTTTGCAAAGGGGAAAAGCCCCCCTTTTAAAGGATCAGCTCAAAGTTGTTGAGCTTACTTTGCAAAGGGAAAAAATCCTGTTTTTATGGGGTTCAACTCACAGTTCTGCAGCTTCTTTAGGAAAGGAAAGGGAGCCGTTTCTACAGTTTCCAGACAGACAATCTAATCAGCCAGTCACATGTCGCTGGGGAAACAAACAACCTCCATCTGCAGAACATTCAACAATGGAGGCCTGGGCAAGGGGCCGGGGCCGGAAAGGGAGCCAGAGATCGACCACACATTCGCTCCATAAGACGCACAGACATTTCCCCTTACATTTCAGGAGGAAAAAAGTGCGTCTTATGGAGCAAAAATATGGTACGTTGTGTAAAACTGACAATATTTGGGGTATAGTTGTGGGGCAGCAGATATGCATCCATGTGGAAGTGTACGCTTTAGCTGTATATTTGTAAGTAAAGCAAATGTTACCAAAACAAGCAACCAACCAATGGAAAGTTCAGATCAGAACTTGATCAGGACTGTCACTATGACTTCTCTCTCTTTGGGGAAGTGAGGAGCACTCCTTTTTCATTTGCTTATTTGCTAGCACAAATGAAGTGGCTGTTCCAACAGCAAATGGAGGCCTTGAAGCAGCTCCACACAGGTTTGGCATGCACTGAATACATTGCAATATAATTCCATCGGCTGCCGCCTCACATGGCACTGATTGAAAAATATCTAACTTAAGGAAAGACCCACAGGAGTGATTCAAAACCAGAAAATAATACAAAAGGATAAGTGTTTACAACTGACACCAAAGACGTCAGATATGGGAATGGATGCTCAGCATCTTGGAAAATTGAGTCATTTATTTAAGATGAAATTTTCAAAAGTACTTAAGTGGCTTAATGGCTCGTGTCTTATGACTTCCAATGGGAAATGTCATACTAAATCATCTGGATACCTGCATACAGGGATCTATCTGACCAAGGTGTGCCTGAAATAAATATTTGTTTGTAATGGGCTCTCCTTAGAGGCAAGAAGCAGCCAACTGAGAGGCATTCGCGACACCGATAAACAAATATTTCAAATTTAGAATGAACAGAAATGATGCAATGGTACCAAGGTGACACTGGGATAGCCAAATATTTGAATGAGGAGTTGGAGCAAAGAATGCCCTAGGCTGAAATATGGTTGCAGTAAGTATTTGCTGAATAATTTACAATAATGAATAAAAATCTAGCACAACAATCCAAATGTTGGTGCACAGGGCGGCATAAAACAAATACGACAGGCTGGAAGGTAGACTATATGATTACATGGATCAACTACTTTATTCATTTCAATTCGTACAAAATTATAGGTTATAGCTGCATTCCAGGAGCTTCTCAGGTTGAATGGAATTTGATGATGAGGGCACAAAGAGTGCAATCCTAAAACAGGTATTTAGAGAAGTCCTATTGGAATGCAATGGGACTTACTCCCAGGTAAGTAGGGTAAGGATTGCAGCTTTACTCAAAAAAGCATAGCTGAAACTTTCTTCCCTATCACTTGTTTTGTTTACTGACATGGTTGTTTGTTTAATTTGCATCCTGTCTTTCCCCAGTGCTGCACAACAACAATCATACAAATTCAGTAATATATAATACAGTACAATAAGGCAGCAATGCAACATAAAGTCCAAACAGACAAACAAAGACAGATAAACAAAAGCAAGCAGTTAAAGCCTATTTCAACATACTTATAAATCAGCTTAGGGCTAAAGGTAAAGGTATAGGTAAAGGTAAAGGGACTCCTGACCGTTAGGTCCAGTCGCGGACGGCTCTGGGGTTGCAGCACTCACCTCGCTTTATTGGCTGAGGGACAGCTTCTGGGTCATGTGGCCAGCATGACTAAGCCACTTCTGGTGAACCAGAGCAGCACAAGGAAATGCTGTTTACCTTCCTGCTGGAGCAGTGCCTATTTATCTACTTGCACTTTGACGTGCTTTCAGAGCATATAATAAAAACAAAAGCCTAGGAGCTTGTTGTTGTTCAGTCATTCAGTCGTGTCCGACTCTTCGTGACCCCATGGACCAGAGCACGCCAGGCACGCCTATCCTTCACTGCCTCTCACAGTTTGGCCAAACTAGGAGCTAGAAGCTATTAATCAGGTCCTCCCTTAAAGAGGGCACATATTGCAGTGAGACCTAGCAACCAAACCCTGTGTTGTGGATGGGTTTGATTGACAGCCACAACACCCAATCGGTAGGTCCCTCGATGCTGGGTTCAACCTGGCCATTGGGATGAAAGCTAAAAGGATTGAGGGACCTATAAAATACCCATGCACGTGACCCAGAGCTTCCTCTTTCGGAGCGTGCATCGGAACACCCGCTCCCTACTTTTAGGGCTTGTGCCCTTGACCTTGCTATGTCGCCGTGTGTCATCTGTCGTTGGGACAGGGGCACGGCAGGAATTTCCCCCACTTGGCTGATTGGCTCTTGCCATTTGGGTTTCACCTGCTGTGTAGCAAATCGTCACAACTTGTAAGGTTGTGGATAGGCTCTGGTTCAGGTGACAGGGATGGGAGAACGCTCTCGCCATCTCTATGTGAAGGGTATTCCGTTAAAGGAATCCAGGGACTCAATGGTTTGGTCAACCCGAGAGGGGGTTGTGCCCATGCCTGAGTCCGGGGGGACATTTGGGTGTCGGATAGAGCATGTCCCTGGCTTTCCGTTTATCCAGGTGTTCACCCTTGGCTGACCTATGCTGGAACCCTGGGTCAGCGCTTACCTGCAACGGTGCAGGGAGCTAGTCGAACCAGAGCCTATGCAACCAATCACGTGCTGTAATCAATAAAGCTGTGGCCTAAATTCTGCCAAAAACCAAACCAAAATTTGACTCTTGTCTGAATTTATTTGGGGTGAGGTTAAAAGGTCTAAACACGCAAAAGTCCATAGTAGCTGTTACTCAGGTCTTACTGACAGATCCACATGTCGATGAGTTGTGGATGTGTTTTTTAAATTCATGATGTGTTTATTTATTAGTGTGATTTAGTTTTATTTTCTCTGTTGTGCTGTTCTGGAGTTTTGAAGATCACTCTTGAAGAAATTCAAATCCCCCTTTAGGCCTCCATATTGGTGCACCAGCTGCTATGTTATGGTCTTCTTGGGAGTACTGTGAAATATAAAGTGGTGGGGAAATGTTTAATAAAACAGTTTTCATATTATATATGTTTTACAGCTCTCTCTGGAAAACTGCAACATAACAGTTAGCGTAGCATTATGTGGGCTTAAAATAGATTGGGAATTACCTTTCGGGTGATCTTCAAAACTCCACAACTGGAGTTGTGATAAGGGAAACAAAAATAGAAGTCAGTAAAACAACATAGAATCATAGGATTGTAGAGTTGGGAGGGATCATGAGGGTCATCTAGTCCAACCCCGGGCAATGCAGGAATCACAACATGAATATAATAAATAAAAATAAAACAGTCTTTCCCCATAAGCTGAAAAGTTTAGCTATTCTGCTGCTGTAAAAGTAGTATTCAACTACGTCATACTCAGAGCACACCCACTGAAATTAATGGACCTTTTTTAGTCATGTTCGTTAATTTCAATGGGTCTACTCTGAGTAAAACTTACTTGAAAGCCTATGCTATTAGGTCAAATAAAGTGTTAAAATCATGTTAATAAATTCATGTAAAGGAGAGCACAACTGCACCATCAGGGTCTCAGCATATGGTGTAGTGGTTAGAGCGTCGGGCCAAGCCCTGGGAGACCAGGATTCGAATCCCCACTCAGCCATAAAACTCACTGGGTGGTCTTGGGCCAGTCACTGCCTCTCAGACCAACTCACCTCACAGAGTTGTTGTGGTGATTAAATGAGGAGGGGGAGAACTTACATCAGCACATCAGCACCTTGCAATAAATAAAATAAAGGAATAAAATTGGAGACCTAAACACTAATTTTGGAGCCAGAGTAAAGGGAAATTGCCAGTTGTGTATGGTAATAAGGTCTCAGAAAAACAGATGAGTTCAACACCAAGTGAGTGTTGCTAATCCTTCGCTATTCTCTTGTGCTTGTCTTTACTTTCTCTGTGCTACAGTTCTGCCCTTCTGCTAGGCTTCGGGGAATTGGCTTCCTCCCTCCTTGGCAGTAGATAAGCAGTGCAAAGGAAAAGGAGTCTTCTTACCAGTTAGAATCTTTAATAATCACAGCAAGAGAACATAGAACACATCTCCTAAAAATGGCGGCGCTCCCAATTGTGGGATACTCCCCCCCTCCATCCCTATCACTCCGTCTTGTAATCTGAGCTTGTACCCTCTGTGATTTCTGTTCTGACACCTTCTGTGCTCTCTGTGACTTTGGAGAAGGGGTAATGGTGGATGCTGTCCAGAGACTGTGACTCTGTTAACTCTCTCTCTTCTAGTGTTTCTTCTGCTAGCTGTTCCCCATCCAGTATTTCCCAGCTTCTGCCTTCTGAACTATGCCCCTCTGCAAACCATTGCTCCAAATCTATGCTGTCCTCCTGCTCCTGGGAAGATTCAGAATCCGGATCAGGGAGAGGGGGTGGCTCCTACCATTCTTCCTCAGTGCAGCCCTCCTCAGTATGATCCCTGACACCTCCATACTGCTCAGGGTTGGGATTTGTGGTCTGCATATCCTCACACTTAGGGCTGTGTACATGTTACTCAGACCAGAATGGATTCTGAAACAAGCATCCCCCCTACATATCAATAGTTCAGTAACTTTTATATTTTCTAACTAAGCAATGCTTTACTGCCTGTGCACCTTTTCTGACTGCTGTATGGAAAAGCACATGAAACTGGCCTTTGAAGAGGTTTGTAAGTAAACCATTTTATGTGGTCTAGCTCCACATTTTATGTGGTCTAGCTCTGTGCTAGTGAGTTGTCTGGGGTTCATTGGAAGGGCACATTTCAAAGGTTTTGCATACTATATCCCCTTGCTTTCCTTTGCTGCATGTTTTGTGATGTTGAATCTCTACAGGGTTCTCTCACCAAAGAGTACATGCCCCAAATTTGGGTCTTGGCTCCCAGGATTCCAACACAAGTCTGAGTTAAAATTTCTGCTTTTGGTGAAATTCAGTGGCAGTTCTACAGCCTGTACCTAGTGACGGGCCAGCTGGAACCAAGAAATGCACGCAATCAAATGCTTTTATGAACTGAACTCTTTCTGTTTGTGTGTTTGTACAGATCAGTAGGATAATTCTGTTCCACAGAAGAGCTCCTGCTGAAGCATAAACAGACTGATAAGAGCAAAGACTATTTTTGTGATGTCATTCATTATCCTACACTGTTTGATACAGTGAAATATATTGTACCAATAAATCAGCTGCAACAAATTATTTAATGATGCATTAACTGGTGTGTGTGTGTGTGTGTGTGTGTGTGATACAGTAACTGTAGACTCAAGCAAACTCATCCATCACTGGGACATGCAGAATTTTTGTGTTTCTTCTTTGTATTATATTAAAGCCCGCAATGTATATGCACATAGCACTAAATTAAAACCCCTAAGTGTTTTTTCTAAACAGCATTCTCAGCCTTCAGTAGGGTCACCTTGCAGAACGTGTCTACATTTCTGCTAGCCCCATGCCTAGAAAGCATGGGTTGGAGCGGTTTGCCACTTATCCCACCCTTTCTAGGCACAAATCTGAGTGGTTTCCCCCCACTCCTTTCCAAGGGAAAACTCCCTCTTTGGTGCTAAATCAGAGCAAATGCCAATCTGAAGAAAACCCAAATTGCTGTTTGCTCTGATTGTGCACTAGAGAGCAGTTTTCCCTGGGGCAAAGCAGTGGGACAAGACAAAGTGTGGACAATCCCTCTTCCTGCAACTTTTCATTTTGCAGAAAGAAAAGAAGTTCATCTTATAACAGGAGAAAATAGGCAGGGTTGACTCTGAACATATATGAGCTTGTCTCATCTTGAGTCTGACCCTTCAGTAGTTCTATTGTCTCTGACAGTTGCTTTCTGAGGTCTGGAAGCAAAGCATAGCCTAGTATCCAAGGACACAAGAAGGTGCCTGGTGGATCAAGCCGAGGGCCTTCTGGCGGTTCCCTCACTGCGAGAAGCAAAGCTACAGGGAACCAGGCAGAGGGCCTTCTCGGTAGTGGCGCCCGCCCTGTGGAACACCCTCCCATCAGAGGTCAAAGAGATAAACAACTATCTGACATTTAGAAAATACCTGAAGGCAGCCCTGTTTAGGGAAGTTTTTAACCTGTGATATTTTAATGTATTTTAATCTTTGTTGGAAGCCGCCCAGCCGGATGGGTGAAGTACAAATAATAAATTATTATTATTATTATTATTATTATTATTACCCAGGTGCTTAGAAAGTTGAGGCCATTTTAATCCATTTTAGTATTTTAACTGTTGTATGTTTCAATGTCTGGTTGTGATTTTTTCTCAGTTTTATTGTTTTATCTTTTTTTTTTGTAAACCACTTGAGCGGAGAATCAATTTTATGAAATAAATAAACAAATCCTGGTTGCCCAAACTATTGCTTGCCAGCCAATAGTAAGGGGTTGATGTTACACACATCATGTTCTTGAGGACAGAACATGGAATAGTCCCCAAGGTCATTCACTAGGCTTATTTATAGCCCCTGAATCTTAGAAGATAGTGCTATGAAAGGGGTTTCTCAAGACTCAGAATTCAGTTATCACAATCTTGCTGAGCACTTTGCAAGACCTGCGTTGGCAAAAAAGATCAACTGACATCATTGGGACATTGTGGGATTGGCCACCAGTCACCCGGTCACCCCCTCTGGCCACCTGTTAAACCTGAATGATCTGGCCTGCTCACCAGATCCAGACCCTTTCCTGCTCTAAAGTAATGTTCTCCGTTCAGGCTCATGAATCTCTGCCACCCTCCCTTCAGTTCTGCCATGGGAGCAGTATGCAGTCAGTTTATGTTGCGTGTGGCTTGCAGGGATTGGCTCAGTTTATTGAGCGCATCCGCTTCCTGAGAAAATATTTCATTTGTGCAAATTCAGAAATAAGTTCATGCCCAACATGTTGAGTCTTGTGCTATCCAATATTTTCTTAAATACAGCTGTCTCTTTGAATCATCACTTTTCATTCTGCATGTGTCCCTGCAGGAAACTCAGCCAGCTTTGCAGAGTTAGGAAGAAAATAAACAAAGTGATGCTTGGATTGGGAAACAGAATTGATTCATTAGGATTATGCAGTAACACAGACTTTTCCATGGATTTTCAAGGAAAGAGGACAATGAGCTGGACAATGAGCTGGATTGTAAGTTTGATCTTCACATCCTTCCTGTCGTTGACAACTGTCGTTGACATCACACACTGACACATGTACACACATCTCTCGGTAAGCCCATTTTACCCAGAGAAACATATGAAGAGCCTTATCAGATCAGATTGTAGGTCCCTCTGTTCCAGCACTGTATTTCTCATTGTTGCCTGCCAGATGTTCTCAGGAAGCTCATAAGTAAGGAATGAATGCCAAAGCCAATCCCTTGTGCTTATCATTAGCATCTGATCTTGTGATATGTACAGAGCTATACTCAACTTTTGAATTATGGTGCTGGAGGAGACTCTTGAGAGTCCCATGGACTGCAAGAAGATCAAACCTATCAATTCTGAAGGAAAGCAGCCCTGAGTGCTCACTTGAAGGACAGATCCTGAAGCCGAGGCTCCAATACTTTGGCCACCTCATGAGAAGAGAAGACTCCCTGGAAAAGACCCTGATGTTGGGAAAGATGGAGGGCACAAGGAGAAGGGGACGACAGAGGATGAGATGGTTGGACAGTGTTCATTGACCAAAATGCGGGAGGCAGTGGAAGACAGGAGTGCCTGGTGTGCTCTGGTCCATGGGGTCACGAAGAGATGGACACGACTAAAAAACAACAACAAATACTCAACTATTCACTAGAGCTGGGAGATGTGTTGGTAAATTGTCTGAAACCTGCATGGCATTCAGGTCACAATACAGTGGTACCTCGGGTTACAGACGCTTCAGGTTACAGATTCCACTAACCCAGAAATAGTACCTCGGGTTAAGAACTTTGCTTCAGGATGAGAACAGAAATTGTGTGGCAGTGGCGCGGTGGCAGCGGGAGGCCCCATTAGCTAAATTGGTACCTCAGGTTAAGAACAGTTTCAGGTTAAGAACAGACCTCCAGAACGAATTAAGTTCTTAACCCGAGGTACCACTGTACTGTTTTCAGACATTTTGAGCTGGCAATATATCATACCATTTCAGATCCACTTCATTCTGTTCCATGAGCAAACAGCATTGAGTTCGAAGCATTATGAGGAGATGTGAAAGTTCCTTCAATCCCACATGCAAGTAATAATAGTTACTTGATGTGACTGTCTTCAAGGAATAAACGTTCATGAGCGAACTCACCTGATTGCTCAAAGTTTCATGGGCCCTCTGAACCGAAAGCATCGTCCGACTGCCTTGAGAAGCATTCTGGGGTGAAGTGGATGGCGACTTTTGATGTGTGTTGGCTCATTCATACACCCCAGTCAACCCTTGATGCTGCAGTCATCCCATGGTAAGCACACTGATGTGAAGCACCCTGAGGTGTCATTTACTATGCCAGCGTGGTGTAGTGGTTAAGAGCGGTGGACTCGTAATCTGGGGAACCGGGTTCGCGTCTCCGCTCCTCCACATGCAGCTGCTGGGTGACCTTGGGCTAGTCACACTTCTCTGAAGTCTCTCAGCCCCACTCACCTCACAGAGTGTTTGTTGTGGGGGAGGAAGGGAAAGGAGAATGTGAGCCGCTTTGAGACTCCTTCAGGTAGTGATAAAGTGGGATATCAAATCCAAACTCCTCCTCCTCTTCTTCTTCTTCTTCTTCTTCTTCTTCTTCTTCTTCTTCTTCTTCTTTAAAGCTGAATGCCATTTGGCTGCATGTGAAGAAAGTTCATTTGTTTGTGCTTGCATTTGTTTGGTTGGTTCGCCATGTTTATTAATATGAAGCAGGGCCGGGTGACTTGTTCCAAATTCCTTCTTTTCTGTGTAAGGCAAGGAGTCGATAAGATTCTTGATGCATTTGAGCACCCCCTTATTGTCAAAGGCAGAAGAGAAAGAGAGAAAGAGAGAAAGACAGACAGACAGAGAGAGAGAGAGAGAGAGAGAAAGAAAGAAAGAAAGAAAGAAAGAAAGAAAGAAAGAAAGAAAGAAAGAAAGAAAGAAAGAGGCCATGATGAATATGCATTGAGTAAGTGTCCTTGCTTACCGGAGCACATCGAAGTCCCAGAGTTAGCATTCGCATCTTGATTTATGACTACCGTCACCAACCTTATCAAGTTCAGCCACTGGAAAGGGGAACCATAACAACCTTGCCTTGCCTCACTGTTTTGAAGTGATCTCCCTCCCTTTGTTTTGGTGTCTCTCTGCGTTCTCAGTAACATTTACGGAAAGCATTTATGTGGTTTCCAAAGCCTAATGGCTGCTCCAGACTGCTTATGCCTCCTCCAGGGGGCTCCATCCTAGCCACTTGACGTTAAAGTGACCTTAGCTTCATTAGTATTCTGTGAATATCTGAGCTGTGCCTCCCTTCGCTGCCTGGGTGTGGGTGAGCAGGTGGGGAAATGACCAGCAGAAAATGAATTGTTAAGACCGCTACAGAGAAAAGATTGATGCAATTAATTTTTCATTATGTACAGTGTCTGTGGATTGTAATCAGTTTGGATTGTTCCTCCTCTGAGACACAAGTAAAATGCAAATAGGGTTGGAATGAAAGGAAATGGTCTTTTATGATGCATGGTGCTATTCGGGGCTGAGAAAAACAACTTCAAATCAATAGGAATGGTGACAAATACTTTATTAATATATGCAGAGGTGAGGCTGATGGAAATTGCATGTGTATGAGTTATGCTGGACTCCCAAGGCCCCAGAGCAAACACCTTAATTAGCAAGCGACCAGGAACAAGCCAGAGTGCAAAGTGATAAATCCTGATGAATTAAGGGAGAAGATGGTTTGGGATCAGGAACTCCACCACCCCACGCAGACCCAGGTTTCCAACCAGTCTTTTTCTTTTTCTTGCACACAGCAAGAATGAATTCTGATCATGCTACGTTCAAGTTCCTTTATAAATATGTTAGGAAAGGCTTGTTTGGAAGCTCACATCTCCAGTGATTCAGGTGGTAAAGACAGCAGACCTGAAGCTACTCACTTCTCTTTGTCCCCACCCCCAATCCAGATTGAAATAATAAATATTAACAAATCCTATTAACATCAAATACAAGACCTTGCGATAAAATAAAATAAAAAAGCCTTTGAAACAAAGGTTTGAATGATAACCTTCATCCCCACCCAGCTTGGGGTCTTCTTCTTCGGCGACCACTCATAGCTGAGTAAGATTGTCATCCATAAACACGGTTTTGAAAGTGAGTCCGTAAGTGACTGTGGAGGCCAATTCTGGATGCACACGTCCTTCCACAGTGGGGACATAGATTTCCGGGCGGGAGTTGATCATGGTGAGGGTTTGCCAAGCGTGTCTTCCTCTCATAGCTGTCAACTTTCGGATTTGAAAATAAGGGATGCCGCGAGGGCAGTGCAATGGCACCAAGTATCCTCGCCACCCTGCACTCCAGAGGCTGCGCGCGAACGGGTGAGCGAAAGAGCGCGTAGACGGTAGACAGGCTGTCTGTCTGGTTGGGTGTGAGGGTCTGGCTGCACAAGGCATGTAAGCTCTGCCCCCAGTGGGTCTCAGACTCATTATTGGCAGCCGAGCAATGCAGCTGATGAGCCTCCCTGGCCGGCAGGGAGGGAGAGGAGCTGTTTCCTTTGAAATCCGGGAAATCTAAGGGATATCAACAATCTGGGATAGCAGCGGGAAACGGCATTGGAATAAGGGAGTTTCCCGCAAAAAAAGGGAGGGTTGACAGCTATGCTTCCTCTTAGTGTGTTTCTCCCTTTTGTTTGGGATGGGTTTTTGGAAGACACCTGTGCGTGAATTTGTTTTATGTGTGTAGATCAGTTTATGCTAACCAACGCACAGCCTCACAGTAAGGCTCTGTTCCAATGGCATGAGTAATCACAATGACCGGTAGATTCTCCATTCGCCTTCGCAGCCGTTGTAACATACCACTTGTTATCTTCCGCCTGTTCTACCGTTGAGGACTTTTTAAAAAAATCATCTTTATTGAATTAAATTACAAATATATATACATATATAAAGATAAAAAAGAAAAGATTAAGACAAGAAAAGAAAGAGGAAAAACACACACATACAAGACAAGAATTTGCATTATTATACAATCGTTCATTGAATTTCTAACTAAAAGACTTCCAATTCTTCTCATTGTACTTGTATTGTTATTTATGTTTAACACACAGCCTTCTATTACCCTAATTTGTTTTCGTGTACTCTAACAAATTAACATTTGCACATTGTATTTTACAAGGATCAGTTTAATTCCGCAAGGAGATTGTTATTTGGACAATATGTTTTTAGGTAATCTCTTAATATTTTCCATTCTTTGTATACTTTCTGGTTAGAACCACCAAACCAGCCGTTGATGACTTTTTGGATCATTCTTTGTGTAGCTCCTCCTCTTTGACCTTACTGTCTTGGGTGACCCTGCTGGGAGTACGAGACTCCCAATGGCTTTGCTCACAAGGGTCATAGGAACATGCAAGCCCACTCACCACGACAAGGTGATGATCACCAGACCAGGTATATCAGCGTTGCTATTGGATTGTTGAAGTAACATCATTCATATACCAATGTCTGTGCTGTATGAAATTTTGATTTCTGGTACTGCCCACATGATGTGAGATTCAGTGGTATGAGTCATCCTCTAAAGTATCATCTGGTGGCCTCGTTCTGTCTCTTGTATGCAGTCCTGCTGGCTGTGCTGAACCACTCTGGAAATAATTCATGGAAGCTGTTGAAGACAGCAGCAGCATGCCCCCCAAATAAAATAAAATAAAATAAAAATCCCTGTGACCACTGCAACCCCAGGAATGGTTTGATGAAAACACAGGAAGTGGACCCTTTTACAAATAAAATCGGTGAGCCTTTGATGGAGCATTATGGGTGACTTTAAATGCTAAGATGGTGACCTTCCCCCTTTTGTCCTTAAAACAACTCTGAGAAGTAATTGAGGCTCCAAGAGAGCTTCTTGGAATTAGTGGAGATTTGAACCCAGGTATAGGCAGTCTCTCCAACACTGTACCCAGGGACCGAGGTGGCACTGTGGGTTAAACCACAGAGCCTAGGGCTTGCTGATCAGAAGGTCGGCAGTTCGAATCCCTGCGACGGGGTGAGCTCCCGTTGCTCGGTCCCAGCTCCTGCCCACCTAGCAGTTCGAAAGCACATCAAAGTGCAAGTAGATAAATAGGAACCGCTCCGGTGGAAAGGTAAACGGCGTTTCCATGCGCTGCTCTGGTTCGCCAGAAGTGGCTTTGTCATGCTGGCCACATGACCTGGAAGCTGTACGCCGGCTCTCGGCCAATAAAGCGAGATGAGCGCCGCAACCCCAGAGTCGGACACGACTGGACCTAATGGTCAGGGGTCCCTTTACCTTTTATAGGCAGTCTCTCCAACACTGTAACCACTACACCACACTGTCTGTTGCTAACACATGGCCATGCGTGTCATAGCTAAGTGGTACAGCATCAGTTTGGTCTGAAGATATTCCCAGGTTCAATCCCCCAAGAGAGTTCTCCTTCATGGAGAGCACGTGTTGCGGTGGGGGCCAACAAGACACCCATCTGTTGCTGGGCGGGATCGTTTAGATGGCCAAGGACTGTGATTGGGTTCTGTGGGTTGTTGGGGAGAATTTAATGTTGCAAGTTTTGATGGACAGCCCAGAGGCTATATATGTTTCTGGCACGCAGTGTGAGCCCCTGTTTGCTGCTTGCATTGGATCACCCTCCCTCCCTCCCTATAATTTAGGCTTCTGCGTTGACCTTGCATTGCCTGTCATGGGGTCGTCTGCTTTTGGGGCAGGGGCAGGGCCAGCGCGTCCATTATGGCGAACTAGGCAGTTGCCTAGGGTGCCAAAATGGAGGGGGCGCTGGCCAGCCTGCCCCCCGCCGCCCGGTGTCGCCCCAACCAGCGGCGGAGCAAGCAGCTTGGGGCGAAAACCGCGGCGGGGGCGCCAAAATGGCGGGGGCGCTGGCCAGACTGCCTCTCGCCCCCCGCCGCCGCCCAGTGCCACCCCAACCAGCGGCGAAAACCGCGGTGGCGCGGGGCGCCCGGCTGGGCAGGGGGCGGGGCACCATGCGCAATGATGTCACGTGGCCCGCCCCCTCGCCTAGGGCACCAAAATCCCTAGCACTGGTCCTGGGCAGGGGCCTGGTATAAATTTTTCCATTTGGCTGATTGGCTGGTGCCATTTGGTTTTCGCCTACTGTGTAGCGATTAGTCACCACTTGTTAGGTTGTGGTTAGGCATTGGTTATTAAATTGGTTGGTGGAGGGGTAAGGATTGACTGTGGCTGCCCCTCCAATGTTGCTGCTGCATGGGGAATTCCGTTAAAGGAATCCAGGGGCTCACCATGCTTTTTTCCGTACCCCCTACTCAGGGGCTAGGGCCACGCAAGAGCCCCTGGGAACATTAGGGGAGAGGCGAGGGCACGATCCCTGGGCCCCCATTCTCTCCCCAAAGTGTTTTCCCTTTACTGCCTTCCAAAAGTGGGCGGATTTCAGTGTGCCCAGGAGGGGACAGCTAGTTGGAACCAATGCCTAAGCAACCACTCACATTTTGTATTTTAATAAAGTTGTGGCCAAAAGTATGCCAAAAACCTTAAACTTAAATTTCTGTGTGAAGTGTGTGTTATTTGAGGGCTGGCTTGGGGACCTCGACATGCAACACCTCCCGGTAGGGCTGAAAGAAATTCTGGAAACCCTGGAGATCTGATGCTGTTCATTGCATACAAAACTTACCTAGCTGGACCATTGATCGGATACAGTATAAAGCAGTTTCTTATTCTGCTATGATCCTAGTTACATCAAGATTAGATTGCACTATCTACATAGAAAGATATACTAGTTTTGCGGGTTTCTGGCCTGCACAACGCCCCTTCATATTGACAGAGTCTTGCGTTAAAACTGTACTGCACTGGGAGAAGTCTGAACTAAGGGGAGCCAAGATGTCTCCCGAAGTCAAGACTGGGAAAAAATGACAAAATGAGACTTTGAAGGACAAAAGGAGGGCAGCAGAGAAAGGGGGGAAATGCTCAGACGAGGTGAAAGGTGTGCTTTAAAAACATGAAAATCACACCATAAAGAAAAGAGGCTGTTGTAGCACTGATAGACTGATAGCTTCGAAGGGCAGAGGTGAGACTGTTACACTTCACAGCCCTGGGTCGACTTAAATTGCCTAACTGCCTTTCGTCCCAATTTTCCAACCATTAATGATTTCATTTGGTCCAGTGCTGCCCTTATTCTCCTTCGGACACCTCTCTCTCTTCCCATTTCACCGTAACCTGCCAATGGGGTAGGAAACCTCTTTCTGAACATATTCTTTGCAATTACGCCGAGTCTCTAGTCATCAGACGCCTTTTCTTCTTCATCTTCTTCATTCAGATGCTCACACTGATGCAAAGTTGGGTTGGATAGTATAAGGGGCCTTTTTCTCCAAAAAGGTGACATAGAAATAAACTCTAACAATAGTAAACTCTAATAAGTACTTATTCGGCAATTTTATAAAGCTAAGAATTGTTAAGTAATAATGATTTTGAAGTACAACACCCATAATCAGTAGACAGTTCTTAAACGGGTTCATTTTAAATTATATATATGCAGCAGCTTCTTATATGCCTGATGATGGTGGTGATGATGACCGCTGAGCATTTTAAAGGCAAATTTTCATTCACTAATTCCCATTCTAGGATAACGTTTTTTCAAATAAATACAATTAAAGCTCAGCTTCTGCTTAGCCCCAATCTAGGCATCTTGGATAATTTAACAGACTCAAACTCATTGTTTCTACTGCAGCAAAACAACCGTTCAGTTTGTTGGAGAATATTTGGAATTTAATATTTAGACAAAACCAATTGCATGAGTATAAAAAGTTAGATAAAGGGCTTTACCTAGTTTGCCCAGTTTGCCCAGAGGTAAGTGACATTGTGTTCAGTTGGGCCTACTCCCTTGTGTGTTTCAGATTGCAGTCTTACACAGGGACGCGGGTGGTGCTGTGGTCTAAACCACTGAGCCTGTTGGGCTTGCTGATTGGAAGGTCGGTGGTTCGAATCCCCGTTGCTCTTGCCAACTTGGAGCGTCTGCTTTATTGTTGATTATTAGGGAGCGGGTAACACTGTGGTCTAAACCAGCGTTTCCCAACCGGTGTGCCGCGGCACACTAGTGTGCCGCGAGACACCAGCTGATGTGCCGCGGAAAAAGGAACCTGCAGCCCAGGGCTGCACAGGACCGTGGCAGCGGCGCTGCTGGAGCCTAGCGGCGAAGCGGAAGCCAGGGCGGCGCTGCTCCCTTGGCTGCAGCAGCAGCAGCAGCAACAGAAGCCTCGCGGGAGAATCCCGACCTGGTGCCCCAGCTGATGGGCGGGAGAAAGGACGCCGCAATACAGCAGATCCCAGAGGTAACTCTGGGTCAGGAGACCCGGCACAGCCGGGTGGGGGAGGAGCGGTGTGCCGCGAGATTTTTTTAATGAAACAAGTGTGCCGTTGCCTAGATTAGGTTGGGAAACACTGGTCTAAACCACTGAGCCTCTTGGGCATGGGTAGGCAAACCAAGGCCCAGGGGCCAGATCTGGCCCAATCGCCTTTTAAATGCGGCCCGCGGATGGTCCGGGAATCAGCGTGTTTTTACATGAATAGAATGTGCCCTTTTATTTAAAATGCATCTCTGGGTTATTTGTGGGGCATAGGAATTCGTTCTCCCCCCCAAAAAAAAATATAGTCTGGCCCCCCACAAGCTCTGAGGGACAGTGGACCGCCCCCCTGCTGAAAAAGTTTGCCGACCCCTGCTCTTCGTCTTGCTGATCGGCAGTTCAAATCTGCATGACGGGGTGAGCTCCCATTGCTCGGTCCCTGCTCCTGCCAACCTAGCAGTTCAAAAGCACGCCAGTGCAAGTAGATAAATAGGTAGGTAGGGAAGGTAAACAGTGTTTCCATGTGCTCTGGCACTCATTACGGTGTTCCATTGAGCCAGTAGCGGTTTAGTCATGTTGGCCACATGGCCCGGAAAGCTGTCAACACCAGCTACCTCGGCCTGAAATGAGATGAGTGCTGCAACCCCATAGTCGCCTTTGACTGGACTTAACCATCCAGGGGTCTTTTACCTTTACCTTTTACCTTACAGTACAATGGTATGTATGTCTACTTGGAATGTAGCTTAGGGCAGAGTTGACTGCATACTTTTACGACATACTTTTACTTAGTGCTTTGCAATATTGGATATATTCACACATACCTACAGAGAACAAAAAGTGAACAGTGACGCCAACTGGTTAAGAGACGAGTAAGTCTGATGTTTTCATACAGGATAACAACAACAACAGTTACCTATCTACAACAGCATTAACTGGTACTAATCCCACATTTCTAGCTTTTGCAAGCCTATTAGGTTCGGATTGGATAGAATTTAATTTACTGATAGATTCTAGTTCAACAATTTAATCCAGGAGTCTCTTTGTTGGCTACTTTGAGGTCAGCAGCAGAGAGTCCTCAGAGGTTGGAAATTACAATGCTCTCTCTCTCTCTCTCTCTCTCTCTCTCTCTCTCTCTCCAATTTCAGGATGGAAAATGAACACTATTTGTACATATTAGTGGATATAATGGTCTTGTTTACAGATCACATTAAATCAGTGGTCCTCAAAGGGTGTAGTGTGCCACACTGGTGTGGCAGGAGAGGATGGCAAATGTGGTGGGAATATTCAAGGACAAAAAAAAACCAAACCAATTAAACATTACAGTGTAGTATGGTATAGTATTGAAATATATATATATTAATTAGCAGAATATGGATAGATGTATTTTCAAAACGAGAGCAAGAGAATCAAGTGATACTGACAACAATCCTTGTTGTGATCCATAATCGCCATTCAAACAGAGTGCTGGACTCGTTCGGTTTAACAATTAACCTAAGTCTCAGTTTCACATAATCATATTATAAAATAGTTGTGCTCTATGTTACAAATCAAGAACTGCTGGGAGTTGCTTCTTTTTGTTTTCCAATGTATTTCTTATCAATAAAAAAAAAATGGTGTGGTGCGAGCAAATTTTTATACTGACAGTGTAGCCCAGAGAAAAAGATTTGAGGTCCATTGCTTTAAACCAGTGGTAGGGAATCTCATGCCAAATGCAGTCTTATTCTAGACAGAAGAAGAAGAGGAAGAAGAAGAAGAGTTTGGATTTGATATCCCGCTTTATCACGAGCCGAAGGAGTCTCAAAGCGGCTAACATTCTCCTTTCCCTTCCTCCCCCGCGACAAACACTCTGTGAGGTGAGTGGGGCTGAGAGACTTCAGAGAAGTGTGACTAGCCCAAGGTCACCCAGCAGCTGCATGTGGAGGAGCGGAGACGCGAACCCAGTTCACCAGATTACGAGTTTACCGCTCTTAACCACTACACCACACTAGCTCTAGCCCTTGGCACTCTCCCCAGGCCACATCCCCCTCCCTAGGCCATACCCCATACCCCTTACTGGTTTTGTACCCTCCTTGAGTGTTTTTGCATGGCTGGAATGTGTCCTGGAACTCTGATAGTTCCTCTTGATTTCCCGGGGAAACAAGAAATAGAAAGCAGCCTACCGTATAAAGGTAAAATTGGCATTTACTACTCTGGCCCTGCCCACCACCAGCATGTGGTCCCCAAGGGGTTGCTCAGAAGGCGATATAGGTCTCAGGCTGAGAAAGTTTATCCACTTCTGCTTTGAACCACAGCTATGCTTACCTTTTGATTTTAAGGTAAACGTGCCGTGGGTTTGAAGCATAGGGGGGAAATTATGCCCACTTTGTTCCTCCCCTGCCGCTGTACTTCCAGGAGCTAAGCCATGGTTTGGCTTAGAGTTTCATCCAAACTTGAGGTTGTGGTTTGCCTCCTCCAAACAAACCAAGAGCAGCAGCCAAGAAAAAAGCTCAGCTGTAGCTCATGGCTTGTTTGGAGAGAGATGAACCACAAGCCTAGTTTTGAATGTAGCGCTAGCTTAGCTCCTGACAGTGCAGCTTTAAACTGTGGCTTAAGGTGAGATGTGAACCAGGCCACAATGGAGTGGATGTGACAGGTAACAAACAACCATGATGTCACCATAATGTTGTTGGTTTATAACAGCGAGGGGAAACCTGTGTCCTTCCCAATGTTGTTGGACTCCAACTCCCATCAGTCTCAGCCAGCATGGCCAGGGCCCAGGGATTATGGGAGTTGTAGGTCAGTAAGGACCCAGGCCTAGGGCTTGCTGAACAGAAGGTCGGCGGTTTGAATCCCTGTGACGGGGTGAGCTTCCGTTGCTCGGTCCCAGCTCCTGCCCACCTAGCAGTTCGAAAGCATGTCAAAGTGCAAGTAGATATATAGGAACCGCTCTGGCAGGAAGGTAAACGGCGTTTCCGTGCGCTGCTCTAGTTCACCAGAAGCAGCTTTGTCATGCTGGCCACATGACCCGGAAGCTGTACGCTGGCTCTCGGCCAATAAGTGAGATGAGCGCCGCAACCCCAGAGTCGGACACGACTGGACCTACTGGTCAGGGGTCCCTTTACCTTTACCTTTAGGTCAGTAAGATCCAGAGAACCACAGTTCCCCCACTTCTGATTTGTAACCAATGCATAGGTCCTTGTTGCTCTTTGGATGGGTGTGATCCTGCTGCCGCATCACACCTACAGTATCCTTTTTATGCAGTGTAAGTGTGAGCAGGTTGGAGCCCTGGAAGCAATGGGAGGGTGGAGGTGCAGGTTCAACCACGGTGTAAGGGAGAAGACACTCGTACTTTATTAGGAAGCAGCCAGGCTGCCATTTGGTCATGTTATGACCTTTCTGTGATTGTTTGTTTCTGTCTGCTGCTTGCACGGCTCGGTTTCTGTGTCACGTAGAAGTCACATAAATAATGTCAAGGCACATCAAATCAAAGAGCACTGCTGCAAAGAATAAGTGCCCTATAAAGTCATTCAGGCTTCAATTAGAACGGCGTGGAACAGTAATAGGTTTAGGGCACCATCAGCAGAATGAGGCTGGCTAGGTAGATTTCCAACCACCCATCCCCTTCATGGGAAGATGATAATCTGTCAAGTGTTTCCACAAAGTATAAAGGAAGCAACAGACAACACAAAGTGAATGGGTGCAATTTTAGTGTGTGTGTGTGTCTCTCTCTGTGTGTGTGCTTTGTAGCTGGAGCACAATATCATTTTGGGGGGGTGGGGATTTGCCTTTGTTCCATGAGCTGGAATTGCTCACATCCCTGGTAAATGTCCACCAGGAGCCATGTTGCTCATGGCTCTTTGGTGATGATGCAGCCTGACTATTCCAACCAGATGAAAACATAGGTGGTCATGAAGAACTGAAGCAGTGTCAATGTGCCAGAAATATTTAACCAGCCCCCCCAGGGAGAACAAAGGGGAAGAAGGAAGAAATGGAGTGATGGCAGCAGAAGGAGCTTCCATGAATCAGCAGAGCTCCATATCTCTCTCCCAGAAGAGACACATTTTTTTAATTTGTAGTTTAATAGTTTTTACCGGGTGTTTTTCAACAGTGTATCTGAGGTTATGCAGAACAGGTAGTGTGGGTGGCCTGGTTCTTTAAGAGGCACGCTTGTTCTATAAAATGAAACTTCTCTGGGTGAGGTTCCCTCTGTAGCTCAGTGGGAACCAGTTGGAAACTTAGAACCACAGAATCATAGAATTGTACAGTTGGAAGGGACCCCAAGGGTTATCTAGTCCAACCCTGTGCAATACTGGAATATCAACTAAAACATTTATGACAGATGACCATCCAACCTCTGCTTTAAAACCTCCAGTAAAGGAGAGTCCACACCCTCCAAGGGAGTCCTTTCCACTGTCAAACAGCTCTTACTGTCATAAAGTTCTTCCTGAAGTTTAGTCGGAATCTCCTTTCTTGCCACTTGAAACCATTGGTTCAGATCCTACACTCTGGAGTGAGAGAAAACAAGCTTGCTCCATCTTCTGTGTGACAGCCCTTGAGATGTTTGAAGATGACTATCGTATCTCCTCTCATTCTCCTCATTTCCAGGCTCCGTTCCCTCAACCATTCCTCGTAAGGCTTTGATTCCAGACCTTTGATCTTCTTGGTCGCCTTCTGCTGCCCACGTACCAGCTTGTCAATAACTTCCTTAAATTGTGGCACCCTGAACTGAGCACAGTACTCCAGGTGTGGTCTGATCAAGGCAGAATTGAGCGGGACTATCACTTCCCTTGATCGGAACACTGTACTTCTCTCGCTGCGTTATTTCTTGGTGTCGAGTCCTAACTGCTATGCTGAGTTGCTGCTCTGTTGTGCATAAACAAGCACAACTACATTGGTACCTCGAGTTACAAACACCTCAGGTTACAAATGCTTCAGGTTAAAAACTCCGCTAACCTAGAAGAGATACCTCAAGTTGAGAACTTTGCCCCAGGATGAGAACGGAAATCGTGTGCCGGCGGCGCAGCGGCAGCAGCAAGAGGCCCCATTAATGAAAGCACGCCTCTAGTTAAGAACAGTTTCAGGTTAAGTACAGACCTCCGGAATGAATTAAGTTTATAACTAGAGGTACTACTGTACTCAACTTCTCTTGACTCCAGCTGCTTCCTGTTATTAGGGCAGTTCCATTGCAAGGTTTCCTCATATAGTAAAGGTAAAGGGACCCCTGACCATTAGGTCCAGTCGCGGACGACTCTGGGGTTGCGACGCTCATCTCGCTTTACTGGCCGAGGTGAGGTCACGTGGCCAGCATGACTAAGCTGTTTCTGGCGAACCAGAGCAGCACACAGAAATGCCGTTTAGCTTCCCACCGTAGTGGTACCTATTTATCTACTTGCACTTTGACATGCTTTCGAACTGCTAGGTTGGCAGCAGCAGGGACCGAGCAATGGGAGCTCACCCCGTCACGGGGATTTGAACCACCGACCTTCTGATCGGCAAGCCCTAGGCTCTGTGTTTTAACCCACAGCGCCACCCGCGTCCCTCTCCTCATATAGTGCCCTTCCCCAATCCCACAGGATGCTACAGAGCTTATTGCATCAATAGTTGGCCACCACTGGTGAGGTAGCCAATTTGTTCTGTCAAGGGAATCAGCTTCCCAACCTGGAAAATAGTTCAATAATTTGTGCACTGGGTTGCTTCAAACAGCATTGAGAACTCCAAAAGTCCAGTAAGACTCTTTTGCCTTACAGTAAGACGCCTGTTTTATGCCCTGCTTTTTCCAATGCAAAAATCACAAAAAGAATTGTTCTTTTGCTCTGCATGTACGTGGTTGACTTCATGAAAATGGTGTGTTCTTACATAGCCTCATCACACCCAACGATCTTCATAATATATTGAAGGAAAATGGGACCCCATGTCTCCTTTGCCTCTTCCTCAGCCCCTTAATGGATACCGTTCATGCGAATGCTCCTTGACGTTTGCTCATTTACCATTGTACTTGACTTCATTAAAAGCTATGCTTCTGTCAGCTTGTCAAAACAGTTCCTCATCAACCCTTTGGATGGTGACAAAATTGAACAGCAAATTGGCCCAAGACAAGTGTAAGCATCTCTTCAAACATCTCTTGTTCTCCTGTGTTTTGTGATTTGATACGCCGGCAACAGATCCTGAAGTTGAGGCTCCAGTACTTTGGCCACCTCATGAGAAGAGAAGACTCCCTAGAAAAGACCCGGATGTTGGGAAAGATTGAGGGCACAAGGAGAAGGGGACGACAGAGGATGAGATGGTTGAACAGTGTTCTCGACGCTACTAACATGAGTTTGGCCAAACTGCGAGAGGCAGTGAAGGATAGATGTGCCTGGCGTGCTCTGGTCCATGGGGTCACGAAGAGTCGGACACGACTGAACGACTGAACAACAACAACAACATGCCGGCAACTTTAGCCATGGTATTTAGCAGGAGGATTTTCTGGCTTTTTCCAGTAAAAATATAAAAGGAAGAGTCTCAATAAAAGTAAATCACAAGCATACCCAATTATCTTACTTATTGAGTTTTTTCACATCTTGGGCAAATGCTATATTTGCCTTTTCTTAGAAGGATGGCTACAAAGCTTATTAGTGAAGTGGCATCTCTGGGGATACGAGAAGAAGAGATACAACAAGGCAATTTCCATTTCCTGCTAATTTGTAAGTGAGCCAGAAGCACCGCTGGTATCTAGAAGAGCTCAGCACCTGAAAAAATGGCCACATATTGTTACAGATGTCCATCATGGTGTTTGACATAAAGTTGACAGGTGAATGCAAGGAAGGAGGGCACTGCACACTGCACACAGGAGGAAGGCCCATGGAGCAGACGAAATGTTATTTGTATGACAGTTTTGAAGGGGAGCAGAATAAGGATGCCACAAATATTGATATTGTAGCTCAGCCAAAGCAGCTTTGAGTATTTTGCATTTCAGCTAGGGGTTGTTGTTGATAAAAACCTCAGATATGCAGATGACACAACGTTGATGGCAGAAAGTGAGGAGAAATTAAAGAACCACTTAATGAGGGTGAAAGAGGAGAGCACAAAATATGGTATGAAGCTCAACATCAAAGAAAACTAAGATCATGGCCACTGGTCCCATCACCTCCTGGCAAATAGAAGGGGAAGAAATGGAGGCAGTGAGAGATTTTACTTTCTTGGGTTCCATGGTGACAGCAGCCACGAAATTAAAAGACGCCTGCTTCTTGGGAGAAAAGCAATGACAAACCTAGACAGCATCTTAAAAAGCAGAGACATCACCTTGCCGACAAAGGTCCGTATAGTTAAAGCTATGGTTTTCCCAGTGGTGATGTATGGAAGTGAGAGCTGGACCATAAAGAAGGCTCATTGCTGAAGAATCGATGCTTTTGAATTATGGTGCTGGAGGAGACTCTTGAGAGTCCCGTGGACTGCAAGAAGATCAAACCTATCCATTCTGAAGGAAATCAGCCCTGAGTGCTCACTGGAAGGACAGATCCTGAAGCTGAGGCTCCAATACTTTGGCCACCTCATGAGAAGAGAAGACTCCCTGGAAAAGACCCTGATGTTGGGAAAGATGGAGGGCACAAGGAGAAGGGGACGACAGAGGACAAGATGGTTGGACAGTGTTCTTGAAGCTACCAACATGAGTCTGACCAAACTGTGGGAGGCAGTGGAAGACAGGAGTGCCTGGCCTGCTCTGGTCCAGGGGGTCACGAAGAGGCGGACACGACTAAACGACTAAACAACAACAAAATAATTTCTGTAAATTGATTAGTATTTGTGTTACCTTTTCCTGCCTTGACGGTTTGGTATTTTTGTTGGGACGGTTTTATGAGCCCAACAGAAGGGGACGACAGAGGACAAGATGGTTGGACAGTGTTCTTGAAGCTACCAACATGAGTCTGACCAAATTGTGGGAGGCAGTGGAAGACAGGAGTGCCTGGCGTGCTCTGGTCTATGGGGGTCACGAAGAGTCGGACACTACTAAACGACTGAACAACAACAACTTCTCTATTGCCAATATTGAAGCTGAAGACCTGGCACACAGTACTGCGTACTGTCCTTCATCTAATGTCACGAGAGTATAGTATTTAGGTCACATTTTAAGAAGATCTATAAAGAGGTCAGCCTAAGAGACTACAATCTATCTGCTGTGTGGAAATGAGAGATACACAATTGTGAAGACCATATCTTTTCTCACTGATGTTACTGAATTATTATTATTATTATTATTTAAAAAAGCAGAATACTGTTTACTGTCATGGAGATTTCAAGTTTGTCTATATCTTTTACATAATTGCATTCTGGTTTCTTGTTCATTTTATTTATGTTAACTCATGATATCTTTATATAGCTCTGTGCAATCTATTTGGTTTGCAAAGTGTTTGTTTTGTAATGGGCTGGTGATCAAATAAATAAATCTGAATCTGATGCCTGTTACAAGATAAATTATGAAATGAAATTGATAGGATGGAGTTCAAAAGGTCTGTGCTGTGGTTTCTTTTGCCTGTGCAAATATTGCACTCCAGTGGAATTCAGAGAAATTGCAAGCTCCTTTTTATATACTGAATTCTAACCTTCTAATCTATTATATATAGAAAGCTATGTAGCTATGGGTGGGTATATATATATATATATATATATATATATATATATATATATATATATGTTTGCATTGTTAAATTATATCTAGCATTTTCCTCACCCCACTCATTCACCAGAAGTCAGCATCAAAAATAGGTGAAAAGACTGGCAGCTCTATCTTTAAATCCACTTTAAAATACATTTGATGTAAATATTGGCTTGCATGTTGTCATATTGGCATCCTCTTAACTAAGCCCCCAAAAGCTGCTCAGCTTTGCTTAAAGGTGTCTTAGTATGAGGCAAGGTAAGTCTGTGATGGATTTTGGGTGGCATTAAGAGTAGCAGAGTAGGATAAAGACAGATCTAAGCTGTGGAGGCCAATCTACTGGAAAATCCCCCTTCATTCATCAGTACTGTGCTAAATGACTTGTGCATTTTACCTGGAAAGATGCAATATCAAGCTGCTAGATCTCAAGATCTTTTACTCCTTACCTTAGCTCCCTCGCTGCTCGCAAACCCATTGCTAAGGTTTTGTCAAACAAGCACTTTGCTGGAAGCAATTTGCACAGAAATGAGTGCTAAACTTCTGCTTCATTCTGCTGGATTTCCAGAAGCTGCTCTTACATCATGTGAAAGATCACAGAAAACATGAAAATGATGAGGTAAAATGGGGGGAATTGAATAAAGTACTGCCTGGATGCAGCCCGGGAGTGTGACCTTGGGCTCAAAGTGAGTAGATTGAAGAAGATGTTAACTCTGTGTGTGGCAGGCAGCTGTGAAAAAGGCAAATCCCATGCTAGGAATAATTAAGAAATGAATGAAAAATAAAACTGCTGATATCATATTATACATGGTGTGAAGGCAGTAGATATCAAGATGAAGAAAATTCACCAATACGTGTGTGTGTGTGTGTGTGTGAGAGAGAGAGAGAGAGAGAGAGAGAGAGAGAGAGAGAGAGACCTACAAACAAATTAGATGCTGTCCAACCAAATACTAAACTATCACATTGAAGTATGTTATTTGCTCATACAAATTCATCCCCGGTTCACAGCTTGTAATTAAATCAGGACTTTTTTGTGGATAAAACAATCCCAAGAATATTATAAGAATTTAATAAATTGAGAAAAAATAATAATTACAGGGGGAAACAGAAATATGGCAGAAAAGAAAGCGTTAGAGTACAAGGCGCATCTATTGTTACGGAGAACAAACAACAACAACCTTAGAATTGTATAGCATGACACAGCTTGTTCATACAAGTTGTCGAAGCTAGAAGATGACTGAACATTTAGTTTTCTACCGGTATGTACAGGAAGTTGGTGTTTTTAAACAACAGAAAATGAGGGTGCGGTCAAGTCATGGGGACTCCTAACAGTCCAAGAAACGTCTTAGCCCCTTTGATAGTCCTCAAACAGGGATTGCGCCTTCTCATATTTCATAAGTTGCTTTTTTGAAAGGACTGTTGTGTTTGAAAACCATGCCAGAGAGATGGCCAACATTCAGGTCTTCCCCTTTGTGTGATTTCCTTATTCTCCCTCCCTCCCTCCCTTTCTTTCTTTCTTTCTTTCTTTCTTTCTTTCTTTCTTTCTTTCTTCCATCTATATCTATCTATCTATCTATCTATCTATCTATCTATCTATCATCTTTCTTTCTTTCTTTCTTTCATCTATCTATCTTTCTTTCCTATGACTTTCATACTGGTGTAATGTTCACAACTGGTGCTTAGATATGCAGATTAAAAGAATAAAGTAGCCATATAGTAGCGAAGACTTTTATCCCAAATTTCTTCCATTGGATGGATTCAATTCAGTAGTTAAGCCTTTTCTCTTTCATTGTGAAAAATTGGCCTTATTTCATGCCTAATGAGGCTACCCACTAAGCCGGTTCATTGGAGCTATTCAAAGCTATCTTTCAAAGGAGGAGATCATCCTTTTTTGTGATCCAAACGCAGGAAACATATGGGGGCGTCTTCAGAAGTTGACTTTTTCTCTTCCACGACTGTTCCCTTGGATGTTTGTTTTAAACAGGCAGTTAACTATACTTCCACGTTGCAAATCTAGGGTGGAAGTGGAGGGGTATTCAACTTTTTGTCCACTGTGATCCTGATCACCTCCTTTGCCCCCCCCCCCAATGGCTGATATTTACTTAATTCAATGCAGCTGCTAAATGCACGAGCATCAAATCTAGTTCTGCTCTATCGCTAGGACCGAAGGCCTGTTAAGGTCAGCCGGAAAGGCCCTTGCAATCTTTCATAGCATTCAAATATACAATTTCAAAGCCTGAAACTGACAGGGAAAGTGCATACTGTCGTACCTTGGTTTTCAAATTTAATCCATTCTGGGAGTCTGTTCGACTCCCAGAACAGTTCAAAACCCAAGGTGTGGCTTCCGATTGGCCAATCGGAAGCCGCTGAAGCCATGCCGGACGTTCGGCTTCCGAAAATCATTCAAAAACTGGAACAATCACTTCCGGTTTTCGATCGTTCAGGAGCTGAAACATTCGAGTTCAAAGGCGTTCGGCTTCCGATGTTCCACTGTACTAAGTAGTTAATTCTATGTGTGCCCTGTGACACTTAATTGCAATCCCCATGTGCTTTAGCCTATTTATATTTAGCATTCAGGTACACGCAGGTGGCGCTGTGGTCTAAACCACAGAGCCTAGGGCTTGCCGATCAGAAGGTTGGCGGTTCGAATCCCCACAATGGGGTGAGCTCCCGTTGCTCGGTCCCTGCTCCTGCCCACCTAGCAGTTTGAAAGCACACCCAAAGAGTGCAGGTAGATAAATAGGTACCGCTCCGGCGGGAAGGTAAATGGCGTTTCCGTGCGCTGCTCTGGTTCACCAGAAGCGGCTTACTCAGGCTGGCCAAGTGATCCGGAAGCTGTACGCCAGCTCCCTCAGCCAATAAAAGAATTACAACAAAGGAAGTCTACACCGTGAAAGATCCCTGAAACGAGATGAACGTATATTTATATAGTGATACTCAAACAAACAATATGTTTAATGATTCAAGAGCAGAATTGCTCAGGAGGAAAAATACTCGAAAACGTTATAAACTAATTCAAAAGAAATATAAATAACTCAAGAAAACCTTCCAAATAACAAAAATAACTCAAGATAAACTAACAAATAACCTTAACGAGTTGCCGGCTAAGATTCTCGTTTCACTGTTATGATCTATCAGTTTCCTCAGAAGGAGAAAAGTTAATGACTTTATATAACTCAAAATAGCTTGTTTGCTATTAAATCTAGGGGGAGGATTAAAGAAACTTCAGAAAAACACTCCCAAACAGTAAGTGGTAATTATCCAAACTAGGAATTCTAATTTTGCTTCATCCAAAAGGTTAAAAACCTAAACTCAAGTTCAAAAACAAGCTCCATAGATTGTAAAACACCTCGACGAGAGGCTATGGAAGCTCAGACGATCTTATTGTTACGAAGCTATTGCAAAGACTGTCAAGCCAATAAAGCGAGATGAGCGCCGCAACCCCAGAGTCGTCTGCGACTGGACCTAACGGCCAGGGGTCCCTGTACCTTTACACCAGCCATGCACCCTCCTTGACTGCTGGTTGTTAGTGTAGTAATGCTACAGGCATATGAGCCAATGGACGTGGTAGCCGCATTTCAACTTGACGCAGTGGGTTTGTAATGCTTGCATTGGCATGCAGTTTGCCTGTGCCCCACGTCACATCCATGCATGCCAGCCCCAAACTCTTGCCCACAAGCGACAGAGTTTACTTCGTCTCGGAAGGAATGAAACAGCTGCAGTCAATTGGCAAGGGGCGGTGATGTGCAGGGACGATCCCAAATGATATTCAGATTTTAAATAGGCTTATTTGCCAGATGCTGGGTTGAAGGTGGACCCCACTTAGCGCAGCTGCCATATTGTTCTGTAATCATCATTCCTGGTGCTCTTTTTCTCCCAGGCCCACATTGTTTAAGAGGAACGATAGAAACATTTCCATACCGTGATAATAATTAGCAGATGTTATTAATTTATAGTAAAGACAATAATAAGCCAGCCCGCGCCGTGAAAGACTTCATTATGAAATTAATTACTCCGATTGGGGTCAACATGAGAGGTGAGGCTTGCACAGCATTTAAGGAACAATTGCTTTTTATGGGTATTCTGCAGCCAAAGACGTGAAATTTGAAGGATGTGTTTTGCGTTTATCGGGCCCTGTCTCTGCATTCATATGCTAAGTCCCCTGATAAACACCACTTGTCTCAAAGAAAATTGAAATCGCTGAATTGAAGCAGATCTGGATAATGAGGTATTATAGATATATTCGGTAAATGTTCCAATTATTCTTTAGAAATTTCATTGAAATAAACAGCAGCCGCAGGGGGAAGGGTGTGTGTGTGTTACAAAGTCAGTTTTAATCTTTCAATGGCTGTTGTTTTTCTCCTCCCCCCACCCTTAATAGACACGAATGGGGTTTGATTATAGCTCTTTTTGTGAATTCAGGGCTGCTCCCTTTGTCTCATCCCTCTTCAGCATTCATCTCTCTTTCGGAGGTTGCTTCCCCTCTATGTAGCAGACACCTGCTTCCAATTCATTGCCTCTAAATAGATCTTAATGTGGTTTTGTATCACGGTGCCTCCAATGTTTATATATCCTTTCGCAGCAAGTGCTGAATTCATAAAAAGGAGCAGCAGGGAGGGCAGGGCAGGAGGGAGGCTGCTGTCTGAATTGCTGCCGATGCAGAAGGGGTGTTGCAGATGCCTGAAGGCAAACTTGGCTCCAGCTTTAACTGGGAGACCATTGGCCCAGGCAAGAAGCCCCAGACCCAGTGGACATACGAGCATCTTGTGCTACCTAGGCCTAGTGCTCACTAGAATCATAGAATCACAGAGTTGGAAGAGACTGCAAGGGCCATCCAGTCCAACCCCCTGCCAAGCAGGAAACACCATGAAAGGAGGTATTTATTCTCATAACATAATTAACAAAAGAAATTAATTGCCACAGGATGTAATCTTGACCACTGCCTAAGGGTGCGAATACATGATCACGTTAGACAGTGTTGATCAATACTTACCATGCACAGCAGCAGTTGTGTAATTACTTTGGCACACACAAAATATAGTGTTAAATGTGTAAATTGATTTGGACATAAAGTGGGTTAGTCAGGGGTATGCAATCCAGTCTTGTTGTGGGTTACAGCTGAGGATACCACACATTGAAATTGAACTCTAGGGAGAAATTTGAACAAAAATTTTAAGAAGTATCCCTATTCAACATACAACCCACACTGTTGTTCAAGCCTCCCAGGAGGAAGAGCAGTCTGTTATTCTTAGCTTGAAGCACACTCTTTCCTCTAAAGCTAATGTGGCCAAGCTATCAGACTTTTCTAATGCATATGTCAAACGCCTAATGCTGGCCAAGCTATCAGACTTTTCTAATGCATATGAAGTTGAATTTGCATTAGGCAATGTAGTGGGGGTTGAAGAGGCTGATACTATTGGATACTGATGAAGGAGACAGAGCAGAACAGCCATGTTCCAGTAAGATGTGTGTCCCCCCCCCCGGGCTTGAACAAAATCTTTAAGCATAAGTGCAATTTTTGCAACATTTTGGGGAGCATTTTATTACCTGCTCCATCATACATTAAGGCACACTAATTATAATTTATAATGTCAACTTGGAAACAAAAGCCCTTTATGCAGAAGTTGGTGCTAAAAGAATAGATAGAAGAATAGATAATCTTTATTGTCATTGTCCCCTTGCGGGAAACAACGAAATTCCTCATGAGAAGAACAACCAGCCGCTGCGTCTGCACGTGCCACCATCTTGGAAAGGAACAATGGATTAGATAAATTCATGGACAACAGGTTTGTTACTGGCTATAGCCATAATAGCTAAACTTCCTGGATAAGAGGCATTTATCTCAGCCTAGTTTCTAAGACCTAACAGTTAAGCGTGTTCTCCTTATTAGAGAGCACGTGTTGCGGGCGGGTCCTGAAGTCACCCCCACCCTTGGAATGGGCGGGAATTTAGGTGTGGCCATTGTCCTGATTGGGTATGGGGTTGTCGTTGGGGAGAATCGATTGTTGCAATTTTTGATTGACAGAAGCAGGGGTTTATAACCCCTATTTTGCTTGAACCCGACATTCTTTGCTGAGAGCGCCGGATCTCCACCCTTCCCTCCCTATTTCTTAGGCCCCTGTGTTGACATTGCTATTCCCGTCGTGGGGTCATCTGCTTTGAAGCGAGGCCAGTAGGCAATTTTGCCAGTTGGCTGATTGGCTGGTGCCTTCTGGTTTTTGCCTACTGCGTAGCAAATAGTCACAACTTGTAAGGTTGGCAGTTAGGCATTGTTATTTGTGCTGTTAGTGAGGGATAAGATTGGCTGTGTCTGCCCCTCCAATGTTGCTGCTGGCGGCGAATTATGTTAAAAGAATCCAGAGGCTCGCATGCTATTGTCTCATTCCCCCGGTAGGGGGCCAGGGCCACGCAAGAGCCTCTGGGAGCATTGGGGAGAGAATTGGGGCTCATCCCCCGGCCCAATTCCCTTCCCAAAGGTTTTCCCTACTGACAGTATGTCAGTTCTGTCCTTAGTGGGGCAGAATAGTCGGAACAAATGCCTAAGCAACCACTCACATTTGATTGTAATTTAATAAAGTTGTGGCCAAATATGCCCAAAAACCAACCAAAATAATGTCTGAAGTGTGATTATTGGGGTGGTTTTGGACCTCGATACGCAAATACACACACAAAAGAGAGAGAGTAAAAAGCAGGCTGTACAAAGTTCTGCAGGCTACAGTGTGCTCTGGCAAACGAGAAAGAGAAAGCTTTGTTTCTTCTTTCCAATCTGCCATGTTTCCACAGCCCATGGAAAGTCCACAGTGCAATCTCTTCAGACGATGATAAAATGAAAATGTAAAAGGGAACACTGTGGATGTACGTGATCTTGATTTCAGCAAGGCCTTTGACAAGGTGCCCATGATATTCTTGTAAAGAAGCTGTAAAATGTGGGCAAGACATTCAGTGGATTTGTAACTCGGTGACTGACCGAACCCAAAGGTGCTCATCAATGGCTCCTCTTCATCCTGGAGAGAAGTGACTAGTGGGTGCCACAGGGTTCTGTCTTGGGCCCAGTCTTATTCAACATCTTTATCAATGACTTGGATGATGGGCTTGAGGGCATCCTGATCAAGTTTGCAGATGACACCAATTGGGAGGGGTGGCTAATACCCCAGAGGACAGGATCACGCTTCAAAATGACCTTAACAGATTAGAGAACTGGGCCAAGGCAAACAGGATGAATTTTAACAGGGAGAAATGTAAAGTACTACACTTGGCAAAAAAAAAATGAAAGGCACAAATACAGGATGGGTGACACCTGGCTTGAGAGCAGTACATGTGAAAAGGATCTAGGAGTCTTGGTAGACCACAAACTTGACATGAGTCAACAGTGTGATGCAGCAGCTAAAAAGAGAGATAATGTGAGAATTGGCATTTGCGTTCAGGATGCAATTCTGTGTTTCATGTTTAAAGACACCGACTCTTGCATCCATTTTCATGGCAGCCACACAATATGCAAGTACTCTGCATTGCAGTATTACCCTGCTGGTGGAGAGATATAAAATATAGTGTAATGTGATATATAGCCCCTTGTGATTTACTAGGTTAGATTTGCCCTAGCTACAGGGAACCAGCAGAGGGCCTTCTCGGTAGTGGCGCCTGCCCTGTGGAACGCCCTCCCGTCAGAGGTCAAAGCGATAAACAGCTACCTGACCTTTAGAAAATACCTGAAGGCAGCCCTGTTTAGGGAAGTTTTTAATCTGTGCTATTTTAATGTATTTTGATATTTGTTGGAAGCTGCCCAGAGTGGCTGGGGAGACCCGGCCCAAATGGGCAGGGTACAAATAATAAATTATTATTATTATTATTATTATTATTATTATTATTATTATTATTATTGCCCCAGGACTGCAGGAGTAGCCCTGATTTATATATCTACACACCCACCCACCCACACACCCATAGGACTTAAGGATCATCCAATAAAAAACCAGGTAGATTTATTATTATGGGTTAGTGACAAGAAAAATACAGAGAGATTATATAACAGCAGGAAACAAGACAGCTCAATATCTAGGTAATACAAATCAATTGGATGATCAATAGGTGTTCCTGTCCACTAGGGCTTTGAAGCCTCTGCTGTCATGCTTTCTGCCATAATTAGCACTCAATGAACTTGAAATGTTTAATGACTGTGAAATTGCATTTCTACAGAGACAATGCACATCTGGAATGACAGCATGCAATTCAGGCGCCTGCAGAGTCTCATGCTGGCAAGCGCACGCAAACTTCAAATAGAGTTTTCATAGTCAAAAATTAACTTGCTCCTTTGACATGCTAATGCCTTGGACTAGGCTGCGCTTGCACTCCAGACTGACTGGCCTAATAGGAAAACTTCAAAGTACCCAGAAGGAACTTGAAAGGTATTGTAGCATTTGCTCATATCAGGGGGAAGTCTATACTCATACCAGGAAAGTGGATCTGGAGACCACCCTGACTCACTCGTAAGCTTTTTTTCATGTTCCAGGAGAGTAGGGAATACTGCTAGAAACTCTCCAAGTAACAGCACCTGAGATCAAATGAAAATTTAGTTTGATTAGCCTAATGTTTGAACAAGCAGGCTGCCACAGCAACTGTGTTACATCTATATTAGAGAGTCACAGGAGAGATTAATTTTCTCCTACTGATAAAATGCTTAAATTAGAGTTACGGGACACCGGATTAAACGTTTTATTTTCCCGAGACTGTATTTCATTATTTGTTTTGTATCACGTTCAAGAGAATTCCCCCCTGTCTGCAGGAACGCACTTAAGCCTTGCAGAAAGATTTATAGTCATATAGAGCAGGAAGGCAACAAAGAGCAAAGAATAATTAAACGGATAACAGCCTTGGTTTGGCTCCTTGGAACATGGCACTATGAATAGTAAAATGCCCCAATCCACAGCTATAGCACATGATCCAAGAACCAGACCCCCATCTGAACATACCATGCCATGACAGCCTGGCTCCTAGATGAACAACGTACATTTCTCTGAATAATAAATTACTTATTTGGATTACAGGACAGTTCTGTCCTGCAAAACGGGTTCTCCTTCATGGAGAGCACGGGTTGCGGTGGGAGGGGGCAGCAAGTCACCTCTGTTGCTGGGCGGGATTGTATAGATGGCCACTGCTGTGATTGGGTCCTGGGTGTCGTTGGGGAGATTTCTATGTTGCAATTTGTTGATGGACAGCCCAGTGACTATATACTGCTTGGCTCGCAGCGTGATATTCCTCTTTGCTGTGTGCATCGATCTCCCTCCCCGCCCTTCCATTTATTAGGCCTCTGTGTTTGACCTTGCTATGCCTGTCATGGGGTCATCTGCTTTTGGGGCAGGGGCCTGGTAGGATGTTTTTCCATTTGGCTGATTGGCTGGTGCCATTTGGTTTTTTGCCTACTGCGTAGCAATTAGTCACAACTTGTAAGGTTGGCGGTTAGGCATTGGTTATTAATTTGGTTGGTGGAGGGGTCAGGATTGACTGTGTCTGCCCCTCTAATGCTGCTGCTGCACGGGGAATTCCGTTAAAGGAATCCAGGGGCTCGACATGCTTTTGTCCGTATCCCCTGTCGGGGCCAGGGCCACGCAAGAGCCCCTGGGAGCATTTGGGGAGAGGCGAGGGTCAGACCCCCGGCTCCCATTCTCTCCCCCAAAGTGTTTTCCCTTTACTGACAAATGTGTCCCAGCGGGACAGATAGTCTGAACCAATGCCTAAGCAACCACTCACATATTTTGTATTTTAATAAAGTTGTGGCCAAATCATGCCAAAAACCTTAAACTTAATTTCTGTCTGAAGTGTGTTTCATTTGAGGGGTGGTTTGGGACCTTGATATGCAACAAAGATGTCCACTGCTAACACTGGAGTTTACATAGGATAATGATTCATAGGAAGCTGTTTTCTACCTATTGTGACCATTGGATCATCTAGCCTGCGACTGTCTAGGCCAGGCATCCCAAACTTCGGCCTCCAGATGTTTTGGCCTACAATTCCCATCATCCCTGACCACTGGTCCTGTTAGCTAGGGATCATGGGAGTTGTAGGCCAAAACATCTGGAGGGCCGCAGTTTGGGGATGCCTGCTCTAGGCTAACTGTCAGTGTCTATCCAACTGTCAGTTTAGCTTGCCCAATATCCATGGCATGGAGAAGAGAAGAGCTTTTCTTTCTCTTATAACTCATGGAATTCCAAGGAAGTTGAGCATTGGAAGATTTAGGACAGATTGTCAGGCGGCAGAACAACCAACCTCCAGAGCAGGCTGCCAGGAACGAACAAGACAAGAGAAGGCCCTACCATCTGCTTTTTATTCACAGAGAGAGGCTTAGGAATGTGGCTTCTCGGATAGTGGCGTTGCTCCGAATGAAACTCCACTTGCTTCGTCTCTCCCACTTCCTTATGAGTCATCGCTACGGATGCTGGAAAGTGCCCTCTGCCTTTGAGCTCTTTGCTCTCCTGCTTTCAAGGCCCGCCAGGTTCTGGGAGAAGTTGGGGTCTGGAATGCTTTCTATAGACACTGAGTCCATCAGCTGTTGCTCCCTAGTGCTTCTCCTTCTTCCTCCTCTCCCATTATTTCCCAGTTTCCCCCCTCATCTACCTCTGAGGTGTGACCTCCCTCAACCCCTGTTGTAATTCTGAACTGTCTCCTTCTTCTCTGGGAGGGTCAGGCCGGGGAGGCGGTCTCCACCATTCCTCCTCTGCCCAATTCCTGACACGGATAAAATAAAGTTCTTACTCACAGCGCATAGTCAAACCATGGAATTTGCTCCCCAGGTGGCAATGATGGCCACCAACCTTGATTAAACAAAGATGATTTGAAAAGGTCATAGAGGAGAGGGCTGTCAATGGCTACTAGCCAGGATGGCTGAGCTCTATCTCCACAGCTGGAGGCAGCAATTCTTCTTAATTCCAGTTGTTGGAAACCACAGGAGGGAGAGTTTTGCTTCTGTGCTCACGTTCTGCTCACTGGTTTCCTACAGGAATCTGGTTGGCCACTCTGGGAACAGGATGCTGGACTAGGTGGGTCACTGGCCTGATCCAGCAGAGCTCTTATTATATTCTTATCTTTCAATATTGTGAAGAGGAGCCAAGTAAGATGGGCAGCCATCTATCGATGAATCTTGGAACATATGGTTGCACACCATGCCAATCTATGAGTGGCATGAGATTCCAATTCCAGGGGTCCAGTCACTTACACAGGGATCGTGTTTCTTTGGAAATGAGGCACACTAGAGGCTGTGGTGTCTTTATGATACTGAAATATACTCGGAGTCAAGCGTGAATTTCATGCTCTTTATTCAGCTCATAGTAGCAAGGAAGGAATCTTTCCCCAAAACGTCTGCTATATATACATTATTTACACAATGGGCCCCACGTGATTGGCTAATTCCCGGCTACTCCTGTAGGCCAATCAGGTTGCGGATTCTCTTCATCCAGGAGCCTGATTGGCTGCTCTTGCAGGCCAATCAGGTCACTGCTTCACTTCCACCTGGAGCTGGATTGGGTGGCTCCTGCGGACCAATCAGACTGCTGCATTCTGGAGCCTATTGTTCTAGAACCAATCAGACTGCTGCATTTTTTATCTATTGTTCTAGGATTCAGCTCAGTACATAACAGATACATGGTTTATGTTTACTCAAATATACAACCTGAGCCTACAACAGAGGGGCTCCCACATCCGATAGGGTTTTGCTTCTGCCATTGCTGCAGCTTCAAAAACAAACAGAAATCCAACATGCTCCAAAATGTGGCTCTGACCAGCTTGCAGGAACAGGTCTGGGGACAGAGTGGGGCATGAACAGTGGGGGAAGTCTTGTTGCATAAGCGGAAGTCACTGCTATTTTTCTAGATAAAGAGATGCCGGAGTTCACCACAAACTTATTCCTTCTAGTGGCAATGGCGCTCACCTGAGAGGTGAGCTCCGGTGAGCTCCAGCTGGGGAAAAAAAAGCCCTGGCAGAAGTTATTCTATTCTCACAGTTATTTTGTTGAATATCGTCCAAAGTCCCCAAGCATATAGCTTTATGCTACCTTCAATAAACACCTTGGGTCAGAGCAGAGCCTGCCCCGACCTGTGCGTGCTCATTCAGGACATGGACCGAATATCCTTCTGAGATCGGCTTCAGAAGAAGACTCTGGAAAGGGAAGTGTTAGCTCAAAACACTGAAGCAAGAGGTTTAATCATCCCTGATTCCCCTCCTCCTCTCTCTCTTAAGCAGCTATCTAGGGCATTGCCGTAATAAACATAAATAGCACTGTATTGTCCTGTAAAATGGTTCAGCCAAACTTAATGTGACCTAGAAACCACACACTCCCCCAATAATCCCAGCAGCCCTAATTAAGCTGGAGAAGCCGAGCATATCCCCCACATAACCTTCAAATAATATCTTTGAATTCGCTATTTGCTTCCAAATCGCCTGGGTTCCCCCAGTGTTTAGCTTGTCTCATTTCATACAGTTAATAATGAAACAACTCAATCAAAAAAGCGGCGCTAGTTTTTGTGCACGAGCTGAGTTTTTGCTTCGATTCCAGGAAGCTGGTATTTCAAACAACTCTTTGCCTTGAAAGGTTGTGTACAGCTCTCCACATAGGCTCTGGGCATCCTTTCCTCTCTGGGACGGACCTCTCTCTACCCTCCCTGCTTTCTGCTTAGGGCTGGGATGCAGGAGTGCGGCAGAGCTCCTTCAGAGATTGCTTCGCTTCATTTTGCTCTGCAGTTTCATATGCTCCAACGTTTCCCAAGAAGAAATTGGGACACCTTCCCCCATCTCACTGCCGCTGCTCGCAGGCTCAACCACCTGCCCACCACCTTAGAATATAGAATATAGAGTAGAATATATTTATTGTCATTGTCCCCTTCGGGAAGAACGAAATTACTTGGCTGCTCCACCCACCCAGATAGGGCACTCCACGCAAAGTCAAAACAACTACAAAAACACTGATTAAAACCATACACACTGATTAAAACCATACACACTGATTAAAACCATACACACTGATTAAAACAATGATAAAACATAACAGGTAAAATTAGATGACTTCAAAGTCCAGGCTTCCCATTCAAGGCCGCGATCGCTCTGAAAAGAAGCTGTTTCTAAGATGGCTTATTCTTGTCATCGTCCTGTATCTCTGTCCCGATGGCAAAAGTTCAAAGAGACGGTGACCAGGATGCGATGGCTTGTGTGTGTGCCCACCACTGCGTGCCACCGCACACCACTGCCAAACACAAACACTCACACGGAGGGCTGCAGTGGCATACTTCCAGAAGCAGTGGTTCTCCTCCTGCATGTGGGGCATGTGGCAGTCAGCCAGCAAGGTGTGGAACCCAAAGACGTGTGTGGAACCAAAAGACATGTGTTTTTTTGGTCCCACACACTTTTGGTCCCCATTGGCTGAAAACCCGGAACGTCCTGGGATGAAATCAGAAGCCAGGGTGGGTTCTGCAATTCCAGGATGTGCCAGTAAAAATTAGACAGCTGGAGGGTCCGCATTTTCTTCTTCAGCACTCCCCTCTTTCTTCTCTGGAGTGCCAGTGTGGTGTAGTGGTTAAGAGTGGTACACTCATAATCTGGGGAACCGGGTTCGCTTCCCCACTCCTCCGCATGCAGCTGCTGGGTGACCTTGGGCTAGTCCCACTTCTCTGAAGTCTCTCAGCCCCACTCACCTCACAGAGTGTTTGTTGCGGGGGAGGAAGGGAAAGGAGAATGTTAGCCGCTTTGAGACTCCTTTGGGTAGTGATAAAGCGGGATATCAAATCCAAACTCTTTTTCTTTTTCTTCTTCTTCTTCTTCTTCTTCTTCTTCTTCTTCTTCTTCTTCTTCTTCTTCTTCTTCTTCTCTTCCCAACATGGTTTAGGGAACAGCCTCTTTCTTCTCTTCTGTTCCCAACATGAAGAAGTGTGCATGCACACGAAAGCTCATACCAAGAACAAACTTAGTTGGTCTCTAAGGTGCCACTGGAAGGAATTTTTTTATTTTTTATTTTGTTTTGACTATGACAGTTACCTACCTGTAACTGCTTTTATTGATATTATTGCTGTATCTTTAGTTTTAGATCATGGGTAGGCAAACTAAGGCCCGGGGGCCGAATCCGGCCCAATCGTCTTCTAAATCCGGCCTGTGGACGGTTGTGTTTTTACATAAGTAGAATGTGTCCTTTTATTTAAAATGCATCTCTGGGTTATTTGTGGGGCATAGGAATTCATTCATTATTTTTTTCCAAAATATAGTCCACCCTCCCCACAAGGTCTGAGGGACGGTGGACCGCCCCACCCCTCCCCGCTGAAAAAGTTTGCTGACCCCTATTTTAGATCTTATTATTTATGTGGGAAATGTTTCCATTAGGTTGTGTACTTTTTTGATGTGTTTTATTTATTGTTTATGACTTCTGTTATGTTTGTAATTATGTAAATCTTGTCATGTTGTAAGCCGCCTTGAGCATAGTTTCAACTATGGAAAGGCAGCACACAAATCTTATTATCTGAAATAACTTGAATGCTATTTCAGATAATGGAAGAGGAATAAAGTTCAATGGGTGGGGGGATCGCTTCACATTAAGAAGGCATCTCTTTCTCTGGCTGTGGTGATATTTAAAGTGTTTCCCACAAATCAGATTATTCTCATGTACCAGCACTGCCATCTAGTGATTCCGAAAAGCTTTTGCAACTTCAAGCAGTTTTCTGATTGATTTTTTAAAAAAATATGGCCAAATTGAAAGAGATTATGCATTAAATTAATGTGATTCATGCTTGTTGCCAGAGGTGTAGCAATAATAATATAAAATAGACCCACGACAGCAGACTAGAGTTTCTCTTGTTCCTGTGTCACCCGTTGTTGGAATAGGGAACTTCAATAATACTGTGTGACAGAATGTAAATTTCCCACATTTTTCCAGGAGGCAGGGCATCAGCATTTCCTTAAAGACATTTTATTCCAAAGTGACTGCTTTTTTAAAAAATAAATAAATAAATTCAGGCAGGATGTACTCCCTTGTTTCCTGGTTGTTCCTAGTTGTTCTTCACACACAGCCTTTGCCTAAGAATCCAGCCTCATCCACTCATCTCATGTTCTTCTTACATTTTTAGAAATGCCAGGTATTCAGAAATTATTGACCTGTTCCCTTCTCCCCCTGGCTCATGCAACTAGATAGTTCAATCAGTAGAACACGAGAATCTTAATATGAGGGTTGTGGGTTTGAGCCCCATGTTGGGCAGTTGACTTAAAAAAAAAATCTTATTTGATAAATATAAATTTATAACAATCCAAACACATATCCATATATAGAGATTATTCTGAAACTCAAGACTCCCCCTCCCCATCCCCTCCATAGGTCCTATTGTCAAACCTTTACAACTTCATATTATTCCATAATCTATATTTTGTATCCATCCATATTATCCATAGTTTTTGTTACATTGCAAGTGGGATTAAAATCCTGCTAATGTTTTCATCTGTTTACAGTGGTCTCTTAAATACATTATAAATTTTTCCCATTTTTTTATTTTTATTTTTAAAGTTTTTGTCTTCTTGGTTCATGAGCTTTCCAGTCAGTTTTGCCATTTCGGTGTAGTCCATCAGCTTAGCTTGCCATTCTGCTCTGGTAGGGACTCCTTCTTCTTTCCATCTCTGGGCTAATAGCATCCGTGCTGCTGATTTCGCATACATAAAAAGTCCTTTCTGCTCCTTTGGAATGTCATTACCTACAATTCCTAACAGAAAAGTTTCTGGGTTTTTTTTAAAAAACAAAAGTTATCTTAAACATTTTTTTCATTTCATTATATATCATCTCCCAGAGAGCTTTTATAACCTTACACAACCACCACATATGATAAAAGGTACCTTCTTTTTCTTTACATTTCCAGCAGGTATTTGTACTTGTTCTATACATTTTTGCTAACTTAAAAAGGTAAAGGTACCCCTGACCGTTAGGTCCAGTCGCGGACGACTCTGGGTTTGTGGTGCTCATTTCGCTCTATAGGACGAAGGAGCCGGCGTTTTGTCCGCAGACAGCTTCTAGGTCATGTGGCCAGCATAACCAAGCCACTTTTGGCGAACCAGAGCAGTTCACGGAAACGCCATTTACCTTCCCGCCGGAGCGGTACCTATTTATCTACTTGCACTTGGACGTGCTTTCGAACTGCTAGGTGGGCAGGAGCTGGGACCGAGCAACGGGAGCTCACCCCGTCGCGGGGATTTGAACCGCCGACCTTCTGATAGGCAAGCCCTAGGCTCAGTGGTTTAGACCACAGCGCCACCAGCATTACCTGTTTGCTAACTTACAAGGAGTCAAATACCACCGGTACATCATTTTCATATAATTTTCTTTCATAACCTTTCCCAGTCTGCCATCTGGATATTATGTCCCAGATCTTTTGCCCAGCGTATCATTACAGATTTAACCTGTTCATCTCTTGTATGCCATTCCAAGAGCAATTTATTCATTTTTGACAGTAATTCAATATTGTTTTCTCACCAATCTTTTTGAAATCATGTTGGACAATTTCCCACCCTCTGGTGCACCAGGTAACATTTCATGTGAATCATGTATTGTAAACAAGTTCCCCCTCTGTTTTGGAGGGAACAGAACCTTACAATCTGGAAAGAACCTCAGAAACTGCGTGTCGATACAGAAGCCAGGGGCTTTGTTAAACAGCTAGGCTAAAGGACTGTTGTTTCTTTAGGAGAAACACCATACCAAACTGGGCAGAGGCTACATCACGGTGAGCTATATTTTGGTCTTTTCATTTACAGTAGTCTGTCAAAATTCCTAGACCCACAGCAGTACTGCAGTACTGTTTTTGGGGGACAGGGGGCAGGCGGGTGTGGGGGATTCCCTGGTCCTGAATGGGGTAATTGTGCCCCTGAAGGACCAGGTGCGCAGCCTGGGAGTCATTTTGGACTCACAGCTGTCCATGGAGGCGCAGGTTAATTCTGTGTTCAGGGCGGCTGTCTACCAGCTCCATCTGGTATGCAGGCTGAGACCCTACCTGCCCGCAGACTGTCTCGCCAGAGTGGTGCATGCTCTAGTTATCTCCTGCTTGGACTACTGCAATGCACTCTACGTGGGGCTACCTTTGAAGGTGACCCGGAAACTGCAATTAATCCAGAATGCGGCAGCTAGACTGGTGACTGGAAGTGGCCGCCGGGACCACATAACACCGGTCCTGACAGAGCTACATTGGCTCCCAGTACGTTTCCGAGCACAATTCAAAGTGTTGGTGCTGACCTTTAAAGCCGTAAATGGCCTCGGTCCTGTATACCTGAAGGAGCATCTCCATCCCCATCGTTCTGCCTGGACACTGAGGTCCAGCGCCGAGGGCCTTCTGGCGGTTCCCTCCCTGTGAGAAGCAAAGCTACAAGGAACCAGGCAGAGGGCCTTCTTGGTAGTGGCACCCACCCTGTGGAACGCCCTCCCAGCAGAGGTTAAAGGGATCAACAACTACATGACATTTAGAAAATACTTGAAGGCAACCCTGTTTAGGGAAGTTTTTAATCTGTGACGTGTTAATGTATTTTAATCTTTGTTGGAAGCCACCCAGAGTGGCTGGGGAGACCCAGCCAGATGGGCGGGGTACAAACAATAAATTATTATTATTATTAATATTATTATTATTATTAATTAGTATTATTATTATTATTATTATTATTATTATATGGAACCTTATTACATTGGGTTGACTGAGTAAATCTGGAAATTGAGAGTGCATTCAAAACAAAAGTGCTTTTGTACTGAGGAGGAAATTATTATTAGAACTCTTTGGCCAGGGAAAACAATTTTTGAGGAGTCAAAATCTATTTTGTCCCTGTGTTTGGCTTTTGTTCAAATTGCATACATGTTTCACCCTTGGCAATTCACTGAGTGTGAGTGTCCCTCATTACTTGTCATGCCAAATCATGTAGCTTAAAAAGAAAGAAAGAAAAGATCTGCATCAGTGGATACGAGAATGAGTTCATGCAGTCCATTCTAAATGTAAACCAGGACTTAAGGTCATGGGCTCCAGAGATTCAATCAGCCGCCTATTTGGCGATATCTTGCAATCAGATAATTTAGTGGAAAAGGGGCACACAAACAGCTTAATTGCTGTCTGACAGCCTGCATGGAATAAGAAAATGGCCTCGAGTGCATTAGCATTTCAAAGACCAAAACACAAAATATTATTACATATAAAACTCTCCTAATGCACTAAGTGCTGCACAGCAATAAAATTTGTTTCTGTTTCTCAGTATGGGCATGTTTATGCGTAGAATGTGGTTATCAGACCCCTTAATATTTCACTGAGCCTTTGTTAACTGCATGTGAACAGCAGCAGCCCTGGATGAAATCAGTATCTGTAAGATTTTTCAAGTTTAATATAGATACAGTGGTACCTTGGTTCTCAAACTTAATCCGTCCCGGAAGTCCGTTCCAAAACCAAAGTGTTCTAAAACCAAGGCGTGCTTTCCCATAGAAAGTACTGCAAAATGGATCAATCCGTTCCAGACTTTTAAAAACAACCCCTAAAACAGCAATTTAACATGGATTTTACTATCTAACCAGACTGTGGTCATAAAATGAAAGCAATAATCAATGTACTGAACTATAAAATAAATAAGACAGTATTGTAGATGATAAAAATTAAAATTATTATTTTTTCTTGCCTGCACTGATGTCATTGTATGGATGGGGGGCTTTTATCCATTTCCGCAGTCACACAATCAATCAATCAATCACGATCCATGAAGGAGACAGCATCTTAAAAAGCAGAGACATCACCTTGCAGACAAAAGTCCATATAGTCAAAGCTATGGTTTTCCCAGTAGTGATGTATGGAGGTGAGAGCTGGACCATAAAGAAGGCTGGTCGCCTAAGAATGGATGCTTTTGAATTATGGTGCTAGAGGAGACTCTTGAGAGTCCCATGGACTGCAAGAAGATCAAACCTATCCATTCTGAAGGAAATCAGCCTGGAGTGCTCACTGGAAGGACAGATCCTGAAGCCGAGGCTCCAATACTTTGACCGCCTCATGAGAAGAGAAGACTCCCTGGAAAAGACGCTGATGTTGGGAAAGATGGAGGGCACAAGGAGAAGGGGATGACAGAGGACAAGATGTTTGGACAGTGTTCTTGAAGCTACCAACATGAGCCTGACCAAACTGTGGGAGACAGTGGAAGACAGAAGTGCCTGGCATGCTCTGGTCCATGGCGTCACGAAGAGTCGGACACAACTAAACAACAACATTGGGAGATTTGCCCTTCTCTAGATTTCAAGCTCTGGAGCACCCTGGGCTCCTCCCTCCCCACTGGCCAACTGCAGACTTTTGGCCTTTGCAGATTCAAAAGACATCATAAACACTTTTTTCCGTGTTCAGTGGAGGGTTACTGCTTCCAGACTCTTGGCAGTGTATTTACGAAGAAATAGACAGCTCTGTGCTCCTAGTTTATCGATTCTGCTTGCATAAAATAGCAGCTTTTCTCGCAAAAGGCATCTTCTTTCAGAAATTCAAAGTTGCTGGGTGGATTTGAGCTCTATGAGAGCATAATCACACAGCCTTCCTTTTTCAAGCCCTATTTACCGGTATTTGGGAAAATGGAACCAACCACCGAGCATTTGTGTTGCTTTGAGGCTGCCAAGATCATTCATGCAAAGAAAAGAAGACGAACCATCTGACTTCCAAAATGGTCCAATATTCAAACTGTCAGGGCTGTACAGTAATTTTCTGCACATGATAAACACAAGTTAATTTGCACCATAAAATATTTTGATTCAATGATTATCACAAAAGTGTTATAAAAGGATGGGAGCAGGACATCACTGTAATTTGAATGAAGAAACCAATGAATTTCCCCCCCTTAATGGCAGTGCTATATTGCTGTGTATGACTGTTCTATTGGCTTTGTTTGTTTATCGGTTTTATTTTACAATTTTGACACATATTTTAATGCAAATTGTACTTGTTCAAATTGTGACATTCTTGTAACACACACTGAGACCATTTGGTGAAGGGTGGGCTAGAAGCACAAATAATATAGGAAACAAATAAGCTGTGCTTAAAAGGTAAAAGTAAAGGTACCCCTGACCTTTAGGTTCAGTCGCGGACAACTCTGGGGTTGCATGCTCAACTCGCTTTACTGCCTGAGGGAGTCGGCATTTGTCCGCAGACAGCTTCTGGGTCATGTGGCCAGCATGACTAAGCCGCTTCTGGTGAACCAGAGCCGGCCACGGAAACACAGTTTACCTTCCCGATGGAGCGGTACCTATTGATCTACTTGCACTTTGACGTGCTTTCGAACTGCTAGGTGGGCAGGAGCTGGGACCGAGCAACAGGAGCTCACCCCGTCACGGGGATTCAAACTGCGACCTTTCGACCGGCAAGCCCTAGGCTCTGTGGTTTAGAGCAGTGTTTCTCAACCTTTTCGGGGCAACGGCACACCTGTCTCATGAAAAAAATCTCGCGGCACACCACCACCAGAAAATGTCAAAAAACGGGGAAAGGGGAAGGATATATGTACCTCGATTCCCCTGCTTTGGGGGGGTGGGGTGTCTGCGTGCCTCGGCGGGAGGGAGGGGAAGGATTCAGGTGGGCGAAAACGGAGCAGGAGATCGGCGATCGTGGCGGGTCAGGCGCCCGTTCCCTCTCCACCTCCCGCGCTCAGCTTCCCGGCAGCATCTCCACTCAGTCCTGAGCGAGCCCGGCAGCACCGGCACCTCCTGCCCGTCTTCGACTGCGATCGGGGCGGCAGAGGCAGCAGGTGAAGCGCCCGGCAGCTCCGGCGAAGGCGGCAGTCGGCGAGCGAGAAGCGGAGCCGAGGCGATGCCAGCCACCCGGACCGATTCGGAAGCGGCTCAGGGCACCGCCGGTCACCCCGCCCGTGCTCACCGGAAGTGGTGCGCCCGGAGGGGGAAAGAAGCCGGATCGGAAGTGGGTGCCTCTCTAGCCTCTACCCGAGGCTCTATGATCCCGCGCCCTCGTCCGGCTCGTCCGGCTCTATGATCCCGCGCCCTAGTCCTGCCGGAGCCGCCTGTGTGCGCAGCCCAATGCGCTGGGAGTTTTCCCGCGGCACAGCAGCCGGTGTCTCACGGCACACCGGTTGAAAAACGCTGGTTTAGAGCACAGTGCCACCCGCGTCCTAAGTCGTGCTTAGAGCTGTGCAATGGAGCTGCAGGCCATTGTAATCCAAAATCTGTTTTGCTTTCTCTCTTTCTTTTCTAGGGTTGTCATGCAGCAAGTTTGTGCAAATCACGTGGCCGTCTCAAATCCCTTCGAAAGTCATGTGCATTGCGGGGAGTTCTTTGGTTTCAGTTTTGAGCTGTGGAGGTGGTGAGTGAGTGATATTCAGCCACCCGAATGTTTAGAGTGATGAGTAGTCTCTATTGGCAGTGTGAGATTGCATCCATGTCCTGCCAAGTTTTCAGTCTCCCCTGCAGCCGTGGTTTGCCTTGTCACATGCTCACCCGAATCAACAGGCACGTCCAACTCCCAAGAGACTGCAATCTACTCCCAGTATAAAAAAAACTGGCTGCGATCTACCCATTGTCATTGGAGGGAGGAGGCGTGTGTGTGGGATGGGTGGATTGCCCACAGTTATTGAGCTTCTTTTGCGGAGGATTACCCAGAGTTGTTGAGCTTTCTTGGGGTAGGATTGCCCAGAGTCCTTCAGCTTTTATTTGTTAACTTTCAGTAAACTTTATTTAATCCCATGGTTTATAAGGGAGGGACGCGGGTGGCACTGTGGGTTTTCTGACCAAACCAGAGCAGCACATGGAAACGCCGTTTACCTTCCCGCCGGAGCGGTACCTATTTATCTACTTGCACTTTGACATGCTTTCAAACTGCTAGGTGGGCAGGAGCAGGGACCGAGCAACGGTAGCTCACTCTGTTGCAGGGATTCGAACCACCGACCTTCCGATCAGCAAGCCCTAGGCTCTGTGGTTTAGACCACAGCGCCACCCGCGTCCCTTTTTTTTCTTATATGGAGGAGCATTCAGATATGTTAGTTTGTTCCTGCAAGCAGAAGTGGGCACAAGTTTATCACTTCTGCGAGAACTGGAGCTTCCAATCAACATCATCATGTCTTGTGATTAAGACATGCCAGAATTTATTGCTCTTAATAATCAACCAAGACACTCACTTTTAGCAAGCCACAATGATAGTCATATCAGCACATTATTTAAAGATCAATGGAAATGCTTCAGCAAGCTTACTCCTACTCATGCCAAAAACAGATCTGAGGAAAAGTGCATGACCCAGCTACAGTGGTACCTCGGGTTACAGACGCTTCAGGTTACAGACTCCGCTAACCCAGAAATATTACCTCGGGTTAAGAACTTTGCTTCAGGATGAGAACACAAATTGTGTGGCTGCAGCGGGAGGCTAAAGTGGTACCTCAGGTTAAGAACAGTTTCAGGTTAAGAACGGACCTCCGGAACGAATTAAGTTCTTAACAAGAGGTGTTGTTGTTGTTTAGTCGTGTCCGACTCTTCGTGACCCCATGGACCAGAGCACGCCAGGCACTCCTGTCTCCCACTGCCTCCCGCAGTTTGGTCAGACTCATGTTGGTAGCTTCGAGAACAGAGGTACCACTGTATTAAAATGCAAGAAGTAAACTGATTTCTCAAAATTATTTACACATTAGAGCTACTCTTGGGGACAACCAGGGGGCTTGGGCATGCCTTGTGCGAATTTTGACATTTCCCTTTCTAGTGAAAATCTTCCCCATGCTATACATATACCACGGAGAGCTATTCTTTGAGGGGAAAAGCACAAATCTCCCTTTGGGAACATGGAACCAGTTGTGTTGTTCACTGAATCCTGCTTTCTTTTTCTTTTTTTGAGATTGGAATGTTACTTTGTATTATTTAGCACGATGAACTGAAGAAGCTCCCGCAAAACCTGATTATATCCGGGATTCAGGTCTTCAGATCTACTTTCGCTGAGGGACGGCAAGGAGGGCCTATCTGCGATTACCATCACACATGGCCATGTTTTCTTGCCTGACTGTGACCGTTCCCTCACAAAAGACTTTGCGCGCTCAGTAGAGTACCATTTGCAACACTTTTGCGTAATTTGATTACGCTAGGACATTATCATCAGCCTCAGTATTATGCCATCAGTTTATCGAGTGTTTACAGGCTTGGATTTGCACACTGCACCTTAATGTGTTCATTTTAAAATGTTTGATTGAGTAAACCTCTCTCAATATTTATTAGCCAATTTGGTGTTTTGGAGTTCTGGATTTGTTTGATCACAATTATCACAACACCTGATACTTTTTTGTATACTTTCTTTTTCCATAGGCATAATTTCTATAGCAAACGATTCATCCCACTGTATGATCAACAGCAGCTGCTTGGACTCACCACCTCTGAAACTGGACGTCTTACTCAGGTGCCTAAATATCTCACAAAAGTGTTTAACTGTGGACTGATCCACACTTAAACCCTGGATCAGTCCTAATAGTCCTATTTCCCAGCATGAGAAAGCAGCCTTCATTCGGCGATTTCCCCTATCAGAGCTGCTGCACAGTAGGAAGCGATCTGCAGCTTGGAATGTGTGGGGTACATAGTGATGGGTGATGTGCCATTGACAGGAGCAGTGAATGACAAGGCAAGTCAAAAGTGCCACGGATCAAAAGCAGAACACACATTTCTCCTTAAAAAGGAAAGAGAGAAAGGAATTTACGCTATGCTACGCTATGCAGCAGTAGGCAAAAGGAGGCAGTGCTAATTGCTACCCACCCTGAGATTGCTATACAAAGAGGTGTTCGAAACTCATTTTCACATGGCACTAAACTTTTTAATGTATTTTCTAGGGTGGAGTGAAAATGGCCTCTCAAAACTATCCATCTCTATTCCTGGTTAGCAAAACGGGAAATGGTGGAGTGGAGGGATTTTGCTGACTATTCTTGAGTGGGGTGTTTGAAAAAAAAATTCTTAAGGGAAGGGGAGAAAAAATACCATAAAATGATGGACCAAGAAAATTTGGGGTCAATTAATAGTGAAATAAACTAATTTATTCCTATTTGCAGCTGCATTGATGTCAGAGCTAGAGTCGGGCATATAGAATCATAGAATCCTAGAGTTGGAAGAGACCCCAAGGGCCATCCAGTCCAACCCCCTGCCAAGCAGGAAACACAATCAAAGCATTCCTGACAGGTGGCTGTTGAGCCTCTGCTTAAAGACTTCCAAAGAAGGAGACTCCACCACACTCCTTGGCAGCAAATTCCACTGTCGAACAGCTCTTACTGTCAGGAAGTTCTTCCTAATGTTTAGGTGGAATCGTCTTTCTTGTAGTTTGAATCCATTGCTCCATGTCCGCTTCTCTGGAGCAGCAGAAAACAACCTTTCTCCCTCCTCTATATGACATCCTCAGGACCGGTGCTGGCAATTTTGGCGCCCTAGGCGAGGGGACGGGCCACGTGACATCATTACGTATGACGCACGTTGCGGAGCGGTGCCCCGCCGGGCGCCCCTCGCCGCCGCAGTTTGCTTGCTCCGCCGCTGGTTGGGGCGGCGGGGGGCAGGCTGGCCAGCGCCCCCTCCATTTTGGCGTCCTTGCCGCCGCGGTTTTCGCCCCAACCTGCTTGCTCCGCCGCTGGTTGGGGCGGCACCGGGCGGCGGTGGCGGGGGGCAGGGAGCAGGCTGGCCAGCGCCCCCTCCATTTTGGTGCCCTAGGCAACTGCCTAGTTCGCCTAAATGGACGCGCCGGCCCTGGACATCCTTTTATATATTTGAACATGGCTATCATATCACCCCTTGACCTTCTCTTCTCCAGGCTAAACATACCCAGCTCCCTAAGCCGTTCCTCATAAGGCATCGTTTCCAGGCCTTTGACCATTTTGGTTGCCCTCCTCTGGACACGTTCCAGCTTGTCAGTATCCTTCTTGAACTGTGGTGCCCAGAACTGGACACAGTATTCCAGGTGAGGTCTGACCAGAGCGAAATACAGTGGTGCTATTACTTCCCTTGATCTAGATGCTATACTCCTATTGATGCAGCCCAGAATTGCATTGGCTTTTTTAGCCACTGCATCATACTGTTGACTCATGTCAAGTTTGTGGTCTACCAAGACTCCTAGATCCTTTTCACATGTACTGCTCTCAAGCCAGCTGTCACCCATCCTGTATTTGTGCCTTTCATATTTTTTTGCCCAAGTGTAGTACTTTACATTTCTCCCTGTTAAAATCCATCTTGTTTGCTTTGGCCCAATTCTCTAATCTGTTAAGGTCATTTTGAAGTGCGATCCTGTCCTCTGTAGGACAGCAACAAAACAATACATCGGGTCCTCCCTCAAAGAGGGCATGTGTTGTGGTTCGACCTGGCAACCAAACCCTGTGTTGTGGGTGGGATCGTTTGGATAGCCACAGCACCCTATTGGTAGGTCCCTCTATGCTGGGAGCAATCTGACCAATAGGACGCAAGTACAGTGGTACCTCAGGTTACATACGCTTCAGGTTAAGAACTCCGCTAACCCAGAAATAATGCTTCAGGTTAAGAACTTTGCTTCAGGATAAGAACAGAAATTGTGCTCCGGCGGCGCGGCGGCAGTGGGAGGCCCCATTAGCTAAAGTGGTGCTTCAGGTTAAAAACAGTTTCAGATTAAGAACGGACCTCTGGAACGAATTAAGTACTTAACCAGAGGCACCACTGTAAAGGACATCGAGGGACCTATTTAAGCCCATGCATGAACCTGAGCTTCCTCTTTCGGCCAGTGCATCAGAACACCCGCCCACCTCTCCCTATATTTAGGGCTTGCGCTTGACCTTGCTATGCCATCGTGTGTCATCTGTCATTGGGACAGGGGCACGGCAGGAATTTTCCCCACTTGGCTGATTGGCTGTTGCCACTTGGGTTTCGCCTGCCGCGTAGCAAATCGTCACAACTTGTAAGGTTGCGGATAGGCTCTGGTTCAGGTGATGGGGTAGCAGAAGGGTCTCGCCATCCCTATGCGAAGGGTCTTCCGGTAAAGGAATCCAGGGACTCAATGGTTTGGTCAACCCTGAGAGGGGTTTTGCCTGTGCCAGAGTCCAGGGGGACATCCGGGTGGCGGACTGGTCCTGCTTTCCTTTGTCCCTGGTGTTCACCCTTGGCTGACCTACGATAGAGCTCTGGGTCAGCGCTGCCTGCAAGGGTGCAGGGAGCTAGTCGAACCAGAGCCTATGCAACCACTCACTTGATTGTAATCAATAAAGTTGTGGCCTAAATTCTGCCCAAAACCAAACCAAAAATTTGAGTCTTGACTGAATTTATTTCTAGGGGGTGGTTAAAAGGTCTAAACATGCAAATCACCCAAGGCCAGTGAAGTGAACTCTTTATTCAAGGAAACAATTCACAGCTCAGGCCTAGTGGTCTCAGCAACTCTTTTTAGGAGTTCTTGGCCCAATGAAGTGGTTGTGAGGACTGAAGGCCCCCACCTTCCTGTGCTCACTAGGACTCTCCCTCTCCAGGGTCTTTCCCACGCAGCCCCACATTCTATGTGTCTGTGTATAACCAACCCTCTGTACTGCCTGTTCATGTCTCGTTGTGTTCTAGGAGACTGGAGGGAGGGGAGCTGGTCACAAGAGACTCCCGGGATTGTTCAGCAGCCGGCCTCTCTGTCTCCTGGCCCCACTCCTCTCCAGCCCCATTTCTGCCTCAGAGTCTGAACTGTGCTCTGCCACAACCTCTTCCTATTCACTAAACCCCGTTACCTCTTCAGTTTCCGACACCTCCTCCTCTCATTCTGCTCCTTCTTCTCCATCTGACCACTCAGTTGTCCCACCACCAATCCCCTGGCCCTGAGTCTTCTTCCGGGGGGTGGGGAGGATTCCCTAGGCAGGGGCGGAGAAAGGGGGTGCATTGGGGGCGGTCCGCCCCGGGTGCCACCCTGGAGGGGGGTGACACTCAGCGCCCCCCGTGACCCCCAAGCCGAGCCCCGCCACCCGGTAAAACGCCTCGCTCGACGGCTCGCAAGGTTGCCGCACGTGAGTAGCAGGACGGACGGACTGTGCATGTGTGGCATCCCGCGCGTGCGCACTCTGTCTGTTCGCACACGGCAGCCTTAGGAAGTTCCCTGGCTGGTGCCTGCCACCACTCCTCTGCATCCAGCCAGTCCGGCAATGGAGCTTTCATTTATTTGAATGTGTTCTTAATGCTACTAAGGTGCTCAGGTCTGTACTGTGCTTTGGCTCGGGGGAACTCTCCTCTGAACCATGTGTCAGTTCAGGGCACTGATGCCAGCAGGAAGAAGCAATAAAGCCACATTCTTTGGGTCATGACCAGGTCATTACCCAAGGCCAGGAATGTGACAGCCTCTAGCCTGATGTCTGAACTGGGGTGCTTAATCCCAGCTGAAATGCATGAGTCTCTGTGCATGTCTGTATCTCGATTCCTGCAAGGCTGGGGATCAGGAAGCCTCCGCTCCTTCGCTTTTGCTATCGGATGACAGCACGGCGCAATTAAAAATGGAAAGCCACCACCTACACAATCCCTCGTGGAACGTTTGACAGTCATTTGACAATATTTGACCGGTTAATTGATCGGCATGCCAAGCTTAGTATAGACATGCTCTGCATTAAGAAACATCTCCCACGTGGATGACATTTGACTTGCATTTTCATAAATGGACCTGTTTACACACCCGGCTTCTATAGATAATGATGACATTCCATTGCATATCACTTCTGGTTCCTTTATAGCTCTGGCTTTTCTTTTAAAAAAACAAACCACACAACGGACTGGCTTGTAATTATTAGCAAACGAAGATAAGGAACTGAGCAGGACATGTTGTTTCAAACATTGTGTTTAAAATAAAAAAAAAGGGTAACGCAGCACATTACAATAGCCCGCTAAATATAGTCACGGATTAGAGAGCCATTGTTTCCAATCCTGCTATATAAAACTAAGACTCTCCAAATGGAATGCCACTTGACCTTTCATGTTCCACTGGCCTGTGCTTGTATTTAACTGATGCCGGGACAACGGATTTCTCCTCAGAGGTGTCCAGCGTTGACATGACAGGCCTTAGTGTTTTGTCCTCACCATGTTCAGGAGACATAAGCTCAGTTCTTTGGACCACAAGAGAGATCTTGCCATCCATGGACCTGCACCGCCCCATAATGACATGAGAAGTTTCTTCAGCTTGTCTCAGCTTGTCCTCTCGGCTGGCCACCTGAAACCACCTCCAGTCTTAAGGCACTCAAAAACAACTTACTTTGAAGTGGAGATTCTGGATGCCCACAGCAAAAAACAGATCTGTGTAGTGGACAAGGTGAGTCGATGTGGTGTGTATGGATTTTCTCACCCGCTACCTACCCCAGCACACTGTGGAATGTATGATGTTAAATGCATGACTTGCCCTGCAATCCTAACTTCACTGACTTGGGAGTAAGCCCCACTGAATTCAATAGGACTTACTTCTGAGTAGACATGGTTAGGAGTATTCTAAGTCTTGCTTTCCTGCATATATATATATATATATATATATATATATATATATGCAATAATTTTTAACCTTCCACCCTAGCAAAATTGTAAATGCATCTAACTCATTCTACAGCTTGATAGGAGGAATCAAATTGTGTTATTTTTCTGTGATGTTCAAATTGCAGCTTATTTTTAACTTTCCATGCTAGATAGGACAGATTTTCATTTTTTTCCCCTGTGGCACTGATGAAACCCTGTAACTTTCAAACAGGGCAGAGAATCAAGCAGACTTAAGTGCAGAACTAGGCTTTTGAAGATGGGATGCATTTATCTGTAAATCTCGAATTCTGCTTTTCTGCCTATTCCCCCCGCCCTCCAATATAAACAAAGGCTCTTCTTTTAATATTATAGGCTAGATTTTTTCACAGTATTTGACTCCTACTTAGCAACTGCTATAGATTCATCTGCAGGAAGACAGAACAAGTTTGCACTCATAATGTCCTTTACTGCAGATTTCAACATTAAAATAAAGCTGAATATTCAGAGTCTTACTGTTCAGTGCCAGTGTTTGATATCTGATGATATTTAACATTGGATATTATGGTAGCAAATTATATTTGACATGTGATAGTATTTTAATGTTGGATTTTCAGGATGTGCAATTCTATGCATATTTACTCAGAAAGTAAATCAGTAGGACTTAGTCCCAGATAAGCCTGCATACTGTACATCTATATTTATCTATATTTGTTATATATCATATATATTTATGTGGATGGCGCTGTGGGTTAGACCACAGAGCCTAGGGCTTGTCGATCGGAAGTTCGGCGGTTCAAATCCCCACGGTGGGGTGAGCTCCCGTTGCTCGGTCCCAGCTCCTGCCCACCTAGCAGTTTGAAAGCACGTCAAAGTGCAAGTAGATAAATAGGAACCACTCCTGCGGGAAGGTACATGGCGTTTCCGTGCGCTGCTCTGGTTCGCCAGAAGCGGCTTAGTCATGCTGGCCACATGACCCAGAAGCTGTACGCTGGCTCCCTCGGCCAATAGTGCGAGATGAGTGCCGCAACCCCAGAGTCGTCTGCGACTGGACCTAATGGCCAGGCGTCCCTTTACCTTTATATTTACTACTTTAATTTGATAGGAGGCATTCAGTTTCCATAATAGTCTGCGTGTTACATTCTCATTTGAAACCAGTGTTTCTTGGATGCGCTCATGCCATTTTTGCGGTCGAAGGGCAATAATAACACATTTGTGTTGTACTTTAGAAGGTTCCTTAGAACTGCCCTGTATTGGAGCCCAGTATTATTATCCCCATGTTGTAAAGGACTGACAGAATTACTGGCGTAAAGGAATCTTGTGCCTGCATAATAGAGGTGAAACTTGAACTTACTGACTCATAGCTCAGTCATTCAGCTGCTCTGACCCCAGCTCATGGGATCACAGGAACTGAACATCTATCTACATGCATGCCTTATTGTGCATGATGTTACATCATTTACATAAGCCTGCATTTGTGAGATGTGTGTCCATAGATAAATAGATAGATAGATAGATAGATAGATATAGATATAGATATAGATATGAGAACAATGGAACTTAAAGTGCTTGACTTTGCTTCAGTTGTGGCCAGGGAGTATGGCACAGTTCCGATTGAGAGGGAAATGTTTTTCATCTTCTTAAATACCCCTTTGGGGTCTGTTAGAAATGCAAAAGCAAAGCAGAGTGAAACAAACAAACAAAGACCAAACCAAGTACAACATATTTTCTTCCCCTCCCATTTTCAGATACCACCATCATCAACGCTTCTCGATGTAAAACATAAGTTTCACAAAGTATGTAAGTACCTGGCGGCCTTTTGCATAGGAAAAAAAGGTATCACCAAGAACTCAGAATAAACTGTATGTGAGAGAGGAACACAGGCCCAGATTGAAGGGGTGGGTAAAAGGGGGCTTATGCCCCAGGCGGCAGATCAAGAGGCAGCAAACAACATACCGTATTTTTCCGTGTATAAGACTAGGTCCCCCCCCCCTAAAAAATAATGTCATAAATTAGGGGGGTGTCTTATATATGGAGCCATCTCTTCCCATTTTCTTAGAGTCCCCCTAAATAGGGGGTGTCTTATACATGGGGGCATCTTATAGACAGAAAAATATGGTAACTTTTTCATACAACCCACAGCCTGAAACAATGCAAGAGTGGCCCATTTTGGAATGGGCTTCTTTATAGGGTTTGTTCTCCACTGGTGGGGAGTGGAGGAGGCCACCTAGGAAATGAAGGCATGGGAGAAAAGATGGGTAGTGAGGGCGAAAATGCGAGGGGAGAGCAGCTTGGCAGGGGGTTGGACTGGATGGCCCTTGTGGTCTCTTCCAACTCTATGATTCTATGATTCTAGGAGTAGCAACCAGCAAGGTAACCGGGAAGGAACTGGTTGAAAAAGCTTGCAATCGTAACCAGGTCTACTCAGAAGTAAAGGTAAAGGTACCCCTGACCATTAGGTCCAGTCGTGTCCAACTCTGGGGTTGTGGCGCTCATCTCGCTTTATTGGCCGAGAGCCGGCGTACAGCTTCCGTGTCATGTGGCCAGCATGACTAAACCGTTTCTGGTGAACCAGAGCAGTGCACAGAAACGCTGTTTACCTTTCCGCCAGAGTGGTGCCTATTTATCCACTTGCACTTTGACGTGCTTTCGAACTGCTAGGTGGGCAGGAGCTGGGACCGAGCAACGGGAGCTCACCCCGTTGCAGGGATTCGAACCGCCGACCTTCTGATCGGCAAGCCCTAGGCTCTGTGGCTTAGACCACAGCGCCACCCACATATTCAGAAGTACGCCCTATTAAATCCAATGGAGCTTACTGCCACGTGGATGGAGTTAGTAACGGAGGCATTTGGTCTCCTCTTTTTGTGTGGGGGTGGAGAATATGGTGCATAGTCTTGCTTCGCCGCAGTGTGCGCAATCTCAACGCAAGTTATATGAACTGTTGAAATTTGCTTCAATTTATTATGTGGGATTGTCAAGCAGGCACATACCTGTAGGAGATAAATTCTGCCTGATGAGCAACAAGTTTTCCATGAGCCATAGATATTTAGAGACAGCTGAGTGTCTTCTAGTGCTGGTGTTCATTCTATCTAGAGTTCATCCGCATGGGAATTCATAGACAAAAAAACCCTCATGTGACTTATGAAGATGCAGAATGTTCTTGTTGTTTTTTTAATCAAAATACTTTATTTATTTTCATTCATAATTGACAACACAAAACAGTACAAAGCATTCAACATTCAACAAAACATTCAACAAAACAAATAATAACAAACAACACACAAGGTTCATACATTTCTTCGCTTACTGTATAAATGTTTATTCTCTTCCCTCCCACCACAGGGCAATCAGTCACAGATACTATAGGATCGACAAGTTTTTAGAGAAATCCCAGTTGTAAAAGTATTGCATTTAGTGACTTAGTGCTTAATGCAATTGCCTTAAAAATATATCTTTTTTAATTTAAGTGTTTAAATTAAACTAAACGGCCTTGGTCCAGTATACCTGAAGGAGCGTCTCCACCCCCATCATTCTGCCCAGACACTGAGGTCCAGTGCCGAGGGCCTTCTGGCGATTCCCTCACTACGAGAAGCCAAGTTGCAGGGAACCAGGCAGAGGGCCTTCTCGGTAGTGGCACCCGCCCTGTGGAATGCCCTCCCATCAGAGGTCAAAGAGATAAACAACTATCTGACATTCAGAAAATACCTGAAGGCAGCCCTGTTTAGGGAAGCTTTTAATGTTTAATAGACTATTGTATTGTATTAATTTTTTTTTGCAATGTATTTTTATTTTCTGCATATTACAACAAAACACTTAAAATATCATTCAAATAAAGCCAATACATATACATATACTCCGCCGAGTATTGTGACTTCCTTCCATTCCCCTCCTGGGTTTCCTTTTTTGACTATTGTATTTTAATATTTTGCTGGAAGCCGCCCAGAGTGGCTGGGGAAACCCAGCCAGATGGGCGGGGTATAAATAAATTATTATTATTATTATTATTGTTGTTGTTGTTGTTGTTGTTGTTATTTATTAATTATATAGCTGTCAGTTTAATTCTGAAACTGAAAGGAACAGATTTTTAAAAGTTTTACCTCCAGGGCCAAATGAGAAGTGGAACTGGAGATCTTATGTTTGCTTTTAAAAAAAAGAAAAGTTAATACCATCTGCAGCAGACCTGAATCATGTCAGGACACCCCCCCCCACACACACACTTTCTGCCCTCTTAAAAAAAAAAGCCAAGCACATAAAGGTAAATGTTCATAAGTTAAATTCTTGTAAATCGCGGATCTACTGTATTTGCTAAACTTTAACCAGCCTTTCTTCAAAGGAACCATGGGCTAGGCTTCCCCTGCAAGCCTCTCATCTATGTATTTGATGCAGACTTGTTTAATTTGATAAAAAGGTTGTAGGGAAAATCCACCCTGATCATGGCTGTTCTTTAAAACTTGTTAAAGTGAATCCAAGCAATAAGTACTGTAAAAGGCCTTCTGCAGGAATCTATCCTTTATTTCCTTTAAGACTGCAAGCTTCCTGCTTGAAGTTCACAACTGGGAAGGGGGGGGGGGGTAGCAGCAGTGCAGACTTTTGCCCCCCTGCAACAGAAAAACACATTGGCATATTGCGTGAGCACTTTAGGCAGAAAGTGCAAATATCGGAGCATAAGGACATGTTGATCCGTTCTTCCCATCAGCGGTGGTATACTTGCATCAGCATAATCCAGTGTCGCACGTTTTATTAATCAGAGAAAAAGTGGCTTAATCAGCTATATTGCAATATAGAAATAGAAATGTGTGCAGCTGCTATCTCAATATTATGGAGACGATGGTGCAGATAAAATAGCCTTAATCACCACTCTTTCATACACAAAGCTCAGTCTTGATTGATTCCTGATTTGGTTGATAACCAAGAGGGAGCTAAAAAAACAACCCACGATGCTGGGTTGATACTTTTAGTTGATTAATCTACCAATTCTAAGCTAGAACTCCTAGCTATTAAAATACTAAATGAATTCATTGCATTCCATTGCAGCGGAGCCAGATAATTCCTGGGGAGAAAACAAATATATTTTCCTTTAGCACTCACTGGTGTCTTGTTCTTATTTTTTTCATTTTTTATAAACTTCTAACAGTGACAGTACTTCACTTTCTCTACCAGAAGCACCACAAATTTTAACAACACCGTCCAGCCAAAGTGAAGCAAGCTCCTGATATATATTTTTATTTTTCAGACAGAAAGTCTTCTAGATGGTATAGCTCCTTTCCAGGAACATTTCCCGGTCTTTTGGGAGAATGAAACACAGGGTTGTCAAAATGATACCATTATCTCTCTGCAGCTACACCGAAGTGTTCTTGAGAATTCTCAGACACTTGATTCCCATTCACCTTAAATGACATTTATGATGACCTTTGCTATTTAAGGCCTGGACATCCTAGAGATCAAACTTGATGCATTTCACGTTCACAAAAAATATGTGCCCTGGTTAATATGAAAGATTCATAAAGTAGGGGATTTAAATATCTTCCTATTAGGCTAGCTGGGGTCTTTAAATCTCTACTCTGTTTTTGCATTGTGCTCTCATTTTTGCGACACTGTTCTTTCTAAGAGCAACCTTCTTATTCTTTTAAAAAAAATGTTTCGGAATGAAAGGTACATTTTTCACTTATTTGAATACAGGTCCCCAGTGGTCGCCATCTCGCATAGGCCTGCGACTTGAACGCAGTAAGTACTCATTTTTTTGTACTCCCGAGCTGGGTTTTCCAAACTTGGGAGTCCAGCTGTTTTTGGACTACAACTCCCATCATCCATAGCTAGCAGGACCAGTGGTCATGGATGATGGGGGTTGTAGTCCTCAAACAGCTATAGGCCCAAGTTTGAGAAGCCTTGCTCTAGAGCAGGGGTTGTCAACCTGGTCCCTACCGCCCACTAGTGGGCGTTTCAGGATTCTAGGTGGGCAGTAGGGGGTTCTACGGCACAAGCTGAATCCTCCTTCCATCGAGTGCTAGTGGACGGTAAGGAAATTTTACCATCAAGAAAGACGCATTAGTGGGCGGTAGGTATAAAAAAAAATGGCGCTGTGGGTTAAACCACAGAGCCTAGGGCTTGCCGATCGGAAGGTTGGCGGTTCAAATCCCCGCGATGGGGTGAGCTCCCATTGCTTGGTCCTTGCTCCTGCCCACCTAGCAGTTCGAAAGCACGTCAAAGTGCAAGTAGATAAATAGGTACCGCTGCAACGGGAAGGTAAACGGGGTTTCCGTGTGCTGCTCTGGTTCGCCAGAAGCGGCTTAGTCATGCTGGCCACATGACCTGGAAGCTGTACGCTGGCTCCCTCGGCCAATAATGTGAGATGAGCACCGCAACCCCAGAGTAGGTCACGACTGGACCTAAGGGTCAGGGGTCCCTTTACCTTTACCTAGGTATAAAAAGGTTGACTACCCCTGCTCTACAGCATGTTTTCTGAATGAATTTCCACATTACATTTGTAGATGAGAATGAGCTTCCCAGTGTTTATAATATGGATAGACAAACCAAGAAATAAATGTTTTGCTATATTAACCGTACCAGTTTAGATTTCCCCCAATATTTTCACAGATTTGCAAATGTGAAGATTGTCTTATATTTTATGTATGCATTGCCATCTTCAGTTAGTACTCTTGCCAGAAGATCATTGGGAAGTGAAGAAGGGGTGGTAGCTCCAAGGGTCACCTTCCTCTCTGACCAGCATGAACTTGGTGTGTGTTGCTAGCACTAATCCATCTTTGTTATTCTGTTCCTTTCATGCTGGCCAGAATGGAGATTGCTTGCCTGTTCTCCTTACCGGCTAGAAGTGTGAATTTGAGCCATCAGGAACTCACCCTTTGCAAGTCCACCATTTGAGCAACATGAGCAAATAAATAGACCTGGGACAATGTTCTCATGCTGCATCCTTAAACCAATGTCAAGTGATTTCTCTGTGAAGGTATTGCATCAAATGCTGACCATGTAACGTTGGTCATTGTGGTATATACCCCCGTGACTGTCCTGCAGGTGTTGCAGACTTGGTGTAATCTTGTGCTCCCATTCAAAAGTGATTTGTGGACTGGCAGGAAGCAAATGTGGTATGAGGCCATTTGAACGCTACCTGAACAGATTTGGCATTTCAGTGGCTATGTGTTAGTAGGACATCTCATGGAATTGGCCTGAGCATGTAACACCATAAGCAGTGTTTGAGTTCAGACTGCGTGTCATCTCCTTCTGTTTCTTTATTATCATAGATGGGTCTTACTTGAGAGACTCCGTCAACATAAAGGCCCTTGCAGCTTCTTCTATCATTACGCTGTATTTCACAGACATGGGTCAGCAAGTCACCTGGACAACAGTAAGTTTAACTTTTGGTAAATCGGGTCCTCCCTTAAAGAGGGCACATATAGCGGTGAGACCTGGCAACCAAATCCCCGTGTTGTGGGTGGGATGAGTGACAGCCACAACACCCAATCACGAGGTCCCTTGAAGCTGGGTTCAATCTGGCCAATGGGGAGCAGTCTAAGTGTATTGAGGGACCTATATATGCCCATGCACGTGACCCTGAGCTTCCTCTTTCGGCGCATGCATTGGAACACCCGCCCACCTCTCCCTACTTTTAGGGCTTGTGAGCTTGACCTTGCTATGCCGTCATGTGTCATCTGTCGTTGGGACAGGGGCATGACAGGAATTTTCCCCACTTGGCTGATTGGCTGTGGCCATTTGGGTTTCGCCTGCCGCGTAGCAAACCGTCACAACTTGTAAGGTTGTGGATAGGCACTGGCTCATGTGATAGGGATGGGAGAACGCTCTCGCCATCCCTATGTGAAGGGTATTCCATTAAAGGAATCCAGGGACTCAATGGTTTGGTCAACCCTGAGAGGGGATTGTGCCCATGCCCGAGTCTGGGGGGATATTTGGGTGGTGGAGAGAGCTTGTCCCTGGCTTTCCACTTATCCAGGTGTTCACCCTTGGCTGACCTATGCTGGAACCCTGGGTCAGTGCTACCTGCAGAGCAGGGAGCTAGTCAAACCAGAGCCTATGCAACCAATCACATGCCAAAAACCAAACCAAAATTTGAGTCTTGTCTGAATTTATTTGGGGTGAGGTTAAAAGGTCTGAACATGCAAAATGCACACAGCACAGTATATCTCCTGCCCGAGGGTAGAAGATTAAAGAGGTGATGGCCTGGGTGTGAGTCATCCCTGAAAAATCTTCTCGCTCTCCTAAGGCAACGATCCCTTGCAATGTCATCTAGCGGACTCAAGGGACAGCCCATGATATCATGTGCTGTGTTCACTACCCTCTGTAAAGACTTTCTGTCCGTGGCTGTCAGGCCTGCATACCACACTGTGATACAATATGAAGGGACACTTTCTATTGTGGACCGGTAAAAGGAGTTCATCTGTTGTTGTTTGACCTTATTCTTTCGCAAGACCCTGAGGAAATGGAGTTTCTGTTGGGCCTTTCTGACCACCTGAATTATGTTGATTTTCCAAGTGAGGTCCTCACTAAGGTAAACTCCCAGGAATTTAAAGGAGGAGACTCTTTCCACACAGCCCCCACCCCGGATATACAATGGGGCAGGTTCCCCTCTCTTCCTCTGGAAGTCCAACACCATCTCCTTTGTCTTACTAGTATTTAGGTGCAAGTTATTCTCTAAGCACCATGTAGATACTTTTTGAACCTCCCCCCTGTACACTGTTTCATCTCCACCTGCAATGTGCATACATATTACCAGTCTGTGAAAAACTTGACTGGCCCATTTGTTTCGTGTATCTACAGTATGTGGCTCAAAAGCCTGGAAGGAAATGAAGAAAATAACTGTTTGCAAATGCTTCCTAGCCAGGTCACATAGACCAGTTGATCAATTTTTTAAAGCAGGTTGTCACCAACAGTATCACCAAACAGCATTTGCTAGCCCAAGAGAAGACATTCTATATGAGAGATGAAGAAAGAGCTATTCTTGATTAGTTAACCAGAACTCAGGATGTGCATTTAATATATGGTGGTGACTCAGAAATGCTGTGTCACCACCATCACTGTAAGGTGAGTGTCTCAAATTAATGATCTAGGGAGATGATGCTTATGGTCTGAATTGAAAATTATCTCTGGCATTCATGGAACCAGGAATTAATGGAAACATCCACCCCTTCTCTTCTTCTGCCACATATAAATAGATGACACACAGAAGCATACTAAGCATTCAGTACATTTTGTATCAGCTGGTCTGGACCCTTTTGTGAATACGCATCCTGCTCCAATTTCAGCAGTCAAGAAACTAAAGCCAGCGCTTTAGATAATCTATAGTGCAGCTGCTTTTGTCATTGTTGCTACTAATTTCTCCCCTCAATGTACTCTTCTCCTCCCCCAAAGTCAATAAGCAACTTCAATAGTTTTCTGTTCTTGACATCACAGTGCCTCGACTAGGCAGCTGACTGATGCCAAAGATGCCCAGTGACTTTGCCAAGCTCGACTAATTCATGCTTTCTTAGAAAAGGCTAAGGAATAAACCCCACACAAATCCAAGTCCCTAAGAAGGATGGATGGCATCTTGTATGTCTCCATCTGGCAACTCCTGCGGCCAACCTGGTGCATAGCTGTCAACTTTCGGATTTGAAAATAAGGGATTTTTCCAAACTTTCGGATACGAAAATAAGGGATGCCGCGAGGGCGGTGCAATGGCACCAAGTAGCCTCGCCACCCTGCGCTCCAGAAGCTGCGCGCGAATGGGTGAGCGAAAGAGAGAGCGCATAGACAGCAGGCAGGCTGTCTGTCTGGTTGGGCGTGAGGGTCTGGCTGCACAAGGCATGCAAGCTCCACCCCCAGTCGGTCTCAGACTCCTTATTGGCAGCCGAGCAACGCAGCTGAGGAGCCTCCCTGGCTGGCAGGGAGGGAGAGGAGCTGCTTCCTTTAAAATCCGGGAAATTTAAGGGATATCAACAATCCAGGATAGCAGCGGGAAACGGCATTGGAATAAGGGAGTTTCCCGCAAAAAAAGGGAGGGTTGACCTGGTGCCACATGTATTGCTCTGCTTTCATTTGGACCACATCAGCAAGGCTGAGAAGGGGGTCTTGTTGTCTGGGTAGCCCAGGACCTCCACACACACTGCCCAGGCTTGTTCCCCAGAAACGTCACTTTGGTGCTTCTGATGCAGCAAAAACAACACAGGAGGCAGCAATTATAAGAGTTCGACTTCACCCTCCATTGTATTCCAAGATAGACAGATGCCAACTGCAACATCTGTCCTTATTGAGTATAATAAAAGGTAAAGGGACCCCTGACCATTAGGTCCAGTCGTGTCCGACTCTGGGGTTGCGGTGCTCATCTCGTTTTATTGGCCGAGAGCCGGCATACAGCTTCTGGGTCATGTGGCCAGCATGACAAAGCCGCTTCTGGCGAACCAGAGCAGCGCATGGAAACGCCGTTTACCTTCCCGCCAGAGCGGTTCCTATTTATCTACTTGCACATTGACGTGCTTTCGAACTGCTAGGTGGGCAGGAGCTGGGACTGAGCAACAGGAGCTCACCCCGTCGCAGGGATTTGAACCGCCGACCTTCTGATCAGCAAGCCCTAGGCTCTGTGGTTTAACCCACAGCGCCACCTGGGTCCCTTTTATTGAGTATAATAGATGCCCTTTTTTCTTTCTTTCTTCTTCTTCTTCTTCCAGGTTTTCCTAACCGAATATACAGGGCCACTTCTAATCTATCTGCTCTTTTACCTTCGCCTCTCAAGTATTTATGATGCAAAGGAGACCGCAAGAAGTCTACGCCATCCTGTAGTTCAGTGAGTAAGAATGGTCTGTGCTCAAGGATGATATGATGTGATGATGCCCTCTTAGAGCAAAGACAGACAAAAATGTGAGTTAATTAAGTTTAGTGGAGGTGGTCTACCATGGTTGCCTCAATCTGATTCATCCAGTGCTTTTTCCCCCTGGGGTTACGCAGGGGTACACATACCCCTAAACATTTTGTGAATCTAACGGAAGAAGAAACTAAAAAAAATAAAATTTTGATTTCTTCTCTAGCACAGTGAACCATCAGTTGTGTTGAAGAGCACGGTGATTGGTCAGTTCCATTGCTACCCCCGATGGCGACCTCATTTCCTGTCACGGTGTTTCCTGAGTCTCAGACGGAATGAGAGTACAGTGAGACCTCGACTTACGAGCGATTCGACTTACGTGTTTTTCGACTTACGAATGACTTCCGGGAGAAACAAAATGGCCGCCACAACCGAATTTTTCGACTTACGAATGGAAGTCGCGGCCGCTTTTAATAGGATTTTTTCGACTTACGAATTTTCAACTTACGAATTTTCGACTTGCGAATTTTTTTCGCTCAATGCATTCCTATGGGGATTCGACTTACGAATGTTTTCGACTTACGAAAATTGCGTCGGAACGCATTATCGTCGTAAGTCGAGGTCCCACTGTACCCCTAAACATTTTTTTTTGAAGAAAAAAAGCACTGGATTTATGGATGGGTTAGCCATGTCATTCACAAACACATGCCCCCTTCAAATCTGTATTTATTTATGAATTTTATGCTGGGTAATATTTGTAAAGGAAAAACCTGAGCCCATTAGCTTATGCAGGCTTTTTCAACACACACACCCTTTAAACATAAGCGTATAATTACTAACCAACATCAAGCTAAAAGCAATAATAAAAGCAGTCATAAAAGCAATAAAAACTACAAGATAATGAAAATATATTCCATGGTGGAAAACAAGGTTCACATTTATACCAAACATCAAATAATCATGAATGTTGGCAAATGAACTCATATTTAGCGGGAATGTGCTAACCATGAGATTGTTGGGTCATATAAATCAGTGTTTCCCAACCGGTGTGCCGCGGCACACTGGTGTGCCGCGAGACACTGGCTGATGTGCCACGGAAAAAGGGACCTGCAGCCCAGGGCTGCACAGGACCGTGGCGGCGGCGCTGCTGGAGCCCAGCGGCGAAGCGGAAGCCAGGGCGGCGCTGCTCCCTTGGCTGCTGCTGCAGCAGCAGCAGCAACAGAAGCCTCGCGGGAGAATCCCGACCTGGTGCCCCAGCTGATGGGCGGGAGAAAGGACGCCGCGCTACAGCTGATCCCAGAGATAACTCTGGGTCAGGAGACCCGGCGCAGCCGGGTGGGGGAGGAGAGGTGTGCCGCGAGATTTTTTTAATGAAACAAGTGTGCCGTTGCCTAGATTAGGTTGGGAAACACTGATATAAATCATAAACGTCCCCCAAGTAGAAGCAAAGTCTGAGACGTCCCCATCACCCATGGCAACATGTGTGAATCAGTTTTTTTGGAAATGGCAATGAACATGACTTTCTATGGATCTACAGAATCATAGAATCATAGAGTTGGAAGAGACCACAAGGGCCATCCAGTCCAACCCCCTGCCAAGCAGGAAACACCATCAAAGCATTCCTGACAGGTGGAGCCTTCTACCCTGGAAGGATCACATAAGCCAATATGTTCCTCGTACATGCCTTACAACCCTAACACCGTAAGGGGGAACCAGACCTTACGATAGGAGATTTCTAGTGCATACTCTTTCACTTTTAGAGAGGTTCAAGGAGGGTGAAGTCTTGATTGGTGGGCTTTTTAGATCTTGAGGAATATTTAACCTAGGGGTCAGCAACCTTTTTCAGCCGTGGGCCAGTCCACCGTCCCTCAGACCATGTGGTGGGCCGGACTATATTTCGGGGGGGGGGATGAACAAATTCCTATGCCCCACAAATAACTGAGAGATGCATTTTAAATAAAAGCACACCTACTCATGTAAAAACACCAGGCAGGCCCCAGAAATAACCCAGAGATACATTTTAAATAAAAGCACACATTCTACTCATGCAAAAACACCAGGTAGGACCCACAAATAACCCAGAGATGCATTTTAAATAAAAGGACACATTCTACTCATGTAAAAACACACTGATTCCGGGACCATCTGAGGGCTGGATTTAGAAGGTAATTGGGTCGCATCCAGTCCCCGGGCCTTATGTTGCCTACCCCCTGATTTAACCTATACCAGGCATGTCCAACAGGTTGATCGCGATTTACCGGTCGATCACAGGGCGTCAGTGGTAGATCATGGTCGATCGTGGGACTGTTTGCAAAAGTCCCGCCACCCTCAAAGCTCAACAACTTTGGCTGGCAATGACAATGGGTAGATCACCACCAGTATTTTAATACTTTGAGTAGATCGCTGTCTCTTAGGAGTTGGATGTGCCTGACCTATACAATGCAGATTGTGGATGGCTTCCCTAAAATAACCCATTGAGTTAATGGGAGAAGCAACCCTCTTAACCAGTTTAGGGTAGTACCGGTAGGTGAGATTTAAAGATGGCTACATCAAACATTTCAATGAATTTTTTGGTGTTTGTTTGTTTTGTTTTTAACCTTCGTTTCTTTCTCTTTCTAATTTCTGCAGCCTGGCCTGCTTCTGTCATTGTTTACACTATACCAGACATCTACTGGAGACACTCTTTGTGCATAAGATTTCGGAAGGGCACACTCCCCTGAAAAATATGATCAAGGTGATTTTCATCTGTAACATATTGTACAATAGAACTGAATGATAAAACCACTCTGAGAACTTTGTTGCAGGGCAGCCTATAAATATTGCAGACAAATGAATGAACGGATGAATATGTGAATATGTGAACCTAGGTCTTCGCGTTCCTACTCTAATCAGGTCACCATGACTGATTTGGTGTTTTAATATTCCTCAGTTCAGAACCTAAGTCATGTGCATAGCTGTCAACTTTCGGATTTGAAAATAAGGGATATTTCCAAACTTTCGGATTTGAAAATAAGGGATGCCGCAAAGGCGGTGCAATGGCACCAAGTAGCCTCACCACCCTGCGCTCCAGAGGCTGCACATGAATGGGTGAGCGAAAGAGCGAGCGCGTAGACGGCAGGCAGGCTGTCTGTCTGGTTGGGCATGAGGGTCTGGCTGCACAAGGCATGCAAGCTCCGCCCCCAGTCGGTCTCAGACTCCTTATTGGCAGCCGAGCAACGCAGCTGAGGAGCCTCCCTGGCTGGCAGGGAGGGAGAGGAGCTGCTTCCTTTGAAATCTGGGAAATTTAAGGGATATCAACAATCCGGGATAGCAGCGGGGAACGGCATTGGAATAAGGGAGTTTCCCACCAAAAAAAGGGAGGGTTGACAGCTATGGTCATGTGTTGAGAACACATGTTTAGCAGCTCAAAGATGAGAGGTATTCAGGGGTCAGAGAAAAAACTGTGAGTCGAAATGGTGGCTTTAAAAATAGCATTTGTTTACATAAAGAATGGAATATTTGAGGGTTCTACATTATCTCTCTCACATGAAGCAACTGAGGAATGGAAGAGGGAAAAGCTGGAGTACAGTGAGAAGGGGGGGGAGTGCCTGTCTAAAACAACAGCAAACGTTTGAGTAAAGCAGGTTTTAAAATTTTACAATCAATTATCCAACAACCAACATAAAAACATGATTCCAAAGAATCTCCTGAACTTCCCTCCTCCCCTTTGTGGGTCCTTATATTAACCCTTTCCTCCTGCATCTTTTATATCAATCCAAATCGTTTACCTCTCCATTATATCCAAAATTCAACATTAAACTACAAGTCTTATTTCAATTCTACCAATGATTTTAGTTGTTTACAATGGCTTTAAGGTAAATTATGTATTTCCCCCATTCCTTATTAAAATGTTGAACTTCCAGGTTTCTGATTCTTTTGGTTATTTTTGCCATTTCAGCATAATCCATCAACTCAATCTGCCATTCTTCTCTGGTAGGGGCTTTATCTTCTTTCCATCTCTGGGCCAATAATATCCAAGCAGCTGTGGTCGCATACATAAATAGTATTTTCTGCTCCCTTGGGATTTCAGCACCTAGAATTCCTAAAAGAAAAGCTTTGGGCTTTTTTTAAAAAAAATGAAAAAGAATTGAAAAGGTTATTTTAAACATTTTTTTTCAATTCATTGTATATCATTTCCCAAAATTCTTTTACTACCTTACATGTCCACCACATATGATGAAAGGTGCCTTCTTTTTCATTATATTTCCAGCATGTATTTGACCCTGTTTTGCTAAATTACTTGAAGTTAAATACCAATGATACAATATTTGCATATAAATTTCTTTCAACGTATAGCATGCTGTAAATTTCAAATCGCAATCCCATACCTTCTCCCATGCTGTAAGTTGTATATTATACCCAAAATCTCTCGCTCAGTGTATCATTACTGATTTAACCAGTTCCTATTTTGTATGTCATTCTAATATTAATTTGTACATTTTTGAAAGCAATTTTGTTTTGTTCTCTAATGCTCTTTTTCAAATTTAGAGGTTTCATAAAAAAACAATTCTTTTTGTCCATCTTAAATATATCATTTAAATGATGGTATTGTAACCAGTCAGTTAATAATTTTCTTATATCCTCAAACCTCTTCAATTTCAGTTGGTGTTCTACTTCCATTAACAGTTCTTTATACGTTCCCCAGTCATTTCTCATATTCAGTTTTTTAAAAAGATATCACTTCCAGTGGGGAGACCCACCATAGTGTTTTTTGTTCTAATAGATTTTTATATTTTCCCCATACTTCATAAACTGATTTTCTTACTACATGATTTTTAAAAGCTCTATGTACTTTAAATTTCTCATACCACAAATATACATGCCAACCACATCTATTATGATGACCTTCACGGTCTAAAACATCAGTATTTTTTAAATAATATCCATTCTCTTAGCCAGCATAGACAGGATGCCTCATAATATAATATTAAATCTGGTAGGGAAAATCTGCTTCTGTCGTTAGAGACTATCAGCAATTTATATTTTATTCTTGGCTTCTTCCCCTGCCAGATAAATCTGGTAATATCTTTTTGCCATTCTCTGAAGTGACCTGCATTGTTGATCAAGGGCATTGATTGGAATAAAAACAACATTTTTGACAATGCATTCATTTTAATTACCGATATCCTTCCCAATAATAATAAGTTCATCCTTCCCCACACCTCTAAATTTTTCTTTATTTCTCTCCAGGCATAGTTATCCTTAAAAATATTTCACTAGCTAAATTAATGCTTGAGGCTTGTCTGGTACCTTTTGGGTCCCAGCTGAAGTGCCCCCCAAGAGGATGTTTTCTCCCATTAGGGTTGAGCCATCAAATGAAAAGAGCTTCAATCCATACTCTCCCCAAAATACATAGACGCCTTCATGTCCTCCTCCCATATCATAGCTGTCAACTTTCAGATTTGAAAATAAGGGATTTTAAAAAAACTTTCGGATTTGAAAATAAGGGATGCCATGAGGGCGGTGCAATGGCACCAAGTAGCCTCGCCACCCTGCGCTCTAGAGGCTGCACATGAACGGGTGAGCGAAAGAGCGAGCGCGTAGACGGCAGGCAGGCTGTCTGGTTGGGTGTGAGGGTCTGGCTGCACAAGGCATGCAAGCTCCGCCCCCAGTCAGTCTCAGACTCCTTATTGGCAGCCGAGCAACGCAGCCGAGGAGCCTCCTTGGCCGGCAGGGAGGAAGAGGAGCTGCTTCCTTTGAAATCCAATAAATTTAAGGGATATCAACAATCCGGGATAGCAGCGGGAAACGGCATTGGAATAAGGGAGGGTTGACAGCTATGTCCCATATCCTTGCCTCTCAGCCTAGGGAATTTCCTCCTACAACATAGGATGCACTCTAGACTACGCACCTTCCAAGGTCTCTCCCTTCACTCAAATCTAGCGACACCTCTCCTTGGATGCTGTGCTTTGGCTTCTGCTCTCCACCACTTCATCCCCTTTTGAGGCAGCTTGGGAGATGGAGAAAGATGCCGCCTCCCTTTCCCACCAAATCGAGGACTGCAAACTTCTCATCCTCAAAAGGTCTGCTGTGCCAGCTGTCACAGAGTTTTATGGCTTGCAGAAAAGTGATAGGTGACTTGATCAGGAGAGACACAGTGAAATCCCAGCCCAGTAACAGTGGTAGGAGAAACAGAGTCTTCATTGTCCTCTCATCTGTAAAAGGCTTCATCCTGTTCACTTTAAGAGCCTGGCGGGGTTTTGTGGCACAACAGGTGACAGCAGCGTAACCAAAGTGATTGTACATCCAACTGAATAGCTGGCTGTTGATCAGCAGAGACTGAGTTGGCTGCAAAGCATTATGACATCACAATGGGGACTGTTTCTCAGCCTCTGCTGTTGCTAGGCAAACTTTAAAAGTGCATTTTCTTGAAAATGAGAATAGTTACGACAATTCTTGCTTCTCTGTTGAGTATTTTATTTACTTGGCAAAATTTAAATACTGCCGGATTATAATGAAACTCCTGAGTGGTTTACAAAACAACAACATTAAAATTATCAATGTGACAGTTAAAAACAGGTTTGTAAAAACATTAAAAAGATAATTAAAACCAACAGTATATTATTATTGTTGTTGTTGTTATTATGTTATTTATACCCCAACTTTCCCCCTGACAGAGACTCAAGGCAGTTTAAAGATTAAAACAAGAACAGCTAAAAACTTAGGCGGGGGGGGGGGGACCATTGATAACAAAACAAAACAAAACAATAAAGCATGGATAGAATAAAAACTCATGGCAAGCTGTCAGTAATGGAAAGACAAGAAGCTCTTATCAGAGTTGTTCCACCTGACCTTTGGCTTGGAATCAACTTGATCCCCCGCTTTCCTTTTGTGATGGAACTCCTATTTGGGGACTTCCCTGACTTTTCTCTGGCCCACGTAGGACCAGTCTGGATAGTTGGCTTTGGTGAAGATTTGACGCTTTCTTCCCCAAAGAGTTTTTTGATTTGAGTTTCTACTGAAATGAGGGTGCACTTTAATGTTGTGTTTTAGTCTTGCTTTTAAGTTAGAATCATAGAATCATAGAGTTGGAAGAGACCCCAAGGGCCATCCAGTCCATCCCCCGCCAAGCAGGAAACACCATCAAAGCATTCCTGACAGGTGGCTGTCAAGCCTCTGCTTAAAGACCTCCAAAGAAGGAGACTCCACCACACTCCTTGGCAGCAAATTCCACTGTCGAACAGCTCTTACTGTCAGGAAGTTCTTCCTAATGTTTAGGTGGAATCTTCTTTCTTGTAGTTTGAATCCATTGCTCCGTGTCCGCTTCTCAGGAGCAGCAGAAAACAACTTTTCTCCCTCCTCTATATGACATCCTTTTATATATTTGAACATGGCTATCATATCACCCCTTAACCTTCTCTTCTCCAGGCTAAACATACCCAGCTCCCTAAGCCGTTCCTCATAAGGCATTGTTTCCAGGCCTTTGACCATTTTGTATTTTAATCAATTGTTTTTATACCTGGTGTTAGCTGCCCTGACCCCGGTCTTGGCTGGGGAGGGTGGGGTATAAATAAATTATTATTATTATTATTATTATTACCAATGTCTTTTATTCCATATTCACACAGAGAGACGTAGAAATGCTGTCTCTTGGGTAATGGCATTACTCTAAGTAATCTCCTCCCTGCTTCCCTTCTCAGTCGTAAACAGCCCCACCCCCTTATGGTGTCTGCTTAGGGACAATTGCCTCTGTGCTCTCTGCTCTCCTACTTTCATTGACCACTGGGTTCTGGGAGAAGGGGGGTCTGGAATGCTCTCTAGTGATAACATGTCAGCCAGCTGTTCCTGCTCTCCTACTATAATTCTCAGCTTTGCCCTTCTATCTCTGAGCTGTGGCCCTCTGCAAACCACCATTGTAAATCTATACCAGGCTTCCTCAACCTCGGCCCTACAAATGTTTTGAGACTACAATTCCCATCATCCCTGACCACTGGTCCTGCTGGCTAGGGATCATGGGAGTTGTAGGCCAAAAACATCTGGAGGGCTGAGGTTGAGGAAGCCTGATCTATACTGTCCTCCTCTTCCCGGGAAGGATCAGGAGAAAGGGGGTGGTGGTCTCTCCACCATTCCTCCTCCAATGTCCAGTCCCTGACAACCAGTTACCAGGGCATCAATAAACAGATGTGTGTATCTGGTAGGGATCTGTTGTCCCCATTGTGCCAACTACTAGTTCATTTTGGTATATCCTTTCATTATCTCTGTGTTCTCATTGCAGGGTTGTACTTTTTACTGGGGGTTCACGTCTTGGCTGGCTTACTACATCAATCACCCTCAGTACACTCCTCCATGTAAGTAATGCAAAGGGCACATCTAATCATCTTTAATACGGTCAAAGACCAGCAAGAAAATTATACAATCCAATTCATGGAATTGGTATTTACTTAATAAAATTAAAATTTAAAATTTGCAGATTTTAAATTTTTTTAATAGATGGGTCTTAGCCACCTATCGACATTCCTACGGTAGTTCAACTAGCCATATTTCCTGCCATCACTGTTCATCTTACTCTTGTCGCTATATAGCAAAATTTTGCAACAATCCTGGTGGTCTCTGTATCTTTATCAGCTAGAAGGTATCTAGTGTAAACTTCCTCTGATCGACCGGGCAGTTTCACCAAAAGCGGTTCGATCAGTTCTTTTCTTGAGTCCCGATACAGTGGGCAGTATAACAGAACGTGCCCAGTGGATTCAAAAAGGGCACATGTTGCACTAGAAACTTGCCTCATGCTACAAGAATTGGCCTATAGAGTTTGCGGCCTAGGACCCTCGTACTTATGGGACCACCTCTCCTGGTATGTCCTGCAGAGGACCCTAAGGTCCATGAATAATAATAGCTTAAAGGTCCCAGGCCCTAAGGAAGCCAGACTATCCTCCACCAGGGCCAGGGCTTTTTCAGTGATGGCTCCGACCTGGTGGAATGCTCCGTCCCACAAGACTAGGGCCCTGCAGGACTTGATCTCCTTCCGCAGGGCCTGTAAGACAGAGCTATTCCGCTTGGCCTTCAATTTGGATTAGCCTGATCCTCTATTCCCTTTCCCAGTCAGTCCGCCCCCAGTCAGTCTCAGACTCCTTATTGGCAGCCGAGCAACACAGCTGAGGAGCCTCCCTGGCTGGCAGGGAGGGAGAGGAGCTGCTTCCTTTGAAATCCGGGAAATTTAAGGGATATCAACAATCCCGGATAGAAGCGGGAAACGGCATTGGAATAAGGGAGTATCCCGCCAAAAAAGGGAGGGTTGACAGCTATGGTTGTAGCATCTCAGACTTCAGTCTCTGTCATGGAATCCCTTAGATCCCTCCCCATTTCTTAAGCTGCATGATTGTGGAAGGGCAGTTTTGGTGAGAGTTCAAAGGCACCAAGACCTTCCAGGCCCCGACATGTTTAGGGATGCCATCACTATGTTTCAGGGTCTGAGGGACTCGATCCAATCTGGAGTCTAATTTCTGGGGTGACAGTCAGATTTCTAACCAATTAATAGTTTTGCTCCAAAATAGTTTTTCTGAAATATCCAATCTGCTTTTGGAAACCCGTGGCAGTATAACAGTCTTCTCTATAAGGAGACGTAGCAATAGAAGTCTCCTAGTTAGGTAACATGTAAAATGAAGTTGCCTCCTGTCTGAATTTGTGAGGCATTGCTCATAAGGCGAGGCACACATAAAAAAAACTTCAGAGATGTCTAAATATGAGGCTTCTAAGGAAAACAAGGTCTATTCACTATACAGTGGTACCTCGGGTTAAGAACTTAATTCATTCTGGAGGTCCGTTCTTAACCTGAAACTGTTCTTAACCTGAGGTACCACTTTAGCTAATGGGGCCTCCCGCTGCCGCCGCACAATTTCTGTTCTCATTCTGAAGCAAAGTTCTTAACCTGAGGTACTATTTCTGGGTTAGGGGGGTCTGTAACCTGAAGCGTCAGTAACCTGAGGTACAGTCATACCTCTACTTACGTATCTCTCCGGATACATAAACTCCGGGTTGCGAACACAGCAAACCCGGAAGTGTATACTTCCGGGTTTTGCCAAGCGCACATGCGCACCTCGCACATGTGCAGAAGCGGCACCTCCAGATACGGAATTTTTAGGTTGTGGACAGACCCCCGGAACGAATTAAGTTTGTATCCGGAGGGTCCACTGTATAACCAAAAGAAGGCTTAAGTAGGCTTCACATTACAGTGGTACCTCCGTTTGCGAACGGGATCTGTTCCGGAGCTCCGGTCAGATCCTGAGGAATTCGCAACCGGAAGTGCCACTTCTGCGCCGCTTCTGTGCATGGTGAAACCTGGAAAAATACTTCCAGGTTTGCCGCATACGTATGCCAAAGGATACGTAACCGGAGGTGAACGTAGGTAGAGGTACCACTTTATATGTAAGACTAAGGTGGAATCTTGACACATATAAAAAACGTTGTGAAAATGCTTTTTTAAAAAAAATGTTTTGAAAAATATATTGAATTTGCCATAGCACACCATCGCCATCTTGTATAATGCACCTTACAACACACTTGAAACGTTTTAATTGCAGCTGTATAGCTGAGTCCTAATTATGTTTTCATTCTGTTTTCTAGCATTTGGGAACAAGCAAGTTACTATTTCTGCCCTTGTGTTTCTGGTATGTATGGGCAGGAAGTGAGGGAGGGTAAAAAAAAAAAGTGACTGTGGAACACACACTTTTGCATATACTCTCCCAAGACAGGTGAACTAAGAAGGGAGACACTTTCATTTTTTGTGCAGTTTCCTTGGCGAATATTTATTTGCACTTGCAAAAGCAGCCTGATGCTCCTTTGTGTGTGCATGTACAGAATCTCCTTTTGCATTGCGAGCCAGATCAGAACTTTTGAGGGAAGTGAGACTTAATTAAGAATACATCCAGATCTGCATTCCAAATGAGACAATTGTGAACTTGGGCAAACAAGTCTGCCTGCAAAAAGATGGCAAAACTCTTCGTCCCTTCACTATTAAAATATACCGTATCTTCCATGATTCCTCTCTGGATCAGGCCTGCACAATGTATGACCATCAAAGCTAAATAGAGTCCACTAGTGATGGATAGCAGTATATTCAAGACTTCATAAATCTCTTGGCTCTGCTGCCTGCCTAGGACTGTAAAAATTGTGTATGTGTGTGAGGCATCTGGCAGGGAACAAATATTGGCTGGTGGCTTGTATGTAGGCTGGGTAGTCACACATTCTTGAAAGTAAATGTCATTGATATCTAAGGGTTGTACTTCAAAGTAAATTCTCCGAGGATTGGAACATCGATTCAAGAAATGGATGAGGACATTTGCGCAAGTCACCTTGTTGTTGATGTTAGCAGGGCTCTGCCATGTGTGAGCTGTCTATTTTCCTTTCTTGATGTCCATGGTTTTTCAAATCGTGAAAGCTCTCTGAGGGTCCCCTATCACTCCCAGTGGGTGTGAATGGAAAATTAGATACAAAAAATAAAATAGAAATCCTTCCAGTAGCACCTTAGAGACCAACTAAGTTTGTTATTGGTATGAGCTTTTGTGTGCATGCACACTTCTTCAGTGTGTACCTGAAGTGGTATAGCGTGTTCTCCTTCATGGAGAGCACGTGTTGCGGTGGGGGCCGGCAAGTCACCCCTCTGGTGCTGGGTGGGATAGTATGGATGGCCACTGTTGTGATTGGACCCTGGGTGTTGTTGGGGAGAATTGCATGTTGCAATTTATTGATGGACAGCCCAGCGGATATATATTGGTGGGTATGCAACGTGATCCCCCTCTTGGCTGCGTGCTTCTGATCACCCGCCCTCCCTCCCTATATTTTAGGCCTCTGCGTTGACATTGCTATGCCTGTCATGGGGTCGTCTACTGTTGGGGCAGGGGCCTGGTAGGATTTTTTCCAGTTGGCTGATTGGCTGGTGCCATCTGGTTTTCGCCTACTGCGTAGCAAATAGTCACAACTTGTAAGGTTGGCGGTTAGGCATTGGTTATTATGTTGGTTGGAGGAGGGGTTATGATTCACTGTGTCTGCCCCTCCAATTGTTGCTGGTGTACGGGGAATTCCATTAAAGGAATCCAGGGGCTCGATGCTTTTTGTTCGAACCCCCAGTCGGGAGCCAGGGCCATGCAAGAGCCTTGGGAGCCTGTGGAGCGAGGGGAGGGTCAGACCACCCGGCTCCCTTTATCTCTCCAGAAGGTTTTCCCCTTAATGACGGTCGTCAGTTCTGTCCCCTGTGGGACAGATAGTCTTAACCAATGCCTAAGCAACCACTCACATTGTTTGTATTTTAATAAAGTTGTGGCCAAAATCATGCCAAAAACCAAAACTAAAATTCTGACTGATGTGTGAATTGTTTGAGGGGTGGTTTGGGGACCTCAACACACAACTGAGGAAGTATGCATGCACACGAAAGCTCATACCAATAACAAACTTAGTTGGTCTCTAAGGTGCTACTGGAAGGATTTTGTTTTATTTTTTATTTTGTTTCGACTACGGCAGACCAACCCGGCTACCTACCTGTAACTGGAAAATTTGATGTGATTCTCACTGGCTGATTTTAGTTTATATTTAGCCTTTCTTCTAGACTGCCATTCTTCTCGAGGGATCTCGGAGTGGTGTATAAAGCACCTTCATCTTCCCCATCATTGTGGGGACAACAAGCTAAATTTATGATTCTACAATTAAAGCCTGAAAATCTAATGCTTTTTTATTTTTTGCATTTTTTTCAGTTGTGTGAAGCCGGGAATCATTTTATCAATGTTTCATTAGTCCATCAAAACCAATCAGGTCTGTGGTTTGTTTCTAATTGCTTACCTATGATATTCCTCCTAACGTTCTGTCTGTCTGGGGTAGAAATTCAAGTGACCATATCCAGGGGTGAACTTTGGTAATTTGGCACCCTGAGCAAGGACAAAATTTGGCGCCCCCTAAATATTTCTTATTTTTCACAGTAATTCGTTTGGGGGAAAGTCTGTGAACACTCATCCTGTGTCCTTATCTACATGTGCATACGATTATATAAGAACACTCAAAGTACATGTATCCCAATGTACCTTTAACCCAGAGTCATAGTTAACCCAGAGTCATAGTTTGGCATTTAACCCAGAGTCATAGTTTGGCATTTAACCCAGAGTCATAGTTTGGCCCAGTAGAAACTTAAATTTCCAGAAAAGGGAATAGGCAGCAAGTCAGAGTTTAGGATACTTGGAAACATAATTTATTACAGATATATAGTAATGGAGGAGAAATGTGATTCACTACTCATTTAAAGCAAAATCTGTCAAATTCTTGCTTTCCAAAATGGTATGTGAACAGAAACACAGCCATTCTTTGAAATTTGCACCTGTCTGAATTTTGTTTTGAAGTTCTTTAACCACGTAATGTTTACAAAATCATTATATTAGGGGAAAATTGCTTGCAAAAAAAAGTAAATTAGTCAAAACAGCCTATTAAAATGTCTTTATTCGGAGAAATTCATGCAAAAATGTTGATTGATACTTTTTTAAATTGCAAATTGCTGCAAAATATTGAGAACGGAATTTAACATTGGGAAACTGAGAAACTGTGAGAGATTTGACAGGTCCCTCAATCCCTATATTCAACCAAGTTCAGCTCAAAGCAAACCCATCGAAATCAATGGACCCAAGTTAATAAAGTGTATTAATTTCATTGGGTCTACTCTGGTTTAGTATGTCTAAACTCAGAATTCCCATATTGAATTTGTCAAGCTCTCACAGCGGCAATACCATGTGCTGCTCTTTAGTAGGAAATATGGTATGCTAGAATTATTTTGCTACCAGTTTCCTATGGTGGGAGTACCGCCGCACTATTGTACATTCTGCATCTACACCATACGATTTAAAACACTTTGCAATTTGTTTAAAATAGTCCTCCCCGCACCCCCTCAAATCCTGGTAACTAAGATTGTGAATGTGAGAAGAATCCTTTTGTTAGTCCTTTCCATAACGCTTGTTCTCGGGAATCCTTGGTTCAGATGCTGTGACAGTTAAAATGTGTTTGAAGCTGATTTCTATCTGTAGTGTGGTCAGTAGACAATAGAAATTCATAGGTTGGAATTGACTTCTCATTCCTCAAACTGTTATAATGAAATATTGGTCTTTTTTCTTTTCCTTATAGGCAATAAAGGCTCTTTCCCAAGCCCATCAATCAACCCTTTCACATGGTTGTTTTTGTTTGTTTCATGCCCAAACTATACATATGAGGTATTATTATTATTATTATTATTATTATTATTATTATTTCCTCCTACTTGTCTTGCATCTGTGCCAGCTAGCTAAGCAAGTAAGTACTTTTAATTCACTTACAGATATCACACAGTGAGTTCTCCTTTGATCCAGGTCACTCACGGCTTCCAGAGGAGCTGTCTTTGAAAAAGGTGCTGGCTTACTAAATGAGCTTTTTTTACAAAAAAAAAAAAAAAAAAAAAAAAAAAAAAAGGTTTATAAGCTTTGTCCTGAATCTGTTGGAAGATTCAGGACAGATAAAGGAAAGTACTTCTCCACACAGCATATAGCTAAACTATGAAACTCACTTCCCCCAGGGGGGCAGGGATGGCCGCCAACTTCAATGGCTTGAAAAGAGTATTAGACAAATTCTTGGAGGAGAAGGCTATCAATGGCTACTAGCCAGGGTGGCTAGCTCTGCCTCCACAGATGGAAGCAGCAATGCTTCTGAATTCCAGTTGCTTTAAACCACAGGAGAGGAAAGTGATCTTGTGCTCGGATCCTGTGTTTTGGCATCCCACAAGCATGTGGTTGGCTACTGTAAGAACACAATGCTGTGTTAGATGGGCCCTTGGCCTGATTCAGCAAGCTCTGTTGAAGCTCTTTGGTAAAGTGCATGGTTTGCCATCATAAAGGTAAAGGGACCCCTGACCATTAGGCCCAGTCGCGGACGACTCTGGGGTTGCAACGCTCATCTCACTTTATTGGCCGAGGGAGCCGGCATACAGCTTCCGGGTAATGTGGCCAGCATGACTAAGCCGCTTCTGGTGAACCAGAGCAGCGCACGGAAACACCGTTTACCTATTGATCTACTTGCACTTTGACGTGCTTTCGAACTGCTAGGTTGGCAGGTGCTGGGACTGAGCAACGGGAGCTCACCCCGTTGCAGGGATTCGAACCGCTGACCTTCCGATTGGCAAGCCCTAGGCTCTGTGGTTTAACCCACAGCGCCACAGGCCACCATTAATTTGTGGTCCCAGCAAGGATGCTAAGAAGAACCGCAACCTGGTTTCTTGAGTGAAGCTTTGAATTCCGTTTTCACAAACCAGACCCTTCACCTTCCTGGGTCTGCCTTTGTAACACTAGTTCTTGTAGAATCTGCTTCAGCTCCACTCCAAGTCTCCTCCCATCTGCGGTGCGTATTATGTCCCCTTTGTGTGACCCCGCTGTGGTCTAAACCACTGAGCCTCTTGGGTTTGCCAATCAGAAGGTTGGCAGTTTGAATCCCCACGATGGGGTGAGCTCCTGTTGCTCTGTCCCAGCTCCTGCCAACCTAGCAATTTGAAAGCATACCAGTGCAAATAGATAAATAGGTACTGCTGCGGCGGGAAGGTAAATGGCATTTCTGTGCGTCTTGGTTTCCGTCACGATGTTCCATTGTGCCAGGAGCGGTTTAGTCATGCTGGCCACACGACCTAGAAAGCTGTCCGTGGACAAACACCTGCTCCCTTGGCCTGAAAGCGAGATGAGTGCTGCAACCCCATAATCGCCTTTGGCTGGACTTAACCATCCAGGGGTCCTTTACCTTTTTACCTTTTTTATTTTATTTTTACTTGGGGAAATTACCTATGTATTCAAAATGGAAGGACTGGCACTGCCAAGGGTTGGCCAGACTTTGTATAAGACAGACAGCTGGTTATCTTTAAGTGAACTGTGATTTTTTCCCCCTTTGCAACAGATTGGCTCTTGGGTGAGCTTTACAGTGATGACACAAACACTGCCAGGTAAGAGCAGAAATAGTCTCCAGCTGGGATCTTTGAATAAGCTTGTTCACCACCACCCAAAACATTCAAGATGACAAAAATGATCAGCATGGCTTAGAATTAACTTCTGCGATTGAAGCAGAAATTATAGATATTACATACCCTAACAGAGTCAAGTATTTGTGGTTGATCATCTTTTCAATAATGAATTTAAATATACCTGTATATTACCAATATACATTTAAGTGTGATGGAAGTGCACTGCATTTAAGCACATTTGTTTACAGGCTTGGTGTTCGTCCACCTCACTTCTACCATGCTTAAAAAAGCATGTCTCTGTTTAAGCTTTGATACAGTGGAAGGAAGATCAGGCAGCATAACTTGACCTGTAATGGACAGAAGTTTTCAAATGTTGTACGAAGGAATGGAAATGTGTAATATTTCCATTTTCTTTCCCTACCGTGATTGTGAACCAGAAAGCAAAAGAAACAAACTTTCAGCCCTGCTGATTAAAATTGGCACCAATAACCAATCAGCTAAACCATGCGTAGGCAACCTAAGGCCCGTGGGCTGGATCTGGTCCAATTGCCTTCTCAATCCAACCCGCGGATGGTCCGGGAATGAGCATGTTTTTACATGAGTAGAATGTGTCCTTTTATTTAAATTGCATCTGTGGAATATTTGTGGGGCATAGAAATTTGTTCATCCCCCCGCAAAAAATAGTCTGGCCCGCCACAAGGTCTGAGAGATAGTGGACCGGCCCCCTACTGAAAAATATTGCTGACCCCTGAATCTTTGTTGATTAACCTATCAAATTCATTAAAAAAGCCCATACCCCTTTTATGAAATACATTTTCTTTCGCTGTGTATTTCTGCTTGCCCCTGCTAACACTGGAATTCAAAATATGCCCCTCTAGTTTCCTTGTGCTAAGATTGCACTTGCAGCACTAATGATGTACCTGATCCAGATGATTAAGAAACTTTATTCACTTCAGTTGTAGAGAACTAGGAATGAACTTAACTTTCTCCCAGTGAAATAAGTGGGAGAGGAACATGTTTACCTTTGACTGGATTATATCCATCTTGCTTGGATGATGCCCACTGTCCTTGTGCAAATCAGGGGTAGTCAATGAGGCTGATGGGAACTGGAGTCCACATTACATTGGACGGGCATTACAGTGGCTACCCCTGGTGTAAATTAATGTTAGAGAGGGGTGGAACCAACAAGTTTTGTTCTGCCACATTTTTGGTGGATAGAACAGGACGAACATTTCCTTGGAAGAACTCCATAGCTGACCCCAACACATTTTAAGAGCAAGCAAAGTTGGCATATCCTAGTGGGCACCCCAGTGTGCCTCCCTGGAAGACACCCTACCCAAGACTGGTCCCACCTTGGCTCTAAAGATTCTGCTATAACCCCAAGGAGCTGAGGTGGCCATGAGTCTGAACTGAATCCAAAACAGAACAAGGGAGATCATGTCTGCCAGGATGAGTCTCCTCATGTCTTCTCTCCTCATGAGGTGGCCAAAGTATTGGAGCCTCAACTTCAGGGTCTGTCCTTCCAGTGAGCACTCAGGGCTGATTCCCTTAAGAATGGATAGGTTTGATCTTCTTGCAGTCCATGGGACTCTCAAGAGTCTCCTCCAGCACCATAATTCAAAAGCATAATAAAACATTAAGCATTAAAAAAAAAAATCCCTATACAGGGCTGCCTTCAGATGTCTTCTTCACCCAAGCTGTTCCTTCACATGCCCAGGTTCAGCATTTCCCATAATGTCTCAACCAGGAAGTTGTGGTTAAGGACTCCCCTCAAACTAGGATATGGCCTGAATTGAATCCCTACAGAACAAGGGAGATCATGTCCAGCAGCATGAGTCTTCCTCCCATCTCTAAGCCTCACTCATGAGGAAGAAGGAAAAAAAGCTGCAGCTGATGGACTCAATAATAATAATAAAAGTTTTACACCCCCTCCAGAAGCTATTCCTGCACAGATATGGAAGGGCAAGACTCGGCCATATGCTTAAAACAAATAGGTTATGTTTTGCGTCTTCTTCAGTGTGGTATAGTGGTTAAGAGCGGTGGACTCGTAATCTAGTGAACCGGGTTCGCTTCCCCGCTCCTCCACATGCAGCTGCTGGGTGACCTTGGGCTAGTCACACTTCTCTGAAGTCTCTCAGCCCCACTCCCCTCACAGAGTGTTTGTTGTGAGGGAGGAAGGGAAAGGAGAATGTTAGACTCCTTCAGGTAGTGATAAAGCGGGATATCAAATCCAAACTCTTCTTCTTCATTATGTGGGTAGGTGGGAAATGATTCTTCTATCATGCCACTGTCGATACCTGGAGATCAGTATTCTTTTTCTTCCCTCTGTCTTCAGTTGGAGTTTTTGCGTTACTAATGGCTATCCAGATGGCTCAATGGGCCCGAAAGAAGCACCAACTCTACCTGAAGAAGTGCACTACGTACAGGTGGAGGAAAAGAGCCATGATTCCATTTATACTGTAAATGCAAACAGAAACGGCCTGTGAGGATCCAGCATGAAAAGTAAAACAACAACAACAGAAATTTGATTCGTTTAGTTACGGAATGGGATGCAGTAGACTTGCTTTCAGACACACCTACATTTAAGTTTTTTGTTTAAGTGAAATGCAAATATCGGGCCCAGGATCCAAAGCACAATTTTAAGTTAACAGAGAGCACGTGCTATACTTACAAAATGTCATGCGGTCCTTTTTTGCCATTTCAGAAGAGTCGTTGGGAGTAGGTTAGACATTTTCTGCCCCAAGAGCCACTGCTAGCAGGAATATATAACACTGGACACAATGTACCAATGGTCTGACACTGTGGACTTCTTTGTGTGTCACATAAATTGTAAAAAAAGGACCCTGTTCCCCCTGTGGACCCCCTTCCCCAATCTTTAGGTGCTGCGTTGGACTAATAATAATAATAATAATAATAATAATAATAATAATAATAATTATTTATTTATTTATAACCCACCCATCCGGCTGGGTTTCCCCAGCCACTCTGGGCGGCTCCCAACAGACTAAAAACAGAATAAAACATTAGACATTAAAAAGTTCCCTAAACAGGGCTGCCTTCAGATGTCTTCTAAAAGTCAAATAGTTGTTTATTTCCTTGACACCTGAAGGGAGGGCGTTCCACAGGGCGGGTGCCACTACCGAGAAGGCCCTCTGCCTGGTTCCCTGTAGCTTCACTTCTCACAGTGAGGGAACTGCCAGAAGGCCCTAGGAGCTGGACCTCACTGTCCAGGCAGAACGATGGGGGTGGAGACGCTCCTTCAGGTCTACTGGGCTGAGGCCGTTTAGGGCTTTAAAGGTCAGCACCAACACATTGAATTGTGCTCGGAAACGTACTGGGAGCCAATGTAGGTCTTTCAAGACTGATGTTTTGTGGATAGACTCTCACATGCAGACCAGGTTCTAGTGTTTTGTTTCAAACAAACCATAGGCACGAATCTAGAAATAAACCAAGAACACAGGCAGATTTGTATGACACACACAAAATCAGGTTTATGTTGTTTGTGCAATGCATCGCACGTGTGTGTGTGTGTGTGTGTGTGTGTGTGTGTGTGTACTGGTAAGCCCCACTGGAGGGGGCACTAGGTCTGCATACGGCTTTTTGATACCAAGTGTAATAACTCTTCAGCTTAAACCAACAAAGCTAAGGCTAGAATTTGATATCGCCTTGTTTAGGAGATAAATCCCATTGCACTCTCTTGAACTTACGTGTAACATGCTTTGGGTCAGGATACATGTTGCTTAGAACATAGTCACTGAGCTTCCCAGCTGCAAATACATATTTTTTCCATGTTCTAAACATGGCAATGCGTCCATGCAATTATTTTGTTTACTGTCCACCAGAAAAAAGCTAAGGTTCATATAAGAATCTTGCTTGAATGGATTACAGACTTCTTATTCTTTCGGGGTTTGGAATTAATTTGCCTCTTCTGATTAGGTAACTCATGAATGAATGAGCAGATACAAAAGCCATTGTCTGAATTAGTAATTAAATAGTAATTGTGATTAAATATGCTTCTGTTCCCAAGTTATTGTGGAATTGATGATAGGAAATTGATGGATTAAATTAGTTTAAACTTAGCAGACTAAGTAAAACTTTTTATTTTCAAATGTATTGAGAATCGATCTAATATAGTTCAATTGTATCAATAACATATTCATTATTTTCGTTATTACAGTACTTATTCTTAAAATTGTACGGGAGTTTTAAATAAAAAATGCTATTTTTTGAAAGCTGTGTGCAACATGCATTCTTAAATCTTTTGACATGCATGGAAAACACCCATCAATATCTGTCCTCCTCTCCCAAAACTGTTACACATGACCAGTTGTCAAAATTTCTTCAACTGGCTCCAGGTCAATGTGCTTGCTTATGGAAAATTTTATTTTTAAAGTGTCCTCCTAGACCAGTGATGGCTAGCCTTGACACTCCAGATGTTTTGGAACTACAACTCCCACCATCCCTAGCTAACAGGATCAGTGGTCAGGGATGATGGGAGTTGTAGTCCCAAAACATCTGGAGTGTCAAGGTTAGCCATCACTGTCCTAGACTGAATAGCTGAGAAAACAACCCCCCCGTCCTTGCCCAAAGATATGCGGATTTTATTCAAAAAAAGCTTCCTGGGGTCCAGCCGGACATAGGATTAGCCACGCATGACCCTATCAAGTGTTTGAACCTTTTTTCCTGCCTGACAACCGTAGTTATGGAGAGGTTAGGCTTTCAACACCTGAAAGCAGTGGCAAATGGTTCTCTATGAAGAGAACAACAGACTGCAAGCCTCTTAGATCATCCTGCAGTTCCCAGACCTTCTGAGATCTAGAAATTCTGCTGCTGTCTGAGTTCATTATTTTAATCTGTTGTGCTGTTTAAAAAAGAAAGAAAGAAAGAAAGAAAGAAAGAAAAGAAAGAAAGGTAACAACAGTTTAAAAACCTAAATAACTAACTGTCCTTCCAACTGAAAGACAAGTAAGTTAACAGTACCCTCTAGTGGCTAAAAATTTATACACTACACACACACACACACACACACAGAGAGAGAGAGAGAGAGAGAGAGAGAGAGAGAGAGACTTTTATTACAATGGATAGGACGAACAAAATCTGTTTACAAAAACTAATTCCTTCCCAACCTTGTGCACAATGTGAATTCACACAGATCTGTGTTACATTGCACACCGCCCTGATATTTCACGTTACGGTAGTATTGATATGCTTTTATAAATAATAAACAAACAAATAACACTGCAACTGATGCAGCTGTGTGTCTACCTGCCTCACACCTGACACTACATTGTGACATCAGGTGTGTGTGTGTGTGTGTGTGGAGGGGCAGCTGAGCGTGGTTTGTAGAAAATGGCCTCGAGGGCCCAATTGAGACCGGTGCCAAAGGTCCAGTATATTTCCAGTATAAAATGGCATATAATCTGACATAATATAAGTGTGTTAGTGGTGGATTTGTATTGGATCAGCCGCACACACTTTATTAATTAATTAAATTCACCTATTTCATAAAATAAATACACTGCTTGAATGTAAAACACCACCACCACAAAGCAGTTTACATAAGATGCACCTATATTTCCCCTTTGTGATAAACCATGTTTACTGAAGTGTCACAGACATTAGCCTGTTGTCCTTTTATTCCAGGGGTCAGCAAGGTTTATCTTGCCTGGGCCGGATCAGTCCCAGGGAGATCCCTCCGTGGGCTGGATCTTGCCCGCGCTACCGCAATTTTCGGCGTTTGCGCAGACACAATTTTCAGCGCCGCAGAAGTCCCTGCGCCGCGCCGGTTTAGCACAGCGCACAAGCGGGCAGCTCAGTTCAGGAGCAGCTCGTGGGCCAGTCAAATGACCTCCGTGGGCCACTTCCGGCCCATGGGCCTTAGGTTGCTGACCCCTGCTTTATTCCTTTCCCCCTTCTGTGATCATCCATACTGTCAGGGACTCTCACCCAGACTTGCCTGTGCCCCACTGCTTTCTCCCGAGGAAACCCGATCTTTACCGTTGAATCGGAGCAAACATCAGACGGGATTTCTCTGGATTGACGTTTGCTCTGATTTATCGCCGAAGAGCGGATTTTCCCAGGGAAAGCAGAGGGGGCAAGGACAAGACTGCTTGGACTAGAAATTGAGAGACAAGCGGGAAACCGCTCAGACCTGTGAAGCGCAAGTCTGGGTGAGCTCCTAGTTTAAAGATCCCAGCCCAAGTCTCTCCTTCCAGTGATATACACATGTAGACCAGGGGCAGAGGAAGGGTGTGTGTGGTGGGGGCGGGCCGCCCCGGGTGTCACCACTGAGGGGAGTGACAAGATGCTGGGCGGCACTTACTGCGTGGCCTCAGCGCGCCTGAGCCATGCGTCTCTCCTAGGAGTAACGTGGTGGCTTGGGCATCTGCAGGCTCCACACTGCCCCAAACGGTCTGCCCACTGCCTCTCCCTCAGCTGTAGGGCGGCTGAGTGAGAGGAGGCAGGCAGACTCCTGAGTCAACAGTGTGATGCAGCAGCTAAAAAAGCCAATGCAATTCTGGGCTGCATCAAAAGGAGTATAGCATCTAGATCAAGGGAAGTAATAGTACCACTGTATTCCGCTCTGGTCAGACCTCACCTGGAATACTGTGTCCAGTTCTGGGCACCACAGTTCAAGAAGGATACTGACAAGCTGGAACGTGTCCAGAAGAGGGCAACCAAAATGGTCAAAGGCTTGGAAACAATGCCTTATGAGGAATGGCTTAGGGAGCTGGGTATGTTTAGCCTGGAGAAGAGAAGGTCAAGGGGTGATATGATAGCCATGTTCAAATATATAAAAGGATGTCATAGAGGAGGGAGAAAAGTTGTTTTCTGCTGCTCCTGAGAAGAGGACACGGAGCAATGGATTCAAACTACAAGAAAGAAGATTCCACCTAAACATTAGGAAGAACTTCCTGACAGTAAGAGCTGTTCGACAGTGGAATTTGCTGCCAAGGAGTGTGGTGGAGTCTCCTTCTTTGGAGGTCTTTAAGCAGAGGCTTGACAGCCATCTGTCAGGAATGCTTTGATGGTGTTTCCTGCTTGGCAGGGGGTTGGACTGGATGGCCCTTGTGGTCTCTTCCAACTCTATGATTCTATGATTCCTCAGAGCATCCTGCCCCGGCGGGCACCTGGTCCTGCCCCTGGGCGCAGGGCACCTATGCCGCCCCAGGCGCCCGATCAGCTTGCTCTGCCGCTGATATAGACAACAGGGTTGCAGCCCCTTTAAAGTTGTTTTTCATAGAGCAATAGTGATCATAGGATCAAGATGTTCCTATGGAGTGGCCTCTTTTTGCTTTGGTAACATTTATTTGGGCTATGTTGCCTATTGGGTAACCTTTGGACACTGTTTAAAAGCAACATTAACCAAACAAATGGGGAAATTAGAGAGGTGTCTGACCAAGAAGTGTTTGGAGAATGGAAGATATTTAAAATATACTTGAAAACGTATTGTACATATAAAATATTATTTGCAGAAATAGATTGATACTTGTAAGCAAAACTTAGATATCCAGAGGAATAGATAATTGTGAGATCTATACAATTTACAAATCTGTGTAAAGAAATTATGAAAGTATTATAGTATAGTAAGAATGGTTGGAAGTCATCGATTTTAGGCTGTTAGTTAAATGTTAGTAATTATGTTCTTTTGGTGCTTTTGAATGCGTTTGTATGATTTGTTATTTATGCTTTTTTAGGTTATTTTTATGTATGTGTAATATTAATAAAGGATAAAATTTAAAAAATCTAAACAAAAAACAAAAGCAACATTAACAACTTTTGTTAAAAAAAAAACCAGAAGCCTTTTCTATTAGGAATTACAGGTACTGAGATATCAAAGGACCAGAAAAGATTGTTTATGTATGTGACAACAGCTACATAGATGCTATTAGCCCAAATGTAGAAGGAAGAAACCACCCTGGCCAGAGAAGAATGGCAAACCAAGCTGATGGACTATGCCGGAATGGCAAAATTAACTGGGGAGCTCAGAAATTAAGACAAGAACTTTAGAAAAGAATGAGAAAAGTTTATAATGTATTTACGATTTATTATAATTTAGCCTGCTTGCTGGCATATATCAGTGGCTGTGGAAACATCGGAAAGAAATTTAAAAGCAATTGATGGAGGTGATCAGGAAGCTCTGACGTCCGAGGCATGGGGAGTCCATATATATATATATATATATATATATATATATATATATATATATATATATATAAAATTAGGCATAATTGGAATGTTTTTTTGTTTTTTAATTGGGAATTGTATAATTAATTTGGATTGTAATTTGAAATGTAATTTGGAATATTTCCAATGTGATTTGCATTGGAAGATTTAATAAATAGATTTAATATATATATATAATGTATTTACAAGACCATTGTAAGCAGGTTAAAACATTAGCAGGATTTTAATCACACTTGTAAAGTAATGGAAAGTATGGATAATTTGGAAGGATAGAATTTGGATAAATATTGATATGCAGTTGTAAATATTATCAGTAGGACCCATGGAAGGGATGGAGGAAGTCAGGAGATTCAGAGTAATACTGATATTTGGATCTTGAATTTTTTTTGTTGTATGTTTATATATATATGTATTTTTTTTTAAAAAAAATCAAATTAAAAAAGACAAAAACTACATTTAGCTCAAACTACCGCTGGCAGGCTGTTAACTGGGACCAGTCACCAGAAACACCTGCTACCTTCATAACTCTGTATGGCTAGGGACCTGGGCACCTGAAGGAATGCCTATTTCCATTCCAATGTCAGTTCAGGTGAGTTTTTGCATGCCTTCTCCAGGTGCCCTCATCATCTGTAGTGAAGCAGGTAACAACTGAAGGGTGTAGTTTCTTGGCTGTCATGCTGGTTTATGAATGCACTGCCCAGGGAAACTTACCTGGTGTCAGGTGCAACAATAAAAACTGCTAGCACATTTGCAAAGCTATGGTTTCAAACTGGAGGGGGATCCATTTATTGAGATTCCTGCATTGCAGGGGGTTGGACTAAATCAGGGGTAGGTGACCTAAGGCCCGTGGGCTGGAAGCAACCCAATCGCCTTCTCAATCCAGCCCGTGGTGCTTTTATTTAAAATGCATCTCTGGGTTATTTGTGGAGCATAGGAATTCGTTCATCCCCCCCAAAAAAAGTCCAGCCCACCACATGATCTGAGAAACTGGACCAGCCCATGGCTGAAAAAGGTTGCTGACCATAGCTGTCAACTTTTGGATTTGAAAATAAGGGATTTTTTTTTTTTTTGAACTTTCGGATTTGAAAATAAGGGATTTTTTTTTTTTTTTAACTTTCGGATTTGAAAATAAGGGATGCCACGAGGACAGTGCAATGGCACCAAGTAGCCTTGCCACCCTGTGCTCCAGAGGCTGCGTGCGAACGGGTGAGCGAAAGAGCGAGCGCATAGACGGCAGGCAGGCTGTCTGTCTGGTTGGGCGTGAGGGTCTGGCTGCACAAGGCATGCAAGCTCTGCCCCCAGTCGGTCTCAGACTCCTTATTGGCAGCCGAGCAATGCAGCTGAGGAGCCTCCCTGGCCGGCAGGGAGGGAGAGGAGCTGCTTCCTTTGAAATCCGGGAAATTTAAGGGATATCAACAATCCGGGATAGCAGCGGGAAACGGCATTGGAATAAGGGAGTTTCCCGCAAAAAAAGGGAGGGTTGACAGCTATGTTGCTGACCCCTGGAATAGATGACACTCAGAGTCCCTTCTACAATTCTAGGATTCTATAAGAGGTCGTGCCCTCTTAAGCACCAGCTGAAGAACTTTCTTCCTCTATTTTTAAAACACTTTTCACTCCTGTTGTGTTTTTATGCTGCTATCGGCTGTTTTATTCCCCGTTGTTTAGTTATTATTTTGCTGTTTGGTTTTATTGCTTTATTCTAACGGTCTGGGATATAGATGGCTTGACAGGTAAGTTATAAAAGTGTAAAACACTAAATAATAACTATTAATAAGGTACTATTCTCCCTGGCAAGTCCTATATGTTGCAATTACATGTGATATTAACGATGACAAACATTTAGCTAGGTTGCCTTGAGAGGAAAATGATGCATCAACATGGAACTCAATAAATTAGATCTATGTTTAAATGTCATAGAAGCTGGCAACCACTGGATGTCACTCTCTGTACATAGTTGTTGTAGAGGAAAACCTTGCAAGATTTTAAAAGGGGAGGGGGTAACTGATGACATTCCTGCAGAAGTTCCCTCCTGGAAATACTGATGTACAGATGAATGAAGGTACTTATTTATTATGTTAATGCCAAGTAGGTAAAAAAAAGTTGGGGTCAGGAGGACAAACTGAAAGATGACATTTTATTGCAATCGTATAACATCTTCAGGAGTGCATTTAATTTGCTGGTATGTTTTAAGATAAACGGTATAAATATTTGGCAGAACCAAGTATCCCCTAAAAGCACTTGTAAGCTTTATGTCATGAAGCCCAATAATCCGCCAACGAATTTGGGATGTGGAACTGCAATGCCACGTGAGCGAGATGAATAGACACCCAGCAATAAAAGATAATGGGAGAGGATTTGCCCCAGCAAATTATTTATCAAAATTACAAATACCTAAATACAGACGGTCATTTACCCTCGCTAGATTCAACGTGCTGCCATCTGCCTTATTGCAGGGACGATTCGAGGGTAAACCATATGCGGAATGAGTCTGCCCCTGCGGCTTGATGGAGGTAGACACTGCCTCTCATGCCTTGTTATGCTGCCGTTTCTATGGGGAGATACGTTCGGTATTCATTACCCCTACTATGCAAAAATTTCCAAATGAATCCAAACTTCAATGGCTAAAATCTCTGGTGGAGGACAAGGATCCTGAGATGTCAGGCTAGAGCCCGACCATGAACTCACCCTGTTATCGGACTTGGAAGCCAGCCCAGGCAGAGGGGGTGTGCAGCTCAGGGAAACAGAAATGTTATCAGAACATAGTTTTTCCGACACAGATAACCCACCCCTTAGCTTGCAGGAATGCCGAAAGGGTGGGTTACAAGAGAGGGGGAAAGTGACGTTATGGAAGTGACGTCAGAGGGTGGGGCCCTCATCTGGGATTAAAGGAAGGAGGAACAACGCTGCAGATTAGATGAGTCATCATTTCTTGTAGCCAGCAGTCTGCAGAGGAGGGGATGCAGATCTGGGACTAGTTTGTTGACATTCTTTGTGAATAAACATGAAACTTGCACAATTGAAGTTACGAGTCCGGCTGCTGCTTACATGAGATCACGTTAAGAGCAGCCAAATCCTGTGCGATTGCCATAAAACTTAGGGAACAAGCTGTGTTATCATAATGATTAAGGCCTTAAGTGATAATTTTATTATAATTTCATAATAATGCACCACCGACATCCCCACCACCACTCAACCATGTGCTGCTGGCAACAGCTTGCCTTCTTCACCCTATAAAAGGGCTTTGCGTGCCCAGCCGGTCTGATCGCCGAAGAATTGATGCTTTTGAATTATGGTGCTGGAGGAGACTCTTGAGAGTCCCATGGACTGCAAGAAGGTCAAACCTATCCATTCTGAAGGAAATCAGCCCTGAGTGCTCACTGGAAGGACAGGTCCTGAAGCTGAGGCTCCAATACTTTGGCCACCTCATGAGAGGTGGTTCACCAAACAAAATCACAATATAAAGAGCACAAAATACACAATAAATTCATCAATTGCATCCGTAGCAAGTGATTGGGGAGGATGCGGCACATGTGGAATTTCTGCCTAGTCATTAACCACAAGGGTTGCTGTGCAAGGAATCACATACCAAACTGGAGCATGCTAGAACACAATGCCCTGCACCGTAATTTAATAATAATAATAATACAGTGGTCCCTCGACTTACGAAATACTCAACATCTGAATTTTTCGATTTACGAATGAAAAAAGTGGCCGCATGCCTACGAATTTTTCAACATCTGAATGGAAATCATTGCCTGTTTTAGATGCGGTTTCCTCGACTTACGAATTTTTCCGAATATTTTTTCTCCCAATGCATTCCTATAGGAAATCGCTTTTTTCGACTTACAAACTTTTCGACCTACGAATGTCCATTCGGAATGGATTAAATTCGTAAGTCGAGGGACCACTGTAATAATAATAATAATAATAATAATAATAATAATAATTTATTATTTATACCCCACCCATCTGGCTGGGTTTCCCCAGCCACTCTGGGAGGCTTCCAACAGAATATTAAAATACAGCATTCTATTAAACATTAAAAGCTTCCCTAAAGAGGGCTTCCTTCAGATAATAATTTTCCATGGAGATGAGTGTCCCAGTTTTGCCACCTTGTCAATTTTCTCATCATCACCCTACGTGAATTGGAGGAAATCTCTGAATGGAGGGGGGCCCTGAACCTCTGGAGGTGGGGCATCATTTGTCACAAAGGGCAAATGAAGCCTGTTAAGATCAAGAAAAGGCAACCATGAATATTTCTTCAGGCATTGCCAAAGAATCACTGAAAGGGAGAGAACTTTCAGCTCATCTTTAGTTCCTTTTCTTTGACTTTATAAGAAGTTTGTTAGCACAGTCCTCACCTTCACCCCCTCAACTGCCCCATGTCTGATCCTGTTTTTAAATCTGCTTTTTGATTGTCAAAGCTGTAGCCCCAGACTTTGCTTCCTGAAGACTAGACGTGTGAATCTATCCTTTTTGTTACCTGCTGCGCTTAGCACATCTCCAGACTTAATGATTGCTATTTTTGCTCAATTGCTTTTTGCTTGTGTACTTTGTGGAAATAGTTGCAAAGTGATTTTAAATATTTAAAGAAGCAGAATAGCAGCATGTTGCTCTCAACAAAATTACTGTGTCTGCTGGAACAGCTGCAATTTCATTACACCGGAAACTGCAAACACTGGAGAATCCCATGTTCAGGGGTTGTTGGTTTTTTAAAAAAGCATTTGGAAAGCTTACATTTACATTATAATTAATGATTTTTTCTTTTTCTTTTCAAAGCCCCCACAAGATTAAAAGCAATATATAATTGGAAAGTGCCGTAGGCTGTGAGAAACAAAAAACCGTTAGGTTAGAGATTAAAAGTCAGTTTACAGAAAAGAAGGTAATGAAAGAGAAATTGGAACAACATTAATAAATCAGGGGAAGGCTTGGTAATGAAACAATGAACTATCCGCAGAGAGAAAGCAGAGATCAGAAAGTAAAAGAAAATCAGTAGGTCAAAGGCAGACGCCACAATTCACTTAAAAAATAAATAAAAACAACCAACACAACAAAATAGTATCATTGACATCTTTGGGAGTGCATTAAAGTAACTTAGAATGAAAGAATCACAGCATTGTAGAATTGGAAGTCCAACCTCATGCAATGGGGACATCCACAATAGCCAGTGTTGTGGGGGGGGCGCGCTTATTAATGGAAGAAATGCACTTGTTCCTGAGAAACACGACTGTGTCTGCACCCCCACAGCCCTCCCCCTTTCTCTTTTGTAACCTTTGTATCTCAAACTGTGTGTTAAACTTTTTGTGACTCTCTGTATCCTTGCCCACTGGTCTTCCAACGTGTTTGCATAAGAACACACAAACCCACCCAAGTCAGGAGAAGGGATCTTTGTTAAGCCAATAAAGCTGTAGGGCAAATGCGCACACAAACAAAATCTTGTCAGGCGACTTCCAACGGTTTGGAAAAGACATCATCGTTAACGGGTTAACGGACACTCCCAAAGACAACGACCACCTGGAAATACACCTTTTCCATCTAAACATGACCCTCCACCAGAAGAACCCCCCTCCCTTCCGAGACCTGGTCAAATCCCTTACCTCACCCACTTAATGCTATTATCTCTTTTGTTCTGTACTGTGTCAAAAGTGTATAAAAGTTTGTCTGCTCTTTTGTTCTGGGTTCTTCTCCATCATCTGTCGTGTGAGCAAGAACCCTGTTGCCAACAGCTCTATACTTTAAAATAAACTGGTCAGGCTTAACCAGCCGCCTTGCTTTTCATTAGAACTCTGGTCTGGTCTCTGTTTCCTATGGCAGCAGGGGTTCTCAAACAATGCCCTGCTGGGGTTCAGGATTCCACCCGGAATCGAACCATTTTAATGGGTAATCGTACCTTAAAATTTCCATAACAGCCAGGAAAGAAAACCAATTGCAAATGGATTACTTTGGAATCCTCAGTTCATGGTCCTCTCTGAACCCTTGGATTTTGATCAGGGAGGGACCTAAAGACGAAGAAGACGACCCAGAGGGTGCTTCTTCTCTTTTTCTTTTTTTAAAAAAAAATTTTTATTAGGTTTTCCAAACATAAAAACATATAAACACACCTTAACACATTTCACATACTAAAACAAATACACTAATAAACACATATAACTTCCTTTTTCCCTTCTTCTTTCCTTATCATCTTAGATTGACTTCCTCCTGTCACTCCTACTCCGTTTCATTGTATTTCATCTTTAGCAATTTCCTATCATCTTCTAATATTATTTCTCTTTTTTAGCTAATACTTTTTCTTATTTTAATTTAACACTTAACACTTTATATTTCCTTACTCATATTACTATCTTAACCTATCTTAATCATACATCATAAATTTTACTTAACTAATCTTATTTCTACTCTGTAAACTACCACTTCTTCCAGCTTTTTTCTAACTTTAAATCTTGCACTCATTTTTAATATATTCCTTGAACTTCTTCCATTCTTTTTCCACCGCCTCTTCCCTCTGGTCGCGGAGTCTCTCCATCAGTTCGGCAAGTTCCATATAGTCCATCATTTTCACAGAGGGTGCTTCTTCTCAACCTGTGGAAGATGAGGAAGGATTTTGGGTTGCAGCCTGCTGTGACAGAGCAAAGGAGTTCTGAGAAGGAGGCAGGCCTCGCAAACTCCTCCACGGAGAGGTGGTGCAACCAGGGAAGGCAGAAGACTTGTCCTCTTTGAAGCAGTGCCAGGCTCTGGGCCACAGGGATTTTCATGAGGAGTTGAGCCTTGTCTGAACCCAGCCCCGGACCAAATTGAAAATGGGGCAAGACTGGCTTTTCCTAGAAATGGCCACATTTCAAGATGAAACTGGAGAAAAACATTATTAGCCACAGCTGCCACCTATCTATCCAGGAACAAACCTGGGTCCAGGTACAATCCCAAATTCTTCAAGGAGAATACCAGTGGAACCTTGGTTCTCAAACTTATGCGGCCTAGGACCCTCGTACCCACAGGACCGCCTCTCCCATTATGCCCCGCAAAGGACCTTAAGGTCTACAAATAATAATCTGCTGGAGATCCCGAGCCACACGGCTACCAGACTGGTGTCAACCAGGGCCAGGGCTTTTTCAGTTCTGGCCCCAACCTGGTGGAATACTTTGGCGCAAGAGACTAGGGCCCTGCGGGATTTGACATCTTTCCGCAGGGCCTGCAAGACAGAGTTGTTCCACCTGGCCTTTAGGTCGGACACTTAAAGTCTGATGGTTTCCTCCCCTTGGTTTGGTAATGGGCGTAAAATGAATCGGCATTTTAAACTGGTTTTTAACTTGCATTTTAACTAATTGGTTTTATATTCTGTTGTGATTTTTGCTGTTGTTAACCGCCCTGAGCCCGGTTCTGGCTGGGGAGGGCGGGGTACAAATAAAAAATTATTATTATTATTATTATTATTATTATTATTCCATTCCAGAAGTCCATTCGACTCCCGAAACCATTTGAAAACCAAGGTGTGGCTTCCGATTGGCTGCAGGAGCTTCCTGCACTCAATTGGAAGCAGCATTGGACATCCGGCTTCCGAAAAATGTTTGAAAACCGGAACACTCACCGGTACTTCTGGGTTTTTGGCTTTCTGGAGCCAACTTGATCGTCAACTAAGCCATTTGAGAACCAAGCTTTGACTATACAATCCATCGAGAACAGGTTGAACACCGCTGTTCAAATCTGCTTTCTCTCTTTTCCTCACTACTTCTGTCTTGTCGAGATGAGTCTTCATTTTGTCTTTGCCAACAGATTCATCCTCCCGAGTCACTTGACTGTGGAAGTTTACCCATGGAAGCAGCTTTTTGTCATTTGAGTTTATAACAAAAAGCACACCCAAGGGGTTAATTCTGTAGTGTTATTGTATCACAAATTCTCCCAGCAGAATGAACAGATGGTTGCAGAGTTAGGCTTGTCCTTTTATTGTGCCTTTCTAATGTCTCACAATTGATTTGAGTTGGCATTCGATAATGACAACAATGCATGGGGGAAGGACTTCTTGTGTCTTATTTGTCACGAGACAGAGAAAGCTTGCCAGCCTTTAGTGCCAAAGAAATTTGTGCCAAGACGAACAAGATAAATATGGTGTCCTTCACATCCGTCAGTCTTTACATACATGTAATCATAAAGGATAGCATTGAATTCCACCCAGCTGAAATAAATACTGCAGTTCTGGTGCTGTTCATGGAGAAGGTGTAGCGTATCGAGGTCCCCAAACCACCCCTCAAATAACTCACACCTCAGACAGTAATTTAGGTTTTGGTTTTTGGCATAATTTTGGCCACAACTTTATTGAAATACATGATATGTGAGTGGTTGCATAGGCATTGGTTTAGACTATCTGTCCCACTGGGGACAGAACTGACGACCTTCAGTAAAGGGAAAACATTTAGGGGAGAGAAAAAAGAGAGGTTGGGGGTCAGATCCAACGTCTCTCCCCAAATGCTCCCAGAGGCTCTTGCGTGGCCCTGGCCCCCGACCGGGGCATATGGACAAAAGCATGGCGAGCCCCTGGATTCCTTTAACGGAATTCCCTGCACAGCAGCAGCATTGGAGGGACAGCCACAGCCAATCTTTACCCCTCCACCAACGAACACAATAACCAATGCCTAACCGCCAACCTTACAAGTTGTGACTAATTGCTACGCAGTAGGCGAAAACCAGAAGGCACCAGCCAATCAGCCAAATGGAAAAATTCCTACCAGGCCCCTGCCTCAAAGCAGACGACCCCATGACAGGCATAGCAAGGTCAACACAGAGGCCTAAAAACAGGGAGGGAGGGCGGGTGATCCAAAGCACGCAGCCAAGAAGGCTCCAGAACCGCGTGCAGGGCAATATATCGGCTCTGGCTGTCCATCAACCAAATTGCAACATATAAATTTCCCCAGTAACAGCCACAGACCCAATCAATGTAGTGGCCATCCAAACTAACCCGCCCAGCAACAGACGGGAGACTGGTTGGCCCCCACCGCAACACGTGCGTGCTCTCCAAGAAGGAGAACACGCTTTTCCAGAAGTCTGGAATGTAAATAAGGATCACATGATCCAGAAATGAGAGAATGAAAATCCTAACAAATCACAGGTCTGGGTAGGCTCATATGGAGACAGACGATCCTTGATGTATTGTAGTCCCATGCCATTTAAGGCTTTATAGGTCAAAACCAGCACTTCGAGATGGAAGGAAGAGACAACCCCGACCAGGGAAGAATGGCAAACCAAGTTGATGGACTATGCGGAAATGGCAAAATTAACTGGGAAGCTCAGGAACCAAGATGACAAGAACTTTAAAAAAGAATGGGGGAAGTTTATAACGTATATATACAAGATTATTGTAAGCAGGTTAAAACATTGGCAGGATTTTAAACACACTTGTATTGCAACTTAGAAAAATAAAAATAAAAAATTGTAGAAGCATTGATATGCAGTGGAAAATAGGATCAATAGAGCCCATGGAAGGGATGGGGGGGGGGGAGTCAGGAGATTCAGAGTAATCTCAATATTTGGATTCGGAATTGGTTTCGTTGTATGTTTATATTCGGGGGGGGGGGATTATTTCAAAACAAAAACACCAGCACTTTGAATTGGGCCTGGAAACCAATTGGCAGTAAGTGCAGTTGGGCCAGGATCAGTGTAATATGATTAAACTGCCTTGCCCCAGTGAGCAACTGGATCCATGACCAATTATTCTCAAATGAATGTAGTCCTCAATAAAGAACATTTCATTGGCCCTGCACTAGACTGGACACATTAATGCAGTGGAGGAAGAGGCAAAGAATTTCTCAATCTCCCCTGCAACTTCTCTGATCTCTGTTTTCTTTAGACTCCCCTGCCTTACCTCTCTCACAGCCAACACTCAGACTTCCAGTCAATACCGGTAGCTTGATTTCAATATAGCCCTTTCCTTATTTTTTAATTCAATTGTACTTTTTAAAAAACAAGCAAACAAACACTCTCCCTTTCAGGAGACAATGCAAGAATATTGTAAAATGGCAGCTGGATCGATCAAGAGACCTCCAAGAGGCCTCCAAGATTATTATTATTATAGCAAAAGTTTTGCTGTAATTAATACAGATATTGTTAACTTGGAGAAATAATAACTTTGTCCAACTGGAAAAACAATGTAGAAGATGAATGTTCTCTTCTTCCTACTTTCTGTGGATAACAAGGTTAAGGAGTTCTTTTATTAGAAAATTAAACTTTGGGTGACTAATATAGTCAGAAAGATAAATAATCTGAGTGCAAAATATGGATTTAATAAATTGTACTTAAATAGTTGTACATCATTGTCAAGCACAGGAGGCCTTGGGTGATTAACTGAACGGTGTTTTACCATGTAGCATCAGCATAATGATTGGTTCTTCATGTCTTCCATTGAATTATTAGTTTTTAAGTAATTTTTTTCTGTCCAATAGACAGAGCCAGTGGTGCAGAGACCAGAGCACAGATTCTCATCTTCTCTACCGCTTTCTGACATCTTAGCTCAGCGATGGCCAAACTTGGCCCTCCAGCTGTTTTGGGACTACAACTCCCATCATCCCTAACTAACAGGACCAGTGGTCAGGGATGATAGGAATTGTAGTCCCAAAACAGCTGGATGGCCAAGTTTGCCCATTACTGTCTTAGCTGGAAGATCACTGAACAGTCCCATCTTGAAGGAGATGTCCAATAGCTGTTGTTTGTTGAGAATGATGAATAGTGTGTAACTTGCCATGAGACCTTCTCTCAGGGCAAGGCCAGGGATGCAGGCAACCATACCTGAATCCAGAACTGGAGAAATTCTCCAGTTCACGCTCCCAGAGGTCAGTGGCTCAACCTTGAAAATCAGAAGCACAGCTGACAAAAGGCGTTTTTCTGTTAAAGAGGCAAGAGCTGAAGGTTAGGCACTAAATATTTCTACTAAGCTTGCCCAGTATAGAGGCTTCATACTGCCTGTCATTTGCTGGGGGCTGATGTCGCGCATCCTTATTCCAACCATTTAGCACTAGCCTGGTAGCCATGGTCAACCAGGAATCGCACAAAGGCAAATGAGTTGGTGGGCAGAGGGTGGGGCAGCAGTGTGTGTTGTTCTTTCCTTGCTAGAAAACAAGCTGGCTGCTAAATAAGAGAAACCCCCTCCTCTGGACCCAGCATAGAAATGTGGCTCTCCATCCCTCCTCTCTGAGTCCCCAGAAGGCTAATGTTTATTTACTTTCTTACTCTTATCGTTATGAGGAGAGAATTGTTGTTCTGACCTAATCTCTGCTGGATTGTTAAATAGTTAACTGTAGGAAGGCAAGGCCAAATTAAGGTGGCTGCAGTTCTTTAGGAACCTAGGGATTCCTATAGCCTGGACTCGAAATAACTCATTCAACAATTGCAGTTCTGACTCCACTTGTTGGCTTAAAACACTGAAAGGTGGGAGCAGTCAGGTTGGCATTTCTCATAGAAATCTCTTAGAATAATGCCTGCACCTTTTGTTTCATAACTTTCCTTCTGGTAGGGCTAGAGGCTTGCAAGTTTTTTAATGAAAGGTCAGAGTCTGGGGTACCTTGCAGGCATTATTTGCACCATTATGAATTAAACCCTGTGTGAAGGGAAAACAACTGATCTTCTAGTCCTAACTGAAGCTAAAGAGATTATGGTTGTTAGAAAATTCTGTTCTAATCACATAGATGTGGAAATTCCTCCTGTTTGCATGTTTACTCAGTGGTCAGGACCAGAACTTGAAGTGAATGCAATCTGCATTCATTGACAATGTCCCCCCCCCCATTACATTTTCTCCTCTTATATTATACATTTTGGCTCTTTAAGGCCATGACTTCCATCAAACCTTCCTTATGATTTTCTATTTTTCATTTCCAATTTCTGTATTTTCCTTACTTAACCATTGCTTTCAAACTATAACATCCAAAATATATCACTAAGATTCCATCTCTACAATGCTTTTGTATTTTAACTTACAAAGCTTCTTGCAATCCTACCAACGTATTTAATTGACTAAAATTGTCTTTCAAATAATTTATGAATTTAGTCCAATCTTTGATGAACTTTTTGGTCCCGCTGTTTTTGGATTCTTCCCGTCATTTTAGCCAGTTCTGCATACTCCGTTAACTTCAATATCCATTCTTCCTTTGTTGGTAATTCCTCTTGTTTCCATTTCTGTGCTAGTAGAATTCTCGCCGCGGTTGTTGTGTATTGAAAAAGTTTAACATCTTGTCGATTAATGTCTGTACCTACAATTCCCAATAAGAAAGCTTCTGGTTTTTTTAGTGTATGTATATTTCAACATTTCTTAATTTCATTATATATCATGTCCCAAAAGCATTTCACTTTCTTACATTCCCACCACATATGATAAAAGGTACCTTCTTTTTCCTTACATTTCCAGCATTTATTATCTGCCTTGTAAAGTTTAGCTAGTTTAACTGGTGTAATATACCATCTATACATCATTTTCATAATAGCATTAATTGACAATGTTAATGAATTGTATCATCTAAATGAGATTATAGACTTGTACAAGGAGGGATGTTTGGAGAAGGTAGGGGAGATCCTGCCAAGTGTACAAATGCTCACTGCATGGGGAGGAGGTGTCTGTCCCCAGTGATGGGAGCACTTCCAGGTCTTGCCCTCCTCTTTTGACTCTGGTTCCTCCACCATAGCAGTGAGCCATTGCTTCTCTTCTCTTCCCAGAGAGAACTCCTGCCTCCCCAGCAAGAGCAGCTGGATCCTGGGTGACACCTGGCTTGAGAGCAGTACATGTGAAAAGGATCTAGGAGTCTTGGTAGACTACAAACTTGACATGAGTCAACAGTGTGATGCAGCAGCTAAAAAAGCCAATGCAATTCTGGGCTGCATCAATAGGAGTATAGCATCTAGATCAAGGGAAGTAATAGTACCACTGTATTCCGCTCTGGTCAAACCTCACCTGGAATACTGTGTCCAGTTCTGGGCACCACAGTTTAAGAAGGATACTGACAAGCTGGAACGTGTCCAGAGGAGGGCAACTAAAATGGTCAAAGGCCTGGAAACGATGCCTTATGAGGAACGGCTTAGGGAGCTGGGTATGTTTAGCCTGGAGAAGAGAAGGTTAAGGGGTGATATGATAGCCATGTTCAAATATATAAAAGGATGTCATGTAGAGGAAGGAGAAATGTTGTTTTCTGCTGCTCCTGAGAAGAGGACACGGAGCAATGGATTCAAACTACAAGAAAGAAGATTCCACCTAAACATTAGGAAGAACTTCCTGACAGTAAGAGCTGTTCGGCAGTGGAATTTGCTGCCAAGGAGTGTGGTGGAGTCTCCTTCTTTGGAGGTCTTTAAGCAGAGGCTTGACAGCCACCTGTCAGGAATGCTTTGATGGTGTTTCCTGCTTGGCAGGGGGTTGGACTGGATGGCCCTTGTGGTCTCTTCCAACTCTATGATTCTATGATTCTATGATTCTATCCTGGGAAAGGAGTGCCCACCTTCTCCAGCCTCCATTCCTGGTCTCAGACCCTCCCTGTAACCCCTCCCTGGGTCATCCTTCCATCCCCCCTCCTCGGTCCCTGTCTGCCAACCCAGTCCTGATCTGGAGATTCCTCGGGACGCATAGCAGGTTGTGTTAGTCTGTTGCAGCAAAAGCAACAAAGGGTATTGTGGCACCTTAAAGACTAACAAATTGTTATGTTTTAAGCTTTCATAGACTAGAGCCCACTTCCATCAGATGCATGAAGCAGATCCTTCAATAGCACATCTGTGTCGTTTTAAAGGACTTTTATGGCTTTTCTTGAGCAACTGAAATCCCCCCATAGGGACAACTCTGAATTCTGTTCGGAAATATTCATGAAGATAGATATCCTTGAACTTGTTTGCATAAAAACTTTTAGAAGTTTTAGTTTTAGGAAACAAGGTTGTTATATCTACCTATCAGATTTTAGAATGTCTTCATTTGAAATTTGCATATTGTTGGTCTTTTGTAATAATGTTACCAATAAGTTTGTTCTTTTTCTCTCCATGAATAAAGGCTTTGCAACTCATTTCCCCCCCAAACACTGAATACTTTTACTTCATTCAATTAATCTACTTTGCACCTTCTAGAATAATTTGTGCACCAATCATCTGTCAGAGGCCTGACAAATGAGTAACAGTAAGAGCACAACATACCATGTATGGGCTTTCAGCTCTATTGAAATCAGGTTAGGGAATTAAATTTGCCAAACCTGCAGCAGAAAATGACAAGCCTTACAAAACTGGTCCATAAATAATGTTATTTTATTAGAAAAGTATTGCACTTTTAATCCGTCTTAATAAATATCCTAGAGCTATGAAGCTCAGCCCAAGGCAATATGTGAAAATTTTATATCAGAGAATGGGATAGAATCGCAATGAATTTCTTCCTGCTGGTTCCTTCATTGTACATATCTTAGGACTACATAAATACTCCATAGCACTAGCTTTACAACTATGCAAAGCCATTAGAGATACTTCCAAAAATTTTCTCATCTGAATTCCTACCTAGTTTGTCTGATTCTTAATTCCCTGGTCTTGTCTGTGAAGTGGAGCTGATGCTTCAGTATTCCTGCATTCCTTGTTTCATTTCTAAACTTTAGTTTGCCACAGCATCAGTTCCTTCAGTTTATAAGCACCTTTTCTTCCCTTTTACATTAACTGTGTGTTGTTGTTGTTGAGTCATTTAGTCATGTCTGACTCTTCGTGACCCCATGGACCAGAGCATGCCAGGCACTCCTGTCTTCCATTGCCTCCCACAGTTTGGTCAAACTCGTGTTGGTAGCTTCGAGAACACTGTCCAACCATCTCGTCCTCTGTCGTCCCCTTCTCCTTGTGCCCTCCATCTTTCCCCAACATCAGGGTCTTTTCCAGGGAGTCTTCTCTTCTCATGAGGTGGCCAAAGTATTGGAGCCTCAACTTCAGGATCTGTCCTTCCAGTGAGCACTCAGGGATGATTTCCTTAAGAATAGATAGGTTTGATCTCCTTGCAGTCCATGGGACTCTCAAGAGTTGCCTCCAGCACCATAAAAGCATCAATTCTTCGGTGATCAGCCTTCTTTATGGTCCAGCTCTCACTTCCATACATCACTACTGGGAAAACCATAGCTTTAACTATACGGACCTTTGTTGGCAAGGTGATGTCTCTGCTTTTTAAGATGCTGTCTAGGTTTGTCATCACTTTTCTCCCAAGAAGCAGGGGTCTTTTAATTTCGTGACTGCTGTCACCATCTGCAGTGATCATGGAGGCCAATAAAGTAAGCCCATGCTGTCCCAAAGCTTGTGGGAGGGACAAGGTTTCACAAAAATATAAGCTTTTATATCACTTTTCTAACAGAATCCAAATTTGTGGGGTGGGGTGGGCAGCAGGATGTTAGGGAGCTGTCTGATCTGTTAGGCATTGGTACACGGCATTTTGATCTTTGTTTGCAATTGATAAAAAATATTCTTCTGGACATCTGCATGCCATAGATTCTGGTATAATAATAATAATAATAATAATAATAATAATAATAATAATAATAATAATAATTTATTTATACCCTGCCCATCTGGCTGGGTTTCCCCAGCCACTCTGGGCGGCTTTCAACAGAGCATTAAAATACAATAATCTATAAAACATTAAAAGCCTCCCTAAACAGGGCTGCCTTCAGATGTCTTCTAAAGGTCTGGTAATTGTTGTTCTCTTTGACATCTGAAGGGAGGGCGTTCCACAGGGCGGGTGCCACCACCAAGAAGGCCCTCTGTCTGGCTCCCTGTAACTTGGCTTCACACAGCGAGGGAACTGCCAGAAGGCCCTCGGCACTGGACCTCAGTGTCCGGACTGACCGATGGGGGTGGAGACGCTTCTTCAGGTATACTGAACCGAAGCCATTTAGGTCTTTAAAGGTCAGCACCAACACTTTGAATTGTGCTCGGAAATGTAGTGGGAGCCAGTGTAGGTCTTTCAAGACCTGTGTTATGTGGTCTCGGCGGCCGCTCCCAGTCACCAGTCTAGCTGCCGCATTCTGGATTAGTTGCAGTTTCTGGGTCACCTTCAAAGGTAGCCCCACGTAGAGCGCATTGCAGTTGTCCAAGCGGGAGATAACTAGAGCATGCACCACTCTGGTGAGACAGTCCGCGGGAAGGTAGGGTCTCAGCCTGCATACCAGATGGAGCTGGTAGACAGCTGCCCTGGATACAGAATTAACCTGCGCCTCCATGGACAGCTGCGAGTCCAAAATGACTCACAGGCTGCGCACCTGGTCCTTCAGGGGCACAGTTACCCCATTCAGGACCAGGAAGTCCTCCACACCTGCCCGCCTCCTGTCCCCCAAAAACAGCACTTCTGTCTTGTCAGGATTCAACCTCAATCTGTTAGCCGCCATCCATCCTCCAACCGCCTCCATCCTCCAACCACCGGTATGACCCCTTTTGGCAACTGGAGTTGTTTAGGATTTTCAACTTGGCGTGGTTAGTTGTGGTTGACATGCACTTTCACCTTCTTTAGGGTGTGGTTTATCAGCAGACATGGCCCTAACCTCTGGGTAGTTTTCAGGGTATCTGCCTGTGCTGCATGGGCTGTCTACCTGAAAAGGGTCTGACAGGCAGCTGAACTCTAGCTGGCTGCCGCCCTTTGTCTGATTCAAACTGTAAGGTCCTGAAACACAGAAACACTCATTCCCAGAAACTCTTTCCCAGTTCATGTATTTCAACTTCTTTTCTAACTTTCCAATGTTTACTGTGTCCATCGCGCCTCAATCCCAGTACCCAAAGCACGTTCTGAAGCCATAACATTCAATATGGTTTTTCCATCCTTGGGGCTGCTATATTATGTAACTGCATCAATGTGATTTGCTTGAAGCCAAGTAGACCATCCTTCCACAACGCATTAGTCTCCAGCATTTGCTATTTCAATGCTTGCGAACAAACATTATTAAGGAAAAACTTATACCAGCTGCAACTCAAATCAAAAAACTGACCAATGGAGGAAGCAAGAAGATAAAATAAAGGAGGCTGTGAATGCAGTCCTATCACCAGCCATAATTTAATTCCCTATTTAAATATATTATTCATTTTCAGCGGCTGCCTTTTCTCTCTAATTTTTAAATCAAAGCTTTTGTATGTGACACTCTAATAGATGGTAATTTTCTGCTTCTATCTCTCTCTACTTACATTAACTCTTTTTTTTAAAAAAAAGTGAGGATTTTTTTTTTCTTTCTGAAAAAGAGAGAGATAAAAATACATGGGCTCCAATCCAGCTCCCATCCTGAGCAAAATAACTCTTGGCTCCAGAAAGTATCATCTGGTCTCTGAAGAGTTGTCTCTGACTAGTTCAATGGGGCATCTATAAGCATTATGACAGATGACTGTGTGCACCCTGAAATGTGTCGGCAAAAAACCAATACGAGTGTAAATAATAATAATAATAATAATAATAATAATAATAATAATAATAATGATAATAATTTATTTATACCCTGCCCATCTGGCTGGTTTTCCCCCAGCCACTCTGGGCAGCTCCCAACCAAATATTAAAAACACAATACAGCATTAAACATTAAAAACTTCCCTAAACAGGGCAGCCTTCAGCTTCCACACACTGATCTCACTTCTGGGACATGGGTGGTGCTGTGGTGTAAACCACTGAGCCTAGGGATTGCCGATCAGAAGGTCAGCGGTTCGAATCCCCGCGACGGGGTGAGCTCCCGTTGTTCAGTCCCAGCTCCTGCCAACCTAGCAGTTCAAAAGCACGTCAAAGTGCAAGTAGATAAATAGGTACCACTCCAGCGGGAAGGTAAATGGCGTTTCCATGCGCTGCTCTGGTTCGCCAGAAGCGGCTTAGTCATGCTGGCCACATGACCTGGAAGCTGTCTGCGGACAAATGCCGGCTCCCTCGGCCTATAGAGCGAGATGAGTGCGCAACCCCAGAGTCGTCCCCGACTGGACCTAATGGTCAGGGGTACCTTTACCTTTTTAACCAAGTTCAATTACTCATAAGGTCTGTTCTTGGGAACTTTTATAAACAGATCACCCTGGAAATGGAAACACCCTGTGGTAATGCTCACCTGTTGGTGCTGCACAGATATTAAGTGGCAGAACTTGAGTCTAAAAAACCTCCCAGGACAATATTAGCCCATTTTAAAGATTCCAGCTGGTGGCGTTTGTGTGTGTGTGTGTGTGTGTGTGTGTGTGTGTGTGTGTGTATTTGCATATCTGCCCTCTTGATCAGTAGACATACACACGCAGGTTTGTATCAGATGCTGACATGCACATGTGTAGGTCAGAGGCAATGCCTGTCGCCACAATAACAATAGTTAGATTGTCTGAAAAGGGCTGTACTCAAAAGTCTCTGCGACTGAAGTGTGCTACATTTGCAGATACATTTTACTAATGTACGTTTAGCCTGGATAAGAGGAGACTGAGAGGAGATATAACAGCCATCTTCAAGAGGGCTGTCATATGGAAGATGAGGCAAGCTTGTTTTCACCTGCTCTATTGGGGGGTGGGTGGGGCAGGCCTTTCGTTGGGGGAGGCAGAACCTCAGTTACCTATAATTTTTTTAAAAAACAATTGTCCAGTAGCACCGTAGAGACCAACTAAGTTTGTTCTGGGTATAAGCTTTTGTGTGCATGCACACTTCTTCAGAACATGCATGCATGCAAACGAAAGCTTATACCCAGAACAAACTTAGTTGGTCTCTACGGTGCTACTGGACATTTAAATTTTAAAAAAATAAATAAATAGGTAACTGAGGTTCTGCTTTCCATAACAAAAGGCCTTTTTTAAATTTATTTTGACTTCGTCAGGCCAACACAGCTACCTACCTGACTCAGTTACCTATGTATTTTTATTGATTATGGGGAGGGGGAGCTGCCCCCCCCCCGCCCAGCCGTCCCTGGCTACGTCCATGAACCAGTGGGCTGGGGAAACCCTGCCAGATGGGCAGGGTATAAAAAAATTAATAATAATAATAATAATAATTTTATTGTAGTGACTTCAAGTTACAAGAAAGGAGATTCAAATTAAACCTCAGGAATGACTTTCTGATAGCAAGAGTTGATTGACAGTGGAATGGACTCCCTCGGAAGGTGATGGACTGTCTTTCATTGGAGGTTTGTAAGAAGTGGTGGGATGGCCCATCTGCCATGGATGCTTTAGTTGAGAGTCCTGCATTGCAGGGGGTTGGACTAGATGACCCTTGGGGGTCCCTCCTAACTCTTCAGTTCTATGATTCTATGTTTTTTAGCCATTTGACTTATAGACATCACATTTACAGGTATGCACCGTGCCGTGTTCACTGCTGCTTTCCATATGCTGGGGAGAATTCAGCCACTACAGTGGTACCTCGGGTTAAGAACTTAATTCATTCTGGAGGTCCGTTCTTAACCTGAAACTGTTCTTAACCTGAGGTACCACTTTAGCTAATGGGGCCTCCCGCTGCCGCACGATTTCTGTTCTCATCCGGAAGCAAAGTTCTTAACTCGAGGTACTATTTCTGGGTTAGTGGAGTCTGTAACCTGAAGCATCTGTAACCTGAAGCGTCTGTAACCCGAGGTACCACTGTAGAAACAAACCAGATGCTGGGTGAATGCTGGAGCAAAAAATGTGAGCTGTATCTTTTTGTCTTTTTGTTTCTGCATTTTCTAACCGAGGCAAGAACTGATGCTTTAATTTATTGTCTACAGGAGCTCAATGGATCAAAATTATATTGCCTCTGTTTTGAAAAGGGAAGAAGTTGTAATGGACTGGAAATCCTAAACAACCCCCGTTTTGCTTCCAAGAGTTTTAGATTCACAGGCTGAGAGCTGCTGGCAAACAGGTTGCCTTTCGATAGAACTCGTTCAGTTGGTGCAAAAGCAGATGGATAATCACTATAGCAACTTAATAACACACCAGGAAAAAAGGCATTCAAACAGATGTCATGATTGGCATTCATTTCCTAATGTCCTTACTGTGAATAAGCATTTCCCCACCCTTCTAATAAAAATGGCTGTAATGCTGTAATGCTAATCCCAAGAAATATGCATATTAATGTGTGGAAAGGAAGGATGCGTTCGGACCAACCACTTATAGCTAATTGTATTCTGCTGATTACTTCTGTGGATGCCTTGTCTTGCATTCCACTCACATGTATTTGGATAATTACATGTTGTAATTCTTCGGCGATCAGCCTTCTTTATGGTCCAGCTCTCACTTCCATACATCACTACTGGGAAAACCATAGCTTTAACTATATGGACCTTGATAGTGTCAACCATTTTGGTTGCCCTTTGGGGCTTTTATTTTTTTTTGGGGGGGGAAGCATCTTTGATCAACCTTTGGGGTTCCCCTCCCCATAGCTATGTCACTCCATTTCCCTCTCCCCAGTTTACTCCTATTACTCCACCCTCTGTTCAGCTGCTGAGATCATAGAATCATAGAGTTGGAAGAGACCACAAGGGCCATCCAGTCCAACCCCCTGCCAAGCAGGAAACACCATCAAAGCATTCCTGACAGGTGGCTGTCAAGCCTCTGCTTAAAGACCCCCAAAGAAGGAGACTCCACCACACTCATTGGCAGCAAATTCCACTGTCGAACAGCTCCTACTGTCAGGAAGTTCTTTCTAATGTTTAGGTGGAATCTTCTTTCTTGTAGTTTGAATCCATTGCTCCGTGTCCTCTTCTCAGGAGCAGAACCTTCTCTTCTCCAGGCTAAACATACCCAGCTCCCTAAGCCGTTCATCATAAGGCATCGTTTCCAGGCCTTTGACCATTTTGGTTGCCCTCCTCTGGAAACGTTCAAACTTGTCAGTATCCTTCTTGAACTGTGATGCCCAGAACTGGACACAGTATTCCAGGTGAGGTCTGACCAGTGGTTCTATTACTTCCCTTGATCTAGATGCTATACTCCTATTGATGCAGCCCAGAATTGCATTGGCTTTTTTAGCTGCTGCATCACACTGTTGACTCATGCCAATCTGAAAAGCCACCCTTCTTCCAATGTCTTCCTACAACACTTTGTTTCGTCTAAATGGGTGGATGGGAGGCAAATAGTCACCTTCGCCACCTCATGACCAAGGGTTTAGTGAGTGAAGGGGGGGGGCTGCAGCTTTATTGCCACCCGGTGAAACCCTCAGAAGTGCCATAGTGGCAATCCAGGGGTTTGTTAGGGTAATAGTTGAGGGTCCCTGAAGGATAGGGTCCACCACAGGTTTCTCTCAAGTAACTGCACCACAGAAGAGGGCCTTTCTGTCTAGGCCAGGGGTCAGCAACCTTTTTCAGCCGTGGGCCGGTCCAGCGTCCCTCAGACCATACCCTGGGCCGGACTATTTTTTTTTTGGGGGGGGGGAATGAACAAATTCCTATGCCCCCGCCCAAATAACCCAGAGATGCATTTTAAATAAAAGGACACATTCTACTCATGTCAAAACATTCTGTTTCTCAGACTGTCTTCGGGCCGGATTGAGGAGGCAATTGGGCCGCATCCAGCCCACGGGCCTTAGGTTGCCTACCCCTGGTCTAGGCTCATCACTTCTAGCACATTCATCCTAATGGTTAAATCATACACCCAAATTATGGGCCTTCCTTTAATGTTGCTCAGTATGTTAAGGGAATTTGTTGAAAATGAAGGCTTCTGCACACTTACCATGGAGCAAATCTTGCTCGATTTGATGGAACTCACTTTTGAGTGCTACTTTCTAAAACACACAATCTGTTCATTAGTTTGTGGAGATTTTTCTGATCGCCTTGACATCATTTTAGCATTTCATCAAACCCTTTTGAGCACTAGCAACTGTCTGATGGTTATATAAACCAATTATTATTTTTTTCCCACAGAAAGAGCTTCCCATCTGGTAGACTCAGTTGCTAGGCAGGGCTTTGTCGCTTGTAGCAGCTCTGCTAAAACCTTAGTCAACATCATTAGGCGCAAATGGAACAATAGGTAAATCAGCTCTAAGTCACGGGTTAATGGAGTGAATCATTGTGCAGTGCAATTGGGGGTGTCTGTGTACATAAATGGAAATGTGCCACTTTCCCCCCTTAGAAAATAATGTTTGTTGTAAAAGCATAAATGGAATAGCTACAACCTGCTTTCAGAAACCCACTGTACAACCTTGTGTACGCTTGTTTTCTTACTGGCGTCACACCTGTGCACTTTCTAAAACTGTCAGAAAACACTATAATTCTTGTAGCACTGAGTTCTGTAACCTTGGAAGAGACTGCTTTTCAACATTAATCAACCAGTATGCTTTGTTTAACAGAAAAAAAGCTTTTACATATTTGCATCAAACATTAGAAGCAACATGGCCGAATTTTGCATACAATAGAATGAATTGAACCTCCATGAATTAGTTACAAAGCCAATAGCAGTAAACCTGTCCTTGCTAAACATATTAATGCACCACTATTATATTGCATTAGGGACATGGGTGGCGCTGTGGTCTAAACCACAGAGGGCTTGCCGATCAGAAGGTCGACGGTTCGAATCCCCGCGACGGGGTAAGCTCCCGTTATTCGGTCCTGGAGTGGTGACCTCATGGTTTCTGACCCAAGGAACAAGAGTTCCGATTTTGGGAAACAGAGCAAGGCAAAGTCAAGGAGGGCAAGGTCTAGGTCAGTGATGGGGAAGCTTTGGGCACCAGATGGGTGAAGGGTCCCCAAGAAGTACAGAAATTAACAAGTTCCTTCTCTCCGTTTTCCCTGCCCAGCCTCTCCTTGCAGCAGGCTGAAGGGCACATGCAGCCCTCGCTTTGGAAGCACCACCTGCCCACCAACATGCCTTGTGCTCACAGATCACCTGCCACCGTCACCAGGCTGTCTACCGTTGTGCCATGCTCTCGAAACTAAAGGCCCTCTGCCAGAAAGATGTTATTGAGATGTCAAAGTTGGGGAAGAGGGGGATATAAGGACCTGGTCCACTGCCCACCCCTGCTATAGAAGATAGTATGTGACGAACTGTGCTTTGAGGTCTCTGTGTTGTGTTGCTTTGCCTTTGTTTTGTCCTAGTTTGCTTTGCAGAAATGCACAAGAAAGCATCCCTGGTTAGGTTCAGGCCCCATGTGGGTTTGTTTGATTTTTAGGTGATGAATGAGCACATTCAAACTGGATATTCTGGAAACTTCCCACCATAGCTGTTAACCCTCCCTTTTTTTGCAGGAAACTCCCTTATTTCAATGCCGTTTCCCGCTGCTATCCCGGATTGTTGATATCCCTTAAATTTCCCGGATTTCAAAGGAAGCAGCTCCTCTCCCTCCCTGCCGGCCAGGGAGGCTCCTCAGCTGCGTTGCTCGGCTGCCAATAAGGAGTCTGAGACTGACTGGGGGCGGAGCTTGCATGCCTTGTGCAGCCAGACCCTCACGCCCAACCAGACAGACAGCCTGCCTGCCGTCTATGCGCTCGCTCTTTCGCTCACCCGTTCATGCGCAGCCTCTGGAGCGCAGGGTGGCGAGGCTACTTGGTGCCATTGCACCGCCCTCGCGGCATCCCTTATTTTCAAATCCGAACGTTTTGGCAAATCCCTTATTTTCAAATCCAAAAGTTGACAGCTATGCTTCCCACATTGCGTAAAAGTATCCAGCTCATAAAGGAATGCGCTTGAGTACAACTATCATTAGAATTTGGACTGTTGTTCAGATTCAAGGCATTCTCTGTAATGGATGTTTCTTTTGCTTAGCTTGCTCTTTACTACATCTGTCTTTTTCTCCTTGATTTTGAGAACTGAAGTACCTGCCTCCCTCTGGCCCTCCAAGGAACTGAGGCCAGCAGTTTGCTTGCATTTGATTCCCCCCTCCCCAAAGTTCTTTGCTTAGAAAACAGCACTATCCATGGATTTACAAAGGGAAGTTCAATTTTTTAAAAGGCATACAACAGATTGCTAACTCATGCTATTACCCAGACTAAAATGTAGACAATGGCGCCTAGTTTTTGTTTTTTTGGCATTTTCTGTGCTCTGAGGCAGTGATAGAATGACTATAAATTTGCCATTGTGCTAATATCCTGTTATTATTGCTGCAAGTGATTCTACTTCTTTTGAAGTTGGCTTAATAGTTGGCTTAAGTGACAAAGTGAGATATATTTGCATTATTTTTAAGAACGCCTTTAAAAAAGAGATACAGAGATTATGACCAGCTCAGAGGCTACTATAAGACTACCAGACGTCCCCTTTTTCCGGGGACAGTTCCCGGATTTACAAATCTGTCCCCAGACAAAATCTGTCCCCGGAATGTCCCCGGATTTCATTTAATGTCCCCAGATTTATATTTTAAGTGTTGTAGATTTATTAGTAGGGAATGAATGTTGCGTGATTGGTTCAACGGCACAAGACACATCATATGGGGACTTCCGGTGAGGCAAAATGGCGGGCGCCATGGCAGTGAGCAGCTCCTGAAGCCATCCAGAGCCAACTGCGCTACCAGGCTGGCTCAGGGCTGCTGAGACTGCTCCTGCCACCGCCACTGCCAAGGAGGAACCGGGGACGTCTGGTGCGTCTACTGGGGGAACCGCCGACCCCCCCCCCTCGGTGACCCAAATTGAGCTGGGAGCGAGGGCACCTGGCAACCTGTCTGGGGCCAGGAAAACCCCGGAGCCGATGCAGGGAGAAGGAGGAGAGGAGAAGGAGAAAGAAGTGAGAGAAAGAGGAAGGAGAAAAAAAGAGGGGAGCCCCGACCTTGCAGCGGCGCTGAGGAGGAGAGGTAGGAGAGCACCAGGAGGGCAAGGACACATGGCTGAGCCCAGGCCCAACCCGAGCCTACTCCATGGCAGCTAGCACTCCAAGAGAGCAGGAAGGCCCAGAGGAAGGCCGCTCGACAGAGGAGACCATAGAAGAGAATATATTACATATATGTACTTCCTTTTTTTAATAACTTTTTTTCTCTTTTCAAAGAAAAAAAAAGTGTCCCTGGATTCTTTGACAAACATCTGGTAACCTTAGGGATTTTGGCGCTCTAGGCGAGGGGGCGAGCTACGTGACGTCATTGCGCATGACGTACAGTGCCCCGCCCCCTGGCTGGCGGGGCGCCCCGCGCCGCTGCGGTTTTTGCCGCTGGTTGGGGCGGCACCGGGCGGTGGCGGGGGGCGAGGGGCAGGCTGGCCAGCGCCCCCTCCATTTTGGCACCCTAGGCAATTGCCTAGTTCGCCTTAATGGACGTGCCAGCCTTGAACCTTAGGCTAATAGGCTCAGACCTCAGATGAAGGGTGTCCAGGAACTAAGGGGTGGGACCTGGTGAAATGTGGCAGAACCTAGTGGAGGCTGTAGAGCAAGGATGGGGAATTGGAGGCCTCCCAATGCTGTTGGACTCCCATCAGCCCCAGGAAGCACAGCCAGTAGTCAGGGATGATGGGAGCTTGTGAATGTAATCTCAGAGTGTCTGTCTATAATCCGGTGTACGGGGAATTCCGTTAAAAGAATCCAGGGGCTCGATGCTTTTTGTCTGAACCCCCGATCGGGGGCTAGGGCCATGCAAGAGCCCTGGGAGCCTGAGGGGAGAGGGGAGGGTCAGACCACTCGGCTCCCTTTATCTCTCCAGAGGGTTTTCCCCTTACTGACGGTCATCAGTTCTGTCCCCTGTGGCAGTGTTCCCCAACCTTGGGCCTCCAGCTGTTTTTGGACTACAATTCCCATCACCCCTGACCACTGGTCTTGCTAGCGAGGGATGATGGGAGTTGTAGTCCAAAAACAACTGGAGGCCCAAGGTTGGGGAACACTACCCTGTGGGACAGATAGTCTTAACGAATGCCTAAACAACCACTCACATTGTTTGTATTTTAATAAAGTTGTGGCCAAAATCATGCCAAAAACCAAAACTAAAATTCTGACTGATGTGTGAATTATTTGAGGGGTGTTTTGGGGACCTCGACACGCAAAAAGGGGGAAAGTTAAGAAGCCCTCCAACTCACTTGTCTCCTGCTTCCAATTTCAGCCTCTTACAGCTGCTTTTTATTTTTTTAAAAGTCAGAGGGGAAAATAGCAGAACCGGCTGCTTGGCACAGCTTAGCCCGCAGTGCTGCCTTCTGCTGTGAGCGCACAGGGCTTGAGAATGGAGAGGAACGCATGCTATCTGACAAGCTTTACACATTGTTTTCAGACAATGTCTTCCCAGGGTTGAGATTTCCACACTCGGCTGCCTCTTGCTTTAACAGGCCATTGTTTTCCTTTCTCGGGAGAGGCACAAACATCACAGCTCGAAAGATGGAGCTAGAGATTTTTGCCAAGTTAACAGACTTTTGCCAGGCTGATTAAAACCTCGCTGATTAAAAAAAGAAAGAAACCTTGATTCCCCACCCCACCCCGCTTTTTCTTCCAAAAGAATGGATAAATAAGCTGCATATTCCCAATTCAGGCTCATGAAGGATGACATGTGTAACTCATTAGTTGCCCACACTGCTATTCAAATCAATTACCGTATTTTTCGCTCCATAACGCGCACCGGACCATAACGCGCACCTAGTTTTTTGAGGAGGAAAGGGGGAAAGCCCCCCTTTTTGAGGATCAGTTCAAAGTTGTCCATCTTCTTTTGGAAGAAGAAAAGCCCCATTTGCAAAAGATCAGCTCAAAGTTGTGCTGCTGCTTTTGCAAAGGAGAAAAGACCCATTTGCAAAAGAAGCAGCTCAAAGTTGTTGTGCTGCTGCTTTTGCAAAGGAGAAAAGAAAGGGCTTTGAGCTGATCCTTTTGCAACTGGGGCTTTTCTTTGCAAAGAAAAGCCCCAGTTGCAAAAGGATCAGCTCAAAGCCCTTTCTACAGTTTCCAAACAGATGATCTAATCAGCCAGTCACATGTCGCTGGGGAAACCAGCAGCCTCCTCTGCAGGAGGACCTTATCTCTCTTCCCGATCTCTTTCTCTCTGCAGCAACCTTATCTCTCTTCCCGATCTCTTGCTGATCAGCTGTAAAGCGGCAGCCTTTCAACACCCCCTTCTCTCTTTGTAAAAGAAAAAGCTCGATCTTCTTTTGGTCCCTGGGCAATTCAGCTCCAGGGACCATGCATTCGTTCCATAACGCGCACAGACTTTTCCCCTTCCTTTTTAGAAGGAAAAAAGTGCGTGTTATGGAGCAAAAAATACGGTAATTGAAAGTATTGGGTCTTTACAATAACAACTGCAGGACAAAAAAGAGTGCATTGGCTTTTCACAATTTCCTATTAAATGTCTCCATGGCATTATTGCTCTTCGAAGGTGAGTAACATGAAAAAGTGTTTTGTGCACAGCCTTTTGTTATTTTACCCTCTCCCACCACCACCACCACCGCCCCACACTTGATATCTCATTCATTAACTATCTCTTCACTCATTCTTCTTGACTACGCCACTTCTTTTGTTTGTATCCAAGACAGCAGGAATATGTAACAAGGCGTGCATTTAAAAGGGGTGCTTTCTGGCTCTCTGCTAGAATAATGTGTCAGAATTTTGCTTTCTATTATTCACAGTGCCACAATGTCTTCAGAAACATTTTATCATACCTCTGATATTTTGTCATACCTTTGGAGGAACAGCTCAAATCCTGACATTGTAATATGTTAAGACTGGGCGCAGTTGTCTTTCCCCGCTCTAAAGGATTCTATAAAATTCTTTCCTAGCAATTCCTCAAATAATGAGGACTAGCAGCTTGTAAACAGAAGCAATGAATTTGAACTTTCACCAAATAAAAATGGAGTTGGGGTGCAAGGGGCTATAAACCAGGCATTTAGAATCGTATTTAAGTAGGTTGGTGGTGATAATTTAATGTATCCAAACCCTTATGTTCCTTCCTGAATGGACAACAGTCACAAGATCTTGGAGCAGATTCTGACTCAAAACAAAGAGCTATTGAAGCTCAACTAAGCCAGGCACTGGGGTGTGTGTGTATGTCTTCAGTCTCATTTAGCTGGTAAGCCTCCATGATGTCCATACCATTCATCTGCCCAGAGGCTAGAAAAAGAAACTGCTGATTCCAGATTCAACTATTCTTGCCCAAAATCAATCCCCCGAGACACATAAAATGGGGATAGGGATCCTGAGGCCCTCCAGATGTTGTTGGACTACATCTCCTGTTATCCCTGACCGTTGGCTATGCTGGCTGGGCCTGATGGGTTGGAGTGCATCAACATCTGGAGCTCACGGGTTTGGAGTCCAACAACATCTGGAGCTCATGGGTTTGGAGTCCAACAACATCTGGGGCTGATGGGTTGGAGTCCAACAACATCTGGGGCTCATGGGTTGGAGTCCAACAACATCTGGGGCTCATGGGTTGGAGTTCAACAACATCTGGAGCTCATGGGTTTGGAGTCCAACAACATCTGGAGCTCATGGGTTTGGAGTCCAACAACATCTGGGGCTGATGGGTTGGAGTCCAACAACATCTGCAGGGAGGCACAGGTTCCTTACCACTGGCATAAGAGGAGCTATCTGCTTATTTTCGGGCTTAGGGCAAGTTAAGAAGCTATACAAACATTTCCCCCCCTGATTTATATTGACTGCGATACCCCGTTCTGTATATTTTGTTGTTGGTGGAGTGAGCTTCCTGGGTGAAAGCCAGGGGCTCTGGCTGGATGGTTGCTAGGCAACCCCAACCAAAGTTGAAAGCTTGACAAGGACAGGGAAAGAAAACCTGTGTGAATGAACGCTGTGTGGGTGAAAGTTAAGTGAGTGTGATAGTTGTGTGAGTGGCCTGTGGGGTTGAGGGGAGGGATGCTCTTTGCACTCCATTGCCTGAGGAACTTTATAATTTAGCACTTTGTGTTATCTGTATGAGTCTTTGGCAATTGCCTTGCATATGGATCTATCTGTATTAGCACTCTAGGATGATGCTTCTCAGTGGCTCGAGTTTTTAGCCTTGGGCTTATTGTTTATAGCCACTGTCAGCGAACGGCTTGAGTAAATGCTCCTCGGTTTGTGTTGGATCTTAGCTGCCTTTCCCACCATCTTAATTACAGGAGGCATGAAATGATAGGTGCTTTGGGTACTGGAATTCGTGATGGCAGGCCCTGGGCGACGCCATGCCTGTGGTGGTTGAGAGAAGGAGGAATGAGGCAGGGAGCTGGGGCAGGGAGTGTGGCCTGGAGTCGAGGGGTCAGGCACATCAAGACCGATGTGGTGGCATAGTGTGGTGGCATAGTGGTGGCATTGTGGGGAGGTACAAACATTTTGGACTCAAGTAATGGAGGAAATTTAAAAAAATTCTAAAATACAATATTAAGAAAAATCCGGAATTATTTTTATTAGGAATAATTGACGATGAAATTGACAAAAAAGATGAGAAATTATTTCTATACGCCATTGCTGAGGCCAGGATACTAATTGCGTCATATTGGAAGAAAAAAGAAGTCCCGGAAATTAGAGAATGGCAGGAAAAATTATTTAGTTACATGGATCTGGCTAAATTAACAGACGCACTTAGGAATGTCAGCAAACAGACATTCCAAAAAAGCTGGGAAAAATTCGGAGACTATTTGAGGAAACAATGCCCCACGGTAAAGACTTGGATCCATTTCTAAGTACTCTGTATTGGAAATTAATAAATAACAGTATGGGATAAATGATGTCAGAGGGGGGAGGGGGGAGGAAAGTAAGGAAGTATAGAAATGGTACAAGAAGGAAGGAGGAAATAAATAAGTATATGTTTAAAGGATGGATAAAAGCATTAGAAGATCGAAGTGGGTTTTATGTTTATACTAGTTGAAGTTAGCCCGTTAAATAACGGGCGCTAGAGGAGGAGGAGGCAGGAGGAGGCAGAACAGCGGCCGCTGGGGGGTGAAGAGGGGCTCCCTCCCCCTTCTTCTTTTTCCCTGGGGGCGGCTGTAGCGGTGGCAGTAGCGGCGGCGAGGATGGGACGGCCCTCTGCGTCCGTGTGAGGTAGCGGCGCTGGCGCAACTGACAACGTGCGTGCGTCGCCGCTGCCTCTCGGACACGCCCCCCTCTCCGCCCGCTCCAATCCCTGCGTCCGTGTGGGACATGGACATGCGCAGTAGCGCAATTCCATGACACACGGACTGGATGGTATAATTAGATGAGGTACGGGAATGTGGTCTTCTTTTTCTTTCTATCTTTTTTGTATAAAGGTAGATTTATGTGTTGAATGTAAATTATTTAAGTTTTTAATGTGTTTTTTTTCTTGTATGGATGTGTATTCTTTTAAAAGTACTTAATAAATGATTTTTAAAATAATAATAATAATAATAATAATAATAATAATAATAATAATAATAAAGTCCAATGCTCCTTCTGCCATGTGCACCTGCAGTGAGCATTTGGTGAAGCCTCTCAACTGACCCCAAGATCTGATGATCCTGGTGAACACCAAGTGAGTCCACCTATCACTCACAAGTTGATCGTGGATGAGAAGACAGACCTTGCATGTGTTACCTGTGTGGATGAGCTGAAGAAACTGGCTTTACCATTTCCCTGTTGTGATTTTTGTCCAAGCCGAGCGGCAACAGCTGCGAGGACTGGTTTCACTTTTACCTGTCTCACTGAACCGTGAGAACATTGCCTTATCTCTTCCTGCATGGAATGTTTTTGTATTACTGTACTGTTGTAATCCGAGCCTTTGTGCTCACTCTCTCCTGGCTAGTTCTCAAGCTGGAAGGACGGCATTATGGCAGCTCCGTCTTAACGGGCTGGCAGCAGAGAATATCTCTGCACTATTACTACAATAAATTAGTTTAGCCTTTATTAATGGCTTGTGTGTGTTGTTCTTCATCTGAGAACAATCACATATTACTGCACCACCGGACTCTCTGTAGCCGGGGATGTGCGCACACGGCTTTGTTCTGGCTTTGGGGCAGTCTCACAACCTGCCCCAGGCGGGGTAAATGCTAACATTCCCCCCAAGGCAATATTTGATTAAGAAATCAATACGTTAATTTTACAAATAATAATTTAAAAAATAAAAGGGGGTGGATGAGAGAAAGTGGACTGGTTGTCACATATTTTGTCCAGGCTTTTATATGTCTACCCACCACCACATCACAGTTTTTCTTTTTCTTGTGTGACTTTCCCAATTACTGGAGGATGCGGTCAGTTAGCTGAATAAGGGGATATCTTAATGAAGTATAAAGTAATAGCATAATAATTTGATAATAAATAACAAAGTGAATTGGCATTTGAATTAATCTGTTTAAGATTTAATAGCTAATAAATAAGACATTTAATTGGCATAAAATTAATCTCTTACTGAATTAATAGCAATAAGCAGGACATTTAATTAACGATTAAATTTATCTCTTAAATAGTTAATCTCAACTCAGCGTTTGAACACTTCTCTTTTGTTTGTTTGGTGTGTCATCTTAGTACAGTGGAACCTCGACTTACGAAGTACTCGAATTACGTGTTTTTTGACTTCCGAAAGGGAAAAAGCTGTGGGATGTAAACACTAGAGCAGTCAAGTACAACAATGCTAGAAGGTATCTCAGTCCTCCAGCCACAACTTCCTGGTCACATGGATTGAGATATCTTCCTTTGCAAGCTAGAAGTGGGAGTGGCTTCACCTGGGAAGGTATTAGCAAAACCTACTGCCCAGCAGCCATTCTCTCTCTTTTCTACTCTCCTGCCTCTCATCTGGAAGGATGCGCAGTTGGCTTCCAGCCAACTGGGGCCTAGTGGATTTCTCTCCCACATGGGGAGATTCCAATTGTAAATATCTTTACTAAGAACAAGCCTGCCTTCTTTGGGATTTGTCTTGAGCTGGATATATGTGAGTAAACATTTTATACCTTTTTATAGAAGACGTGTGTTGTGTCTTATTTAAGAGGGACAAAGGGGAAATATAGTGACAAACCAGGAAACTAGATTAAGTTGATTCTAGTGAATCAAAGCAACTTCCGCTGTGTGTATTTTAAAAGGGAATGTTACTCTGCTAGTTGAACTTGCAAGGGCAAGTTAGGATGAGATATATTAAATTATAAATCTCCATCCACGTTCCAAACATTCCAACAAAGGGTTATGTAAGCCCAGCGCAGCGTATTTTTATGTATTTTTGAAGGATTGCGTTGGATTGCATTTTTGAGTTGAGTAGGATTTTTCTGAGAGCATTTCCTGGTGAGGCCGCATGGTCCTTTGTCTAGACTACAGAAAGGGGATTAAGCTACCCCTCCCCTCCCTCAGAGCTCACAAAAGACCCAAAGGCAGTGAAGATTTATTTTGAGGCTTTTGCTTTTTGCATTTTGAGATTTTTGAGATTTTGATTTTGAATTTGGACAAATTTTTGAATTTTGAAATTTTTCCAAATTTTGGATTTTAAGATGGCTAGTGCCAGTTTTTATAGTGAAGAAAAGCCAGGCTTAATGCTGCTAGATGAGGACAATTTTGTGCACTGGAAAATGCGCTTAATGGCATATTTAGAAGCAAAGGATATTTTGGATGCGATAGAGAAACCAAAGCCCGAAGGTACAAGTAATGAAGCCTTAGCCAAGATTAAAATCTGGAAAAGGCAGAACAGCGAAGCCAAGCACGTAATTTTGAGTGGACTTCGAAATAAGCATCTATCATTAATAAATGGCAAAGATGATGCATCTCAGATCCTAAAAGATATTGAGCGCATGTATGGAGAATCTACAAAGAACTCCTACAGAACATTGATGGGCAAATTAACTAGACTGAGAATGAATTCAAAGGAAGAATTCACAGAGCATATTGATAAATTCACAGAAATTATTCAAAAGCTTGAACTTACTCCACAATCTTTTGATGAAGTAACAAAGGTATCATTTCTGTTAGCCTCTTTAGGGCCACATTTTGATGCATTTGTCAGTTTGATGAATCATAAAGAGAATCTAACTTTTAAGGAACTGACTAGTGAATTAAGAGAGGAATGCAGAAAGAGATCTGACTCCCCAGAAAGGAGCACTAGAAATAAAGGCAGCAATTATGTTTTTAAACAGCCTGCACAGTCCAGAGATGGACACAAGAAGGTCACATGTTACAATTGTAATAAAATTGGCCATATAGCCAGAAATTGTAGAGCGCCTAAAGCTAAAGAGAAAGATTCCCAAGCCTTTCAGCGTAAAGGAGAAAGAAAAGGGAAATTTGAGCGCAACATGCTGTTGCAAGAAAGGAGTTTAGCTGTCCAGAGCAAAGAAAACACACACAATAAGTGGTTGTTGGACAGTGGATGCAGTTCGCACTATACGTTTAAAAGAGACTGTTTTAATGAATTAAATGATAAAGAGACTGAAATTGAGATTGCAGATGGAAATATTTTAAAGTCCAAAGGTGAAGGTTCAATGCATTTGGAGTTCAATGTAAACAATGAATCTTTTAGGACCAGAATGTCCAATGTTGTGTATGTACCAGAACTGAGCTGCAATTTACTCAGTGTCTCTACTTTGGACAAGAAAGGTTTCAAGGTCACATTTGAGAATGGACAGTGCCATGTAACTAAAAATGGTGAAGTGTACATTGAAGCAAAACTAATAAATGGTGTTTATGAGGTTAATCTTTCAGAGAACCAGTCTGCAAAAGTTGCACGCTCAAGCCACAAGGACGACGCGGATTTGACGCTGTGGCATAGAAGACTTGCACACAGAGATACCGCCATCATTAAGAGTCTACAGGGAAGTGATCTTGTCACAGGTTTGCAGGTAAAAGGGAGCAGCAACCAGGCTCCAATAAAATGCATAACTTGTGATACTGAAAAGGCAGTAAAACCTTCTTTTACACGTTGCACAGAACAAAGGAGTACTAAAGTTCTGGATATCGTGCATTCAGATTTGTGTGGGCCACTCAGTGTTCCATCACTTGGACACAACAAATATATTTTGATTTTTCTTGATGATTTTTCAAGATATTGTGTGGCATATTTCATCAAAGATAAAAGTGAGACAGTAGAAATGTTCAAGAATTACATTGCCATGGTTAGGAACAAGTTCCAAAGAGCTCCAGGTGTCTTAATGTCTGACAATGGAGGAGAATACTGCTCACATGAGATGAAAGCCCTTATGGCAAAGGAAGGAATTACACATGTAACCACAGTTCCTTACACGCCACAACAGAACTCCATAGCAGAAAGGAAGTTCAGATCCATTATGGAAATGACAAGGTGTATGCTAAAGGAAGCGTCCCTGCCTAGGAAGATGTGGGGAGATGCTGCTTACACAGCTGTCTATCTCCAGAACAGGTTGCCAACAAAGGCAACACAGCGCACACCATTTGAACTTTGGCATGGAAAGGTGCCTAGTCTGTCGCACATACGTGTATTTGGCAGTATATGTTACTACCACGTGCCCAAGGAACAGAGGCACAAGCTTGACTCCAGAGCACAAGCAGGTATCTTAGTGGGATATGCTGCTGGAGGCAAAGGATACAGAGTAATGAACTTACAGACAGGCAAAGTGAGTGCGCACCATGCAATTTATTTTGATGAACATGCAAGAGCAGACACAAAGAACACTGTTATTGGCTGCTCCAAGGAGTCAGAATGGACTCAAGAACTCATAAATTTTCCTTCTGAAACCCCACATGGTACTAATTTGCCTTCTAGTGTCATAGCACCCCCTACAGGCGACGCACCAGAAGACGCAGATGATCAGACCCCTGGCGGCTCCAGAGACGAAGAGGAGGACTCAGATGTGGACATGCCACCGTTGGAAGGGAGTGAGGAAGCTGATGCGGTTCAGGAACCAGAACCAGAGGTCAGACGCTCATCCAGAACCAACAGAGGTGTCCCACCAGTACGAATGTCCTACCTTGCAGGGTTGGTGTCTCCACAGGAACCTTCCACATGGGAAGAGATTCAGAAGATGCCATCTGCGGAAGCCAGTCTCTGGAAGAAGGCTGCTCAGGAGGAGATGGATGCACTGCATCAGAACCAGACGTGGACCCTGACAGAGCTCCCTCCTGGTAAGAAGGCCATTGGGTGCAAGTGGGTGTTCAAGGTTAAGAAGGGGTCAGAAGGGGAAGTGGAACGCTACAAAGCAAGGCTAGTAGCACAAGGTTTTTCACAACGTTTTGGTGAAGATTACGACGAAGTTTTCGCACCAACCGTAAGATACAGTACCGTCCGAATGCTTTTGAGCATTGCAGCCTCTAAACAATTGGACGTGAAGCACATTGACATCTGTACTGCGTTTTTACATGGGAGAATTTCAGAAGAAATATACATGAAACAACCTAAAGGTTTCACAAAACCAAATGAGACGCACCTCGTGTGTCGACTCCAGAAAGGAATCTATGGGCTTAAACAAGCGGCTAGAGCCTGGAATCAGAAATTGCACAGTATGCTTGTGCAACTTGGGTACAAGCAAGGAAACGCAGATAAGTGCTTGTACAGCAAGTCAACTAATGGACAATATTCATACATATTGGCTTTTGTCGATGATTTGATTATTGCTACTGCAAATAATAGAGACTATACACAAATAGTAAAACACCTCAGCAAGGAGGTACAAGTAAAAGAACTTGGAGATGTCAAATACTACTTAGGAATCCAAGTGGAAAGAGAAGAAGACGGCTCATTTCTTCTCAGCCAGAAGCAAAAGATTCATGAACTGATTGAGTATTTGCAGATGCAAGACGCACACCCGGTCGCAACGCCCATGGCTACAGACTTCTTGAAGAATCAGCAGGATTCGAAGCTGTTGCCAGATAACAGTCAATATAGGTCGGTAATTGGTAAACTTTTGTATATGGTTACCACATGTAGACCTGACTTAGCTAATGCTGTGGGGATTCTGAGCAGAAAAGTGAATTCTCCCACTGAGCATGATTTAGCGGGGCTGAAAAGGGTGGTTAGGTACCTGAAAGGTACAATAAATTGTAAATTAAAGTTGCCAGCTGTCAGAGACCCTAAGTTGGTTGGGTACACTGATGCAGATTGGGCCGGGGATAATGCTGACTATAAATCCACAAGCGGTCATGTTTTTATGTTTGGGGATGGACCTGTTGTGTGGGGCAGCTATAAACAGAGTTGTGTAGCTTTGTCTTCAACAGAGTCCGAATATGTTGCTGCTGCAGAAGCATGCAGAGAAATTGCCTGGCTGGATGAACTCATCAAAGACTTTGGACTGGTGAGAAGGGAACCTGTCAGCCTGCTAGAGGACAATCAAAGTTGCCTGAAGCTGACGCAGAGTGAAAAGTTCCTAGCCAGAACCAAACACATTGGGGTCAGGTACCACTACGTACGCCAGATGGTGCAAGATGGACTTGTGGAACTGTCTTATTGCTGCACCAAAGAGATGACTGCCGACATCTTGACAAAACCCTTGCCAAAAGAGAGTTTCCAGAATCTACGTGTCAAGCTGGGACTCTGGGTGGTTGAATAAAGTTGTTTATGTTTTGTATGTTGTATTTGCCTGAGAAGGGGTTTGTGGGATGTAAACACTAGAGCAGTCAAGTACAACAATGCTAGAAGGTATCTCAGTCCTCCAGCCACAACTTCCTGGTCACATGGATTGAGATATCTTCCTTTGCAAGCTAGAAGTGGGAGTGGCTTCACCTGGGAAGGTATTAGCAAAACCTACTGCCCAGCAGCCATTCTCTCTCTTTTCTACTCTCCTGCCTCTCATCTGGAAGGATGCGCAGTTGGCTTCCAGCCAACTGGGGCCTAGTGGATTTCTCTCCCACATGGGGAGATTCCAATTGTAAATATCTTTACTAAGAACAAGCCTGCCTTCTTTGGGATTTGTCTTGAGCTGGATATATGTGAGTAAACATTTTATACCTTTTTATAGAAGACGTGTGTTGTGTCTTATTTAAGAGGGACAAAGGGGAAATATAGTGACAAACCAGGAAACTAGATTAAGTTGATTCTAGTGAATCAAAGCAACTTCCGCTGTGTGTATTTTAAAAGGGAATGTTACTCTGCTAGTTGAACTTGCAAGGGCAAGTTAGGATGAGATATATTAAATTATAAATCTCCATCCACGTTCCAAACATTCCAACAAAAGCGGCCGCGCGCCTACGAATTTTTCGACTTCCGAAAGGAAATCCGCTTGGATTTTAGATGGGGTTTACAATGCATTCCTATGGGAATTTAGATGGCGTTTCCAATGCATTCCTATGGGAATGCCGTTTTTCGACTTACGAAATTTTCGATTTACGAGTGTGCTTTCGGAACGCATTAAATTCGTAAGTCGAGGTTCCACTGTATTTGGGGGTTAATTCTTCTTCTTTTTCTTCTACCAGCAATTGGAATTTGGAAGCACTTCTGCCTCCAATTCTGCAGGCAGAGCACAACCACCCTGGCTGGTAGCCATTAACAGCCCTCTCCTCCATGAATTTGTCTAATCTTCTTTTAAAGCCATCAAACCTGGTGGCCATCACTTGGTGCCTCCCGGGAGAGCGAGTTCCATAGTTTGACTATACTGTATGTTGCGTGAAGAATTGCTTTCTTTTACCTGTCCTAAACCTCCCAATGTCTTCAATTGATGTCCATGATTTCTAGCGTTATGAGAGAGGGTGAAAATATTCTCTTTCAACTTTCTCCATGTCATGCGTAGTTTTATAAACTTCTATCATGTCACCCCTTACTCGCCTTTTCTCTAAACTAAAAAGTCCCAAACATGACAACCTTTCTTCACAGTCACACCACCCCCCTCAGTTTGGTTACCCTTTTCTGAACCTTTTCCAACTCTACAAGACCCTTTTTGAGGTCACACAACCAGAACTGTGGGATTCTGGTGGCACTGTGGTCTAAACCACAGAGCCTAGGGCTTGCCGATCAGAAGGTTGGCGGTTCGAATCACCGCGATGGGGTGAGCTCCTGTTGCTTGGTCCCTGCTCCTGCCCACCTAGTAGTTCGAAAGCACGTCAAAGTGCAAGTAGATAAATAGGTACCTCTCCGGTGGGAAGGTAAGCAGCATTTCCGTGCACTGCTCTGGTTAGCCAGAAGTGGCTTAGTCATGGCCACAGGACCTGGAAGCTGTCTGCGGACAAACGCTGGCTCCCTCGGCCTATAGAGCGAGATGAGCACCGCAACCCCAGAGTTGTCCGCGACTGGACTTAATTAAATTGTTTTCAACTTCTTTACACTTTTATCGTATGGTTCTTATCTTTAAACGTTGTGTACTGCTCTGATACATTTTGTGATTTAGCGGTATAGAAATACTTTTATAAATAAGTAGATAATAAATGTGACCATGGCAAGGCTAAGCTGCAAGCTGATTAGCAAAACTCGAGTCCTGTGAAAGACCCAAAATATAATAAGCCAGCCAAAGATCAGGACTCGCTGCTCCAGCCAAAGCCTGTCCAGCAAAATAAAATCAACATATAGAATCGTAGAATCATAAAGTTGGAAGAGACCACAAGGGCCATCCAGCCCAACCCCCTGCCAAGCAGGAAACACCATCAAAGCATTCCTGACAGGTGGCTGTCAAGCCTCTGCTTAAAGACCTCCAAAGAAGGAGACTCCAACACACTCCTTGGCACCAAATTCCACTGTCGAACAGCTCTTACTGTCAGGAAGTTCTTTCTAATGTTTAGGTGGAATCTTCTTTCTTGTAGTTTGAATTCATTGCTCCGTGTCCGCTTCTCTGGAGCAGCAGAAAACAACCTTTCTCCCTCCTCTATATGACATCCTTCTATATATTTGAACATGGCTATCATATCACCCCTTGACCTTCTCTTCTCCAGGCTAAACATACCCAGCTCCCTAAGCCGTTCCTCATAAGGCATCGTTTCCAGGCCTTTGACCATTTTGGTTGCCCTCCTCTGGACACGTTCCAGCTTGTCAGTATCCTTCTTGAACTGTGGTGCCCAGAACTGGACACAGTATTCCAGGTGGGGTCTGACCAGAGCGGAATACAGTGGTACTATTACTTCCCTTGATCTAGATGCTATACTCCTTTTGATGCAGCCCAGAATTGCATTGGCTTTTTTAGCTGCTGCATCACACTGTTGACTCATGTCAAGTTTGTGGTCTACCAAGACTCCTAGATCCTTTTCACATGTACTGCTCTCAAGCCAGTGAACAAAAAAAAACCCCACATGCCAACCTGTAGGAAATACAGTGGTCCCTCGACTTACGAATTTAATCTGTTCCGAATGGACATTCGTAGGTCAAAAAAAATCGTAAGTCGATTTCCCATAGGAATGCATTGGGAGAAAAATATTCGGAAAAATTCGTAAGTCGAAAAAACCGCATCTAAAATTCATAAGTCGAGGAATCCGCATCTAAACCGGCAACGATTTCCATTCAGATGTCGAAAAATTCATAGGTGTGCGGCCACTTTTTTCATTCGTATGTCGAAAAATACGGATGTCGATTACTTCGTAAGTCGAGGGACCACTGTATACAGAAACCAACTGTATTTGAAAGGAATATATTCATGAAAAACTACAAACTTCCATCTGCCAGTTTCTTGGATTTGCTGATTGTCAAGCCGAGGTTGGATGGCTATCTGTCATGGATGCTCTAATTGAGATTCCTGAATTGCAGGAGGTTGGACTCAATGACCCTTGGGGTCCCTTCCAACTCTACAATTCTATGATTCGATGAAAGCCCATCCTGACAGCTGTGGAAGCAGCCTCAATTCTAAATGAAGGTGCTCTGAAGACCCCAGCACGGGGTCTAGCAACCTTCAAAGCTTCTTAACCCTACCCCAGAGCTTGAAACGTGTTGGTGGTATCGAATTCTCATGCTGGAAAATGGGACCGTCTGCACACTCATATCCTCCTCCTCCTCTTGATACCACCCCAGTTATTTTTCTTCCTCTCTTCTCCTTCCCACTATTGAGCCCTGGAGACATAGGCTAATTGGGGGAGAGGAGAGGAGGGCAGACACCCTGGAGAGTCTAGGCAATAATTTGCAGCCAGCTTCTGCCAGGTGGAGACTTGAAAGCTGCATGCACAGTCTTCTTAATATTCTTTTTAAAAAGGTGCTCTTGACCTCCTAGAGATTCCAGCCTGCCACCTGCTAGCTGGAAGGCAAGCCTGAAGACTCCCAGTCATCCCTGGAGATTTAGCATCACAACAGGGTGTAGTGTCCATGACTTGGCCAGAAACAGAGAGATTTCTGAGGGAGGGAGAACATCCTTTCTAAATGGCACAATCCAGCTAAAATTCATCACTTTTATTGATTTCAATGGGAGCAATTTAAGCGAGTGTTGAACTAACGCATTGTGACCGATGCTATTTCACTTTTGTTAGTTAGCTTGTGTCCATCTTTTTCTTCTTCTTGTTGAGTGTATGGATCTGTGGATTTGCAATGCTTCTATATTTCTTGACCAACTGGGAGTTGAGCAAAAAGCTGTGAGCCCAGCTCACAGCCAAACCAAAGTAACCTTGTTGCCCAGGTTGCAAATCATACACCTGTCATTTGCCAGGCAGTGGATTTAATGTCATTTCAGATTGCTGGATTTGCCAAAGATTATATATGACATTTATAGGGCACCATGGTATTCTAGCTGCTTTTCAGTGTTGTTCTTATCAAAGGTGACACACTGGATAACCTGTAGGTTAGAGGCAGTAAGTTCAGACTATGTGCATTGTAAATTAATGAGGAACTTTGATAAATGACCTGACAAAGCAGCCCTGCTACCTCCAAGGAATGCTCTAAACAACAACGAGCAACATGGCAGGTAATAATATACTGGCAATATTTTTATAACACTGTACTGTGTCAAAATACATAAACAGAAGATATACAACAGGGGTAGGCAACCTAAGGCCCGTGGGCTGGATGCGGCCCAATTGCCTTCTAAATCTGGCTCACGGACGGTCCAGGAATCGGTGTGTTTTTACATGAGTAGAATGTGTCCTTTTATTTAAAATGCATCTCTGGGTTATTTGTGGGGCCTGCCTGGTGTTTTGACATGAGTAGAATGTGTGCTTTTATTTAAAATGCATCTCTGGGTTATTTGTGGGGCGTAGGTCTTGTGCCTTTCCCTGTCCTGACCACCTTTTAACGCAGATCTGAAGCACGATTCGTCCAACTTAAAGGGATGAAAGCCAGCATAGGTCCTAGAAGCAGTGTTGCATTTAAGGGGATAGTGGTCAGTTAATTCACTGTACCTGGATACATTTATGCCTGTTCTAATGAAATATTTCATGCACTACACAAACACAGGACCAGAAATTCATTATTTGGTGGTGGTGATAATGTTTCATCCAGCTATGGTAGGCTACTGAGGGGCCTATAAACCACTGGAGGAATCACAGTAATATAGAAGTAGAAAGGATTGCCGCATTTTGAATCCCTTCTCAAAAGCAGCATCTGAAAGGAGCTCATGTTGTAAAGTGGGAGGAAAATGGCACCCCAGTCTTTCTTCAGCAACCCCAGGGAAGGTGTGGGGTAGACTGGCCCAACAGTTCTCTCAGGTCTTTGATGATGCCTTTGGTAGCAGAAGGTTGTGTTCTCCTTGGTATTGGCCTTCTTGCTTCTCCCTTCCCTCAGCGCACACACACACAAGTCTGAGGGAAGGCTATGGAACAGCCTTACAAGAATAAATAGAAATAATAGAAATAGAATAGAAATAGGAGTAGAAGTAGAAATAGAAATAGAAATAATAGAAATAATAGAAATAGTAATAATAGAAATAGAAATAGAAATAATAGAAGTAATAGAAATAATAGAAATAATAGAAATAGAAATAATAGAAATAGAAATAGAAATAGAAATAATAGAAATAGAAATAATAGAAATAGAAATAATAGAAATAGAAATAATAAAAATAGAAATAGAAATAATAAAAATAGAAATAGAAATAATAGAAATAGAAATAGAAATACTTTATTGTCACTGTACCACATGTTTACAGTGAGATTAAACAAGCCCCCCTTCCCCCCCAATCTCTCAGTCCTTCGTACAACCACCGACCCCGAACATCAGCCGCAATGTTGCTGTCTTCCATTCAGCAGCCTCACAGCCCACAGGTAGAAACTGTTATTTAACCTGTTGGTTCGGCTTATCATGCTACTATATCTCCTGCCCGAGGGCAGGAGATTAAAAAGGTGCTGGCCAGGGTGTGAGTCATCCCTGAGAATGTTCCTCGCTCTTCTGAGGCAACGGTCTTCTGCGATAACATCTAGCAGACTCAGGGGACAACCCATGATGTCTTGTGCTGTCTTCACCACCCTCTGTAGGGACTTTCTGTCCATGGCTGTCAAACCAGCGTACCACACTGTGATACAGTATGAAAGAACACTTTCTATCGTGGACCGATAGAAGGAAATCATTAGTTGTTGTCTAACATTGTTCCTTCGCAAGACCCTAAGGAAATGAAGTCTCTGTTGGGCCTTCCTGACCACCTGGGCTGTATTGACCTTCCAAGTAAGGTCTTCACTAAGATGGACTCCCAGGAATTTAAAGGAAGAGACTCTCTCCAAACAGCCCCCCCCCCGATATACAACGGGGCTAGCTCCCTCTTTTCCTCTGAAAGTCCAACACCATCTCCTTTGTCTTGCCAATGTTTAGGAGCAGATTGTTCTCTGAGCACCATGTGGTTACCTTTTGAACTTCCCCCCTGTACGCAGATTCGTCTCCACGAATAAGCAGAGCCAACATGGAATTAGCTGATTCAGAACAAACAAACAAAATCCTGATTGATTGATTGCCTCAAGACAGGAACTTCTCTCGAATTGTTTGATACCTCATTCTAGACTCGGCCAAACCAAAATAGCCCTGATAAGTACTTCCAGGAGTTTTATTTGCCACCATAAATGGAGAGTGAAAAGGTGGGGTGGGGGTGGGATGGATTTGCTCAGGGTTCCTAACCTAAACAGTAATAAACAAGAGCAAGACTATTGACTCACCCAGGCAAATAAACCCCATGAGGTTTTTCGTACAGGGCAGAATGAACAGTTTGCAGTGATTCCCTGCTCTCCACTTCCAGCAAATTGGCAAGAAACAGCTGCTCAGTTGTTGTTGCCTCTACAAATTTGTTATTCAAAACTTTTCATCCAGAGGGTTGTACTAGTTTAAGGGTATACATATTTCAGAGCATTTTCATTGACTATTCATTCAGTAACTAGATCTGCATCAACATGGAGCCATGTGTCTCGTTAATGAAGTCCCCTGGCAACCGCCATATTCCCTACTTCCCACACACCAAGCTGATCAGTTGCAGTCGCTAAATAAATTGTTTCAGCATCAAACACATGGTAACTAGAGGCACCCAGTTTCTGCGAGAGCATATATACAGATTTTCGTTCATGCAAATATTTGCAAAGGCCCGCAATCTTGCTTTCCTGTCATGGCAATTCATGTTAGGATTGCCCTGCCAAAATCTTGTGCTGCTGGTTCACATTGATCAACAAAGAGTTAATTAAATTATAATCATAGGTGTGCGAATACCTTGAGATATAATAAGGCACAAACCCAAAGCACTAGTGAAAGAAGAATGGGAAGGCCTGAACGAGTATTTTAGAAAGCAAAGGATAAAATTGAACATCTGGTTGAGTCTAGAGTGAAGAGGATTGGAAAGGATATTGAGGAGGACAAGAAGACTTAAATGGAATTAATTAAGAACATTCGAAAATAGAGAAGGAAATTACAAAAATGGATTAAAGTAGAGGATTGAAAGTGAGTGTTGTGTGATAGGTGGAGGTCACCATTATTTCTATTATTATCTTTTTTCTTTTGTTTAGGTATAAGATTTGTAGACAGCAACAATGCAAGGAAAGCATAGTAATGCTGAGCAATGTGGACAATGTATTTACAGACTTAATTCTTAGGCCCTTGCATTGTAATTTCATTTATATATCTACTTTCTTCTTTTTATGTTCTTTATCTTCCTTTTCTTTTTTCTTCTTTCTTCTTTTTTGGAAAATGGAATGTTGGATTTTTCTGTTACATTATTGTGCAATTGTGTAATTTCTAAAGATAAATAAAGTTTATTATTTTAAAAAAATTAAATTATAATCGTATGTGTTGGAAAGGTAAAGAGGCAGGTGAAGACACAGTGGCTTTATGAAATGATACATTTTAGTTGCAACCATTGTTGATGAAATTACAAATGATCCCATTTAGTTAAGATCCCTGTTTGCTGCTTCGATATTTGCAGACTATTATACTTATACAGTACATGCTGTATGGTGTTTGTTGACAGCCTTAATGGTGTTCAGTGAAAATGTCATACAGTGGTACCTCGGTTTAAGAACAGCCCTGTTTATGAACTACAGTCGTACCTCGTGTTATGAATGCTGCATGTTGCGTTCGTCACGGGTTACGAACATGCCGAACCCGGAAGTACCGGAATAGGTTACTTCCAGGTTTGGCGGTTCACGCATGCGCAGACGCACAAAATGACGTCACGCGCATGTGCAGAAGCGCCGAATTGCGTCGCGCACATGCACAGATGCGACGCTTTGGGATACACGCTGCTCATGATGCGAACGGGGCTCCGGAACAGATCCTGTTTGCATCCAGAGGTACCACTGTATTCAGTTTACGAACTCTGCAAAACCGGAAGTAATGTCCCAGTTTGCAAACTTTACCTCAGTCTAAGAACGGAAGCCGGTGGAAGGGCACCGGTGGTGGGAGGCCCAGCCAGGTGGGCGGGGTACAAATAATAAATTATTATTATTATAAATTATTATCATTAGGGAAAGCGTGCCTCGGTTTAAGAACAGTTTTGGTTTAAGAACGAACTTCCAGAACGGATTAAGTTCGTAAACCAAGGTACCACTGTATTTGGACACTGCTGGGCACCTTTTGTTAAGTTTCTGAATAGTCCCTATAGATGGAATATTAATTATAAAGTGTTCTCAGCAGTGTAATAAATAATACTTAATTTGCATTGATCAAGGTCTAGGTTCTCTTGGTTATACAAATAATATCTGTATGGCTGTTTTGCTAACTTTTTAAAAAGTTGCTTGGTTTAGAGCAAGAACTCCACCTACTTGTGTTTTCTGACGCCTAGCACATCTCTGGGATATGGAGGAACCCTAACAGGATAGCCTATAGCTCACCAACAGAGTACATACTTTGCATGCAAAAGATCCCAGGTTCAATCCCTCCCATTGCTAAACAGGGCTAGGAAAGATTTCTGTCTGAAACCCTGTCTGAAATTTGCCATCTGGCACAGAGCTACTTCCCTTGTTATCTTAAGGCCCCATTGCCTCACCCAGAAGCTTGCCTGGCTATTCCAGGAACTTGAATCCTTGCTTAGATGTTAACGCTTGCTAGATCCAGGGATTAGAAGGGTCTCTGCATAAAGCCTACCTGCCCCCCAAGTCATAACACACTACCTATCTATATCATCTATCATATCTATCTATCTATCTATCTATCTATCTATCTATCTATCTATCTATCATCTATATCTATCTATCTCTATCTATATATCTATCTATCTATCATCTATCTATCTATCTATCATCCATCTATCATCTATCTATCTATCATCTATCTATCTATCTATCATCTATCTCTATCTATCTATCTATCATCTATCATCTACCATCTATCTATTCCCACCCTCTGTGTTCTTAACTGTTCTTATTTTATCTGTAAGGAAAAGAGTAGGGTATAAATGAACATAGAAGAAGAAATTGCAGTGACTCAAATTCTCTCAGTTCTAGGTGTAGCCGCTCCTGACAGGTACATCCAGATACTACAAGTCACTGCTCTTCAAGTGCAGAAGAGACTTTTGTTTCAACTGCAAGAATCCTTTCCTTCAGTGGAAAGGAAATGCCACAGAAGACTTCATTTCAGAAGTAAGGACTCAATTTTCGTGGGCACATTTAAATAGTAAGTAGTTCTCTCTTTTTTTGCTATTTGATGAATGGAAAAGGATTCAGTTATCTCCAGGTAAGATTACTTTTCAGGGTGTATGACATTCATCACTTCAAGGACGCATTTCAACAAATCTTTAGCCAGGGTGATAGTTTTGTTCATCTGTGAAGGCAGCAATTGAGAAACGGAAGCATATTTGTGTGTGATGACAGAAAACCATTTATTTCTAGAAGAATTTCCTGAAGTATAAAAAAGTATGTTGAGCAGAGAAGCCTTTTCCAAATGTCTATTAAATTTCACTCGCAGTCCTCCCAAACTATAACTTGCATTTGATGCTCCTTTAAATGTTTTCAGCTTCTGAGTTCAGAAAATCACCCCATGTCAGAGTGGCGCTATGAAATATTGCATACAAGTTTATATGGAAAAAACCAGAGACACCATTTAAGTTAAGACTTCTTTGTGGGCAAAGAGATTTTGTGGTATGCCGTTCTATTTCAGCCTTATCTATATGTTTTGGACCACATTTCCCATCAGTCCCAGTCGGCATGGCCAATGGTCAGGGTTGATGGGAGTTGTAGTTGAACAGCACTTGGAGGGCACCAAGTTAAGTCTGTCTGATTATCTATATTAGTCAAAAACATTTTCTCTATGTTTAATATTATGAGAGTCTTTGACTAGTGAAATTAAGTTGCCAGAAATTAGAGAAAATAAAATGGTATAATCAGTGCTATTTTTTCCTAGAAAAAGAGTTGCTGGAAATCATCATGAACTCATGTTCTCTTATAATGGCAATGGCGCCCATCTGAGAAGGTGACGGATCTGAGTTCTGGTGAGTTCCAGCTGAAAAAAGCCCTGGGTATAATGAACATGGCCTTATTAATAGTGCCAGTGCTCCATATTTGAAGAATCTCTCTGCAGGAACATTCATACATTTATTCCCATGCAAGGAGGTAGGAATTGTTGGGAAAACGCTCCGGGGGGAGATGGCAAACTCCCCAAGACTCTGGAGCGTCCTCCCAGTGGCCCTCTCTGGCTGGCATGTCCCTTCAGTCCAGAGCGCCAGTAATCTGCGACTCTTTTCTTATGAAAAGAGCACACAGGTCTTTTAGCATCATGCAGCAAGAAGAAAGAATCATCTGTAGTTCTAAACTACTTTATTTACAGTCTATATACAGAGACTCCATAATCATGCCTGTGTTCTCCAAACAAGAGTACAAACTGCGACACGGCAGAAGTCAAACTAAAACATACAATAACAATACTTAATAATAATAATAATAATAATAATAATAATAATAATAATTTATTATTTGTACCCCACCCATCTGGCTCGGTCTCCCCAGCCACTCTGGGCGGCTTCCAGCAAACATTAAAATACATTAACACATCACAGATTAAAAACTTCCCTAAACAGGGCTGCCTTCAGGTGTTTTCTAAATGTCATGTAGTTGTTGATCCCTTTAACCTCTGATGGGAGGGCGTTCCACAGGGCGGGCGCCACTACCAAGAAGGCCCTCTGCCTGGTTCCCTGTAGCTTTGCTTCTCGCAGTGAGGGAACCGCCAGAAGGCCCTCAGCGCTGGATCTCAGTGTCCGGGCTGAACGGTGGGGGTGGAGACGCTCCTTCAGGTATACAGGGCCGAGGCCGTTTAGGGCTTTAAAGGTCAGCACCAACACTTTGAATTGTGCTCGGAAACGTACTGGGAGCCAATGTAGATCTCTCAGGACCGGTGTTATGTGGTCCCAGTGGCCAGTCCCAGTCACCAGTCTAGCTGCCGCATTCTGGATTAATTGCAGTTTCTGGGTCACCTTCAAAGGTAGCCCCACGTAGAGCGCATTGCAGTAGTCCAAGCGGGAGATAACCAGAGCATGCACCACTCTGGCGAGACAGTCTGCAGGCAGGTAGGGTCTCAGCCTGTGTACCAGATGGAGATGGTAGACAGCTGCCCTGGACACAGAATTCACCTGCGCCTCCATGGACAGCTGTGAGTTCAAAATGACTCCCAGGCTGCGCACCTGGTCCTTCAGGGCACAGTTACCCCATTCAGGACCAGGGAGTCCCCCATGCCCACTCGCACCCTGTCCCCCAAAAACAGTACTTCTGTCTTGTCAGGATTCAACCTCAATTCAAACTTAGGTGGAAGAGATAAGGCAGACTTCTGTTCCCACACTCTCTCAGACACTCATGTGATTTACACTAATCACAACAGTCCTGCTGAAGCGACAGAGGATATATAAAAATCCTAACAGGAATGATACAGTCCAGGAACAGCTTGACTCTGTTAATAAGCCTTAAATTTAGATAGTGCTAAGTCCAACACTGCCGTTTCACTATGATAACTATGCTATGGTATATAAAACATCGAAAATAGGAAAATAAAAATTCTTACTGTAGTGATTTGGGGTCTCAGTTTACAATACAGTTGAAGTTTTGTCATGGTTTTCTTCTGGACAGTAGTACTCATCACTGCAAACAGATTTTGAATTTCTGGAAAATTTATTGGACTTGTATCAGTAGCCCTGTTCGCTTCATGCAAATATTGAATGTGAGAAGAGAATGAAATTCTGCCCAGCAACTGTGTGCAAAAACGTGAAAGGGGCTTCTATGCACATTCACAAAGACAGATTTCCTGCAGGGAAAATAAGAATAAATGGCCCTTTTTGGTCATATTGTGAAAAGAAGACTTGAAAATCACCTGCACATTGTCTTAAAAGATATAGAGACTTTGGGTATGTTTTATAAATAAGCATATTCCGTATAGGTAGGATAGGACCCAGCGTCAAATTACTTTAGTTCGATAAGAAGTATTAATCCATTATTTGTCCTTTTGTTCCTTGATATCTCTTCCCTTAGTCTGAGATCTGTTCAGAAATATAGGTCTGTCTGCAGTGTAGCCAGTACAGCTTAATTATAGTAATACATCTCTTTTGACACCACACACAAAAAGTAAAATGGTCAGCAGGCCATTAAATTTCCTTTATTTAATAGAACTGCATATAAATGACAATGAAAAATGTTCTCAGGCAAACCCTTTTTCAGAACAGTAAAGTGTATTGGTTGAACCCCTGGGCTTTGTGATAGACTATTATGAACCCAAGGCACGCATATGCCATAAATCAGGGGCGGGCAATGTGGTACCCACCAGATGTTGTGGACTACAACTCCCATCATGGCAGCCAACATGGCCAATGGTCAGGGATGGTGGGAACTGTGGTCCAAAATATCTATAGGGTACCAGATTGGATATCTCTACCATAAATGACCCTTGGGGTTATTTCCAATTCTACAATTCAATGATCTATATGTGCAGTGTATGAAACTCTTATTTAGCGAAAGTAAATGGATTATTGAAATGCAGTAGCAGAGAAAGGGGGGCTGTGTGCCCCGAGTGTCATCCTGAGGGGGGTGATATTTGGCACACACCCCTCCCACGACTCCCAAGCCTCCTGAGCTGTCAAAATGAAGGGGGAAGGCCGCCAGCAAAGTGGCGCTGCTCACCCCTTCCCCCAATGGCTCAGGGTAGAGTCCCGAGCCATTGGGGGGAAGGGGAGAGCTTCACCGCTTTGCCGGCGCCCTTCCCCCTTCATTTTCACAACTCAGGAGTCGAGAGAGAGACGCGGGTGGGGGGGCGCGTCGTTGCCCCATTCTCCTTGCTGGAGGAGGCAGGCAATATCCAACACACGATAAACCTGAGTTACGTATATCTATACCACCAAACAACAAATGTAACAAGCTGGCAAAAATTAATTCTGATAACTCAAGATATAAATAATGAAAGCACATGCATGTACAAGACCAAAGTCTGTGTATACTCTGGTATAAACTCACGAAAAAACAACATATGAATATTATCCGTTTCAAAAGTCTATACGCTTAAAGGTTCATATGTGGAGCATATAGACTTTTGAAATGGATAATATTCATATGTTGTTTTTTCATGAGTTTATACCAGAGTATACACAGACTTTGGTCTTGTACATGCATGTGCTTTCATTATTTATATCTTGATTTATCAGAATTAATTTCTGCCAGCCTGTTACGTTTGTTGTTTGGTGGAGGAGGCAGGCAGGCAGGGGAGAGGACAGGAAGGAGGCAGGCGAGCAAACAACAGAGGGGGTGGGAATGGACTCCGTGTGTCCCATTCCGTCCCTATGGGCACCACACACCCTGTCCTGTCCCTCCCTGTGGACGCCCTGCCCCTATGGGTGGTTTGGCCCCCCGGGCACGCCGCCCCAGGTGCTGGAGAAGCTTTCTCCTCCACTATTGAAATGCACACTACATTGAAGATGGCTCAGAAATTTCAACTGGTCCCAGATACCAGTTAGAGGGGGGCAGGGAGGTTGCTTCAGAACTCAGATAACTCCTACTTTAAAACAGCTGCATTTGCTGCCACTTCATTTCTGGGACAATCCAAGGGGCTCATGCTAGTGTTTAAAGCCCTATATCATTTAGGCCACAAATACCTGAAAGACCGCCTCCTTCCTGGTGGATCCTGTCAGATACGAAGATCAGCAGAGGGGTTCTTCAGAAGCTCAGGGGGGCCTGGTGACCGAAGAGAGGCAACCTCTACATTGTGGGACTCCCTCCCCACAGAAGAGCATCTGCCACCTTCTCCATGCATTGTTCATTGTATGCTGAAAACCTTTTTACTTTGGCCTTCGATACTTGAGATTTATATTTTTAAGACCCACTCTAGTTGTGATTGCAATTTGGTTTAAATGATTTGTTTAATGCATGTTAATGTTTTAAACTGTTTTAAATATATGTAACCCACTCTGGGACCTTCTAGTGAAGGGCAATAATTAATAATAATAATAATAATAATAATAATAATATCAACTAGGGGGACTCCAATGAGCTTCTCAAATATCCTTGTTTTTATGATCCCCGAAGGGGACAATAACAAAATATATTCTATTCTATTCTATCTGTTTCTCTCTCTCTCTCTCTGGACCTATCTTTGTGCCCCACCCCCTTTAAGCTCAGTGTTTTGTTCAAGTGAGCTGGAAATGACAGGTGTCCATCAACCGGAGGTGGTTTTTAAGAACAGGAATGTGTGGGCACAGGTCCTGGAGCTGTTCATCTTCGTTTCAACGTGATTTGAGCTAATTGAGGCAATTTTGCACTCCCTGCACATTTTCTCCATTTGTTGAATTGAGTAAAGATTTTGAGCATGCTAAGCCAGCAAAAGAGGGGTGTGTGTTTATTTTAAAAACGCTCAGCAACCAAACTTCAATAGCAGCAAATGAACCAAGATAATTTCCTTTCGGATTAATCTTTTCTGATTTGCTAGCTGATTGTACAATTTTGCAAACATCAACTCTAGTTGTTTTTTTAGAATTGTCGTTGTTTTTAAACCCCATAAACCCCACCCCATAAACATTCTGTGAATTTCTTGTAGTTAAGAGGAATTTTTGCACTTTTCTGTGGCCGTTTCATGAGCTTTGCAATTTAAAATATTTGCATACATAGGGGACAAGACCCTAATAGCGCTGCATGGCCAATGGTCAGGGATGATGGGAGCTGCATTTTGTTTTCATCTAGAAGGTTAAAAAAATGCTAAAGGTAAAGGACCCCTGGACGGTTAACTCCAGTTAGAGGCGACTATGGGGTTGCGGCTTTCAGGTCGAGGGAGCCGGCATTTCTCCACAGACAGCTTTCCGGGTCATGTGACCAGCAGGACTAAACCACTTCTGGCGCAACGGAACACTGTGACGGAAGCCAGAGCACATGGAAATGTCATTTACTTTCCTGCCACAGAGGTACCTATTTATCTACTTGCACTGGCGTGCTTTCGAACTGCTAGGTTGGCAGGAGCTGGGACAGAGCAACCGGACCTCACCCCATCACGGGGATTCGAACCGCCAACCTTCCCATCAGCAAGCCCAAGAGGCTCAGTGGTTTAGACCACAGCGTCACCCACTTCCAATATGTCATCTAGAAAGTAGCATGTGGATAACCCTGGCTTTCAGCTCCCTGTAAGGAGGGTTTTGTCCAGGAAATGCACACCAAAACGATGGGCTTATCCCTATTTGTATCACCCTATCCAAATTGAGGATGCCACTTTTTTAAAAATAAAAATAAAATTCTGACTACTATGACACTATGAGTCTTGAAAGGATTGAAATTAGTAAGCACTTACTTGAGCTTTACTTTGTGACTCCAAGGATGTTTTAAGCTCTGAAGAGGACAGAGCCCAAAACAACTTAAAATATCCCAGATAGAGTAGTATAGATAAGGCATGCAGATGGACAATGAAAGGTATATAGCCCTTCACCCCACTTCATTTCTCAGCACTGGCGGAGGAAGAGGAGTGCAGGGGGAGTGCACTGCCCCTGGCAGCGTGATCCCGGTGGGGTGCCATCGCTGCTGCCCCCTGCCCGCGCTGGATGCCAAGCTCCCGCAGGCGGCGTGCCACACCCCTAGGACGCGCGTCTCGCCCCCAGGACATGTGTCTTGCCCCCAGGATGCATGTCACACCCCTGCAGGGCGGCACACCTCGCCCCCGGGACACACGCCAGCCCCACCCCTGCCTGCTCTCTGCCCCCTGGTGCCGGAGCATGAAGCTCCGCCACTGTTTCTCAGTCTCCTATAATTGTGGGGAGAGGCCAGGGGTGTGCAATGGGGAAAAATTGTCTTTTGTTTTTGCTTCAGGTTTTAAAGGCAAACTTACCTGTTTCTTTCAGCGGCATTTGTTTTCATTTTAACTTCATTTTCTGTTTTCCATTGGTTGCTTCTGTCCCTGTAACTTCATTGTTTATCGTGCAAATGGCATGAAATGTTTGGGCATTCTTCTGCTCCGCTAGAGCACCAGGCCTGCCAAATTTCAATCAGATTAGATGAAGTTTCCCCATTGGAGAGGTGATCGTAAAATACACTGTAGAATGGCAGTTGATACTAAAAAAGCTTTCCAAAGTCAACTTCTGTGCCCACACTTTCTCTGTCATTTCCCCTCTCCCTCTAAACTTTCTGTGACCTGTGCAGGCTGCTATAAATAGACCTTTCCATCCAATTTCTCGGTTTTAAATCTCTCCCTTTTACCCCTTGTCAAGGCCTTTCTGTGTCTCAGGAAGTATGCAATGCAAAGCAAGCAAAAAATGAAAATAGAGGAGTAAACAATTTGTTTTCCCGATTTTGCTTTTGTATTCATTTTAATGTAAGGTAAAGGACCCGTGGAAAGCTGAGTCCAGTCAAAGGCAACTATGGGGTTGCTGCACTCATCTTCCTTTCAGGCTGAGGGAGCTGGCATTTGTCCACAGAAAGCTTTCCGGGTCACATGGCCAGCATGACTAAACCGCTTCTGGTGCATGGAGGACTTCCCGCCACAGTGGTACCTATTTATCTACTTGCACTGGCATGCTTTCAAATTGCTAGGTTGGCAGAAGCTGGCACAGAAATGCAGAGGGCAGTTCAATGCCAGCTGAAGAAAACAAAATGGGGAGGAATGGCCTCCCCAACTCTCTAATGCCTTAACTAGCAGTGCATTTTTAAGGGCTCTGGCATCTTTGAAGCTACAGAAGAGGAATTCATTAGAATTTATTAGCAATTCATCTGATTCTAATTAAGCACCATTTCACACAAGGACTCTACTGAGGGGAGAGGGTAGCAAAGCCCCAAATAACATAAAGTATCTTGATGGCAGAAAGTGAGGAGGAATTAAAGAACCTTTTAATGAGGGTGAAAAAGGAGAGCACAAAATATTGTCTGAAGCTCAACATCAAAAAAACCAGGATCATGGCCACTGGTCCCATCACCTCCTGGCAAATAGAAGGGGAAGAAATGGAGGCAGTGAGAGATTTCACTTTCTTGGGTTCCATGATCACTGCAGATGGTGACAGCAGTCACAAAATTAGAAGACGCCTGCTTCTGGGGAGAAAAGCAATGACAAACCTAGACAGCATCTTAAAAAGCAAAGACATCACCTTGCCAACAAAGGTCCATATAGTTAAATCTATGGTTTTCCCAGTAGTGATGTATGGAAGTGAAAGCTGGACCATAAAGAAGGCTGATCGCCGAAGAATTGATGCTTTTGAATTATGGTGCTGGAGGAGACCCTTGAGAGTCCCATGGACTGCAAGAAGATCAAACCTATCCATTCTTAAAGAAATCAGCCCTGAGTGCTCACTAGAAGGACAGATCCTGAGGTTAAGGCTCCAGTACTTTGGCCACCTCATGAGAAGAGAAGACTTCCTGGAAAAGACCCTGATGTTGGGAAAGATGGAGGGCACAAGGAGAAGGGGATGACAGAGGACGAGATAGTTGGACAGTGTTCTCAGAGCTACCAACATGAGTCTGACCAAACTGCGGAAGGCAGTGGAAGACAGGAGTGCCTGGCGTGCTCTGGTCCATGGGGTCACGAAGAGTCGGACACGACTGAACGACTGAACAACAACAACAACAATCTTGAGAAACCAAAGAGCCTAGGGCTTGCCGATCAGAAGGTCAACTGTTTGAATCCCTGCGACTGGCTGAGCTCCCGTTGCTCGGTCCCTGCTCCTGCCCACCTAGCAGTTCGAAAGCACGTCAAAGTGCAAGTAGATAAATAGGGAAGGTAAACGGTGTTTCCGTGTGCTGCTCTGGTTTCACCAGAAGTGGCTACCATAAGTCATGCTGGCCACGTGACCCGGAAGGTCTCTGCAGAAAAACACCGGCTCCCTTGGCCAGTAAAGTGAGATGAGCACCGCAACCCCAGAGTCGTCCACGACTGGACTTAATGGTCAGGGGTCCCTTTAGAAGAAGAAGAAGAGTTTGGATTTGATATCCCGCTTTATCACTACCCGAAGGAGTCCCAAAGCGGCTAACATTCTCCTTTCCCTTCCTCCCCCACAACAAACACTCTGTGAGGTGAGTGGGGCTGAGAGACTTCAAAGAAGTGTGACTAGCCCAAGGTCACCCAGCAGCTGCATGTGGAGGAGCGGAGACGCGAAGCTGGTTCAGCAGATTACAAGTCTGCTGCTCTTAACCACTACACTGCACTGGCTACCTTTACCTATCTTGAGATAGGGGTGAAAATAGGGATAGTGTTTGCATGTTTGTGTTGTGAGAGATGCATATTTCTCACCCAACCTTTGCCCTGAGTTCTGCCCATCCTCCATACAGTTTAAGGCAGGCTTCCTCAAACTCAGCCCTCCAGATGTTTTGAGACTACAATTCCCATCATCCCTGACCACTGGTCCTGCTAGCTAGGGATCATGGGAGTTGTAGGTCAAAAACATCTGGAGGGCCGAGTTTGAGGAAGCCTGGTTTAAGGAGGTGAGGTTCAAACAGACAAATTCCTCTACATCCTTACCCTGAACCCACAGGCCCCAAATCTCAGCAGCCAGCACTACCTAGTAGTTGTGTTACAAAACTAGACTGCTCAGATGTTCAGAGCTAGGTGAGCATATAGCATAACAGATTCTAGTCTAATGGTGATTTATCCATTTATTATTCTGCCCTCTCTGATTCCACAGAAACCTCCTACTGGCAAACAACGAATTATCATTTAATGTCAGCTTAAAATCACAAAGTTTTGGGAGAAACTGATGTCTGAATCAACTTCTCTGCCAAACTTTTTTTTTTTGTAATTAACTGTAATAAGACTAATTTAAATTGCTCCAAATTGATGCAATTCTTTTGATTCTTTGTCAGAATTTACTGTTCCATTTCTTATTAGCATCTTGAAAGATTTTTTTTTAAATTAATTCCAATGTTTTAAAGCTGAAAGGAGAAGACAAAGGGAGAAGGGGGTGGCTGCCTAAAAGAGAATGAAACAGGGCAGAATTAGATGTGATGGGAGACATGTCTTTGCATTTATCGTGTTCTTTATTTAAAATGCAAATAGGAGTTCTGAGGGGCAGTGCTGATTATTATTAGGCTCATGGCAGACAGAGATGAAGAGTTTAACTCTTTCCTCCTCTGCCACAGTTGTGGCACAAATCATTTCTCAGAGCCTGCTATGAGGTGTTTCCTCCCAATGCAGCTGGCAGGTTCAGAAGAGCGGTTTTCATCAGAACTATAAGAAAGGGTTAACCTAACACCTCCCCACATGCTGCAATCCCAATAATTATTAGTATCTTAGCAGCTGATACTTGTATTTCAAACACACACACACACACACGTCAGTTATAGAATCATAGAATTCTATCAGTTTGAAGGAATGTACATTTTCTCAAACAAAACCACCTGGAACCTGACTGAAGTTTTTCAGTGAAGGGATGATGATAAAGAAGTCATCATCATCATCAACAACAACAACAACAACAACAACAACGCAGGTATTAATGAAAGAAAGAGGAGGATTATTTTCAAAATCACTATATATGCCTGCATTTTCTTCCTCTCATGAGGCAAAAGCAGCCTGCAGGAGATTTTGATGAGCAAAAGTGTGTGTGTGTGTGTGTGTGTGTGTGTGTGTGTGTGTGTGTGTGTTGGGGTGGGTGTTTAAACTGCTTTTGTGGCTGCATTTCATTAAAAAAAATGAAACCAGGGTGTCCTTAAGTTTGGCTCTTAGGTGTATGTGTCACCTGATGATACAGGACAGAAATATGATGTACTGGAAAATGTGCCCTTGAATTTATTGTGCACTTTTTAAAATAAAAATAAAAAATGCAAATAGATGTTCCAAAGGAGCAATTGATGTGAGCTCACATAAGAGTGTGCACATGCACATATGTGGACTCACACTGAGTGGGTGCTTAGCTGCCTAACTGATGTGGGACTGGCTAAGTAAATGATGCTGTTGCAGATATTGATACAAAAGCAGTCAGTTTGGTTCGGCCCCCCATTCCCATTTATCCAACTGATTAATCTACTTTTCTCCTATCCAAGTATGTTGGGAATTTTTGTGCACCACAAATATTGGTTTATGCTGCATTCACATGAATGCCCGGACCAGGAGCCAAATGATTTCTCTCTTCCCTCCCTCCCCATCACCATTTCCAAATAAGTTCAGTTTTTCTAAGCACTGGCTGTTCAAGGATGCACTTGGGTCTGTTAACAAGGTGTTTAGAGGGCAGTTGCCCATTCTCTGTTGTTCTGTATGCTCTAAGGAGAGGTGAATCCACCATTCAAGAAATCAGAGAAGATCACAATCTAACACCAGATTTGGAACTGAAAGAACTCCTTCTGCCAGGGGTCTGTTGGGAGCCGCTTGTTTTAACCTTGGCTTCCATCCTGACCAGATAAAATCTGTCAATAACGTGTTCCATTTAGCGAGGATTGGAGATGCTAGTTGTAGCGCATTGTTTGGAATAAGAAGAAGGTGTTTGGCAAGGTATTCTTCCATGTTGTTTCTTTCCTTGCTGACTATGATAGCTTATCTCTGCTTAATCTTTGAGTGGGAAAGTAAATTTATAGTGAGTTTGTATAGCTCATGTTGCGAGGGAGAGATGTGAGCTTTAGAAGAGAAATTTATTTTCCAGATTACCTCGTGTACCCATGAATAGATTGACACTGATCAGCTCTGACTTACAATAGTTGGCGGTGTGACCAGAAGCTATCACCCGGGAGTCAGACTCCACTTCTTAACTGGACGAGGTTCTCAGGGCCAGACCCAGATGTACAAACCAGAAGCACTTGTGCAAGCCCAAGCTATTGTGCCAGGACCTCTCTGGCTAGAAGAGGCTGTTCTGCCTTCCTCTGATTCCAAGGACTCCAGCCTAGATGCCCAAGCAAAACCACAGTCCTCCCCTTCTCTGGTGGAGTCATTGAGAACTAAAGCTTACTGAGTCCCTTTTAGATGGAAGGTGGAACTAGCTACTAAACTGCAACTCCTGTTTAAAGCTCAGTTTGAGGAGGAATGCTGCTGAAACAACATTTCAGCTCAGCTCTTATGCAGTCTCCAGTCTGAACATTGCATGGTGCTGTCCAGGGTGCTGTGGGGGCCTTACTTTGCTTCTCTATGGCTGAGGCTCAAAACAGAACAGAAGTTTGTCGAAGCCATCAAGCAGTGAGTTTATCTACATGGAATTATCATGAATTACTTTTATGTAAATGAAACATGTAGTCCTGGATATATTTCTTCTATATGCTTCTACCCCCTTTTAAAAATCCAGTTTGGAACGCATCTGCTCAACATTTTTGCATTGGAGATTAATGTGTTATGATTTGTCTGACTCCTCCTGTTACTGCTTTTTAAAAAGGGGGGGGGGAAGTTGTCTTTTGATACTATTATGGGATTCATTGGCAGATCAACCCATGCTGCCTGCTGAAATAAAATGCATCCCCGCCCCCTCTAAATTTTACTGCACAGAGGCAGCCATCAGTTCCTGGGTAGCAATCTGTCATCATGAGGGGCTTGAAGATGACAGGATCTTTGATGAAAATGTCTATCTTCGGGTTTACATGCATTGCAAAGGGAATTTTACAAGGGTTGGTCACGGGAGAAAGAGAACTAATCCATAACCATGACAAGGAGGAGTCTTAATACACATTATTTCACTTTGAATGGCTCATTGGAGTCCCAAGGGCCACATCTACCCACCTCTCTGATTTATTTGAGTTCCCTCTAGCCTTCCACATTGTTTCTTACCTGGCAGGTATCCTTTCATTTATTTTTGGTTTTTGCTTTTGTTTTCTGTATTGCTTTGGATATTCTCCTTTTGGAAAAGCAACCTGCATTATTTTATAGTGCAGTATCTTTCAGCTGCCTGATGTAGCTACAGGGATTTTCTCTTAATGAAAGGCAGACTTACAGATAACACTTGTTAGGTTCATTCAGAAGGCTATACAAGAGTCTCCTCCTGCACCATAATTCAAAAGCATCAATTCTTCGGCGATCAGCCTTCTTTATGGTCCAGCTCTCACTTCCGTACATTACTACTGGGAAAACCATAGCTTTAACTATATGGACCTTTGTCGGCAAGGTGATGTCTCTGCTTTTTAAGATGCTGTCTAGGTTTGTCATTGCTTTTTGCCCAAGAAGCAGGCGTCTTTTAATTTCGTGACTGCTGTCACCATCTGCAGTGATCATGGAACCCAAGAAAGTGAAATCTCTCACTGCCTCCATTTCTTCCTTCTATTTGTCAGGAGGCGATGGGACCAGTGGCCATGATCTTAGTTTTTTTGATGTTGAGCTTCAGACCATTCTTAAGTAAATCAGCCCTGCGTGCTCACTGGAAGGACAGATCCTGAAGTTGAGGCTCTAGTACTTTGGCCACCTCACGAGAAGAGAAGTCTCCCTAGAAAAGACCTTGATGTTGGGAAAGGTTGAGGGCACAAGGAGAAGGGGATGACAGAGGACGAGATGGTTGGACAGTGTTCTCGAAGCTACTAGCATGAGTTTGGCCAAACTGCGAGAGACAGTGAAGGATAGGTGTGCCTGGCATGCTCTGGTCCATGGGGTCACGAAGAGTCGGACACGACTGAACGACTGAACAACAAATACTTGAAGAGAGTGATTTGGTGGTGGTGACTGGGGGAGAATGCAGTTTTCCTTGTTTCTCACACTAGTTTCAATTCTAGTTTGGCGTAGATAGGAATCAGCACTCAGGTTACATAGTGAATTCCTTTTTTAAAAAAATAATCTTTATTGGTTTTCACAAACTTAAAATACACATACAGTATACATAAAATACATATACACTCCTCTCTCATCTCACATACTTTCACAAACATTCTAGACATTCATTCCCCTGATTTACCTCTCCTATTCTTCTCCCCTCCCCCCTCCCTCCCCTCCTTCTTCCCTCCCTTCCCCCCATCTCATTCAACCTTCTTACTCACCTATACTCCCCAATCTCTCCTCCTTCTTCCCCAAGGATCTTTAAAAACAGCCCCACTTAGAAGTTGGGAGAATCAGCTTTCCTACCAGTCCAGATTAATTATCTCAGTAGCAACTCCAGGGCTCACTGATTCCTAGAAATTTTCATTAATCCCTTATAGCCAGAGCAACAGTGTTCCTGGAAGCCATGGGGTAATTTCTTTTAACTGAAGCAGTCATAGAATCATGGAATTGTGGAATTAAAAGGGACCTTGAGGGTCGTCTAGCCCAAACCCCCCGCAATACAGGAATCTCAGCTAGAGCATCCATGACAGACGGCCCTCCAACCTCTGCTTAAAAACCTCCAAGGAAGGAGAATACACTACAGGTGAGGGGAACTGGAGTCCAAACTTCTGGAGAGCAACAGTTTGAGAACAGCTGCCCTACTACAAACTTGACATATATATGAATACTTGTTCTCATTAATCGAGAGCAAGATGACAAGGCAAGAGTCTGGGCATCAAGAGCAAGGTTTACTGCCTGCCAAGCACTTAGGTGGATTAACCAGGGAGCATAGCTAGGCCTTTCCTCAGAATTCCTTACCACAATGCAAAGTGTTTATTCTATCTGCTGACATGGAAATAACTACATAATGCATTTCAAATTTCTTCTAGCTCAAAATGCACTTTGAATAAAAATGTGGAGACTGCTGGGTGAGAGGTCACAGGCACGCGAGGAAGTATACATAACTGTTAAAGGTGCCTTAATGGCATTTTAGTGTAGGCAGTGAGCAAAGTAGAGAACAAATAAGTCTCCTTTATCCGAAGGGAATGCTCTAACAGTTACTGCAACTGAGGGAACGTATTGTGTCCTCCTCCGCTCCTGTTATTAGTGTCTCTCTGGGCCCTTATTAGAGTCTGTCTTGGAAAAAACAAGAGCCTTTCCTATGTTCCCAGAGTTAGATTATAATATTGGGTGTACAGAACTTCCCTATTAAATCTCACAAAGGCATAGACTATTAATCACTAAGAGCTCACCTCATTCCTGTTAAGTATAATAGATTTAATTGACACAGGAATGGAAAATGTATGTGTTTTAATGAAGGTTTAAAATGGAAAAATGGCTAAATGTATATTGCTGAAGATTTAACATGGGGAAATTCTATTGCTAACATTGGGTTTCTTTTCTGCAGTAGGTTTCTAAATGACTCTGAGCTGTAACTCAGGTAATGATTACCCATTGATTGTTTTTCTACTCTGTGCTGAGAGTGAACCTTTCATCATGTGATGAAGGTATTGAGTTGCAAATTTGCCATCTTGAAAGGGGGGTGGCTGTTAGCCTTTCTCTGAAGGCAACAGAGAACAAAAGGATGTGATAATGGCTCCCCAAGAAGCTGCATAGCCTTCCAGCTAAGGCAGGCTAGAATGGGGGAGAGAGAGAGACCGGTTCCATTTTTGGAGTTATCTTTTATTTCTAAGATGCCGAGCCTGTGCTGGACAGCACAATACATTGTATGGATGTATCTTTGATATTTATGTTATGTTATGTTCTTAAAGAGTTCTGCAAGTAAAAGTTTGAATAATGTTTTCATGGGTCTGGACAATGATTTCTTCCAAAAAGAGACAGTTCTTAGGCATCCAGGCACATCAACCTGTGCAATATTGATATCGGCATTAAATCCTATCTGCTTTCCCCAAAATGCATTTCCCAGTTCGGTCCTGTTCCTTAGGTGGAAAATGGCAATAAGAATGACCACATCATCTGTCAACTTTCGGATTTGAAAATAAGGGATCAGCACATAGCTGTCAACCTTTCCCTTTTCTCGCGAGGAATCCTATTCGGAATAAGGGAATTTCCCACCAAAAAAAGGGAAATGTTGACAGCTATGCAAAGTAAGCCTGTCCACGGTGATGCGAGGAGGGGAAGCAGAGCGAGCTCAGGGCCCCTTCTCAAACAGGCAGACGGCTCAGGGATGCCGCGAGGGCGGTGCAATGGCACCAAGTAGCCTCGCCACCCTGGGCTCCAGAGGCTGCGCGCGAACTGGAGAGCAAAAGAGTGAGCGCGTAGACGGCAGGCAGGCTATCTGTCTGGTTGGGTGTGAGGGTCTGGCTACACAAGGCATGCAAGCTCCGCTCCCAGTCAGTCTCAGACTCCTTATTGGCAGCCGAGCAACACAGTTGAGGAGCCTCCCTGGCCAGCAGGGAGGGAGAGGAGCTGCTTCTTTTGAAATCCGGGAAATTTAAGGGATATCAACAGTCCGGGATAGCAGTGGGAAATGGCATTGAAATAAGGGAGTTTCCCGCAAAAAAAGGGAGGGTTGACAGCTATGGACCACATGCTATTATAGTCGCCAGCCTTCAAAAGTATGCTTATTTCAAAAGTTCCAGAAGAGGGATGGAGAAAGAAATCTCTGCAGGGTTCCATGTAATTCCTGCCAGAATTATCAATATTCATTTATCTCTGAGCTTTACAGTGGCTTAGTGCTGTTCTTGCAGATGCCTAAGCTTCACGAGGCACACCTATAGAATACAACTGTTTTCTCTAACAATGCTAACTGCACAAACTTTGAGAAGGAACATATTGCCTCAAAAGTGAGGATCTCTCTGTTGGACTTTGATGGATGGTCTCCATTACTGAGATTAAACTTTCCGCTTTTGGAAGACAACTGCATTACTTAATAATGTGGAACATTTTACAATGAGAGGGTGTCAGGTAGACAAATGATAGTATTTTAATCTATTAACTTAGCCATGTTATCAAAACCCACATGAAAGGTCTACACACTTAGATAATGTCACATTTTAATGGCTTATAATTAACACAGTAGGGGAAAAGAATTGGATTCATCCCAGCTGAGAAGAACACAGCATCCTATCTTAAATGAAAGAAAATATTTTGAGATATTATGTGATTCTTTCCTGTACTTCAGGGAAAAAAAACCAGTCATTTAAAATTATGAAGTTTCTCAGCTGAATTTGCTCAGAGGTTTACGAAAGGCAAGAACACTTTAATAACTAGAAAGTCTTGCTTCTTTCCCCCTTCCTTCTTTCAAAACCTTTTTCCTTTAGTGTCATGACTTTTAGATTAGAAACCAGAGGATGGGACTGTGTCTTATTATTGACCTTTATAAGTCACTCTGGGAGTCTTGTTGTTGAATAATGGGGTAAAAATGCTTTTTAAAAAGCCTTGCCGAAATGAAGAATATTAGAAGGTGTAAATATATAAACATGGTAGGCCAAGAAGTGAAGTGAAGATAAAAACCAGTGAAGTTTCGCTGGTGCAGATGCACCATGGCATTTCTTCTCTCTGTGCTCCTCCCAGTGGTCATTCCTCGTCTGGTCAGTGTTGTGGATGCATGACCTGGCTGTGTCTCCCCAGGCACTGAGATCATCTGCAAGGGATTCCTGCAAGGCAGGTTTAATATTGTCAGCCTTCACGTTGAGGACTCACAGCTAAATGTGTGAACTGAGCATATTGAACTTTAAGGCAGGGGTCGACAAGCAGCCCATGGGGGTCGTTTAACCGGCCCATGGACCCCCGCCGCCCGCTCGGTCAGCTCCCATGCGCCGTGTTAAACCGGCGTGGAGCAGAGCAGGGACTGCCTTCTGTGACACTGGCCGGCTTCCCATTGGCTGCAGGAAGCTCCTGCAGCCAATGGGAAACTGCGCACGCCACCTCCGTGCTAGAAGGAGTGCCGGAAATAGCGTTTGTGCATGCGTGTGTGCGCACTCTGGCCCACCGCGGCGTCTGCGGGACCGTGAACCGGCCCAAGCCACAAAAACTTTGCTGACCCCTGCTTTAAGGTGATATGGGGATGGTGCCAGAAATAAGGCAAGGACACAAACTGGTTTGGTGGGACGTATTTTTTTTTCATACTAGATGCCTGCCAATGGTGTCTTGACTAGTAAATGCCATTGCACATGAGCCATCTAGCTGTCTGTTTGCAGACCATGAGAATGAAATATCTTTCCCCTAACATCTTCTTTTGGTCTTTCTCATGCACTCCTTCATTTTCTTGCACATGCATCTTTTGCATATCTCCGTATACCCAAGTCTTTGTCTCTTTTGTGTCTCTCATCCTTGTCATATGCACTGTTAACGGTGTGGCTTTACTGCCAAAAGGACACCACAATTTAGACTCCCCCCTCCCCAGAAGGATGATTTGCTACGTTTTCCACTTGTACTTTTGAATATCTGATTTATTATCCAAGCTTTTTAGAGGGAAGAAAGCATAATGTTTGGACAGCTTATAGATGCCTTGAATTCATGCATAATTCAGTGCTTGCAAACCTTAAATGACATAGCATTAGGCAATTTGGGGAAAATTGCAGGAGAATAAGAGTGATGTATTATCAGACAAATTTGCTGTTAATCTACAAAGGTTGGTTGTTTGTCAAGCTGTTTGTGAGTTTCCAGATGACCTTTAGAAACTGAGGATGAATCAGACTAATAGCGTGAATAATGAAAGTCTTTCAACAAGTGAGCAGAATATATCTCTGAACCCTGAGAGTACATTAAATTATCAAGGATTGTTTAACAGGAAAAAACAGGTTAATTAGAGGCACAGTTAATGTCGAAGCATGGGCTAGTAGTTTGGGGTGTATGTCACAAAATGCAAAGCTCAATGGTAGCTATGGAGCAGCCCTATTCATGGTTTACTTGGGTGTAGAACAAAAGTGTGCAGAACAAGGAGGACAGAGGCTCTCCGCCCACCTCTGACACCATTTCTGCCCCTTCCCACTAACTATGTGTTGCACACGGTTGCGTGAGCAGAACACAGAACTTATAAACTCCTGCTCATATGCAGCCAGGATTATTTGGGTGACAAGATCACACAGATCCACTCCGCACAAGTAAGAGCTTGTGGGCTGGGCTTTCTGCTCACACAACTGCCATGGGCATAGCCAGGATTTTTATTGGGGGCAAGCCTGTTTTTAGGGGGGGCAGAACCTCAGTTTGCTATGTATTTTTATTGATTTTTATTTATTGGGGGCAGCTGACCCTCCCTGCCCGCCCCCGGCTACGCCCATGACAACTGCAATGGTTAGTGGGTGGAAAGGGGAGACCATTGCTCAGAGCAGGGCTAAACACACAACCCTGCTCCTTGCTTTACTGGATATAACAACAACAACAACAACAACTAACTTTATTCACATAGTCAACAGGCCATAGCAACTAAAATACAGAAAAAACAGATAAAAACATTGGAAAATGACCAGTCAGGAACAGAAGTATATAGATGTACTGCTAGATCATATAGAGGTCAATGAGGCCCCAGTTTGGCGGCCTGAGATGATCAGTGGGGATGGTAAGGTTCTCTCGTTCATCAGAGCTATAGAGATAAACTGATTGTGACATCTATAAGCCTCAGGTACATGGGCTGGTCATATATGCTGAGTTGACTTTCAGATTGTGGCCCTTAATCTCATTGCCCTCTCAATGAATCTGGCGACTTTCTCTGTTGTCAGGATGTTCTGGTCCGATAACAAGTGAAACGTTGTGGCTGCTGATGAGCAACCTGGGATGGAAAGTAAAAGGGGGGTGATAATCTCACTCCTCAGGTCTTTATACAGAGGGCAGGCCAGAAGAACATGGGACACTGTCTCCATGTTTCCATCTCCACAGGGGCAAAGACGTTTCTCCCTGGGGAATTTCTGATATGGGCCTTCAAGCACGGCAGAGGGTAGCACGTCAAATCTTGCCAACGTAAAAGCACGTCTATACTTTGGGATGTTTAAATTGTGCAGATAAGATGCCGAGGTATCGAAATGCGAGGGAGGCAGGTAGGTAAACCATGCACAAAATTGCTTTGTTTTGGCCAGGTTGTTTTGTTGCAACAACAACAACAACAACAACAACAACAACTATTATTATTATTATTATTATTACTATTATATAAACAACCTCTCCCCCCATCCTGTGGTCCTGATAACACACCACCATTTGACCTGTTGAAGTTGTCATTTGTGCAAGCAAGAAAGCTGCCATTGGCTCTAATGGACAACTCCCCATGAAGCAAACAACAGCACTGGGTGGAAGAGTGGTGGGTTTTTTTTAATTAGGATTGTGGTGCAGGAGTAAAGGGTTTTAAAAAGACAAAGACAAAACCCCACCACACCTGTGTTGTAGTTCTGATCCTGATTGAGCTTGTAAACAGATGCTATTTTGAATTTTTACAATCAATTTGCAGGCCCACGCTGCACATTCAACCATAGCTGTCAACCCTCCCTTTTTTGCGGGAAACTCCCTTATTCCAATGCCCTTTCCCGCTGCTATCCTGGATTGTTGATATCCCTTAAATTTCCCAGATTTCAAAGGAAGCAGCTCCTCTCCCTCCCTGCCGGCCAGGGAGGCTCCTCAGCTGCGTTGCTCGGCTGCCAATAAGGAGTCTGAGACCGACTGGGGGTGGAGCTTGCATGCCTTGTGCAGCCAGACCCTCACACCCAACCAGACAGACAGCCTGCCTGCCGTCTACGCACTCACTCTTTTGTTCACCCGTTTGCGTGCAGCCTCTGGAGCGCAGGGTGGCGAGGTCCTTGGTGCCATTGCACCGCCTTTGTGGCATCCCTTATTTTCAAATCCGAAAGTTTGGGAAAAATCCCTTATTTTCAAATCCGAAAGTTGACAGCTATGCATCCAACATGCCGTGCCATTTGGCTGTGAGCCAGCTAGAACCTCAGAAGCCTCTTCAGATGCAGCAGCAAGCTGCCACTCCCCATGTAACTCAATCCGTGACTTCCAGGTGTGAGACCCAGGAGTGGCCCAAGACGTTTGGCTGCCGGAAGCAAGATGGTAGGGGGAGATGGGGCAGATTGATACAGAAAAATTCAATCTCATATTTTATGTAACAAAAATGAGTCAAATTATATAAAAAAAATGGCTTGGTGCATGGCATAACTAATCAATATTACAATAGCAATCAAAAGAACCATTAAATTTAGAAGATAATGAGAATACAATGACTTAAAAAATGGGTTTTGCATCATTCTGCCCCACTTATGGGGCATTTTGATACATTGGACGGGGCACTTTGATATGAAGCGTAAATTGTATGAGAATGGTAATTATTTGCAAAAATGTAATGAAAAAACAATTTTTATTGTGAGAGATCATAATCAGCCTTACAATTGGTTACTTAAAATTTAAATTACGTATCAAAACTAACAGTGTTTCACACATATCATAGACTTTATGGCAGGTTTTCTTAACAAAACATCAAAACTTATAACAATCTTGCCTCAAACACCTATCCATTTTTTTAAAAAACCTATGGAAAGAACTCACATTAGGTAGTCAAACAATAGTAATTTAAACAAAATGCTTACAGGAAATAAGATAATTACTTAACATTTAGCTTCTACTGCACATTATATCCACTTAAGTCAATAGAAAAAGTATAAAGAGATGATGTTCGAGATGTGCCCTTTTGGAAATTTGGCTTTGGCAACTGAGCTAGGAGAGGGTTAGTAACACACACTTGTGCAATTATTCATTTAATCAACAGATTAGACTAATAAGGGTGGAATAAGATCACTGTGTTCTAAGAATCAAATCCTGGAAAAAGATATACAGTGGTACCTTGGTTCTCAAACGCCTTGGTACTCAAACAACTTGGAACCCAAACACTGCAAACCCGGAAGTAAGTGTTCCGGTTTGCGGACTTTTTTCAGAAGCCAAATGTGCTCCGTTTTTAGTGTTATGCTTCCGATTTGAGTGCCACACTTCCGTTTTGAGTGTTACGCTGAGGTCTGTCTGTTTTTGTTATTTCTTTTGCATTTTTGTTTTTGCGACTTCTTTGTTTGTTTTTTTGTTTGTTTGTTTGTTTTGTGACTGTGTGGAACCCAGTTCAGCTACTGACTGATTGATTGTGTGACTGCAGTGCATTGTTTATTGCTTTCATTTTATGGATCAATGGTCTCGTTAGATAGTAACAGTCATGTTAAATTGCTGTTTTAGGGGTTGTTTTTAAAAGTCTGGAACCGATTAATCCATTTTGCATTACTTTCTATGGGAAAGCGCGCCTTGGTTTTGGAACGGACTTCCGGAACGGATTAAGTTTGAGAACCAAGGTACCACTGTAACTCAATAGCTAAATTATAGTGGTAAGAAGCCTGTAAAAACATCACTTTCAGCCCTACACTAGCAGGGAAGCTTGAGGGGCCACCATAAACTAAAATCCAATTCAGGAGGAGTAAAAAGGAAAAATTCACAAAAACATAATTCCTTCCCTATCTAGCCAGCTCCTTTCAATATGCATCCTTAAACTCCCCATTCCAAGCCTTAAAAACTGGTATTCATCATTTTTAGCTTTACAACAGTTGTTGAAGAGGGAGGGAGGGACATAAGAGGCTTTGTTTGACATCTCTGAATTGTCAGTGGGGACAAAGACCTACCTTGTGAATAACAAACAGAGCATGTGTTCTTCTGTCGAACTTGCAGCAAGAATGTAACTGCGGCACAAATGTACTTATAAGCCATATTACTTCTTGCTTGTTTCAAAGCTGGCAATCCGTTTCTCCGGGGATTAAGTATTCACGCAGTTATCCAGCTGTAAACATTTGTGCCAATCAATTATTTCTGTACCTCTTGACACACGACAACATTTCTGCTTTGTAGCTAATGCCAGAATGTGTCAGGAAGGAGTGGCAGTAATTAATAAGGGTGTGCATCAACTCTGTGCGCGCCCCAGGTGATGGAGTGAAAGAGCGATTCGGGGAAGGTTCTCATGTTCTGAGTCAGAACATGAGGTGGATCAGGGACTCGCTAAGCTTCCAAATGCTTCTGAGAGGGGATTGGGAGATGTTCCGGGAGATATTTCACTTTGTTGGGCAGGTCCAGTTTATAATCACAATGAATTATTTCTCCAAGGGATTTTATTCACAGTGATCTGGGGAAGGGATCAAAAACTGTGGCTGTCTACAAATCATACATTTAAATCACCCCCCCCCAAATCCTGGGAACTGTAGTTTACCTCTCACAGCACTACACTTCCTAGCAGTGTATTCAGAAAATACCTCAAGGCAGCCCTGTTTAGGGAAGTTTTTAACCTGTGATATTTTAATGTATTTTAATATCTGTTGGAGGCCACCCAGAGTGGCTGGGGGGACCTAGCCAGATGGGCGGGGTACAAATAATAAATTATTATTATTATAGCACCCTTAACAACAACAGGGTTTTTTTGGGGGGGGGGTTGCTTTAAATTGCATGGTTTGTACACAGCCTATGTTTGCTTTTCATGTGAGTCTATGCCTGCCATCCCCTATGCAATCCAGTAGAGAGATCTCCATTGTGTTGCCAAAAATCCATTAGAAGATGACAGGAAACCACCTTCACTGATGCCCCTTCAGGAAACAGGGTCCTTGCTGGAAAGTGGCATTTTCCCACCCAAGTCTTTCCTAGGGATCCCCCTAAGCAAATCAATAAAGAGAGATATTGCTCCCAGGGAGAAGAGGCCTTATTCCAAATTATTGCTTCTTTAGCATGCTGCTCTCTTTAGGATCCCTACATTTTAAGGGTTCCCAAATATTGCTCTTATTAGCACCCTGAGGATGGAAATGGGATTTTGTCAGCATGCTATAATGTAGACTTTCTTATCAAATGTGGAATCATACCGTATTTTAGATTAGTGCCCAAAGCAACACCTCCATTTCAAGGTCTCCCTTCCCAATGCCGTGCGAGATTTCCTCATCACATCATGGATTTCGCCAACCATTCTGGCGGCATAAAATAATATGACTTTAGGGGGTGTCAGGGGGCGCATAATGCAATGACATTAGGGCACATGGCAAATGATCCCCCGCGTTAAGGGGGGGGACTTGAGGCAGGAATGCCATTTTCTCTGGCCGCCCCATGTCGAGTGTAATGTGTTCAGCGCAGCCAGTTATCTTGTGAACTGATCTGAGCCTTTCAAATCCCTTCCTAATACTTTCTATATACGCTCCAGTTCCCATTGTTCAAAGCATTTCACAGAAAGCTAACGGATTTAATCCATGTGTACTAAGGGGAGGGGATGAAATGTAGGTTTTTCTTTTCAAAGATTGACGGTTATTGTAATTATGAAGACCAGGTTGAAATCCTAACCCCTGTTTCTCCAAAAGGTTTCTCCTCCTGTGAAAATTGGGGAGGGGGCAATATTCAGCTGTTTTGTTTGGAGATGAAGAGAAATTTCTCAAAAAAATTCAGGAGGGCTCGCTGCTTTCCTCGCTCATTCGCCTCAGGAAGGGCAGCCAGTGAGAAGCTGTGGAGAAGAAGAGTTTGGATTTGATATATTGTGTCCTCCCTAAAAGAGGGCACATGTTGCGGTGAGATCTGGAGACTGACCTCCTGGTTGTGGGTGGGTCTATTGGATAGCCGCAACACCTGATTGGTTGGTCCCTCGTTGCTGGGTGTAATCTGGCCAATGGGTACAGTGTAACTGGATCGCGGGACCTATATAAACCCATGCACATAGAATCATAGAGTTGGAAGATACCACAAGGGCCATCCAGTCCAACCCCCTGCCAAGCAGGAAACACCATCAAAGCATTCCTGACAGGTGGCTGTTAAGCCTCTGCTTAAAGACCACAAAAGAAGGAGACTCCACCACACTCCTTGGCAGCAAATTCCACTGTCAAACAGCTCTTACTGTCAGGAAGTTCTTTCTAATGTTTAGGTGTAATCTTCTTTCTTGTAGTTTGAATCCATTGGTCCGTGTCCTTTTCTCAGGAGCAGCAGAAAACAACCTTTCTCCCTCCTCTATATGACATCCTGTTATATATTTGAACATGGCTATCATATCACCCCTTAACCTTCTCTTCTCCAGGCTAAACATACCCAGCTCCCTAAGCCGTTCCTCATAAGGCATCGTTTCCAGGCCTTTGACCATTTTGGTTGCCCTCCTTTGGACACGTTCCAGTATCCTTCTTGAACTGTGGTGCCCAGAACTGGACACAATATTCCAGGTGAGGTCTGACCAGAGTACAGTGGTACTATTACTTCCTTTGATCTAGATACTATACCCAGAGCTTCCACTTTCGGCTCGTGCATCGGAACACCCTCCCACCTCTCCCTACTTTTAGGACATTTTGCAATTGACCTTGCTATGCCATCGTGTGTCATCTGTCATTGGGTCAGGGGCACGGCAGGAATTTTCCCCACTTGGCTGATTGGCTGTGGCCATTTGGGTTTCGCCTGCCATGTAGCAATTCGTCACAACTTGTCAGGTTGCGGATAGGCTCTGGTTCATGTGATAGGGATGGGAGAACGGTCCAGTGGCATCTCTACTCCCCAGCAGGCATTCTACCAGTGTACCTGTGGTTCATCTGCAATAGGGCATAAATGTGTGCATAGGATTGCTGTTGGTTAAATGGAAAAAAGACTCACGTGCAGAGCTCTTTTTTAAAAAAAATCTCAGAGAGGTCAAACCCATTTAGTAAAGTTCTCACCTACGTGAGCACAAGATTTTTATAAACACAATGGAGTATTCAAATTCATTTCTGTAACTTAACAGAAGATCAAAAAGGTGAATCCTATGTTCTTTCTAATCCACTTCAAACATTTGTAATGAATTTTGTTAAGGGTGAAGACTTGGCACGTCTCCTTGCTCTTTGAACTCTATTAAATGTCCAGAGGTCTATTATTATAATTTCACTGTCACTGAAAGAAGCAAAATCTGGCGTCAGGGCATTTATATGAACTTCTGCTGCATATTATTCCTATATAAAAAGCAACTGCTTCATATATTTCATCAATACTGCGGCAAAGTTTTTTCCATAGCTGGATTGGAACCTCTAGCTGGAGGAACTGGACATGGAGGAAGGGGTTGATTTCCTTCACGGGCACAAATCACCCCAAGGTATGAGATAAGCCGACAAGTGCCAAGCCACTTGCTATGGCAATGGCCCATCTAAGCAACTAAGGAATGTCAGCTCATTAGTCAGTCAGTGAGTCTGTCCATGAGTCGGAGTCTGTGTTATGCCTTGAATTTCTGTTTTGTTTTTCAATTTTTTTTTATTAGTTTTCCACAGTTTTTATAACAACCACAAATTACATAAACATAAACACAAGAAAAACAATACAGAAAAGAAAACACAACATACAAAAAAAATCTACACCTAAATTTCCATTCTTCTTAATTTCACCTAAAAAAATGACTTCCTCTGAACCTCTCTATCTAAAGTTCCATGCTTTACTTCTTTAGCAGTTGTCCAATTTCTTACTTTTATTTACCTCACTCCTATTTTAATCTCAAATTTCCTCTTCAAATTCACACTGTCTTTATTATTAAACTTATTCATCATACTCCCTAATTTCTAATTCTAGATAATTACACTTATCCTAACTACTAGACATCTAGTTCTAAACTGAGCGTCTTTTGGCCTTCCAAAACATTCCTAAATTTAGATATTACAATATTTCTTTAAGTAACTTCTAAATTTCTTCCAATCTTCCTCCACCGTCTCCTCCTTCTGGTCGCGGATTCGTCCAGTCAGTTCTGCCAGCTCCATGAAGTCCATATGCCTTGAATTTCTGAAGCAATAAAAGTACTTTCTACTTGTGCATATCTGTATCTGCAAAGCCCACAAGCTGTATGTATATCTCAACATCCAGAACAGTATTACTGAAGCCTAATCTTCTGAAGCAGTAAACTATTTTGGACCCTAGGCTGCCTCTGTGTGGTGACTGGAACTGGGGACAGCTTCCACTATGTGAGTATCTCACCTCAGATTCCCAACACCTCTGTGTCTGATCTGGTAGATCACTGGTCTTTATAACTGGTGGGTCAGAACCCATTACAGTTGTACCTCTGGTTACGATAGCTGCAGGTTGCAGTCGTCACGGGTTACGAACGTGCCAAACCCGGAAGTACTGGAACAGGTTGCTTCTGGGTTCAGAAATTCGCACATGTGCAGAAGCGCAAAATGACGTCACACGCATGCGCAGAAGCGCCGAATTGCACACCGGGCATGCGCAGATTCGGTCCTTCAGGTTGCGGACCTTTCAGGTTGCGAACGGGGCTCTGGAATGGATCCCGTTCGCAACCAGAGGTACCACTGTAGTGGGTCATGGCCTAATCCAAAGAGGGTCACAACAGGAGCACTACCCCCATGCAAATACATGGTAAAATGTTAAGAAATGCATGTTTGGATTAAAAGTGGATCCCGGAAATGAACAAGTTGAAGATACCTGCACTAGATTGTATGAGCAGGGATATTTCTTTTCTTGGTGGGTCAGTATATTTGACTGCCATCTCACCTCTTGCCACCACCTCCACCCCACAAATTTATCTGAAACAATGACTGTGGCCACTTCCAGACTGCCACTATTTTCAGGAGGGATTCAGTCACATATCAACAAATTCAGGTTCCATAATTATTGACTGCAGCTAAATGCAGCTGGGGGGGAGAGAAAACGGGGGGGGGGGAAACAGACACTTCCTATCCATTTTTGGATAGGAAGCGCTTCTCTGGTTCGCCAGAAGCGGCTTTGTCATGCTGGCCACATGACCCAGAAGCTGTACGCCGGCTCTCGGCCTATAGAGTGAGATGAGCACTGCAACCCCAGAGTTGGACACGACTGGACCTAACGGTCAGGGGTCCCTTTACCTTTGTGTTTTATTTATTTAGAATTTCTCTAATGCCATCTGGTCACTACAGGCATAAAGAACAAAACAGACATTTAAAATATTAAAATCCAAATTAACATGTATAATTAATAGCAGCTTTGGGGTGCGGGGGAATGAAGCAAACTTCTGCAATGCAGTTCAGGTTTAGAGGCAGTTATATAAAAACATTTTTTTAGAAGTATACAGTTTAATAACAATTATTCCCCTTCCACTTGCTTGCAAAGTGTGTGTAGATTGTAAGCAACTTGGGGCAAGGCCCTATTTTGTTTGTTGCTCATATTACTCGAGCACAGTGTACACTGATACAACTGTATAAGCGCATTTGTTTGTACCATGCCAGCCTCAACACTGCTCCCCTCTCTACTTCCTCCTGAGTAGCACTGACACAGGACATCAGGTGAGCTAGCCTGTCTCACCAACCTCTACTGACTAAATCCCTGCAAGCTCTGTGTTAATTACTGTCTTTGTGTGTTAATGTATATAAAAGGTTTTGTTTTTCTTAACCGGATTCAGTAAACATGGTGTTTTTACCTGCACTCCCTAACTTGCTAGTCTATTCTCTTTTTTTGTGGTTGGGTTTTCTATACAGCATTTTTTGTGGCTCATTGCAGACAGATTGTTCTCTGCAGTAGATAAAGCAATTAATCTCTATCTTTCCAACCTGATAAAAGAATTAACAGAGATGACTCTCAAATAATAATTGTAAAATTTATATAACATGGAACGTTTTCATAATGAGATTTTCCACTGTAATGCATATTTAGGGACAACATGCTTCACAGAAAAAGCAGCTATATATATCAAGTATAGAGAAATATATCATCTCAGAGAAGACATAGCGGAGAGTACTGAACAGCTAAATTATTATCGAAGCAATGTCTTAACAGTATGAATTGAGTGATTCAATAACTTTGACAAGCTGACAGCGGCAGCTGTCAATTTAAACTGATGATATATTGTTTTCATGAACATCTGTGGGGTTTTTTTTTTTTTAAAAAAAGGTTATCAATCTGAACTATGAAGAAATGGAATACAAAGTAATTTTGTAAGGAGGGCATCAATTAATGATCAAAATGTGCAGCCTCTCCCCTCAAATTTTTTTGCGCCATTTCATCATTTCACCAGTGCACAGCTGCACCATTGCACAATTTTAAAATGGAAAAAGAAAAAGAAAACAGATGCTTCCTATCCATTTTTGTTAAGCAGTTTGGGTGTTTTTGGAAGGGTTAAACCACAGAGACTAGGGCTTGCCAATGAGAAGGTCGGTGGTTCGTATCCCTGCGACGGGGAGAGCTTCCATTGCTCGGTCCCTGCTCCTGCCAACCTAGCAGTTCGAAAGCATGTCAAAGTGCAAGTAGATAAATAGGAACCAGTCTGGCGGGAAGGTAAACGGCGTTTCCATGCGCTGCTCTGGTTTGCCAGAAGCAGCTTAGTCATGCTGGCCACATGAGCTGGAAGCCATACGCCGGCTCCCTCGGCAAGTAAAGCGAGATGAGTGCCGCAACCCCAGAGTTGTCTGCAACTGGACCTAATGGTCAGGGGTCCCTTTACCTTGGGTGTGTTTGCAATTCGGCTTTCCTTCAGAAAAAGAGATCTGAAACTCTCATCCATAATGAAATCAGATTCCAACACACAGGCACAGGAATCCAACCACCCGATCTGCCATGCTGGATAAGATAGAGATGTCCCTTCACCCATCTCTGGCTGGATCTGCTTGTTTTCACTGGCAGGAGAGCCCCCTTGGTGCGGAGTGCTCTAGTCCACGTGCTCAAGCAACCCTACCAGTGAAGCCAGTGGTAAACCCCAAAATGGCATGTGTTTTGGACTGCGGAAAGGTAGGGCTGGGTTAGTACAGGACCTACTGGGTTCTGAGCCACTCTACTGCAGGCCTAATCTGGGTCTCTCTGATGCAAGAGCCTGGGATCTGGTGTAGAGAGGAGGTGGCATTTTTTCCCCTGCTTCCCACCTATGGTTTTAGGTAAGGTAAATATAATGGCCCCTGGACGGTTAAGTCCAATCAAAGGCGACTATGGGGTTGTGGAGCTCATCTCGCTTCAGGCCAAGGTAGCTGGCGTTTTTCCATAGACAGCTTTCCGGGTCATGTGGCCAGCATAACTAAACTGCTTCTGGTGCAACGGGACACCGTGATGGAAACCAGAGTGCACAGAAATGCCATTTACCTTCCCGCCACAACGGTACCTATGTATCTACTTGTACTGGTGTGCTTTCGAACTGCTAAGTTGGCAGGAGCTGGGACAGAGCAACGGGAGCTCACCCCGTTGTGGGGATTGGAAACGGCGACCTTCTGATCAGCACGCCCAAGAGGCTCAGTGGTTTAGACCGCAGAGCCATTATACCCCTTCTTACACACACATTCTGTTCTGGAAACTATTCCAGAAGTATAAATCTACAAAGTCTGTTGTGGGATATAGTTGAACTGGATTCCATTACTACCCTTCCTATTAATATGAATGAAATAATGAAATCTTGTGGGCGGTCAGTTCTGAAATGAGCCCAGTTTCTGCATTATAAAATTTAGGCACGGGGTGGCCAACTGGCAATGTGTGCATCAGTGTGAACCCATCTGCCCCCCAATTTTCTGCATAATTATGATACCCCCTTTGCTTCATCTTTTTTTTTTCTGTGAAGGAGCTGCGATGCTAGTTTACTGTTGCTTACTGTGAGGTTGGCATGGTGCGAACACACTGGCGGAGTCAGTCTGGTATGGTCCTGGAGACTAGAGGCAATGATAGCCATCTCTGACTTAGATGAACACTGCTTGGAGTGGGGAGGTGTTAGACCAGGGATCAGCAACCTTTTCCAGCTGTGGGCCAGTCCACTATCCCTCAGACCATGTAGACTATATTTTTTTTTGGGGGGGATGAACGAATCCCTATCCCCCGCAAATAACCCAGAGATGCATTTTACATAAAAGCACACATTCTACTCATGTAAAAACACACTGATTGAGTAGGTGATCTGGCCCCCAAGCCTTCGTTTGCCTACCCCTGTGTTAGACGCTGCAGTCTATCCCATGGATTCACTGAGGCACTGACAGCAAATGCTGTGAGTCTCAACTGTCCAAATGGACAGTTTGATAGCCTACTATGCAGAGTTGGTATGATGATGAAGATTGCATAATAAAGCGTGTTCTCCTTCATGGAGAGCACGTGTTGCGGTGGGGGCCAGCAAGTCACCCCTCTGGTGCTGGGTGGGATCGTATGGATGGCCACGGCTGTGATTGGACCCAGGGTGTTGTTGAGGAGAATTGTATGTTGCAATTTATTGATGGACAGCCCAGCGGATATATATTGGTGGGTTTGCAACGTGATCCCCCTCTTGGCTGCGTGCTTCTGATCACCCTCCCTCCCTCCCTATATTTTAGGCCTCTGCGTTGACATTGCTATGCCTGTCATGGGGTCGTCTGCTGTTGGGGCAGGGGCCTGGTAGGAATTTTCCCATTTGGCTGATTGGCTGGTGCCATCTGGTTTTCGTCTACTGCATAGCAAATAGTCACAACTTGTAAGGTTGGCGGTTAGGCATTGGTTATTATGTTGGTTGGAGGAGGGGTTATGACTGATTGCGTCTGCCCCTCCTATTGATACTGGTGTTAGGGGAATTCCGTTAAAGGAATCCAGGGGCTCGATGCTTTTTGTCTGAACCCTGGGTCGGGGGCTAGGGCCGTGCAAGAGCCCTGGGAGCCTGAGGGGAGAGGGGAGGGTCAGACCACCCGGCCCCCTTTATCTCTCCAGAGGGTTTTCCCCTTACTGACGGTCGTCAGTTCTGTCCCCAGTGGGACAGATAGTCTTAACCAATGCCTAAGCAACCACTCACATTGTTTGTATTTTTAATAAAGTTGTGTCCAAAATCATGCCAAAAACCAAAACTAAAATTCTGACTGATGTGTGAATTATTTGAGGGGTGGTTTGGGGACCTCGACACGCAATCCAATGGCAACTTTCTCTTGGGTAAGGTCCACTCAGATGAATGGGAGCAGCACAAAAGCATGGTAGTGCTCCGATTCATTTCAGCAGGACTTTACAGGTGAACTTCCTTCCTTTCTGCTACATCGGGGATGGGGAACCTGTGGTCCTCCAGATGGTGTTGGACTCTACCTTCCATCAACCCCAGCCAGCATGGCCATTGCTCAAGGATGACAGAAGCTAGTTTCCAGAGGGCTGCAAATTCCCCATCCGTGTGCTACTTTTCTTATATTTAAAAATGCTGCAGCAACAATGTAGCTTTGGCTTTCATCCTCTGCTTGTGTATCATTTTCTGCAGCTAATCTATTAAGGAAATGCAGAGCTTCAGTTTTTCCAAAAAGAATGCACAGCACATAACACCACGCCACACATGAAGGCGCCTTAATTGCTTTAATTGGGTTTAATCTTTAATATTGCTGTGTATGTTTAATAAACACATTTGGTGGAAATACTTCAGCTATATTACGGGCTGTAATTTCACTTTTCTTTTGGAGATACAAAAAATATGGCTGCAATTAGAAGAAGATCATTTTAATTAGCACCCCAGCTTACCCTCTAACCCTTCCTCTTTCAGGCATAGGAGGTTTTGAACAGAACTCAGCTCTTCGGCTTAATTCACTGCACAGCGAGAAGAGAGGGGCACATTGTCTTTCCATGTTCTTAGTTATTCTGCAGTGTCTCACATCTCTTGAACAATAGCTGACAGCAGTGGACTCTTAATCTTTCCTTTTAATTGGCACTTCAGAGACCATAAAAAGATGACGCTCTGGGTAAAGGAGCAGAGTATATTTTATCACAGAGTACATGTCCAGCACACACAATCTCCCATCATGGCTGACCATCATCATTCCATTATTGTTCACTTTGCCCTGCGTTCAACTCCACCTACCTTCTAGGTAGGGAGTCTCTAACTTAAATTTCTTGGAGAATTTCTATAATTTTGGAATTGGTGTATACAAAATTTGCCACGATTATTAGTTTGTATACACCCTACCACCACCACTTACGATTTACCAATGTATACCAGACCATGTACACATGTTGAATCAGAATCAGACTTTATTCACATAGCCAACAGGCCATAGCAACTAAAATATAGAAAAAAACAGATAAAAACATTGGAAAACGACCAGTCAGAACCAGAAGTATATAGATGTACTGATAGATCATATAGAGGTCAATGAGGCCCCAGTTTGGCGGCCTGAGATGATCAGTGGGGATGGTAAGGTTCTCTCGTTCATCAGAGCTATAGAGATAAGCTGATTGTGACATTTATAAGCCTCAGGTACATGGGCTGGTCATATATGCCAAGTTATCTTTCAGATTGTGGCCCTTAATCTCATTGCCCTCTCGATGAATCTGGCGACTTTCTCTGTTGTCAGGATGTTCTGGTCCGATAACAAGTGAAACGTGGCCTCTGATGAGCGACCTGGGATGGAAAGTAAAAGGGGGGGGGGTGATAATCAGACTCCTCAGGTCTTTATACAGAGGGCAGGCCAGAAGAACATGTGACACTGTCTCCATGTTTCCATCTCCACATGGGCAAAGACATTTCTCCCTGGGGAATTTCTTCAAGCACGGCAGAGGGTAGCACGTCAAATCTTGCCTAAATATTTAAAGGCTTTGACTTGTTCAATTGGTTGATTGTCCATTCTCCAACTGTGTATTCTGCATATACACATTTATTAAATCACAGTACAAAGCTAAATCTTGGTGCGATCTCAGTGTCAAAACAAGATTCCCTTTTTTGTGCTATAATTTAATCAACGATCAATGTACTTTTGTACCAGTGAGCATCAGTAACCTGGTTTTTGTTTTAAAGAAGTAAACTGCAAATTGCAGCAGTTTGGAGTCCTGGGAATATGACTGAAGTACAACATAACAATTCTCTTTTAAAATAAATACCGTATTTTTCGCTCCATAAGACGCACTTTTTCCCTCCTAAAAAGGAAGGGGAAATGACTGTGTAAAACGCGGTGTCAGCGGCTTCGGCGGCAGCCTGGGCCGCGGACAGTGCGCTCCGCTTGTTAAAGAAATAAGTTAGCAACTTGGTGATTTGGAATCCCAAAATCTGAGGAGAAACTTGAATGAGGAACATTTCACAAGCATTTCTCTCTCCCCACCCCCAGTTACTGTTAGAATAAAGGACCATGACAGGAATGGTGGCATGGGGTCAGGTGAAGGAAATATTTTACTCAGCACATAACTGAGTGCAGCCTTAGATGCTCTGGGTCTTTTGAATTTAAATACCCCTCTTATTGGTACAATGCTATATTTACTCGAATCAAATGATCACCTTTTATGGGCAAATTAAGTTGCGAAAATTAAGGTGTGCGTTAGATTTACATTTGCCAGCAAATACTTTTTTTGGTTTCCAGGTTCTGAAAATTGAGGTGCAAATTAGATTCAATGGTCCATTAGACTTGGGTAAATATGGTAAACAAACAATCTAACTTTACATGTGTACAGTGGTACATCGGGTTACATATGCTTCAGGTTACATGCACTTCAGGTTACAGACTCTGCTAACCCAGAAATATTACCTCGGGTTAAGAACTTTGCTTCAGGTTGAGAACAGAAATTGGGCAGCGGTGGTGCAGCAGCAGTGGGAGGCCCCATTAGCTAAAGTGGTGCTTCAGGTTAAGAACGTTTTCAGGTTAAGAACGGACCTCGGGAACCAATTCCGTACGTAACCAGAGGTACCACTGTATTGATGAGCTATGAATGGACATTCACCAGGGATGGGAGAGAAATTCCATTTGGTTCTCATTTCAAAACAAGCCTAACTAATTCACACTTCCTGAAACAATATGAGGACCAAAACACAACAATCCTTCATAATTTGTACTGCTCTGAATTTTGCAATGCAGCTCTCCAGCCAAATAGCATGTACAAATATGCATATATCTGTTATGATTTTTGTCCAAGCCGAGTGGCAAACAGCTGCAGCGAGGATGGTCTGACATTTGCCTGTCTCACTAAGCTGTGAGAAAGCTGCCTTATCTGTTTTCCTACATGGAATGTTTATGTTTCACTGTACTATTGTAATCCTAGCCTTTGTGCTCTCTCTTCTGGCTAGACCTAGATGCCGTCAGACGGCTTTATGGCAGCTCTGTCTTATTGAGCTGGCAGCAGAGATTCTCTCTGCACTATTCCTACAATAAATAGTTTAGCCTTAATTATGGCTTGTGTGTGTTGTTCTTCACGCTGGGGAACAATCACATATTACTGTGCCACCGGACTACTCCAGTAGCCGGGGATGTGCACACACGGCTTTGCTCTGGCTTTGGGGCAGTCTCACAAACTGCCCCGGGTGGGGTATTTGCTGACAATATCATGGTAAAATGTGCACAAAGATGAACATATCCATCAAAAAGCCCTGCTATACCTCATCCTTTTTAGGGGAAATAACATGGTAGAAATGGGTAACCTAGGCAAAATTTCATACAAAAGTGTGCAGATTAGGCGAAATCTGCATTAAAATGCTAATGGATTTTCATAAGGATTTAAAAATTAAATAAATTTGCGAACTGATGTGGCAATGTAGAGAACTGAACTTAAGATATAAAGAACGAGAAACTGAATTTGAGAAATTTTCCCATCTCTAGCAGTGACTAACCTGGAAAGAGATGTTGGAGTGAATGAAAAGGTGGTTTTCCTGTCTATGGGTTGTGAAACGAAGGTACCGGTAAATTGCATGTTAGGGATAAATAGCAAATGATGCTGATTCAATGCCCTTCTTAAAAACTGTGGTGGAGTGGAGTTGCATTTGGGATGTTGTTCTAGTGCCTCATCTTGAAAAGAAAATAATTGTGATTGATTGAAAGAAGAAGAAGAAGAGTTTGGATTTGATATCCTGCTTTATCACTACCCAAAGGAGTCTCAAAGCGGCTCACAATTTCCTTTCCCTTCCTCCCGCACAACAAACACTCTGTGAGGTGAGTGGGGCTGAGAGACTTCAGAGAAGTGTGACTAGCCCAAGGTCACCCAGCAGCTGCATGTGGAGGAGCGGGGAATCGAACCCGGTTCACCAGATTACAAGTCTACCGCTCTTAACCACTACACCACACTGGTGTGGATGTGGGCAACCAAGATAATCAGGAGGTAGGGACAGGACCGGTGCCAGGGTTTCTGGCGCCCTAGGCGAGGGGGCGGGGCACCGTACGTCATGCGCAATGACGTACGGTGCCCCGCCCCCTGCCCACCGGGCACCCTGCGCCGCCGCGATTTTTGCCGCTGGTTGGGGCGGCACCGGGCGGTGAGGGGCAGGCTGGCCAGCGCCCCCTCCATTTTGGCGCCGCCACCGCCGCGGTTTTCGCCCCAACCTGCTCGCTCTGCCGCTGGTTGGGGCGGCAGCGGGGGGCGGCGGGCAGGCTGGCCAGCGCCCCCTCCATTTTGGCACCCTAGGCAACCGCCTAGTTCGCCTAAATGGAAGCGCCGGGCCTGGGTAGGGGTGCCTTATGAAAAAATGGATGAAGTGTTTGGGGCTTTCTTGTGTAGGGAAATGACAAGGTTAATAAAAATTGTGCACAGTGTAGCGAGAGCAGACATTTTCTCCTCTCCTGATGCTGGAACTTGGTGAAATATCCAATAAAACTGATTGGCAGGAGCATCGGGGAAGATAAAAGAAAGCACATCTCCAGGCAACACTTGATTTATCTGATAAAATTTGTATACTACTCAATTGTAAAAAAAAAAAAAAAACCCTCTAAGTGATTTACATAAGACACACTTTAAAATAATCAATAAAAAGTCAGGAATTAAAAGCAAGTAGGTCTTAAAAAATTCAAAATGTAAATAAAATCAGCAGTTAAAATATGCACATAAAAATTCATATATTGCAATGGCTGCCCATTTATTTGGGTAGGTTTGTCTAAACAAAAACGTTTTAAGCAGGTGCTGAAAACTATACTTCCAAGGCACCTGCCGCATGTCACTGAGCAGGGAGTTCAAGGGTGAAGTGTTGCCAGGAGGAAAGATTGATTTCTTACAAGTGAGGAAGGGCGTTGAGTGGCACTTGTAAAAGTGCCAGTTCTTCAGATCAATTGGTGAAGTGGGCATGCAAAGCCTTCTATAGTTAATTCGCAGAATTCGCCTCAGGACGTTGGTCATTTGCCTGGAACAAAACCCCATAAAGGTTAAAAATGTGTAGACTGACGGGGATTCCCAACAGCAGAGCAGCGTCAAAAAAAAAAAATACAAATATCTTTATTACGGTCAAAGACCAGAGAACAGTTAATGACAATCCATAACCAGATATAGTATTGGAGATTGAGTTATATTACAGAATTAGAACCCATCTCATAGAACTGATACTTACATTTAAAATTAAAATTTAAAACTTAAGATTTTAAAATTTTACATTAATAGATCTTTACCACCTATTAACATTCCTTCAGAGATTAAAGCTCAAATCTCAGTCTCAGTCATTATTCGTCTTATTCTTGTCGCAATAAAACAAATTTTTGCGGTGATCCTAGTGGTCTCCATATCTTTATCCCCTAGGAGGAGTCTGATGTAGGCTTCCTCAGAGCGGCCTGGCAGTTTCCCCAACAGCGGTTCAATCAGTTCTTTCCTTGAGTCACGATACAGTGGACAGTATAAGAGAACGTGCCCAGCGGATTCAATCTCATTACAATCACAGGGGCATAATCTTTGATCGATCGGTATCTAACTATATCTGCCTTCTAAGAGAGCTGAGGGGAGGGCATTAAAACGAGCCCTGGAAAAAGCCCAGTGGTGTTTGGGGTTGTCTAGTGGCTTAAGATAGTTTGCTGGATGGAGCCTTTGAAGGTCATAGCACAGCGGCTTCTAAGCACATTCAGTCAAACACTCTGGGAGGAACCCCCATACATGGGGATATTGTGGGGGACATTTGCATGTGTGCCCCATGTAACCTTTAATCCTTGCCATAGGAGCCAAATCCTAGGGGGTCAAGGTCCCTTTGCCTCCCCATAAAATATTTGAGGGGGCCGCCCCCCAAAGTCGATGGGCATTGTCATTCAAATGGTGTGCATGTGCCACATCTTGTGATCGATTATGTGGGGTGGGGCTTACCTCCCCCCCCAATATTTTATTCAAGTTTGCACCCCTGATCCCTGCACTGGTGCTATAAGAGGACAACTTAAATTACTTCAAAAAGGATTAATAATAATAATAATAATAATAATAATAATAAATTTTATTTATACCCCGCCCTCCCCAGCCAAGACCAGGCTCAGGGCGGCTAACACCAAATATAAAAACAATTGATTAAAATACAACTTAAAAACAAGATTAAAATACAACATTAAAGTGCAGCCTCATTTCAGTAGAAACTCAAATCAAAACTATTTGGGGAAGGAACCGTCAAATCTTCACCAAGGCCGACTATCCAGATTGGTCCTACATGGGCCAGAAAAATGCCAGGGAAGTCCCCAAATAGGAGTTCCATCACTTGGATTGGATAACTTCCTGGAGGAGAAGTACTGGTATATCAAAGGCTGTAACCTGATGGCTGATGGGAATGTCCAGATTCAGGGACAGTACTAAACCCTTGGTGAACACATTTTTATTCTAGCAAGCTTCTGCTTGCTGAGTCCCTGGTGTTTAATTTTATTTTTAAAGGTTGCTCCTTATCTGTGGTCCCTGCCGTATTTTACCCTATATACTCGAGTATAAGCCTGGTTTTTCAGCACATTTTTTGTGCTGAAAAAGCCGCCATCGGCTTATACTCGAGTGAGGCAGGCAGTGGCTCCTATGAAGCTTTCCCAGGTTTTTTGTGGTAAAATTGGGTGCCTCGGCTTATATTCGGGTCGGCTTATACTCGAGTATATAGGGTAATTGAATGTATTGTTTTTATATGATCTGCCATTGCAAAGTGTCGCAAGTTACCTTGAGAAATGCATGGGTACCGAGTGGGTGGGGAATAAATCTTTAGAGAAATAAATGAAATAAACTGATAATATTTGCTAGCAAGCAACACGGGGAAAGGTGATTGTCTTGGTCGCGGCTAGGGAGGACAGGATTTGCCAGTTTTGCTTCTCTCAGTTACTCATTTTTCCACTTAAAATTGGTTCACATTTGTGCAGCAATTGGAAAAAACGAAGCAAAACAAAACCCTCCTGAAACTTATCCAGTGTTTTAGTGCTAATTTCTCCTAATCAACACATTGCTGTATGCTATTTAGATAAATTCCCCTGATATATACATTTTTTAAAACAATGTTTGGGTGGAGAACCAAGTTCCAAAATTGACTGTGTCCAAGGGATGTGTTTTGGTTCACGTAGGTAGATAGATTTATTGTTACGGTCCTCGACCAGCACACACATATATACATAAAAAATCCAAAATACAATCTAAAATACATACTAGAAATATAAACGTTAACCATTATATGAAATTATTAGATAAAAGGATATCACTACTTTAGAGGATGGGCTACCGCTAATAGTGGCACTGATTCTTCTTTAGCTCTATCCTGAAGTTATATGGATACTGCTAATAAAACGGACCGAATTTTTATGGCTCTAGCGCAGAATTTAGCTACCTTAGCTGTCACATTAGAGTTAACATCTGAAAGAAGCCATTCTATATGAAAACTGTCCGAACATCCTGGAAGATCGGCCAGCGTTTTTTGGATGAGACCACCTCGTACGTCCTTGTAGAAACAGCATCGCAGGAGCACATGGTCAATAGTCTCCACCTCTCCGGATCCGCATGGGCAACGTCTCTCGCCCAATGGGACCCGATTGAACTTCCCTTGCAAAACAGCTGATGGCATAATGTTTCGGGCTAGGGTGAATGCTCTTCTATGCGAGGGTGTTTCGAGATGGAATAGATATCTAGCTAGGAGGGTTCATGTATTGGTTTGGAAAGTGTGGCTATGATAGATTCAGCTTGAACCATGAACTGAATCAGATCTCTTTTGCACCCCCAGTTATGACGTTCTGGAAGCACTGAGTTTTGGGAAACAAGAATGCTGAACATAGCTGTCAACCTTCCCTTTTGTTTGTGGGAAATTCCCTTATTCCAGCACCATTTCCCGCTGCTATCCCAGATTGTTAGATATCCCGTAAATTTCCCAGATTTCAAAGGAAGCAGCTCTTCTTCCTCCCTGCTGGTCAGGGAGGCTCCTCAGCTGCGTTGCTCAGCTGCGTTGCTCACCAATAGATACAGAGAATAGGATGTCATTAGACAACAGCACTGTTTGTGCTTTGCTTGCATGTAAAATCAACCACTTTGGCCCAGCCCACAAATACACTCCTTCCAAGTCATTAATGGATGCCAGAGAGCCAAAAGAGTGAACCTGATCAATCCCCCCATGAAGAATTGACGCTTTTGAATTGTGGTGCTGGAGTCCCACGGGCTGCGAGAAGATCAAACCGATCCATTCTGAAGGACATCGGCCCTGGCTGCTCACCGGAAGGACAGATCCTGAAGCATTGCATGAGAAGAGAAGACTCCCTCGAAAAGAGACCCTGAGGTGGGGAAAGATTATGGTGTGTAGTCTGGTGTAAATTAATTTGTAGCCTGGGGGATTACCGTGGCGTGGACTGTCCCCGAGAACTGTAGACTGTCCCCGGGACAGGTGAGGCTGCTGATCCCTTATTTTCAAATCCGAAAGTTGACAGCTATGATGTTGAAGTCCATCAACTTTTGGTGTGATCCAGCAGGCTTCCTCTTACGTGCTTGGTGTTCGTTGCTGTGTAAAGTAAATACAAGGCATGCCAACTCTTCAGCCCCCTCAATATTTGTTGGAAGGGGACCTGGCGCACACGTGTGACATCACACATGTCACAGATTCAGCGACTGGCTCCTCCAGAGCGCTTGGCCTCCCCTGGATGTCGGGATGTTGCATACGTGATATCACACGCACACAATGAAATCTCAATCTTGGGGGCAACCTAGCTCCTCTTGGGTCTTCTATGCACTGCTTTGTTGCACACATACTGTTTTGTACTAAGAGTGCAATGCATTTGGCCTGTTTCTGTTCTGGAATAAAACCTGAAGAAGCAAAATTGGGGAAAAAAATAATGTTTGGAGCCAGCTAGAGCTCGCTAAAGTTTTCCACCGGACTTTATTCTGTTTACACTAGAAGCTTATTAAATGTTTCGCCCCTGAGTCGGCTGGAATCAGGATTAGTCCCACCCTCATAAAACCCCTCTAATTGTCCTCTGTGTAATGGGCATGCATAATATGTAATTAATTGTCATGCATTATTAACCAGCGAACAAAATGCAAATTGGGATAGCTTTGGGGGCAAATAAAGTGCTTACCATTAAGAAAATTCTGTTTTTCACTGCAATATTTAAAGAAGACAAAACACAGCGTTCGGCAGTCAGCTCCTTTTACATTGCAGGGGTCAAACGTTCTGTTACTTGGAATTGAAAAGTAACCATCTTAATGTATTGATGGTAATAACTGGCATGAACTGTTTAGTTCTGCATAGCTTAAATACACCTCACCCGTTCTAAGATGTCAAGGCAAGTCCTCCTGTTTTTCTTAGGAACTCCAGCCCTTGCCAGGACTGAGCCACTGATCTTAACCTCTATCCCTTGTTCCTTCTCAGGTTTGCAGCATAGTTGGCTGCTGGAAATATGAATAACTGCAGCTGGATTTACTAGGCAGACTTAATGGTGCAACTGCTACTTGGGTCACCATGCGGTGTTTGTTTCTCTAGGGCCTTCTTCAGGCATTACTAGGGCCAGCCCGCCCATGAGGTGGACTGAGGCAACTGCCTTAGGCAGTGGAATCCCATGTGTCAGTGCCCCCCACCACCCACCCCTGCTGCCACTGAATAAGCAAAGCAAAGCGCTGGCTTCTGGTGAGATATTGCTGGAAACTCCTTCATGCCCCTGGTCACTGAGGCTTCGGCAGCAAAATGGGATAGGCTGCCCCTGTCATGTGAAGTGAAACAGTGTGGATGAGTGTGCTAGCTCTGCAACCTTCAGTGCCATTTCCACTGCCCTCCAGAACAGAAAGCAGAGATATCAGAGTAGTGCTCTCCAGACGTTGTGGACTGTAGCTCCCATTGTGCTTGGCCATTGACCATGCTGGCAGCGGCGGAGGAAGCCTCTTGGGCACCTGGGGCGGTGTGCCCAGGGGCGGGTCAAACTGCCCATAGGGACAGGAAGGGACAGGATGGGGCCTCAGCTGCCCCACAGCTGGGGTGGAGGCAGCAGGCGGACAGTGCTGAGCCTGCAGCCTCCTGAGACATGTGGCTCAGGCGCGCTGGAGCAGGCCCCACGGTGAGTGCCGCCCGCCATTTTGTCACCCCCGTCTGGGTGACACCTGGGGCGGACCACCACCCCGTGCTCCCCTTCCTATGCCCCTGCATGCTGGCTGAAGCTGATGGGAGGTATAGTTAAATATATCTGCAGGGCACCATGTTGGCTACCCCCGAGGAAATGGGTGACTTTGTAAAGTGGGGACCTTCTGTACCTCATGGAGGTTGCTGGTATATTTGTAAACAATGGAAAATCAGGGGTCTAAAGCAAGTGGGAAGCCTTCATGACAAGATCACTCATTACATCAGGGTTAGATATTTTGAACTGCAACTATCAGCAGCTTCCCACCCGAAAGCTCCTCACTTCACAAGGTCACCTAGAGGGTGATGAGAATGGGAAGAGGGGAGCAGAGTGACCATTGCTAACCCATGTGAAAATTTAACCCATTCACTGTTGCCTGAAGAGAACTTGATTCTAGATCCAACCCGAGTTCCACATTCCTATCTGATGGTTGCCTTCCTGCCCCGTCTTCCTACTTGTCCAGCCCACTGATTACGGCCTGCTCTCCTGGTCTTAATGTGGTTTGGGCTCCCCACCCCCCCATTAGGATTTGCATTTGGACTGTAGTTACCTGAAGGAGCGTCTCCACCCCCATCATTCTGCCCGGACACTGAGGTCCAGTGCCGAGGGCCTTCTGGCAGTTCCCTCGCTGCGAGAAGCCAGGTTACAGGGAACCAGGCAGAGGGCCTTCTCGGTAGTGGCGCCTGCCCTGTGGAACGCCCTCCCACCATATGTCAAAGAAAAAAACAACTACCAGACTTTCAGAAGACATCTGAAGGCAGCCCTGTTTAGGGAAGCTTTTAATGTTTAATACATTATTGTATTTTAATATTCTGTTGAAAGCCGCCCAGAGTGACTGGGGAGTCCCAGCCAGATGGGCAGGGTATAAATAATAATAATAAATAATAATAATAATAATAATAATAATAATAATAGCTCCAAGGGCTGACCCACTAACATTCTTTTAACAATCCCAAGATCCCAAGTTTATTTTGTGCAGATGCCTGATTTGAATATTTCTTAGAAAACCTTGGTATGAGAAGCAAATAATCATTCTTTATTTCTACTACTGTGAGTGTAGAGTGAGTCATTTGAAGAAGAGTTTACATGAAAGGAAATAACGCAACAGTTCTTTATGGGGGGGAGGAATGGCATTCCAGTCTATTTTCTTGTTTTTATCAGGCCATAGCAAAATGCAATGGGGTGTGTGTGAGAGTGTTGCGGCATGAATGATGAAAGGTCAGAGGCATTGCTAAGTATGACATCTTAGGATTTGTGTTTTGCATATTTATGCAATGTGGGGTTCAGTTTGCTTGATGGGGACAAGGAGTGGTATATCGAACCAAATATTTGAGACTGTCTTGGAAGATACTCGGTGGGGACAAAGCAGAAATATAACTAACAGAGCAATCATAGCCATGTCTGCTCAGTAAGTCATACGGAATTGAGTGGGACTCACTCCCATGTAAATTGGGTTAGGATTGCAGCCTAAGCCGAGGTATAGAAATAAGGAGTTAGTTTAAATAAAATGATTTTGGTATTTTATGTTTTTGTGAAAAAGGATAAGTAATTGGGAAAAATAGATATGTATATGAATTTGGAAAACTGATAAAGAGGATAGTTAATGAATTCAACAGAGGGGGACTTGAGGAAGTCAACCAAAATATGAATTTGAGGAAAGGAAGAATATCTGGCCCACAGAAATGGGCCAGGCCTAAAGGTAAAGGTAAAGGGACCCCTGACCATCAGGTTCAGTTGTGTTCGACTCTGGGGTTGCGTGCTCATCTCGCTCTATAGGCCGAAGGAGCCGGCGTTTGTCCGAAGACAGCTTCCGGGTCATGTGGCCAGCGTGACAAAGCCGCTTCTGGCGAACCAGAGCAGCACACGGAAACGCCGTTTACCTTCCCGCTGGAGCGGTCCCTATTTATCTACTTGCACTTTGACGTGCTTTCGAACTGCTAGGTGGGCAGGAGCAGGAACCGAACAACGGGAGCTCGCCCCGTTGCAGGGATTCGAACCGCTGACCTTCTGATCAGCAAGCCTGTGGTTTAACCCACAGCGCCACCTGGCAATGATATTTAAGCAATGATATTTAATATGTTAAATTACGTTAAATGTGAAATGTATTGTCTTTCCTGGTGAGAGAGGGGAATGGAAATTTGCTTCCCCCAGTTGGGGGGGGGGGGATGAAAATTTAACGGTATTGTAAAGTGCTTAAAATTGTTTAAATCAATAAAAAAAATTGAAAAAAAGGATTGCAGCTTAAATCAGACACGTGAATGTAATTTTGCACAATGATGGGGAATATGTGTCTGTCATCTCTACTGCAACATCATGTGATGACTGGCATGTGTGAATTACCATCACTGATCAAGCGCCGCAGACTGAACCTTGCACACAATATCAGAATCAGCTCACGCATTTGGCTGAGAGTCATTAAGTGCTCAGAAATCAATTACATGCACATATCAAGCAGCCCTCTTGATATTCCTTGGCCTGATTTCAATTGCAACCGTTGTTTCTGTGAGCGTCTTCTTATTGGCTTTATCCTCAAGTTGAGCTCCACATACCTGACTAGTCTCATCCTGAATGCCCCATCACTATTTCCACAGCCAGTCCAATGCAAATTGTTGACAGCATCATCTGTGCATCTAGTTCAGGCTCTTTGAGGATTTAGAGAGGTGTGCTTTGCTTCTCACCCAGCCCTTTCCTTTTGGTGATTATAATGGAAAGGCTACTCTCGAGCTTTGTCAAATAGCACTGGTGTCCTCTGACCTGCTATACTGAAATAAAGCAAAATATATGGGCCATCCTGTTATTAACTTTATATTTCTAACTCAAGTGTGATCATATCAGTAATGGAAGCATTTTGGCTTGCTTCCCAGAAACCATTTTCCTTTCCATTTGCAAGCCACCAAAGCATAGCATTAACTTTATAAACTGCTGCACTCCTTGAAAACAACTCAGATGCAGGGGGATATGAAAGTTGAAGCAAATATGCAGAGTTTTAGACGTTGTCTGCAGCAGAGTGGAAAACGTGGCTCTCTGGCCGATCTGGAAGATAATGTGCAGACTCCCTCCTCCCCTGACTTCCGTCTTTGGAAAGAAATGGAAATGCAGTCTTTTGAATCTGTGCAGAAAAATGAAAAACCTGTCTGAGAAATCCCAGAGGGAAGAGAAAGGGAACTGTATTATATGCAAAAGCATATGGCAGCAGAGATAGAATCCACAAAGCTGCACGGCAAAGCAGCATGTACGCGCTTCACATGCTGAGGCTGGAATGCAGTACCTTGCAACATTATTGCTGCATTCAGAAGGCTTGAGACTCTTCAGAACAAGAATACAGACTAGTTACAATGTCGACTTTAATAGCTCAGTTCCTTCCTGCATACAGCTGCAGACTTCTACTCTTCTACAGTACTCCCTTCCCCTTCCAGTCTAGCAAAACTCCAGGGATGGATCAGCCATTGGTTACTCCAGGGCAGGCAACCCCAAACTCGGCCCTCTAGCTGTTTTGGGACTACAACTCCCATCATCCCTAGCTAACAGGACCCAGTGGTCAGAGATGATGGGAATTGTAGTCCCAAAACAGCTAGACGGCTGAGTTTGGGGGTGCCTGATCGAGGGCATACTAAAATACGAGCTTGAATCATGGAATGGATCTATCACAAACAATACATCCTCCTTTTGCCTTCAGATATAAACCATAAATTGAAGTATGGTTTATAAATCCACTTGGACACCTTTTAAAAGGGGAAACAAAACAAAACAAAATAAAAAAAATCCTTCCAGTAGCACCCTAGAGACCAACTAAGTTTGTTCTTGGTATGAGCTTTCGTGTGCATGCACACTTCTTCAGATACAAGAGGATTAGGTAATTTCAGGAAGCATAAGGCTATCAATGACTGTGTGCCACAATGCCTGTCTTTCTACTTTCACTGTCAGTGACAGAATGCCTCAGTATACCAGTTGCTTGGAATCACAAGCAGAAAGAGTGTTGCTGAAATCTAGAATGCTAGATTATATTTTGGATTAATTGGACTGCATATAAATCCAATTAGCCCCCTTGTTGCTGATGTTGGATTTGGTCTGATCCAGTGGGCTGGCCCACCTATGAGGCAAAATGAGGCAACCACCTCAAGTAGCAGAATCCACAGGGGCAGCAGATACCGATGTAGATATTTATTGCCCCTTGTGCCGGATGTAGGGGAGGTGCCATTTTGTGGTTTGCCTCAGGTGCCAAAATGTCTTGGGCCGACCCTGTGACCCAGCAGGGCTTTTATTGTGTTAAACATGAATTTGAGCAGGAGGAAGACTTCTGCAAGTATATCAAAACAGCTTCTGCTGATATGATTAGAGCAAAACTGCACAAATGAAGTATCAGAGAGAACTGGGCAATGCACCCAGAGTTCATGACAGCAGCTTTGTTGAGTTCTACAACTAGGAATGGGCAAATCTGTCAGTTTGTCTCCCTTTCTCATTTTTGCTATCTTAAATTCAGATCCCTGCATTTCCATATCAGTTTGTGTGTGTGTGTGTGTGTGTGTGTGTGTGTGTGACGAACATTCATCAGTATTTTATTGTGACCTTATCCTAATGTGCTTACACAATTTTTCTCAATATACACATTTTTTAACCCCCCCCAAAAGCATCTCCTACTAAAAGCATGCATTTTTGTTTGCCTTTTTCACTAATGCATTCATTCTTATGGACGTTCAGGTTGTGAACACGATCTGTGCGGGAGGCACGTTCGCAACCCGCAGCATCCGTAACCCGCAGCACCGCGTCTGCGCACTTTAGTGCTTCTGTGCATGCGCGAAGCGCCGAACCCAAAAGTAACCCATTCTGGTACTTCCGGGTTCGGCGCATTCCTATCCCGCAGCGAATGCAACCTGAGGTATGACTGCATGGGTATGATTCTGTAAGTTGCATAGCAGGAGAAAGGCACTGCAAAATTCAGAAAACTGCAGATTTTTGAAGGATAGCTCAGTTTCAGTGCTTGTGTTCTCTCAGAAAGTGTGACTTGGGTAGATTTGCCTTTAAATGTGTTTGGTGCTGCAGGAGTCGTAGATGGGACAACACTGTCACTCTGCACATAGTAATCAGCAATGTCCTGGAATTTGAGGTGTGCTGTGAAGTAGTTTTATATGAGATACACTTCTATGCAGTGACCATCGTGCTATTATCCCTTGAAATGATGCAGGATAGGATATATGGGGCTATTTGTTTAGTTCCATTCTATTGTGGATTATGTTTCCTTTTTTCAAAGTTCTCTCAGATGCTTTTTATTCTGTACAAATGTATTCTTCTGACTGACGGTCGAATAAAAGAATGATGATGATGATGATGCAGGATAGGATGGAATACTGAGCTGTTTCTAGGCTGCAGGATTTTATTAAGGATCACAGCCTCCCATTTTGCATTGCATCACTGTGGCTCACTTGCACTGGTCAGCTTTCTGTTGCTAGACCAGGGCACAAAACTTAAGGTGAAACACTACAATACAACACAGCTTATAGTATGTATCAACCCATTTAAAACCACCAGGAGAACCTACATAGTCACAAAACAATAGTATTGTTGCAAGCTTTACCCTATCATCACATCATTACCCTTCAGTGGGGTACCAATTTGAGGTAATTTTGCCTGTACCTTCCTGCCAAAGATGATAGCCGGTGCTGTGCCTGTAGAACAGTGAGGAATGGTTAGATAACTCCAGAGAAATAATAATAATAATCCCTTCATATCTGCTCCCTCCGTTGTAGCAATCTATAGGACTTTCTTGATGCCCTCATAAATCTTTCAATGTTGCCATCTGCCTGTGGCCAACAGGTCTGATTTTTCAATTGTTTGAGCACAAGGCAGTCTGAAGAAAATGGCTAGTGTTTAAAAAGTGGCCCACTGACACTTTTCATAGTAACTGGTGTGCCCATAAAATTGGGGGGGGGGGCAAACAAAAAATTCTCTAAATTGGGGATTACAGCATTTGCTGCAGTAGTGGAGGTGACCGTTTCAACCTCTGGATAATGGCTTTAATAATCTATCACGACCAAATAACAATCCTAAGATGTCGTCACTATCTGCAAGATCACAAAAATAAACAGCAGTTTCTACCCATGATGATGGCGGAAGGGGAGAAAGTGGTGGAAAGTGGTTCTGTTTGGAGTAGCTGGAAAGAGGCGTACAGGACACCATCCAACTGTCTTAAGGATTCCACTCTGGATTTGTGTAGGGTTTACTGCCCAGCTCTTCTGTATATGCTATATAACTGTTTAACTAGTTATTCTGAAAGGAAGCAGAGATTAATTAAGGGACTTTCGAGGTTATTTCCCTCACTTTTAGCTAAACCCAGTCTTGGATGAGTAATTGAAAATGCAAACTGTGAAGAAAGTTAAGAGATAACTGTATCAAGTCCTCCATCGTTGCATATTATGACCCCAATGATGAGTGGAGTTGTCGGCAATATGCATTCATTGAAGCTATGCCCTAAAAACGTTTGTAATATTTCACTAATAAAACAAGAACACTCGTCTGAATGTCACTGTTCTCAAAATATCTGTTTTGATATACTGTAATGTGTAATTTTAACCAGCGAATTAACAAATTAATGAATGATGGATTCTTAAATGCTTTTTTGCTTGACGGTCTTAGAATATTCTGGGTATGCAGAGTAGATTTCGTTTGAGAGCCCTGGTCTCAAAGGTTAGAAGGTTAACAGCTTTCCTCTAACAAAATTGTAATGGATGGGAGATAATTATGGAAGCGAGGAGCAAGGGATATAGTCTAATTAGTCAATTTCTGTTCCCTATCTGCATAGCTTAGACTATGACAAGGCCAAAAGTGATTATTGCAATTTTTGAGAGATGTTCCATTTCCAAATAATTGTGCCAATATTTCTTTCTGTAAATCACATTTCTCATATCCTCAGTATCAGAATGATTCCTGTTGAGGTTACTAAGTGGCCTGTTTTACACATCACACTGTCAAAATATGTCTTAGTACGAACGAGCAAACATGCTGGGTAGACAGTTAAATAATCATGGTAGTTTAATCTTCCCCAGCTCAAGATTGGGAACTAAGTCATAGTTTGGCTTAATATTATACCTGAATCAGGGCTCATAGTTTGTCTTATTCCAAGCAGATCATAAGCTGGAACCAAGGTTTGTTCTTCACTTATCACTCATGGTTTGCTTAGGGAAGAAAAAAACATAAACCTAGATTAGCTGCAATGCTAAAACAAACCATAGATTATTTCTTGGTAGTGTGAAGGCAACAAGGATGAAAAAGTGGCCTCTATTTTCTAACTGTGGACCAGCAGGCTTGCTTTTTCCCACTTAGCCATGGTTTGATTTAGTGTTCAGTGCAAATAAGACCAGTATGCTGAGTACCAGAGGGAGTGAAATCTACATAAGCTTGAATAAATGTGCTAGACCTATCTGGAACATTCCTAGAATAGCTAGGATACCGTATTTTTCGCTCCATAAGACGCACTTTTTTCCTCCTAAAAAGTAAGGGGAAATGTCTGTGCGTCTTATGGAGCGAATGTGTGGTCCCTGGAGCTGAACTGCCCAGGGGCAAAAGCAGATCGTGCTTTTTAAAAAAAAAAAAGAGAGAAGGGGGTGTTGAAAGGAAGCCCTCTGATCAGCTGATCAGCAAACGATTGGTGAGAGAGATAAGGGAGAGAGATTCCAGCCCCGCCCCCTTGCAGAGGGAGACTGTTTCCCCAGCGACATGTGACTGGCTGATTAGATTATCTGTCTGGAAAGCTCAACAACTTTGAGCTGATCCTCAAAAAATGGAGCTTTTCTCCTTTGCAAAAGAAGCTGCAGAAATTTGAGCTGATCCTCAAAAAATGGGGCTTTCTCATTTGCAAAAGAAGCTGCAGAAATTTGAGCTGATCCTCAAAAAAATGGGGCTTTCCCCCTCTAAAAACTAGGTGCGTCCTATGGTCAGGTGCGCCTTATAGAGCGAAAAATACGGTATATCTCCAACTTGCAGTGGAGCATCTTAACACTTTTTTTTTACTGGAGTGTGAAAGGTTTGTGCAACTCCGAGTTAAATATATTCTGATTGCCCAACTGCGCTCCTATCTGGACAGGGATAGCGTAATTTCTGTCTTCTATGCTCTGCTAATCTCTAGGTGAGATTACTGCAACACGTTACACGTAGGGCTGCTTCTGAAGATGGTTTGGAAACTTCAGCTGGTGCAGAATTCAGCGGTCAAGTTGCTCACTGGGACAAGGTGGTTTGGGCATACCACACCGATCCTGACCTGACTCCACTGACTGCCAATTGCGTGTCGAGGTCCCCCAAAACCACCCCTCAAATAACTCACACATCAGACAGAATTTTGTTTTGGTTTTTGGCATGATTTTGGCCACAACTTTATTAAAATACAAATAATGTGCGTGGTTGCTTAGGCATTGCATAAGACTATCTGCCCCACTGGGGACAGAACTGATGGTCAGTAAGGGGAAAACACTCTGGGGAGATAAAGGGAGCCGGGTGGTCTGACCCTCCCCTCTCTCCACAGGCTCCCAGGGCTCTTGCATGGCCCTGGCCCCCGACCGGGGGTTCAGACAAAAGCATATCGAGTCCCTGAATTCCTTTAATGGAATTCCCCGTACACCAGTATCAATAGGAGGGGCATACACAGTCAACCATACCCCTCCTCCAACCAACATAATAACCAATGCCTAACCGCCAACCTTACAAGTTGTGACTATTTGCTACGCAGTAGGCAAAAACCAGGTGGCACCAGCCAATCAGCCACATGGAAAAATTCCTACCAGGCCCCTGCCCCAACAGCAGACGACCCCATGACAGGCATAGCAAGGTCAACGCAGAGGCCTAAAATATAGGGAGGGAGGGCGGGTGATCAGAAGCACGCAGCCAAGAGGGGGATCACGTTGCACACCAACCATTATATACACGCTGGGCTGTCCATCATCAATTTGCAGCATACAAATCTCCCCAACAACACCCTGGGTCCAATCACAGCAGTGGCCATCTAAATGTTCCCGCCCAGAACCAGAGGAGTGACTTGCTGGCCCCCACCGCAACATGTGCTCTCCATGAAGGAGAACACGCTTTAGCTTCCGCACCCAATTCAAAGTGTTGGTTTTGACCTATAAAGCCTTAAACAGCTCAGGACCACAATACCTCAAGGACTGCCTCTGCCGATGTGAACAGGCCCAGACCCTGTGATCACCATCTGAGGCCCTTCTCCGTGTGCTTCCTCCATGTGAGGTCCATTACATAGCTTAGGCACCAGTCAAAAACATTCCTTTTCTCCCAGGCCTTTGGCTAACTAAACAACCTATGGTATTTTCAACTGAGCGTGCGGTGGGGGAATTACTGTTTTATTGGTTATTAGAGCATGTATTTTTTGTGTTTCTATATTGCAGGCATAGGCAAACTGTGGCCCTCCGTATGACTACAATTCCCATCATCCCTAGCTAACAGGACCAGTGGTCAGGGATGATGGGAATTGTACTCCCAAACATCTGGAAGGTTGGATTTTGCCTATGCCTGCTATATTGTAAACCAAGCTGTGATCTTTGGATGAAGGGTGGTATAGAAATTTAATTAATAAACAACAACATCAAACCATTATTGCAAAAATTCAAAAGGAAATCCAAGCCTGAGAAATTAGTGTATTCATTGTCTAATCAATGCAGCTGTGTCATGTTCAGAAAAGCAAAATTCCATTATAGTAACTTGTTTTAAAAGATTCTCAAAATTAAATGAATGCAGTCAATGATGTACTTGTGAAATTTCTAGCTAAGACTTCTCCTTCTACACTGTATGTATGTAACAGTAGCCAGTAAACCAAATGGGTCTATTATGTTAATTTGTATTTTACTTCCCTCCATAACTCTGAATCTTTTAATGTGTACAATCTTATTTTCTAGATTAATGTTCAATATGAAACTAAATGGTTAGAGGACTTTTCCCCCAGTGAAATGGTATGATGGTTGGCTGCTAAAATTACAATAATATCTGCTTGGCTGGACTAATTAGCCCAGTACTTTTTAAAAGGATGGCTTCAGGTTGCTTTTTCTGGCATAATTAAGAACTGGGTATTACAAATTAGTGAGCCTTTCTCTTTGATGGCATCTGAGTTTTACTTTCTAGGCCTGTTCATCTAAGGGCTAATTACATTTTTTAAAGAGTGAACAATCTCCACCATCTATTAGCTCCAAACATCCTGTACATAGTCTGAAGAGTTGCCTTTCCAAGGGCTCCACTTGATTGCTCTCTCACAGGCCCAACATACAATATGCTCATAACTCTATCTACATTCACTTTCAGGAGTAGAGGGTAAAATTCCTTTGTGGTAGTCTGCGTGAACCACTTACAGGAGACACTGGATTCTCACACACTGAATAGTGAAGGTATTTAATGGCTTGATAAGTTCAATACCTCCCATACAATTTAATCAAAGTTGCTTTCAAATTAATGGAAGCATTTCCAAAAATGACAAAGAGATCAGCACAGCGAATCAAATCAGTCCTGTGGCTGGCACCTAGAAACTAGAAAACTGGGACAGGAAACCCATGGTCCTCCCTCCCAGATGTTCTTGGACTCCAATCTCCATCAGCCCCAGCCAGCTTAGCCAATGGTCACGGATGATGTGAGTTGTAGTCCAGTGATACCTGGAGGGACACAAGATCCCCTCCTCCCATAGCTGTCAACCTTCCCTTTTTTGGTGGGAAATTCCCTTATTCCAGTACCAGTTGTTGCTGTTTCCCTTTTTTGGTGGGAAAATCCCTTATTCCAGCGCCGTTTCCCGCTGCTATCCCGGATTGTTAGATATCCCGTAAATTTCCCGGATTTCAAAGGAAGCAGCTCCTCTCCCTCCCTGCCGGCCAGGGAGGCTCCTCAGCTGCGTTGCTCACCAATAGTTACAGAGAATAGGATGTCATTAGACAACAGCACTGTTTGTGCTTTGCTTGCATGTAAAATCAACCACTCTGGCCCAGCCCACAAATACACTTCTTCCAAAAGAGTGTTAAAGGATGCAAAGTCTGCAACATGTTTGTATAAGTCATTAATGGAGGCCAGAGAGGCAAAGGAGTGAACCTGATCAATCCCCCCATGAAGAATTTACGCTTTTGAATTGTGGTGCTGGAGTCCCGTGGACTGCAAGAAGATCAAACTGATCCATTCTGAAGGACATCGGTCCTGGCTGCTCACCGGAAGGACAGATCCTGAAGCATCTCATGAGAAGAGAAGACTCCCTGGAAAAGAGACTCTGAGGTGGGGAAAGATGATGGTGTGTAGCCTGGTGTAAATTAATTTGTAGCCTGGGGGGATTACCGTGGTGTGGACTGTCCCCGAGAACCGTAGACTGTCCCCGGGACAGGTGAGGCTGCTGATCCCGTATTTTCAAATCCGAAAGTTGACAGCTATGCCTCCTCCCCAGACTGTACCATTTGCAACTGATCCACACCACTGCCATTGCTTCACAGACAAGTGAGCCCCGGCCTTCTTCATGGAGTATTTATGCTATAATGCAGATGTCATGGAATTCTACTCCAGATTGATCCAGAGTAGATTCCAATATATAGTTAGCAGAGTAAAAACTTAAAAAACGTTGCAGGGTTCTCAAAAATAGACCAGAGGGAATTAATTTTTTATCCAACAGAGCTTTACTGCTACTGAAGGTAATGAGCATAATGGTCAGGAATCCAATACATTCAAGTTTAGTCAAAACTCTTCACTATGACCTGTCTGTCTTGGGTGACCCTGCACGGCATAGCTCTGGGAGTTATTCAAGCCCCTTCACCACGACAAGGCAGTGATCCATGAAGGAGGGCACAAGGAGAAGGGGACGACAGAGGATGAGATGGTTGGACAGTGTTCTCAAAGCTACCAACATGAGTCTGACCAAACTGTGGGACGCAGTGGAAGACAGGAGTACCTGGCGTGCTCTGGTCCATGGTGTCACAACAGTCGGACACGACTAAACAACTAAACAACAAAATTTTGAACATCTTTTTCAACCCATTATAAATCTCTTCCCAATACCTTTTAGTTACTTTACAATTCCACCACATGTGGCAAAACGTCCCTTCTTTCTCTTTACACTTTTGTAGCATCGAACACTTTCTCTTTATGCCAGTGTGGTGTAGTGGTTAAGAGCGGTGGACTCGTAATCTGGTGAACCGGGTTCGCGTCTCCGGTCCTCCACATGCAGCTGCTGGGTGACCTTGGGCTAGTCACACTTCTCTGAAGTCTCTCAGCCCCACTCACCTCACAGAGTGTTTGTTGTGGGGGAGGAAGGGAAAGGAGAATGTTAGCCGCTTTGAGACACCTTCGGGTAGTGATAAAGCGGGATATCAAATCCAAACTCTTCTTCTTCTACTTCCAATATGTATTAGAACATGTGAACTCTGTGGGACTTCTGAGTAGCAGGAAGGTCATGTCCACCTTAGGAGAAACAGGAATTTGCCACCACCCTCACTTCACTTACCTGGATTGTGCGTCAGTGGCTGCAAAGCACTGACAGTGAGTTCTGGTGAGATCTTGTGAGATTTTGGGAAGATCTTGCTGGAAACTGATCAGGCAGTCAGGGTACCTGCAGGTACACAATCTCTTCTGCTTCTGCCACCCAAGGCGCCTGGTTCACCCCACCCCATCGGTGGGCCAGCCCTGCTGAGTAGATATAGAATTAGGTAAAGGGGTAAAGGGACCACTGGCCGTTAGGTCCAGTTGCGGACAACTCTGGGGTTGTGGCGCTCATCTCGTTTTACTGGCTGAGGGAGCCAGTGTACAGCTTCTGGGTCATGTGGCCAGCATGACTAAACCGCTTCTGGCGAAACCAGAGCAGCGCACGGAAATGCCGTTTACCTTCCTGCCGGAGCGGTACCTATTTATGTACTTGCACTTTGACGTGCTTTCGAACTACTAGGTTGGCAGGAGCTGGGACCGAGCAATGGGAGCTCACCCCATCATGGGGATTCGAACCGCCGACCTTCTGATTGGCAAGCCCTATGCTCTGTGGTTTAGAAATTGGTTAGTACCAGTGCAAACCTAGTTTCTGCAGAAGCAGTTTCTTCAGAATTAGATCTTACTTAATCAACAGTAAGTTTCAAGAACTGGAACAAAGATATGAACACCAAGTTCAATAATAATAATAATAATAATAATAATAATAATAATAATAATTTATTATTTGTACTCCGCCCATCTGGCTGGGTCTCCCCAGCCACTCTGGGCGGCTTCCAGCAAATATTAAAATACATTAACATGTTACAGATTAAAAACTTCCCTAAACAGGGCTGCCTTCAGGCTGTTGCCAAAACAGCTGTAGCCAAAAGTAGAGGTCACTGCTATTGAAGAAATTCAGAAAGGACAAATAAATCTGAGTGACCAGTTAAATGAGCGCAGACAGATTTAAAAGTATATGAGTCAGCCGTTTCCAACAGCATCCAAAAACTTTTTTTTTTTAAAGAAACAACTGGCAGCTTTAGATAACAAAAATAGAAGGTGTAATTTAAGTAGTTGGAAGAAGACATGTTGATAGCACATATAGAGGATTTATTTGCAACACTCCTGGGTTCAGAATCAAAATGTTTCTGTAGAAAGAGCTTATTGTATTAACTAAACCTATGCCAAAAAAGCAGATTTTAGATAGAGATGTGCCTTGACTTTTAAAGATCTAAGTTCAAGAGTCCTGGCATTAAATATGGAAAATCCAAATTTCAGATTAGATGGCAATCCGTTTTTACTTCTAATGCCTCATTCACCTATAACTTCATGAAAAGGGTGTGAATTGTGCTTTGCCACAGGCAGGCTGATAAAGGAAGAGATTCAATATAAATGGCTCTTTCCCTTTAGATGTGTTTAGAATTAGATACATTCAAAGGTAGATTATAATATAACTCCTTCTTGGAGAATATGGCTGCTAGGCATGGGCGTAGCCAGGGGGGGGCAGAGGGGGGCAATTGCCCCCCCCTAGAAGGGAGCTGCCCCTCCCAGAAGCAAAAATGATCAGCGTCCGTTTAAAGCATTCAGCGTCCGTTTAAAGCATTTTTCCCCTATTTCCCCCCCTCTCCCTCACTTCCTCATCTTCCCTCCTCCCTCCCTCCCTCCTATCGCTGAGGCACAGACAGGCCAATGGGCGGGCAGATCATGGCTGAGAGGGCAGGGCAGGGCAGGGCAGGGCAGGGCTCGGCCAGCCCAGCTGTTTCCTCCTCTCCTGCCTGCACGTGTCTTCGTAGCTCTGCCTGCTGCTGACTCCACCACCAGCCCTCTCCCAGCCCAGGATTCTTGATTCCAAGCAAGCAGCAGCTCCACGACCTTCTTGCGACTCAGGATCCTGCCCCCTTGATCTCCTAAAACCTAAGGTTAGTTTGAGTGTTTGCTGGATTTCCCCCCTCTTCTTGTGGTTCAATTTTCTTGGCCCCCCCCCCGCCCTTTCCGCGTGTGTGTGTTGGGGGGTTTGTTATTCATAATTCTGCCGATGAGAAAGCGGATGTGTTGGGGGGGGGGGGTCACTGGCTAGCTAACCACTCAAGAAGGGAGGCTTGCATGGGCTGCCGTTTGCTGGTGGTTCCTTAGATCCTAGCCCCCTCCAAAGAAAAAACCACTAGCTTTAGAAAGATAAATAAAAAAATAAAACCTAGGGGTGGGCTTCATTTGGAAGCAGCAGTATAGGCTTTTGAAATTGGACGAGTGTCTGGGGTTTGGGGTTTCGTGTGTGTGTGTGCCAGAAAATTCCTATTACACAGGAGGTTTTTTGCCTTGGTTATACCCCTTCTCCTTGAACTGCCCCCCCCCCACTTCCCCGTCTCTTGGAGTGGGGAACCTAATAAACATTGCATTTTTGTTATGTTCCACAGTCTGCTCTGTTTCTTAGTTGCCAGTGATTTTGCATTTAATTTAGTTTGGCTTGCTGCCTGTGTGTGGGCACATTGTCCTTTATAAACATATCAGGCATTTGCCTGCAGTGCTGTGTATTTTCTCCATTGTGGTGTTTTAAGAATTTTAAGGTGTTGTTCTAGGTCCCTCACCCCCTTGTGTAATAAGAATTTTATATATATTCATAATAAGTGTGCCATACAAATAAGGCCACTGAAAACTATTTTTACTCCCAACTATTTTTACTCCCAAGCTGACCCAAGTGTTTTTCTGCAAAGAGGGGGGTGGGTGGGGGAATCTTACCATTGTTTAAGGTGTTAAAATAATTCATGGCATCATGTTACCAGGATACCAAACAGGTAAGCTATTGCAGAGATAACAAAACGCAGATTAAGGCAAAGGGGTGTGATTAACTTGGCTGGGAAACAGGGAAATGTAAATATCTCTTTTGTTTCACTTGATGGGTTTCTGGTGGAGGGCAAGAGGAGACATGGGGCAGGGTCAAGGATGCTCAGATTGGTATTGAGCTTGTTATAAGAATTTCGGGGGGGGGGAGCCTCCTTTCAAAGCACCCCAGTACACTATTTGAGACATGAACAGAGAGGGGTGACTGAACCCAGAATGTCTGAAAACAGCACAGAAAGACAGGCCTCACACCATTTTGACTACTAGCTGACCAGGTACCAGATGGCCCATTTCAGGACAGTTGTTAGCCTTGCATCCCCAAACTTCGGCCTTCCAGATGTTTTGGACTACAATTCAAATCATCCCTGACCACTGGTCCTGTTAGCTAGGGATCATGGGAGTTGTAGGCCAAAACATCTGGAGGGCCGCAGTTTGGGGATGCCTGCAAGTGCAACGTTTTAAGTTTTGGTGGGTTGATTGTCCCTGCCTTTGGAAAATACTGCAGTTTCACTGAAATAAATAAAGTGTAAATCAGGGTAGATTTGATTTAAATCATGATTTAAATCACTAGTCAGTAAGGCTTGATTTAAATTTTTTTTTTTTTACAGAAAGACTCATTCTTGCTGGTATAATCTTAATATTTACAACCATATGAAGGTTTCATTTTTGGAATAATAAATTCTCAGAGTAGTTCTTACAGGTCAAAAATTACTGATTTGGTTTTACTACTAGAAATACATAGATAATTATGAAATTATGGTGAGGTTAAATAAGTTAACTGTTTATATTTGGACAACTTTTCTGCTCTACTTTATTGGAAGGAGAAAAATAATCATTTCCTTGATAACCATTTAAACAATTTATTTAACTATAACAATAACATGATAGCATATGTATCCATGTTTGTTAACTGATGTGGTTAAACATTTTTAAAAAACTTAGACTGAGTTTTAGCACACTTGATAAACTTAAAACAAACCCTTATTTCCTGATGAATAGCCTTTGGACTACAATGTAACTTAAATAGAAGACTATATTTAGAAAGATTTTATTTTAAAAATCCAATTGAAATAAAAAAAAATCCGATTAAAAAAAAAATCATTGATTTTTATCCACCCTGGTGTAAATACATATTTTTAAATTTGATTTTCCAAAGCGCGCTGCCCAGCCAACAAAAGTTTGTTTTACGTTGTTTTAAAGTGGTCATTTTAAGAAGAAAACCTTTCCTAAAAAAGGAAAAAAGGTCGACAACTGGGAAACGGGGGGGCGGGCGCGTTTTTCCTTAATTTTTTTAATAATGCATGTGGATGGGCCTGTGTTTTGGCACCACAAGTACAATATTTGCAGTGTGCATAGGAATTCTATAATAAAATTTTTTAATAAATTAAAGCAAATAATTGTAATAACTACCGTAATAAAGCACTGCTATAATTATATATAATTTTCTTAAAATTTTTGTTTCATTCGCCTTTTCCGTGCTGAAATGTCACAACCTGAACGACCATGGCTTGCCCCCCCCTAGTTTTGATCCTGGCTACGCCCCTGCTGCTAGGACTGGAAGTTGGGACTTTATTACACCAGTTCTTCAACTACGCTAGCTTCTGATAAATTTCTGAACACAAGGGAAAGCTATACTCCTCCAGGTGCTTCTGCCATCTAAGGAGAAGCAAGTGGTTATCATTGAGGAACCATTTTTGTGGTGACACTTGGCTTATGGAACTTGCTCCATGGAGATGGATCCTACTTTGCTTTATTTGTAGCATCGAACAAGGACTTTTATTGTTCATTTTCCAACAAGTTTGAAAGTATTTTTCTTAATCCTGTCTTAACTGCTGCTTTTAAAATTTTGCTCCACTATAATGCATTGCATGGATTTTATTGTGAGCTCCACTGGAAGTCATTAAAATGCTCCATGTTTCAGCAGTTTTAGGGTTACATCCTGAAGAATTCCTCTATTCAGTTGAAAGGCGTTACCCTATATACTCGAGTATAAGCCTAGTTTTTCAGCACATTTTTTGTGCTGAAAAAGCCGCCCTCGGCTTATACTCGAGTGAGGCAGGCAGTGGCTCCTATGAAGCTTTCCCAGGTTTTTGGGGGTAAAATTGGGTGCCTCGGCTTATATTCGGGTCGGCTTATACTCGAGTATATACAGTAGATATTGATTGCAGAATCACTTTCAGTATTTTGTATTTCAGAGCTTAGGGTACTTTTTGGGTGCTTTTCTGAATGTTCCTGAACTTTGGTGAGCTGGTTTGGTTCAGCCCTAGTGTAGTCTCTAAGTTCTCAGTCATCACATTCTTTAGTTTTAGTCTTCTCCTCCTCCTCCTCCTCCTCCATCTATTCACACAAGTGGATTACTATGAACTCATTTTGCGATTACTTTAGCAGTCTATATTGCTGTTGAGTTGATAAACATACTCTGAGGTCTCTTCACATTAATCTCCTCTGCCTTCATGCTTTTACCTTTATCTCAAATAAAGTTATTCCACAGTAAGACATGTATGCAAGTCTGATTCATTTTAGGGAGCATTAGGTATGCACAACTGACCACAGAATTTGCAGTAAACAAAACTACAGATTGCTTTAGAAATAATGTATACATCTATGCATTGAGAGACCTACCTTCTGAGGGTAGGATGGCATTTCCATTCCTTGAATTACACTGTATTTGATAGCATACTGAACAGTCTAACAATTGTTTCTGCTCCTCTGTAATTTATTGGCCCTGCTTCTGCAAAAACATGAAGGTATATAACTGCAGAATAAATCTCCACGTATAACAGATCTTACATTGATTACTTACACTGATGACAAGTCCCACTCATCCTCCTCTGGCGTGTCTAATTTCCATCTAAAAGGAACAAGGACGCAGTTCTGGGATTGTCTCTGAAGAGATAACAGTGGCTTTTTCTCTCCCTTCTAAAAGGAAATTAAAAAAAGAAATTGTGTTCTTTTCTCACGGTTCTGTTTTATATTTGCCTTCTCTTTGTATTTCTGACAAAGATGAACAAGTTACCTAGTGCCAACATGCCATATTTTTCCTTAAAACTCCCAAAAGCTCCCAGTTAACATTAGAATACCCTCCTTTTTAGAAGACCCTGAAAATGCCCTTTAAAAATCCCAGATGTGAAATAGGTAATGATTTAGGGATCAAAGAGGGAATCTCTTGGCCAGACCAATGGACCAACTATGAGCAACTATGAACTGTGGGCACTCAAATCTCTCTCTCTCTCTCTCTCTCTCTCTCTCTCTCTCTTTGCCAGATCTTTGAGCAGAAATGAAGGCGATTGAAGAAATTTCTGGGAGGGCTCGAAGCTTACTGAAATGCAAGTGTGTGAATTCCCTGCAAACTGTTTTGCCATGTGTTCTGGTGGCTGGTGTCTTAATTTTACTTTTAAAATGAGGCTGTGTTTCAGCAGCAGAGCACAGGACAGCTTCCATACATTTGGGAAATGGGGGGCCTGCCAACACAATGTAACAAATATCCAATGGGGGCAGCATTCTTTCCCCCACAGCGACGTGTTCACAGAAGGATATTTACCCTCTCCCTTCTAGTAGCAGCACCTCACACCCTTGAAAAGATCCTCTCAAGTGTCGGGGGACTCTTGGAGTGCCCTTTCAGTTGCTGCAGGAGGCGCAATCAATTGCAGATATGGAAATGAGCACATTAAGTTGCCTGAGAGCAAGTCAGACCCATCCTAGTATATTGTACTCCCACTTGTGGGATGTAATCCATTGGAGCAGTCAAATACAACATTCCTTGTTTCCCTAGAGTGGACACAGGCAGGGGGATGTTACTCCAGCCAGTATAACTTCCTGTTATAACTTCCTGTTTCTGGAGCACCCTCCCCCTGTATGTGACCAGGGAGATGGGCGTGACCCTGGCTGACTCCATAAAAGAGCCGAGTCGCACAGCCATCTTTCTCTCTCTTGATGCCATGCTGCTCTCCTGCAGCCATTTTGTTCTCTTGATGCCGTTTTCTTAATGTATTTTGCTGTCTGCTGGCTTTCAGCCAGCAGCACATGGGCTCAATCCCAATATGGGATTAACTCACACTTTGTTAAGTAATCACAAGCTAAAGCCTGCCTTCAGGGATCATACTGTGAACTGAATGTGAGTAAACCTCTTGTTACTTTTAAGGAAAGACTCTTGTGTCTTTATTCTTTTAATAGGGATAAAAGGGGACACCAGGAATAATCCATCTGGGCAAGCCAGATTGGATTGCTTAACTAAAGAGAATCAAACAAATCTGCAAACTAGCTTCCTGCCATATTGAGAGGAATCTATTCTGCTACATGACTCACTAGTGTGAATGAAGGAAGGATAATATTTAAACCACAGAAACTAGGGCTTGCCGATCAGAAGGTCGGCAGTTCAAATCCCTGTGACGGGGTGAGCTCCCGTTGTTCGGTCCATGATCCTGCCAACCTAGCAGTTTGAAAGCACGTCAAAGTGCAAGTAGATAAATAGGTACCGCTCCGGCGGGAAGGTAAAAAGCATTTCCGTGTGCTGCTCTGGTTTGCCAGAAGCGGTTTAGTCATGCTGACCACATGTCCCAGAAGCTGTACACTGGCTCCCTCGGCCAGTAAAGCGAGATGAGCGCCACAACCCCAGAGTCATCCGTGACTGAACCTAATGGTCAGGGGTCCCTTTACCTTTACTATCCTTAACTGGATCACTGCCTTGTTGTGGCGAAGGGGCTTGAATAACTCCCAGAGCTATGCCCAAGACAGACAGGTCATAGCCGAGAGTTTAGACTAAATGTGATCCACCTGGAGAAGGAACTGGCAAACCACTCCAGTATTTTACCAAGAAAACTCCATGGTCATAAAAAAAGGAGAAGCTTTGAGAAGGAAGTGAGAGTTTCCAAGGCATGCTCTGGTTCATGGGGTCACAGAGAGTTGAACATGACTGTCAGGTTCTCTTATCGGTTGTTCAATAGTAACACCAAGCCGTCTTGTCTTTAAGTCTCTTTATTTCAGTGCAAAGCTATTTACAGTGCAGAGTCCAGTTTATCATGTCTGCTCAGTCACTAGCAGAATCCGGAAGTGCCTCCCTTCTGTTTTGGCGCCAACACAAAAACCTTGGCATCCTAAATTGCCACCTTCTCCTCCTATGTGAGATATGCACTGGAACTGACGCCTCCCCCTCCGAGCGAGTCTGCTGGGTGGTGCCAGGTCTCTCAGCAACTCCCTGGACACCTGGCACTTCCTGGCTCCCAGCCACTAACTGCTCCTCCCCCGAAGAGGGGCTGCCAGATTCACTTGAAGATGAATCTGTCGTTAACACAGGTTGCGGTTCCCTGTATGCACTCAGAGCTGGACTGGCAGGGGCGGGCAGATCCCTGACAACGACTCAACAACAACAACAACAACAACAACAATCCTTAACATTCCCACACAACTGACACTTTGATGGGTTTTGGAGAAACGAAGCTGGGAATATCTGCATAAGAAGGTGGTGCCCTACCATGGAGCTGCAGCTCTTCCCTGCAAGTGTCCCACATTCACATGTTACAGGTGGGAGAGAAATGGAACCAAACCCAGAAGCAGCACCTGGGTCATGTTTAGAACCAACTGCTGTAAGCTGTTCTGAGTCCAATGGGACAGAGTGGAGTGTAAATCTAGCAAATAAGCCATTTCCCCTTGAGCACACCCAGGGGGGGCTCCTTTTTGGCTTTCTCAGTTTAAAAAGCCCTGCTGGGTGCACATATGAGAGCTTTCTGGATTGGTCCCGGCATTTAGAGAGTGAGACTAGAGAGACAGAAAACAAAGATGCAATTTCTCCCTTGGCAGCACTGCTTAACTCCAAGACTTGAGGTTGATTGCTTCCTAATAGAACTGTCAGCCACTTAAAGACCTTACTTGATCAACTACCTTGCTTGCAATTGATTAATTAAAATAAATATTACAGTATATATCTCCTCATCAGGGCTATTTTGAGGCTATTTAATCAAAATAAACAATTCCCTTGATTAAATTAAATGGCAATGCCATGAACTCGTTAGCAAATGGACCTAAAATGCACTGCCTGAAATGAGGCTTCACTCCAGGTTTTTCTGAGCTCAGAAGCAATGGAATTTCAGCGGTTGGTGGTAGGGCTTTGACACTGTAAAGGAGGAAGGAGGGGAGGCAACTGGGCAGGAGAAGATTCATATGCAAAGCAGTGAATATGGGTTTTACAATTAAATGAAAACAAGATGTACTTATGCTAGCTAGTTAATGGTTGCCCTTTCTGTTCTCCCTCAGACCAGAAATGGAAGTATCTCTGCTGAGAAGATGGATTTTAAAACACACACACACACACACACACACACACACACACACATATACACAAACAAGACAGGACAAAACAAAGGGCTTCTTCAAACACCACATAATAATATTATGGAGTTCACTGCCGTAAGCTGTGGCAATGACCTCACGCTTAAATACTTCTTAAATGGGTTAGACAAATCTGTAGGGAATAATTCTAGCCATGGCTATTAACCATGATACCTAAGCAAAACCTACAAAGTTCAGAAACTGTGTAGCTCTGAGGACCAGATGCCAGGGGTAAGTAATAGGAAGCAGCCATCCCCTTCTCCCACTGCTTGTGAACTTCCAGAAACTGATAGAAATATAAAATTGAATCCAGCAAGGCAGTGCAACTTGCCATAGCTTAATCTGCAGTGTTATAATATAGAGGAATGCCTCAATCTAACTTCCTTTGTAAATTGCCTCGACAGCTTCAGTGAAATTCACAGTTTTAGGGCTCACCTTCTTTTTGCGATTGGGTATTGTTTTAAACCCCTTTTAATATTGTGTTTTAATGTTGTTATACCCACCCTGGGACCTTAGTCCGAAGGGCAGGTTGTTAATAATAATAATAGTTATTTCAGGCACATTTTTAACATATACCGTATTTTTCGCTCTATAACGCGCACTTTTTCCCTCCTAAAAAGGAAGGGGGAAAGTCTGTGCGCGTTATGGAGCGAAGCTGCCAGCGTGGGAGGAGCGGAGGACGAGAAAGCAGCCCGCATTCAGGCTGCTTTCCCTTCCTCCGTCGCCCCCGCCAGCGGGGGAACAGCGGAGGACGAGAAAGCAGCTCGTATTCAGGCTGCTTTCCGTACCTCCGTCGCCCCTGCCAGCGGGGGAACAGCGGAGGATGAGAAAGCAGCCTGAATTCAGGCTGCTTTCCCTTCCTCCGTCGCCCCCGCCAGCGGGGGAGGAGCGGAGGACGAGAAAGCAGCCCGCATTCAGGCTGCTTTCCGTTCCTCCGTCGCCCCCGCCAGCGGGGGAACAGCGGAGGAGGAGAAAGAAGCCTGAATTCAGGCTGCTTTCCCTTCTTCCGTCGCCCCTGCCAGTGGGGGAGGAGCAGAGGACGAGAAAGCAGCCCGCATTCAGGCTGCTTTCCCTTCCTCCGTCGCCCCCGCCAGCGGGGGAACAGCGGAGGACGAGAAAGCAGCCTGAATTCAGGCTGCTTTCCCTTCTTCCGTCGCCCCTGCCAGCGGGGGAGGAGCGGAGGACGAGAAAGCAGCCTGAATTCAGGCTGCTTTCCGTTCCTCCGTCGCCCCCGCCAGCGGGGGAAGAGCGGAGGATGAGAAAGCAGCCTGAATTCAGGCTGCTTTCCCTTCCTCCGTCGCCCCCGCCAGCGGGGGAGGAGCGGAGGACGAGAAAGCAGCCTGAATTCCCTTCTTCCGTCGCCCCCGCCAGCGGGGGAACAGCGGAGGACGAGAAAGCAGCCTGAATTCGGGCTGCTTCTCCCTCCTCCGTGGCCACCGCCAGCGGGAGAAGGGCCGCTTCCTCTTTCTCTCTCTTTCCCTCTCACCCCTTCCTTCCTTCCTTCCTTCCTTCCTTCCTTCCTTCCTTCCTTCCTTCCTTCCTTCCTTCCTTCCTTCCTTCTCTCTTTCTTCCCTCCCTCTCTCCTCTCTCTCTTTCACCCCTTCCTTGTCTCTCTTTCTTTCACTCTCTCACCACATCCTTCCCCCCTCTCTCTCACACCCCCTTTCTTCCTTCCTTCCTTCTCTCTCACCCTTCTTTCCTTCTTTCTTTCTTTCCTTCCTTTCCTTCCTTCTTTCTCTCTTCCCTCCCAGCTTTTTAGAGGAGGAAAACCAGGGAAAATTTTTTTTCCTGGTTTTCCTCCTCTAAAAACGAGGTGCGCGTTATGGTCCGGTGCGCGTTATGGAGCGAAAAATACGGTATACAAGATTAATAGTTCAAAACACAGTGCTCTCAGTCCCTTATAGTTTGCAAACTGTATTCTATTGTTTGGATCCAGGGATCCAAGGCTGAAATTCAAAACTTACTTTTTATGAAAAACTCAGCATCTATTGAGATGTTTTGTGGTTGCGTGCATGTGCACACAGAGATGTCCATGCTCACACATGAGCAAGCCATGCCTTCCAATTCTGTATACCCTGACAGATCTAGCTTGGATATTGGTGTGGCGTTCACACAGGGACCCCCGGACGTTTGACAGTCTATTGATCCCTGTGCCACCACGGTTTCCCTATCTCGCTGCCACCAGTCAGGATCTTCCTGAGAAACACTGAGTCCAGTCGGGTGTTAACAGTAAAACCAAAGAACAAGTTTATTTTCCATCAAGTACAAGCGTATAGTTTCAAAATACACAACTTTCTGACTAAACCTCACACTGACTGCCTCATTTCTTATCCACCCCTGCTCCCAACTGAACTACTCATCCCAACTCAATCTTTCCATTCAACTGCCTCTATGTTGCACTTTATTTTCCAGTAACTCCTCCCCCCTGGGTTCCCATTGGTCAGTTACTTTCATTTATTTTAACCCTTTCTTTAACCTCCCTGGGTGATGTCACTATAACAGATGGGCAAACGCCAAAATTGGGTCACTGTATTTGTAGCACAGTTCTTTGAGGAGAGGATCAAACTGGACTTTGTCCAGGTCGTAATATGTTCTATTTCACTCTTTTGCAAGTTCTCTGTATGTTAGAAGGAGTTTGGTGGAGTTTGTTCATCTTGTTATGTCAGTATCTTACCAAAGATTTATAGACGGGATACTGTATTCCTATAATTATAGCATTATGCATGGCCAATGAAGGAGTGTTTGTAATGGAAATCTTACTGTATATTTGCAATGCAAAATTGTATGTCCTTTTTTTCAAATGTTTCAAGTAGCAGCACTTTATAATTTGTATGTTTAAACTTTTATAATAAATATGTATAAACGTATTAGTTCTTATGTTCAAACCTGGCTGCTGAAAGTTGTGAATTTCTAGTGGGATGAATCTATAGCCAAGCAATTATTAGGATGGGCACTGGTGTTAGCTGTTTACCAGAGCCTGCAATAAACCCAGATGCCAACTTTGCTGTCACATACACTCGGACAACACCATTACTGGCCCCAACAACATCAAACATACCATCTCAGGACTATTTAATTGCTCATCGTCTAACAATGTGTATGCCATCAAATGCCAACAGTGCCCTTCAGCTCTCTATATTGGACAAACAGGCCAAACTCTACGCCAAAGGATAAATGGACATAAATCTGACATCAGGAATCACAAGACAGAGAAACCAGTAGGAGAACGCTTCAGTCTCCCAGGACATTCTATACAAGATCTCAAAGTAGCTGTCTTATTGCAAAGGAATTTCAGAAATAGACTGGAAAGAGAAGTTGCTGAATTGCAACTCATTACCAAACTTAAAACCATGGAGAGACCTGGTCTGAACAAAGACATTGGATTCTTATCTCATTATACACGACAAAGCTATTTTTAACCTTCTCACCCCTTGCTTTTTCCTGTAAGACTAATTGCAGTCATTAACAGTCGTCAACAGGTTTACCACAGCTATCAGCCTATCACCCATTCCCACCACCCTTCTGAGTAATACCCCTCCCCACCTTCTCACTATATATAAGGGTCTGGTGACTTCTGTTTCAGTGTATCTGAAGAAGTGTGCATGCACACAAAAGCTCATACCAAGAACAAACTTAGTTGGTGCTACTGGAAGGAATTTTTTTATTTTTTATTTTGTTTTGACTATGGCAGACCAACACGGCTACCTACCTGTAACTGGTACTAGATAAAAATAGTCAACAGAGTAAATGTAGGGCATGATACTATACTGATGATTAGCTGGCTGTGCAAGGGGTGAGTAACCCATAACACATGGGCTGGGTCCAATCCCTCACAGGGTTTTTCTCCCCAACACAACAGTGTTGTGATGGGGAGGAAATCTGTGGCCCTCTAGACACCCCTGGACTACTTCTCCCATCGTCCCAGACCCCTGGTCTGAGGCTTATGTGAGCTGGAGTCCTGCAATATCTGTAGGGCTGCAGATTAGTTACTCCATATTGGATCAAATTGAGAACAGCAAAAAAAGACATTCAGAGGATGTCCAGTTTAATAATATAATGGTGCCAAGTTTTAAAATTGGGAACATGGGTGTGTGCGCTTGGAAATGACCCACTCACATTTCAGAAACAATTGCAAGCCAACACCCATCTGAATATTTGTTTGGTTCATAAATAAGAACAGTCCATTCTGAGCTGCCCTCCCTTCATCTTCCTTTTCCTCAAAACTTTTGCGTGGTCAGGCGGAGTCCCCCCAAACTCTGGGCAGCCCCCGAGGGAAATAACAACACGTGACAACGTTCTATGGGATTAAATTGGCCACAACTTTATTATGATTCAGATGTAGGGAGACCTTGGCTCAGACATTGGGCGTTTATCCTTCCCAGCCCCCCAGCTGGGGTTCTGGGTAATTTTCAGGGTTATCCAGCATGTGTGGGGAGTGGGCTAGCTCTGGAGAACATATGTTCAAGCAGATAGCCCACCCCCCCTGTTCGCCCCCGCTGGAGGGGGAGGGCAATGATGACCTCTGGCTGTATGGTCAATTCCGCCCCCTAAGACCCCTTTAACGGGTACCCTGGTATCACAGCCGCAATGAGGGCGGGGGTCACCCCCCCCGCCCCCCATTTTAGTTAGATGATTAAAGGATTCCGCCCAAGGCCTGCAACCGCCAACGTTGTGACGAATTGCTACAGGAAAGGCGAAACCTGCCAATGCAGGGAAAGTCCTTTCCGGCCCTTCAACAGCAACCTTGTCATAGCAGCGTCTGCGTGCCTGTGTGGCTGTGGAAAATAAAAGGTTAATCTGCATAATAATAATAATAATAATAATTTATTATTTGTACCCCGCCCATCTGGCCGGGTCTCCCCAGCCACTCTGGGCGGCTTCCAGCAATATTAAAAACAAAACAAAACAATACATTAACAAATTACAGATTAAAAACTTCCCTAAACAGGGCTGCCTTCAGGTATTTCCTAAATGTTAGATAGTTGTTAATCACTTTGACCTCTGATGGGAGGGCGTTCCACAGGGCGGGTGCAACTACCGAGAAGGCCCTCTGCCTGGTTCCCTGTAGCTTTGCTTCTCGCAGTGAGGGAACCGCCAGAAGGCCCTCGGCGCTGGACCTCAGTGTCCGGGCTGAATGGTGGGGGTGGAGACGCTCCTTCAGGTATACAGGACCGAAGCCGTTTAGGGCTTTAAAGGTCAGCACCAACACTTTGAATTGTGCTCGGAAACGTACTGGGAGCCAATGTAGATCTCTCAGGACCGGTGTTATGTGGTCCCGGCGGCCACTCCCAGTCACCAGTCTAGCTGCCGCATTCTGGATTAATTGCATTAATAAGCATTAATTGAGGGAGTGGAGGATGGGGAAGCTCTGGATCCAACGGCCGCTTCCCAGGTATGACTGAACTTCTATTGTGTGTACTGTATGTTCCCTCCTTCTACCTGGCCAATCCCCCTGGCAACACCTCCCCAGCCAGGATTGGGCAGCTGCTGGAGTAGGTGGAGACCACAGGTATCCTACCTGGGGAAGGCAGTGCCAGACGCAACTGCCAGGAGCTGCAACGTGATCCCAGGAGGCTACTCGCGACCACGCAAAATGTGCACCCCATTTGATGTGGAGAACGGTCATTCTTGTCGTGGCAAAGAACTGGGAATCCTACAACCCTCAGCTAACGTTGTACTGGGTATTTCCTCTTGGTAAGGGTTTTGGGCCTCACAAAGGCTGGAGGAGGGGGCCTCCCTCCTGAATCTTCATGCAGATGAAGGTAAATTTGGGGGACAGGGTGGGATCACAAGGCAGGAGAAGAGGGAAGGCTGGGGCCAACAAGGAAGAAATTGGAATGGCTTGGACCTTCTACAAGATTCAGGGAAAGTCTGAATTTTTCACAATTATCTCCTAAGCAATTCAGAAGAATTCTCTGGAAAAGCTTGGAAACAACAATTCCATTTTGATTCTGAATTGAGATTTCCATGATCGACCAAATCTGATCCCCCCCCAAAAAACCTGAAAGATTAGGTTGACCCAGCGCTGCTAATGATCAAGAGATCCAAATTTTCCATATATTTGCTGCATTCATGCAGTTGAAGGGCTTTGATACAGGGACAGACAGCTAGTTAATGTTTATGGTATGTGAGTCCTTTGCTCACGTCAGACTTAAATGCCTGTGAAATATCAAATATTTTCTGCAGAGGGGCTCGAAGTACAAAATTCAGTGTGACTTTTCAAGGTTTCCCATCTCTAGAGGGGGGCAAAAATAGAAAAAAGGAGTTTCTTTTTATTCATTTTCTCTCTTTTTTTGGAGCAGAAAAATTCAGCTCTCTTTTCTCCAGCTGTTATTTTCCAGGGGCCATGCTTTCCAATATGAAATAAGGTGGTAGAAATATTATTTAGGGGATAAAGTGATTTGAAAGAGAGATTGAAAGTGTGTCTGATGTGACATTTTCCATGCTGCACTATAAAATTTGCAAGGGAAATAGAGCCAGCCAGCCACTCTTTATACCTTAGGCTCTGCACACACCAAATGACTCCCACCCCCTGCAGGCACTGATGACAGCTTTTTGCTCACTGTCAAACTGATTCAAAGGGGTGAAAACCACAACTGTTTTGCCTGTTTCCACTGGAGCTTCCCACTGAGAGTCAAAAGGGCTAGGGAGGCTTATGTTTTGAAATACCATTTTTTTAAATTTCCATTCTATTCTGTTTAGCTAACACAGCTCAGATTACCTGGTCTGTGAAGCCCTTTTAAAATGGACCGGGTTCTCAGATAATAGAGAGCATTACTTGCAAGCAATTCTCATAGATTTTGATGCTGAATTGGGCGAAGACTAAAACTGTCCATAAGTTTGTGAATGCATATACACTTGTTGCTCTGAACTTGTATATGAGTCAGTTTAGTTATGTGTGAACTCTCCACCATTTTTCCTTAGATCAAGCAGGTAGAAATGGAGGCTACTACTGGATTATATAGGCTAAACAGGTTATTTTCTTGCACACGCCTTCTAAACATTTAGAGCTGCAAAATAAACCTCAGAAAGCGGGTTCTCCTTCATGGAGAGCACGTGTTGCTGTGGGGGCCAGCAAGTCACCCCTCTGTTGCTGGGCGAGATCGTATAGATGGCCACTGCTGTGATTGGGTCCTGGGTGTCGTTGGGGAGATTTCTATGTTGCAATTTGTTGATGGATAGCCCAGTGACTATATACTGCTTGGCTCACAGCGTGATATTCCTCTTTGCTGCGTGCATTGGATCACCCTCCCCCCTCCCTATTATTAGGCCTCTATGTATGACCTTGCTATGCCTGCCATGGGGTCATCTGCTTTTGGGGCAGGGGCCTGGTAGGAATTTTTCCAGTTGGCTGATTGGCTGGTGCCATTTGGTTTTCGCCTACTGCGTAGCAATTAGTCACAACTTGTAAGGTTGGCGGTTAGGCATTGGTTATTGTATTCGTTGGTGGAGGGGTAAAGATTGGCTGTGTCTGCCCCTCCAATGCTGCTGCTGCATGGGGAATTCCGTTAAAGGAATCCAGGGGCTCGCCATGCTTTTGTCCGTATCCCCCAGTCGGGGGCCAGGGCCATGCAAGAGCCCCTGGGAGCATTTGGGGAGAGGCGAGGGTCAGACCCCCAGCTCCCATTCTCTCCCCAAAGTGTTTTCCCTTTACTGACGAATGTCAGTTCTGTCCCCAGCGGGACAGATAGTCTGAACCAATGCCTAAGCAACCACTCACATATTTTGTATTTTAATAAAGTTGTGGCCAAAATTATGCCAAAAACCTTAAACTTAAAGTTCTGTCTGAAGTGTGTTTCATTTGAGGGGTGGTATGGGGACCTCGACATGGAATCTCTGCTCAGAATCTCACGATATACACTTGGAGGCCTCCACAAATATATCTGGGCAGGCCTCCTGTCAGCTAAAGAAGCCAAATTTTGAGTGATCTCAAAAGCGCTCTGTAAGCACTGAGCAGGATGGTCTAATGAAAAATGGTGAGCCTGGGATTCAAGGCTTCAATTTCCTGCTTTGCCCACGGAATCAGGATGGGGGAAGCATCTGCCAGACTCAGATTGCAAAGCAGACTCACACAATTCAATCCCTGCAAATTATAACTTGAGTTTACTTAAGAATCTGCAGTCCAGTGGATTCCACATTTCTGCAGTAATCCATTAAAAAAATTCCCATGAAAATTATTCATCATTTTGGTGCAAATTTCTCATAAACATATGTACCGTATATACTCAAGTATAAGCTGACCCGAATATAAGCCGAGGCACCCAATTTTACCCCAAAAAACCTGGGAAAGCTTCATAGGAGCCACTGCCTGCCTCACTCGAGTATAAGCCGAGGGCGGCTTTTTCAGCACAAAAAATGTGCTGAAAAACTAGGATTATACTCGAGTATATAGGGTAGTTTTAACTGATGTACAAATCAGGGTGGGGGTGGGGGTGGATGTATAATAGAGGTAGCAACAATTTTGCACAGGGGTTCTGCATTGGCAGACTGCGCATAAGACCACCTTGCCCCATTACACGCTGGTTAGCCCATAATGTGTCCTCTTCCATGTCCCAAAGGACCCTTGCTTCGATAGCCGTGCATCAGTTGGATGTGCGCGGAATTGTCACCGCCTGTATAATGCATTTTGCATGCTATTTTCACTAATTTATTCATTTTTATGCCCATTTCCCCCAGCTTTTGTATATTTGCAAATACTGGCTGGTTGGAAGACTGCATCACAAAATTTAGATAAGTGCGAATTTCAAAAGATGTATGCGTTTTGGTTCCCACATTGTTTCAAAAAAACATGTGGATTTGATAGATTTGGCTTAAAATTCAAACTGAAATTAATTCTCCCTCCTCATCTCTTTGTGGTATTTTTATGCTGCGAACCACCCTAAGATCTATGGATGAAGGGCGGTGTACAAATTTATTTAACAACAACAACAACAATAATGAAAATATACCACCTATATCTTCCCTGATATCTGATATACAAACTTTTTCTAGAGGGTACTCAAAGGTATGCAGTACTGGCACCTTCCCCCAGGTTAAAATTGTGGCACTTACTGTAAGAACTTCATGGTGAGTACCAACATGTACCTTTTCTTTATGATAATTTTATGACCCATTATTTCCATTGGCTTCTACCGCATCTAGATACTAAACTAAAATATAAATTTAGTGCTATGTATTTATTGAAAGATGCCATTTACATGAACTGCCATAGCTCCTTCCTTTATCTGCAGCCCTACAGTGCATTAATGATTGATCTCAACACTGGAAATAACAAATATAGTTGGGGCACGAGACCCCACAAAAATTATGCTTTGCTTTATTTTTAGCCTTGTCAGCACTGCAAGCATGAATGCAGCACTCTTCCAAACAGTAAATACTGAATATTGCACCTTTAGCTATTATATCCCACCCCGATTCTATAATAGCATTGAAACAGTTTTGATTCTGATGCACTCAGCAAGTAAACAACTGCAATTATTCAGAACCATTTTGAATTTTGCAATGAAAATATATTTCCAGCTTCTGAACACTTGAGCAAAGTGGCACCAGAAGTATAGAGGCAAATAATTGAAATGCAAAGCAATTCAGGGTTTATCTTTCTTAGCAATTCCAGCGGAAACTCTTCGATCTCTATGAGATGTAACCAACTAGGAGCAGGGATGGTTGAATAGTGTATTGGCTGACTGAAGGTACTATTCAGGAAGTTGCTGCTTTGAATGTCACCTGTGATAGGAGGTTACTAGATAACCTTCGAGAAGCCTCCAGTATAGGTTGCTGGGGTGTTTCCAAGGCTATACATGTCCCACACAAATCTAGAGTGGAGTCCCTAATACAGTTGGATGGTGCCTTGAACGCCTCCTTGCATGGCAACTGCTACAGCCAAGCTGGTGCCAAATGTGTTGCTCTGTTTTGCTTTGGAACACATCAGCGAGGCTGCAAGTGGGGGTCTTGTGATCTGGGAAACCCAAGACCTCCATACACACTGCCCAGGCTTGCACCTCAGAGAGGTCACTTCAGTACTGCTGGTGCAGCAAAAGAAGAAGAAGAAGAAGAAGAGGAAGAGGAAGAGGAGGAGGAGGAGGAGGAGGAGGAGGAGGAGGAGGAGGAGGAGTAGTTTGGATTTGATATACTGCCTTTCACTCCCCTTTAAGGAGTCTCAAAGCGGCTAACATTCTCCTTTCCCTTCCTCCCCCACAACAAACACTCTGTGAGGTGAGTGGGGCTGAGAGACTTCAGAGAAGTGTGACTAGCCCAAGGTCACCCAGCAGCTGCATGTGGAGGAGCAGAGATGCGAACCCGGTTCACCAGATTACAAGTCTACCGCTCTTAACCACTACACCACACTGGCAAAAACAATGCTTGATGCAGCCGTTACGAGATACAGCCTCTACAACCACAGCAGGTGCTGTGATGCTCCACTTCACCCCTGGAGGCACACTCCATTGTCTCTCGAGAGACGGATAATGCTGACCACTAAGTTTCACTAAGGGAAGCGGGTGGCGCTGTGGGTTAAACCACAGAGCCTAGGGCTTGCTGATCAGAAGGTCAGCGGTTCGAATCCCCGCGACGGGGTGAGCTCCCGTTGCTCGGTCCCTGCTCCTGCCAACCTAGCATTTCGAAAGCATGTCAAAGTGCAAGTAGATCAATAGGCACCGCTGCAGTGGGAAGGTAAACGGCATTTCCGTGCGCTGCTCTGGTTTGCCAGAAGCGGCTTAGTCACGCTGGCCACATGTCCCAGAAGCTGTACGCAGGCTCCCTCGGCCAATAATGCGAGATGAGCGCCGCAACCCCAGAGTCGGTCTCGACTAGACCTAATGGTCAGGGGTCCCTTTACCTTTTAAGTTTCATTCAGTCCTCAGTTTGGTGTTTCAGAAAGGAGCCTCATTTGGATTGAGGTCTAAGGAAGAGCCTGGGCCTTTTGAGTATCCTCCTTTCGCTCCTTCATTAAGACAGCTGATTTGCATTTGGTCTCCAGGAAGCTGCATACAAAGGGGTAGTTGGAGGTTTGATTAACCTCTGCTACCTCTTGCAAACTAGCTACGCTTCCCCTAACAGACATGGGCCTTGGGCTGTGCTTAAACTAACTGTTAGGTTCCATGCTGCTGTTAATTCACATCATGCCTCTTTCCAGACATGTCAAGCCTCTCTAAGTGACTTGATGTCCATGGCATGACTCCAACCTCCACTGTTTTACATACCAGACACCCTGATCTCAGTCTTTGGCCAGAGCTTAGACTATTATTCTCACCATAAAGATGCTGGAAGTTTGGGATCCAAAACCAACATTTGAGGCAAGTACTCTTTAGGGAGAGAACCCCAGCAGAGATTTAACATTGCAAAACATACAGCAAATAAATACATGGGAATATAAGCTACAAAACTTTTTAGATGTGCCCTTTCAGTGAGTCCCAAAATGTCCCCTTTTCAAAGCTCTTTCTAAGCTATCCCACTTCCCCATAATAAAGATAGACCACATGTTTGGTATGTCACAAAATGGTTTACTTACAAAACTCTTCAAAGGTCATATTCATGTGCTGTTCCATACGACAGTCAGAAAAGATGCACAGGCAGTCAAAAAAGTTGCTTAGTTACAAAAGATTATAAACTACTGGTAGAGAAACGTGCTAGTTTCAGATTCCGTTCTGGCCCGAAACAAAAGAGGCTGGGTAAAGCCATGAGGTTGGATGAAGCAGCTCAGAGCTCTTTACATCCTGAAATCCACATGGAGAGTGAGAGATAACAAGGGATTGGCGACCTATTTCTACTCAAGGTGGGAAGTGATGACAATAGGCTAAGCCTGGCAGCGTAGCTTCCTCTATGGTTTAACCCCTTCATGCACTAATTAGATGCAAACATGCTAGGGTTATGAGAGACTAGAACCATACAAAAGAGAGCCTTCTCATTCAATCATTTCAATTTGGGTAGAAATCTACCCCTCATTGGCCTATAACAGGCATAGGCAAACTCTGGCCTTCCAGATGTATGGAACTACAATTCCCATCATCCCTAGCTAACAGGACCAGTGGTCAGGGATGATGGGAATTGTAGTCCCAAACATCTGGAGGGCCAGAGTTTGCCTATGCCTGGCCTATAACTATAATCTGGTAGGATGGCACATAGACTGACCAGTTAGAATTTACTAGTTTCTGATGTCTTGGCTCATCGCTATAGAAACAGAAACCTGACTCTCAGAATGATCCCTGATCCACTGTAAAGAACAACAGTTGAAATGTCACTCAGCCCTCCTGTGGATACACTATAGCTCCACAGCAGAACTCATGACAGTTATCCTCTTCATATTCAACTATGCATAAATCCCTTTATACATTTTTAAAATGTATAAACTAGATGATTCCTCCACATCTTCAAATAAAGTTTGCCCCGGGGGAGGGGGCCAGGAATACAATGTTTAAAAACAACAACTTTTGGACATACATATTCCAAGGGAAAAAATATTTCCATAAAGCAACTTTGCAAACTGCCACACTGTCCAATTTGGACAGAATAAAAACTGAGGTGATCTTCATTACTTTTGCTTCTATGTCCTGACACTCTGAATTCAAATGGGAGGTGGGCTGATACTTCCCATATGGAGGTAAGCGTATAGCCGTTTTACATTGAGGATGATTTGTGATGACAGCAGAGCAGATTGCTTGATGATAGGATTGTCTCCGCTATTCTGTTCTCCGCTATTCTTGTTTTACTCCGTTTCCTCTTTTGATCTTTATATTACCTTTGAGAAACACTTATTTAAGGAACAACATTTCTGCTTTTATTCTTCCAACTGCTATGACAGGACCAATTCCTCGTTACCCAGGGCCCAACGACACATTATGTTAAACACGAGATGACATTCATGTGTCTTGATTGTTGTTGTTTTATTGTGGGAAGGGGCGTTCATGTTAATACCAGCCATGTGTGGCGGATTGGGGTGCGTTTGGCGGTTTGCTGGAATGAGGTGAGGTAAGGACAGTCCGCAAGCTCTTTAGGCTGCCCATTCCAAGGGTTCAACTCAACTATTGTGCTGTCATTCCAAGCTCAGCTCCCAGTACAGTACAACCTCTACTTACTACCACCTCTACTTAGGCCCGAACCAAGTTGCGACCACGGCAAACCCGGAAGTAAATACCAGGTTTGCCGTGATTTGCGCACTCGCAGAAGCGGCTTCTGCCGTTTGTGTGTCGAGGTCCCCAAACCACCCCTCAAATAATTCACACATCAGATGGAATTTTAGTTTTGGTTTTTGGCATGATTATGGCCACAACTTTATTAAAATACAAATAATGTGAGTGGTTGCTTAGGCATTGGTTTAGACTATCTGTCCCACTGGGGACAGAACTGACGATCGTCAGTAAAGGGAAAACCCTCTGGAGAGATAAAGGGAGCTGGGTGGTCTGACCCTCCCCTCTCCCCTCAGGCTCCCAGGGCTCTTGCACGGCCCTAGCCCCCGACCGGGGGTTCGGACAAAAATCATCGAGCCCCTGGATTCCTTTAACGGAATTCCCCGTACACCAGCAACAATTGGAGGGGCAGACACAGTGAATCATAACCCCTCCTCCAACCAACATAATAACCAATGCCTAACCGCCAACCTTACAAGTTGTGACTATTTGCTACGCAGTAGGCGAAAACCAGATGGCACCAGCCAATCAGCCAAATGGAAAAATTCCTACCAGGCCCCTGCCCCAACAGCAGACGACCCCATGACAGGCATAGCAAGGTCAACGCAGAGGCCTAAAATATAGGGAGGGAGGGTGATCAGAAGCACACAGCCAAGAGGGGGATCACGTTGCAAGCCCACCAATATATATCCGCTGGGCTGTCCATTAATAAATTGCCCAACAAAATTCTCCCCAACAAAACCCAGGGTCCAATCACAACAGTGGCCATCCATACGATCCCGCCCAGCACCAGAGGGGTGACTTGCTGGCCCCCACCGCAACATGTGCTCTCCATGAAGGAGAACACGCTTTGTGGCATTATGTGGCTTTTTGATCAATATTCTACCATGTAACATCAAGTATTATATGACAGTATGGTATGTCTGAATGCCACCCGACATTTCAACACAGGGAATTACAGTGCAAAACTCCCGAGATTTTCTGGATTTGCAAAAGGAGTTTTCCTGTAAAAGCACAGAAATGAGCAGTAAACCTTTGCTAGTTTTCCTGGTGTCATTTACATTGTGTGAAGGATTGCATATAGTGTGGAAATTATCAAGTAAGAAAACATTGGGGAAATGTAAGAAAGTGATGTTTGAATGCAGTCATGGTGAGTCAGGACAGCAACAAACAGGAATCAGTGCCACTGGGGTTCTAGGATAATAATGTAGATTCTGCTTACAGCTAAGTTTGCCAGGTCTTCTGAGGATGAGATCCTGAGACACGGTGGTGGTGCTGGAGCCTGGTAGCCAAAGATTTACTGCAATGCAGTGTTTGCAGGGACTGACTGAAGATTTATCAGAATTTCAGTTGGTACAAAACAGAGATACTAGGTTATTAAATGGGACTGGCTGAGGGAACATATCTCCCTCCCTGCTGGTCTATTTCTGGGCACAAGTCAAAATGCTGGCTTGTTGTCATTTGTAGAAAACACAGCAAGGTATTCCGCAATGTCTACTTCTCTCTAATTCCCTATTCTCCCCCCTTCTCTTTCTCTGCTCCTTCTAATTTTAACTCTTTTTTTCGCGTTGCAGTGGGTTCCTGCTCCTTTCCTTTTCTATTTCTCCTCTCAGGATTTCTGCCCATTTCTATTCCCCTTTCTTCTTTTCTTCGTCCTACTTCTTGATGTCCTTCTTTCTTTAGGGAGGGAGGGAGCCAGTCAGACTGACCTTATAGACCAGTGGTGCCCAAACTTTTTCCAAAGAGGGCCAGATTTCATGAAGTGAAGGGCCGTGAGGCCAACCAAAGTTGTTAACCCTTTTTTTAGGATTGAAGTTGTTGAGGTTTAATATATTATAATATATTATTATAATATAATAATAATAATAATAATAATAATAATAATAATAATTTATTATTTGTACCCTGCCCATCTGGCTGGGTCCCCCCAGCCACTCTGGGCGGCCTCCAACAGATATTAAAATACATTAAAATATCACAGGTTAAAAACTTCGCAGTGAGGGAACCGCCAGAATGCCCTCGGCGCTGGATCTCAGTGTCCGGGCTGAACGGTGGGGGTGGAGATGCTCCTTCAGGTATACAGGACCGAGGCTGTTTAGGGCTTTATGAAGGTGCAGGTGTCAAGTACGGGAGTTCCCCTCTCCCTTCTGGTGGCTCACCCATAAGAATTAATAAGCATTTGGTAGATTATAGTCCTTTTATTTCAGCATTCTGTTACAAGCACAAACAGGCAACCCTCTGCAAGGATATCAGTTACCTATTCTGACTGCTCCTCACTTCCGCAGCAAGAACGGGAGCCAACGGGAAGCCCCCCCCCCCAAATCTCCTTTGTTTTTTGACACACTCGGACCTCTGAGTTCAGGGGGAGGGAGGGGGTTCTCCCCACTCTCGATTAATGTATTGCCCAGCTCCTCCCTCCCTTCTGGTTGCTTAGCTACTATCTCATAGCTGGGTAGCTCCTCTCCCAACTGTGCAGCTTCTGTGTCTGCCTGTCTCTCTGCTTCTGGAAATGCTATAAGCAGAGAGGGGGGTGAATATTCACCCTCCATTTCTGTTAGGAGCTGATCTTCCTGCGATTGCATACCCCAATCTTCCAATCCAGACCAGCCCTTGACAGCAGGTGAGGTGAGGTAGCGAGGCAAACCACGGTTGGGGGACCATATTTGCAATTCGGAAAAAGAGACAGTGTGGCTTTTATCCTCCTAATCCCCAACCCCAGAGTAGCCCACTCAAGAGCTTGTATCTCACTGCGCTGTGTTCCTCCCTGACATCTCCAAGGCCAGAGCTGTCTTTCATTCTGCCATACTTCACATTCCTGTCAACCCTTTTTTTCTTTTTCTTTTATACATTTCTCTTTGAGGCAAACAGCACTTATTGAATGATGTTACCAGAATGTTTAGTCAGGGGCAGCGGGGAAATATCAAAACAAATAAAAGCTACAACATAAAATCATAACACCATTAAGCTTCTTGGCAATCATAAATGGATGATTACCTGACCTGTTGAAACCAGCAGTTGAAGAGTGTAGGATGCCTGGGGGAGGAAAAAGGGCATTTTCTTGGTGCTGAAACAATAGTAGTCTTGGTGCTAGGAGGATGAGGGTGTGGGGAAAATCCCAGAAATTGGGCCCTGCAACCCTGAAAGTTGCCTTCCTAGTCATCTCTTGCCTCACTTTAGGTTCTAAGATGGGACATACCCAGAAATGAAAGGTAGCACTAAGGAGAGGTGATGATGTTCCTTCTCACCAAGTTCTTATTGTTGGAAAAATGCCCTGGGGGTGCCTACAAGCCCCCGAAACTCTGAGCATCCTCTGGTACGAGCAGCTCTGGAAAAGGCATCTCCCTTCTCTTCCAGTGTGCTTCTAGCAACATATACCAGCTGATATATGCACCAGGGACTGTTGTAATTCCCATTCCACCTTAACAACAGACTGAGGATGGAAGCTAGTCACATGTCTGTATAGTGATCCAGTGTGCTGCTGGGAACTTCCGTTCTTCAGTCTGTACTTTCTCTTTCGTTTCTGAACGTGGAGGTGACTGCTTTCTTTGTCCTCATGTTCAATCAATAAATGCTTGTAAATAAGCTTCATACCAGACTCTGAGGTGTATCTTCTGTCGCTGCATGGATTGAGAGGAGTGCTTAGCTTCCTGGAGCTAGGTCTCTGGTTTTCTGCTGCTGTTCCAGTGGTTTGAAATTCTCCCGGCAGGTTGGCCGGGGTGTATGGGCCAGAAGGGAGCATGCACGTTGCTCCTGTTTCCCTGGATAAATCACAACAGGGACATGGTTAAACCACATGGTTAAACCACAGAGTCTAGGACTTGCTGATCAGAAGGTTGGTGGTTCAAATCCCCGCGATGGGGTGAGCTCCCGTTGCTCGGTCCCAGCTCCTGCCAACCTAGCAGTTCGAAAGCATGCCAGTGCAAGTAGATAAATAGGTACCACTCCGGTTGGGAAGGTAAACGGCGTTTCCGTGCACTGCTCTGGTTTCACTAGAAGCGGCTTAGTCATGCTGGCCACATGACCCGGAAGCTGTACACCGGCTCCCTCAGCCAGTAAAGAGGAGATGAGCACCGCAACCCTAGAGTCGTCCGCGACTGAATCTAACGGTCAGGGGTCCCTTTACCTTTTACATTATATGTACACTAATCTTCTGGCAGAACACAGCAAGAAGCGTGAGACATCGTAAAACTAATCTACTATTTATTTACACACTATGTACAGACAAAAGCATAATGGCGTCTCCAGCTCCGAGAGAACAAACAGAAATAAATAAAAGCGAAAGTACAGTGTAATAGTTGCCGCAGCAGAAGGGATAAGACTGTCTTCCATTCCCAGACTCGTCCCAGACAGGCATGTGATTTACAACAATCTCATCTGCAGCATCGGAGGAGTGACATTGTGAACATTTATATCATGTGAAAAAGTGGGTTTTTAGAACATTTAAAAATGCAACCTGGCAGATTCAGACTATGGGAAGGATTCTTTTCGGGGTGGGGAGAAGAAGAAGAAGAAGAGTTTGGATTTGATATCCCGCTTTATCACTCCCCTTAAGGAGTCTCAAAGCGGCTCACATTCTCCTTTCCCTTCCTCCCCCACAACAAACACTCTGTGAGGTGAGTGAGGCTGAGAGACTTCAAAGAAGTGTGACTAGCCAAGGTCACCCAGCAGCTGCATGTGGAGGAGCGGAGACGTGAACCCGGTTCACCAGATTACGAGTCTACCACTCTCAACCACTGCACCACACAGTAGACTAACATTTGTTGGGACTTGGTGTGCGTTTTATATGGGGGATTTTTGGCTGGACCAGCCTCAGCCTACAATATTAGCAATGTAACGTAACTTCATGGCACTCATAAGCCACTGCACCTAAGTCACTCCAACTTCCCCTGGTCAATCTATAATATGGGGATGCTGATCATTTTGGATTTCTCCATTGATTTCAGTGGGTAGGACCCACTTCCACCCAGAGAAGAAAACATGTGCATGTGTGCAGAGGCGTAGGAAGGTCAGGTGGTACCCAGTGCGAAAAATTTCTTCTCACCCCCCCCCACACATTGATTTTAATTTTTTAGCTGCAAAAATGGTTTTACGTTATTTCATATTTTCTTACAAAGGAATAATAATAAGTAAAAATAAACTTTTATTTATATCCCTCCCTCCCTGGCCAAAGTCGGGCTCAGGGCGGCTAACATCAGATACATAACATTGATATAAAATCAAACAATAATTAAATTACCTCCTAAAAACATGTCAAAATCAAATTAAAGTCTAATTGGATGGCTTTCCACAGGGTTAGGGTTGGGAACAGTAAGTGCTCCACTGAATTGAAATTTCAGCCTTCACGACATAGGAAAACAGCCAAGTAAACAGCTATTTCCGTGGAGGAGGGTCAAGATATTAACTGATATGCATGAAATTTCATATATAGCTATATAATCCCTAGTGTAGTAAGATAAGACCTTTGGAACAGGCATTTTTTTTAAAAAAAAAAGTTTTTTATGAACCACCCTAGTAGGGCAGTAATTGTTCCTTGATAATTTGTCACCCCCTCCACGATGGAACCTGGGGTGGCCCGCCCCTTGCCCCCCACTTCCTACGCCCCTGCATGTGTGCAGCTGAAAGTGGGTAGCTAAAGGAACCAAAGAGTCAGAAGCCTGTATGGATCTAGATATTGTGGGAAATTGGGGTGATCTGGAGGAAGATAAGGCTTCCTGGGTCAGCCACATGGGAGATCCCAGTCCACACAAAACCTTTGGCTACGTGACGTAGCAGTGGAAAAGATAAACACAAGGCAATGTAAATGAATAGTCAACAACATTGCTCAAATACTGAAAAAACAATCAGAACAGGTGGATTTCCCCCTCTGTTGAAAATCACAAAAATATCTGAGCAATTTTAACTCAATCCTGCAAAAGACACAGCACCAGTGTGTCTAATGACTGCTTTTTAGCCCTTGAAACGCTCCCCTTCTGTCATTTCATTGTCACAGTGGGAATTGTTTAGCATATGTTCAACTTTTTCATTCTAATAAACTGCATAATAATAGAAAATGCAGAGTTAACGCAAGTACTGTACTGGATGTATAGGAGATGAAAACATTCACTCGATCATGCTAGGAGATAATAAGACAAGCTGACAGGCTGCATTTGACATTCAAATTCCTCTTTTATAAAAAAAAGTTCTTTGTCTATGGTTTATACAAATTAAAGCATCTAAGCAATTAAATACTTCAAATATTAATTCTAATCAATTTCATGTCTCATAAGTTTTCTGTTTTTTTTTTTTTTTTTTTTTTTTTTTTGCTGCGCTGAATGTATAATTGCTGCAATTTTAATGATATTGTTTCCAATATTCCAATATTGGGTTTATGCTATATCACACATTGGATTTGGTCCATGTGCATGTTTTTGAAGATTTTTATTTATAATTTACGTGCTATTACAATTATCATTTATCAGCCAGTTACGTTTGTTGTATGATTCATGCTTCTCATTCCTGCCTGACGCCCCACCCCTGGTAGCCACAAATCACTCTGGGCCACCCAACCCAACCTGTAGTGATTTATGGTTATCTGTACCCAACTCATTCAAGGCCCTTTGAATATGCCTAATTTGGTTTGGGAGCTGGGACTTAGCCAAATCTGCTCCTTAGCCCTAGTTGCTATATGAACTGGTGGAATCTATAGTCATACCTCGAGTTACAGATGCTTCAGGTTGCGGGTTTTTGGGTTGTGCACCGTGCCGAACCCGGAAGTACCGGAACAGGTTACTTCCGGGTTTCGGTGCTCGCACATGCGCAGAAGCGCTAAATCGCGCTTTGTGCATGCACAGAAGCACCGAATTGCAACCCGCGGGTGCACAGACGCAGCACTGTGGGTTGAGAATGTGGCTCCCGCACGGATCACGTTCGCAACCCGAGTTTCCACTGTATATCTAAATTCTTCTGAGGGGAAAATGTTTTCCAGGGAAGCCATAAAAGACAAAAAATTACAAAGCTATTTGAGTAGCTCCTCTAAGGTTTTATTCTGCTATTAATGTAGAGTAATGGCTTCTGAAATTACGCCAAAAGTACAGTTTCTTTTGAACTCATATTTTCTCAAGAAAGAAAGACAAGCCTAACACTCTGAATTAGTTAATGGCTTTGCAAATAACACCCAAAGTGTTCCGAATGTACGTTTTGCAAGAAGAGAGTGGTTTAAAGAATGTGATCTGTCAGTCTGGAACCCAAGCTCTGATTCAGAGTTAAAACTGACAGTGTTTTCATGAGCAGACACGTATACTTGGTTCTGGGCAACTCAGTTTCTAATGAAGAAGAAGAAGAAGAAGAAGAAGGAAGAAGAAGAAGAAGGAGAGTTTGGATTTTATATCCCGCTTTATCACTACCCGAAGGAGTCTCAAAGTGGTTAACATTCTCCTTTCCCTTCCTCCCCCACAACAAACACTCTGTGAGGTGAGTGGGGCTGAGAGACTTCAAAGAAGTGTGACTAGCCCAAGGTCACCCAGCAGCTGCATGTGGAGGAGCGGAGACACGAACCCGGTTCCCCAGATTACGAGTCCACCGCTCTCAACCACTACACGACGCTGGATCTCTAATGAAATCAAGATTAGGGCTCAGCTCAGATACTTACTTGGTCTCACAATCTTTATTCTTATAGAAAAGTAGATGTCAGCCCTTGACTTCATCACCAGCCTGCTTGTAATAGATGCTCCACATGCAATCCACCTTCATGTCCCATGTGCATGCAGGCTCAGCTCGGATCATTCCATGATACCACAACAGTTCAATCAATGGTTGGGTTGGGGGGTCAAAGCCATTTTGCTTGTGTCTAAAAATTAAAGGCTTTTATATGGAATAAAGAGCATTAGCTTATCCATTCTAGCCTGTTTAGTGCCAGAAGGGATGGAGCCACATTTCCATGCCATGTCAGATTTGCATGTACTAATCCCATTTTTTTGGAATTAAAAAAAAGGCATGAAAAAATTCACCCATTTGTCATGCAGCACAGAGACTCCTCTCCTTGGGTTCCTTAATCACTGGCAGAGGAAGGCGTGGGCGTGCAGTGCGCACTGGGTATCAGCCGTGAAGACGGGTGACATCGTCACACCACCCTCAACCCCACCCCACACTCACTGCACAGGTGGCGCCTCCGGACGCTCGCTGTGCGGGCGATGGACCGCTAGGGAAGATGCTGCTGTGGGCGGCTAGCAGCACCCCCTCCCTGATGTTCTCCACGCGGGCAGCTAGCAGCGCCCCCCCATGTGGGTGGCTAACCCCACCCCCAAGCCACTCCGGGAGCCGGGGCAGGTAGCTCTGCCCCTGTCCTTAATGGCTCATTACCTTTCCTTTGTTTTCTTAATGGCTCATCTCCCAGGCGATCATCTCACAAGGAAGCTGGCCTGACTTATATTTTAACCCTTGCATGATCCAGGGGTTCAGGAGGCTCGAATAAATTCTAACACATACCAGGTCCAGGAATTTAGAAGTGTCTAGCACCCACAAACTCATAACAGTTCTTTTAAAAAATTAAATTGACTAGAAAAAACTAACCATCTACCTTAGATGGCACGAAGAAAGTGAAGAAGCCCCTTTAGTCATGCATGGTCTTGCCATCTTCTTGTTGGTACTTAATATGGGCTGTGTACTAGTTTCACATGCTGTATGCATTTGAACAGGGCCGGATTTAGGTCTGATGAGGCCCTAAGCTACTGAAGATAATGGGGCCCTTTAAATGTCCAGCTGTCCTTTGTCAACAGCAAATTGCCACTGTTTTTTATGTTGAATATACACTATATGGTAATTTATGGACCTAATAGGTCTCTAAAGCCATTTGCACATGCAGAATGTAGGCACCCTATATATAGAAATGAGCAAACCAGTGATATTTTAGGGAGCAGGCTAGTAGGCGGGGCCCATTATATCATAGGAGCCTACACAACACAACACACTGTTGCTGTATGTAGGTTTTATTTCATTTTTTAAAATCTTATATTTTGGAAATGTACACCCAGTTTTTTTTCCTTAAATTTTTTGGGGGGCCCCCAAGAGAGTGGGGCCCTAAGCTATAGCTCGTTTAGCTTATACGTAAATCCGGCACTGCATTTGAAGCATGCAGAACTAGGCGCAGGACTGAAGCAACTTGCATTTTTTTGATCCACTTTGACAGAACTCGAGGTGGTCATTTGCAGATAGATGCCAAAAATCCATTTGCCCCAACCTGACCGAGAAGAAATGTGAAATGCCTTTAAAATTGTAAAATCAAATAAAAATTATTATTATTATTTTTTTAAAAATCCATTTGCCCCACATTGACGAAAGTTGTTATGTTATGATTTGAAAGTTCAGCAGGTTCACCAAATTATAATTCTACCGCATGTCAGCACATCTAACACAATGCATCACTTTCACAGAGTAGCTTCAGAGGCATCACTGAGATGTTCTGCAGCTGATTGCCATTTGCTGCGTGAAATGTTTCGACGGGGTGAATTAATAATGCTAGAGATCCCATACACGAGCTTCAAGTCAAAATCTGAATTGTGTGACCTGATACAGTGAAGCATCCAATTTTCCTATGGGTCACTCATGACTAGTATAATTTATTATAGTATCCTATAGTGCTTTACAAAGTGAAGGTCTGGCAGGTCCCTGCCCCAGGGAGTGTACATTCTGAAATAAATAGTAGTGCCAATGTAACTAACTATTTTAAGACATTAATGCTGTCAAAACTAGCACCCCTTTAATAAATATTATCCCCCCCCCCCGCATCTTCTTATCCCACCATCATGGGAGACAAAATCTCCTCACAGGTAGGACCCGCGCTCAGCCCTTTATTGGGTCTTAATTATTTCTTCTACCCAACACATCCATATTTGATTAGGTTAATGTGCTAAGAGAAATGGCACGAAAACAAAATTCCCATATTTTAATCCAGAGGTTGGTATTTGCAGGGATTCTTCTCTGTAGGAAAGAAAAGAGTAGCAAAATAGAGTTCATACATGCATGTTAAAGATCCGGTGTGAAAGACATTACATGATTCACTGATTTCTGTGTGAATTGAGCCACTGAAGATCAACTTCCACGTATGTTCTTGACCCAGTAGAGGCAAAACACTTTCTTTCTTTCTTTTTTCTGCAAAATTATTTTATTATATACAATGCACACACAACATTACAGCTACAATCATTCAAATACCGACAATACAAAAATACAAACATAAATTACACCTACGTGAGTTCCCTCCACCAGTGTTCGTCATTTCTTATGTTTATTGTATTCTTATTTACCGGAAATTGCAATTTGTAACTCTCATCTTTAATATTGTTATTTAACTAATATTTTGTTTTCTGAATTAACTTTACAGACTTAATCTGGACATATCAGCATGCTGTCTTTAGCACAGTGTTTCCTCATATATTCTTCAAACCATTGAGGCAAAACACTTTCTGAGGGAGTCAGTTTCACGGATTCATTCTCCAGTCATTACACGTAGAGAAATCAACTGATACAGTACATAGGTATGTGCTGACCTGGTCATGTCCTCCTTTTCCTGTTCTTTTCAGACATCCATAAATGCAAAAGGAAACCTGGCTTTTTTTTTTTTTTTTTTGCATCTGACTCATTGTTACCTCAGTCAGTGTGTAGCAATGGCGGAGTGTGCTCTGCAGCCTGTCCACCATTGCTACACAGTGTGTGGTGTAGTGGTTATGAATATCCAACTAGGACCTGGGAGAGGGTTGTTGCAAGGATAAAATGTAGGGGGAGGAGAACTACACCAACTTGAGCTCCTTGGGAGAAAGGAGGGGTGTAAAGTATTAAATGAATATGGCCTCGGTCCAGAAGGAGCGTCTCCACCCCTATCATTCTGCCCAGACACTGAGGTCCAGCTCTGAGGGCCTTCTGGTGGTTCCCTCGCTGCAAGAAGCGAAGTTACAGGGAACCAGGCAGAGGGCCTTCTCTGTAGTGGCACCTGCCCTGTGGAACGCCCTCCCACCAGAGGTCAAAGAGAAAAACAACTACCAGACTTTTAGAAGACATCTGAAGGCAGCCCTGTTTAAGGAAGCTTTTAATGTTTAATAGACTATTGCATCAATATTCTGTTGGAAGCCGCCCAGAGTGGCTGGGGAAACCCAGCCAGATGGGCGGGGTATAAATAATAAATTATTATTATTATTATTATTATTATTATTATTATTATTATTATTTCCTTTTTTCATTTTTTTATTGATTTTAAAAAGTAATACCAATAAAAAACATACAATACTAAACAAACAAAAAGAAAACAACAACAATAATACACATAAAAACATACATACCGGTAATTCCTTTTAACCTATTAATCCTTCTTATCATTGTGGGTTGACTTCCTCCCATCCTCTCTACCTGCGTTCCTTTTATATCATCATTAGCAATTTCTTGACATCATTGAAAACTTTTTTAATTAATTAACCTCCATATCTCTTCTATCCTAATGTCAATATCATTTTTTCCAACAATTATAAACCTTAAATCTATCCTCTAAGTCTACAGCCTCCCTTATCTTCCAGCTTACTTCTACTCTTTAATCTTACAATACTTTTAAAAATATACTTTAAATTTCTTCCAGTCTTCCACCACCGCTTCCTCCCTCTGGTCACAAAGTTTTCTGGTCAGTTCAGCGAGCTCCATATAGTCCATCATTTTCATCTGCCATTCTTCTATCGTTAGTAATTCCTCAGATTTCCAGTTTTTAGCTTACAAAACTCTAGCTGCTGTTGTGGCATACATAAAGAAAGTCCTATCAACTTTTGGGATTTCCTGTTTTACAATTCCAAGTAAAAAGGATTCTGGTTTTTTACTAAATGTGTTTTTCAACACCTTTTTCAATTCATTATAAATCCTCTCCCAGAAGTCTTTCACCTTTGGGCATGTCCACCACATATGGAAAAAGGTTCCTTCTACTTCCTTACATTTTCAGCATTTGTTACTCTGTGCATGATACATTTTTGCCAATATAACCGGTGTTAAATACCACCTATACATCATCTTCATAACGTTCTCTCTAAGAATATTACATGCTGAAAATTTAATGCCCGATTTCCACAGTTTTTCCCAATCCTCCATAATGATGTTGTGCCCCACATCCTTAGCCCAATCTATCATAACTGATTTAACCATTTCATCTTGTGTATGCCACTCGAGCAACAGTTTATACATTCTAGATAAGTTTTTAAATTTTGGCTCTAACAATTCCGTCTCCAACTTAGATTTTTCCATCTGTATTATTATTATTTCCTATGCTGTTTGCGTCCCACCAGCTCTCCCCCTCCAAGAAGCCCAAACTTTGCTCCTTCCTCCCAAACCTTTTGTGCTTCCACTATTGGTGAATATGTCTCAGGTGCCACTCCCACCATTAAATGTTTTATCTTGGCATCCCAATGGATCAACTGTCTCGACAGAAGTTGTTTCCCTGTTTCTGACTCACTGCTTCTGCCTTAGCAGAACCAAGCATGGCCAGGTAATGCTGAATGCACAGAGACCCAAAGGTCAGACCGTACTCCTGTTTATTATGTAAGGTGTGCCAAGCTCCTTCTGTATCATAATTAATCAAGTAATTTAATTAAGGTGTTTTAAAATATAATTATGTTGTGCACAGTTAAGGTCATACAATTGTGTGGCGACACCAGCACAGCTATTTGAAATACAAATGACAAATTGTGTCTCTGCTAATAGCTCTGCATTTCTGGGGTGCTATTAACAATGGCTTTATTAAATATAATCACGGAAAGTAAGTTGTATTTTAAAAGTTTTGTATACCCATGAGATTGCCTGCTGTGCCAAGTATTAACAGCAAATCCTGAAAGTTACTGAATTAAATTAGGTTAAAGTAAATTAGGTCTCAAAACAGTAGGTGAAATCTCCACCTGGACAATATATCTTCAAGCTGCAAGCAGCAGATCACAGGACGGAATGATCCTCATTAAATAATAGTAGATATTTAAATAATAGAGATATTTATTCCCACTCTGCTCCATAATTTGTTCCCTCCAGAAAATGTTTTGGGGCTTCACGGGGGAGAAAAATCCCTTGATGCCTGTTTCTGCTACATTGAATCTCACCCATACTATCAACTTCTACAGCCATGACAAAATTGTCATGCAACTACGGATATTTTAGTAATGCACATTTGAATGCTGGCAACCAAAATATAGAACGAGAGGATGAGTCAAACATAAATTTTCAGCATCATATTCCTTGCAGTCTACTTTGGCCATCTGTTTTCATGAAAACATGCCTTTAAACAAAACAAAACAAAACAAAAAAATAGATTTCAGGGTGAAGGGCTGAAATACAGCCAGACCAACAGCAGATTTCAACCTGGCGCAAACAAAATATATTTTAAATTTCGGCTCAGACATGCCCCCAGAGTTCAAATTTTCTCAGCATTACTTCTATCTCCATAATATTTCTCAGGATGCAGTGAATGGGAGCAAAATTCATGATGATCAACACTTGTTGAAAACAATGGGTTCATCACTGCGGGGAAACTGCCACTGCCCTGCCATCAATAGAGAATTTAAAGAATTTAATTTTCTGGTAGGCTGAAGCAGAAAACAGAGGAGGGGTTAAAAAGGCACCCTGAAATCCATCTTTTCTTTCATTTCAATCCATTACTATATACAGCGATGTGCTTCACAACACTGTTTCTTGTCCAACTTGAAGATTTCCTTCCCTGGGGTGTTCTGAATTTATAAGATTGGCACATGTTAGCCAGTCGTATCCCATTTCTTCACCACTAAAACCTCTGATGCATTTACCAACCCTGGTTATTTCAGATTCAATTTAATGTATTAGATCACTAAAGATCAGAATTTTTTTCTTACTGACATTGACTTCCTGTGCACTTAATTCCACCCACACAGTTCAGTTATGGCTTGCTCATTTTACAAAGCCAGTCTCTCGTTTGAACCATCTGTGTATGTGGCAATAACACATATTAAAAATGCATCTGGAGTCTTTGAAAGATAAAGCCACACTCTCTCGAAGTGACAAAAAGCTGAGTTATACCACCACCTCGTCACTGAAGGCCATTGCTCAGGCACATATAGCAACAAGAACACCGTAAAAGAGGAGTCCTGTCTTTCTGTACCAGAGCTGTACCAGGGCAATAACAGCCAGTGGTTCATGGTAGAGAAAAAGATGCTAGAAATCCTCTAGAAATCCACTGAGAGCCAGTGTGGTGTAGTGGTTAAGAGTGGTAGACTTGTAATCTGGTGAACCGGGTTCGCGTCTCCGCTTCTCCACATGCAGCTGCTGAGTGACCTTGGGCTAGTCACACTTCTCTGAAGTCTCTCAGCCCTACTCACCTCACAGAGTGTGTGTTGTGGGGGAGGAAGGGAAAGGAGAATGTGAGCCGCTTTGAGACTCCTTCGGGTAGTGATAAAGCGGGATATCAAATCCAAACTTCTCCTCCTCCTCCTCTTCTTCTATTAACAGCAGAACAGGAATGCTGCCAGAAAAGTTCCTTTGCACAGAACAACCATATAGTTCCTCTGTTCTGGTGTTGGCTGACTCATCACAATCCACATCATTGGCTACTTCTAGTAGAGGTAGGCAAATAAACGTCGTAAAGATATCCAGACAGAAGGTGAATTTGTTGTTGTTGTTTAGTCATTTAGTCGTGTCCGACTCTTCGTGACCCCATGGACCAGAGCACGCCAGGCACTCCTGTCTTCAAAGACAACAGAAGGTGAATTAGACTTTACAAATAGCAATGGGATGAACAGCTATTTCCATCCCGTTTTGGTCACTGGCACCCCGTCGTTGGTCTCTCCCACCCTGTTCTGTCCCACGGCATCCTTCCGTGCGCATTTTGTGCGTACCACTTTTTAGGTAAAATATGGACTTTTACATAAAATGCACGCTTTTCAATGCAAACATTTCAATGAGATGTGCTTTTCAATACAAATGTTTTCATTGTAAGTATCTTAGTGGGGGGAAAACACCACATTATTAAAACTCAGATTTTTGTGCATCCTCAATCTGCTATGAAAAGCAGACCAAGTGAATGCTGTGTGGCTGCTTTTCCCACCCCCAGGGGCAGCCTTATACCTTTTCTGATGTGCAGTTCTGCCCCTGGAGTCGCGATTGAAGAATATACAAGCCTTGGAAGCACATCTCCATAATTTGTTGGCAGTTATCCATAGAATCATACTGTGGAGTTGGAAGTGATCATAGTGACCATTGAGTTCAACCTCCTTAAATGCAGGAATCATTTGCCCACAATGGGGCTCTAACCCACAACTCTGAGATTAAGAGTCTTGAGCTCTACCAACTGAGCACTATCATTATCCTACGAATGATCTCACGAGTTGCCCTTGAAGAGGATGCAGAATCACTGCTTGAACTAATACTTGGTAAGAATGTGTGTGTGTGATTAAATTTTCTGTTTTACAATTTAGAATATTCATTTAAACAACCTTAAAGTATCGATGACTTCTCTTTCCATGGTTCATTTTGCATGACATAAATCCCTGCATATTTTACACAAACTAAACCATTCAGTATTCCATTATTACATCCATCAAAACTTATTTACACTGTTGCATTTATCTTAATGCTGCCAACATTTTCAAGTGCACACAATTCCCCCTCATATATTCAATAAACATTTTCCAATCTTCTTTAAATGTATGTTCTTCTTGTTCTCTTATTCTATACGTTAGGTCCGCAAGCTGCGTATATTCCATCAGTTTAAGTTGCCATTCTTCTTTAGTTGTGGGACTTCACTCAATTTCCATTTTTGGGCTAACAAAACGGGCCGCAGTAGTGGCATACATAAAGAGCCTTTTTTGACACCTGGGAATTTCCATCTGAATTATCCTCAACGAAAAGGACTCTGGTGTTTGTTTGTTTGTTTGTTTGGGGGGAGTACTTTTAAACTCCCCCCCAATTCATTATGAATTATTTCCCAGTACTCTTTTACCCTTTTACTAGTCCACCACATACGATAAGACTGTACCCTCAGCCTCATTGCATCAGAACTGGTATGAATTTTCGAAATGCAGTTTTATAATGCTTCCGATAATGCTGTCAGCACTGTCCTGCATTTATTAAAGATGCTTGTGGCTTTCAGAGTTTTCCATTCCCCCATCCCCAACCACCCCCAACTTACAATCTGTGTCATTAGAATCACCAGTGTTTATGAAAGCCAGACTGAAGACATAGGAAATTAATTCTTTGAAAGAAGCATACGGAATAAAAGTCAGGGAGTCATGGGAAATAATGTCTGTACATCACTGAACTTGGGAAAAATCAAAAGAGACATCAGAAGTATTGAAAGTGCCTCATCAAATTCAAGCGCCCCCCCCCTTTCAAGTGGGGAGGAGGGAGGCTCTGCTATGGGGGGGGGAGACACAAAGCAACAGTAATATTGAAAATCAAAACAGTTTCAAAGCAGCATAATATGTATAAGCATCACAAAAGGGTTTTTTTTTTTTAATTTAAGAAAAAGGAAAAAGGAAAATCAAGTCCTTTCCTGACTTTGGAAGCAGAATGCATTAAACTCAAATATAGCCAACCGGTTTGATGGCTGAATTGCCCTGATTTCAGTTTGCGACAGTAGCTCTGTATTTCTGCAATTTCTTAAAACAAAGCTGTTTCCTGAGCACATGCATGAATCATTATATACCTCACCCCACTTCCAGACTTGTGTGTGTGTGTGTGTGTGTGTGTGTGTGTACACATGAAAAAAGCTAAATATATTCTTCCAATAAATCTCCACATGATTACATTAATTATTACAATTTAAAAGACTCCATATATCAAAACGGGTCGGCAAGGCTTACCGGGCATGGGCTGGATCACTCCCGTGGAGATCCTCCGTGGGCCAGGCCGGCGCAGCACAATGCTGAAAATCACGTCTGAGCATGTCCACAGCACTGGAAATCACTTCTGCGCATGTCCAGACACTGAAAATCGTGCCTGCGCAGAAGCAATTTCTGGCACCACAGAAGAGAGTCCCTGCGCCGTGCCGCGCTGGTTTAGTGCAGCACGCGGGGACTCGCTGAGTGAGTGGCTTAGTTCAGGAGCAGCTCATGGGCTGGGTAAGCGACCCTCATGGGCCGCTTCCGGCTCATGGGCCTTAGGTTGCCGACCTCTGTATTGAAACATCAAGGTTTTGATGTATTGAAACATCAAGATTTCTTTTCCCTGTTATAAATGACAGTCCTTGCATTGCTTTCTTTTGTTTACTCAATATTTATTCTCCCCCATAGGACGGAACAAATGATAAATCTGCCCAGGCTCATGATGCCTTGCCTAAATGTTTTCATGCATCTACAGAACAATCAAAGTATCTAAGATGTGTCATTCTATAATAGTTTTGCTAATTTATGTTTGTTTAGTTGTATGTGTCTACAGACAAAGCAAAGTCCCTAAGACAGGTGATTCTATAACTACATTAGTTCAGTTAACAAATGTGTGTTCAATTTATTGTATGATTTGTTTTTTAGAGAAAAGGGCTTGCCATTTATTGGAATTTGCTCATTATTCCATTATTCCTTTTCCATTCTTGTCTGATCTACTATGCATCATTGTGCAACCATATCATGTTCTCCAACTATTACCTGATTAAATTAGCGATGTTTGTAATTATATTCATAGTACTCATTTGCATGCTAGTTTAGATCCTGGCACTGGAACAGACACCCCCCCCAAAAAAAAGGGTACAGAGACATAGCTTGATTGTACATAGTTTCTGACTGAAAGATCTCGCTAAATTATGTATTTCCCCACCACCACTTTGGAAAAGAGCAGGTGGTCTTGCATTATTTAAAAATATTATGTTTATGTATGCATGTGTGTGCATGCATATGTACACACACACACACACACACACACACACACACACACACACACGTATATACAGTATGCCTACAAAATTCATGCCCCAGTAACCTTCAGCTAAAACACTATGGAAGCTGTCCCTCATTCAGAATACAGTAGCTAGATGAGGATTGGATGTTACTGTATATGATTATATCATAAAGGTAAAAGGTAAAGGGACCCCTGACCATTAGGTCAAGTCGTGACCGACTCTGGGGTTGCGGCGCTCATCTCGCATTATTGGCCGAAGGAGCTGGCGTACAGCTTCCGGGTCATGTGGCCAGCATGACAAAGCCGCTTCTGGTGAAGCAGAGCAGCACACAGAAACGCCGTTTACCTTCCCGCTGCAGCCGTACCTATTTATCTACTTGCATTTTACATGCTTTCGAACTGCTAGGTTGGCAGGAGCAGGGACCGAGCAACGGGAGCTCACCCCGTCACGGGGATTCAAACCGCTGACCTTCTGATCGGCAAACCCTAGGCTCTGTGGTTTAACCCAAAGCGCCACCGTGTCCCTTGATTATATCATACTACTGCTAAATAAGCTGTAGTTTCTGGCTGGTTCCTGGGCTCAAAGCAAAATACTGCTTTTGACTTTTAGAGTGACCACAAGATTCAGTTTTCACCCCCGCTTTGGAAAATAGGCACAATTTGGTCGCAGTTTTGCATCACAAAATTCAGAGAGGTTTTAACTGAAAGGAGCAGTTTCGTTTCGCGTATTGTTTTGCGAAACGCAAATCAAGTACGTTCAGCAGGTTCACTAAAACCAGTCTTGTCCATCCCAACTTCCAGCTAAGGGAAGAATTGCCATGTCTTAGACAACAGTTAAAGGGATGCTAAGGAAATAAAATCATGTCTCTTTTCATCTGTGAAATATAGGAGGGTGCGGAATAGTTAAGGATTTCAGAGGCTGCACTTTTAAAAAGATTTTCCAAAAAAACAACAACAAAAAACCTGAAGACTTTGTTGTTGTGAAATACGCATAGCAAACTCTGGCTGTGAACCCTTCAAGGCATCTCTATTAGGTTACTTTGGATTCCTTGTCCTTTAAATGAAAAACAACAGCGGTATTTCCTTTAATCTTTCCCCACACTTCTCAAGAATCCTCATGAGACCCTCTATCATCTTGTTTGCTTTAAATTGCTGCTTTATCAAAGCTTTATTTCTCTTCCTTTTTTAAAAAATAAAAATAATAGCACAGTGCTTTTATCTTCACCTATAAGATTTCAAAGACTAGTAATAGGAATGGGAAGAGAGAGGGGGACACTTCAGGACCGTGAAGCAGAATATAATTGCGAGTCATGTTTGGCACGAAGAATGACTGCATAAGAATAAATGGAGATGAAGAGGCAGTATTGATTCCGCAGCTCCCTCTCGTAGCTCACACAGTTGATCTAATGTCTAAGCCATGGCTCAAAAGGGAGATCCTGTTTGCCCTCCTGCCTTTAAGAGAGAAATTGTACAACGGGGTCAGACAACAACAGAAACCACCACACAATGAATGAAGATTACATACAAAGCTCTTATGAGGAACCGATAATCTTACAATAAAGCCGAATAATAAATGAAACCATGTACATATCGCATGTATAATAAAATGTATAAATAAAATGTATAAAGTTTATATAAGAGAACCATTCAGCAATAGATAGGTGTAATGACAAAATCCCAGTGCCATTACACCTATCTGGAGGAGACTCTTGAGAGTCCCATGGACTGCAAGAAGATCAAACCTATCCATTCTTAAAGAAATCAGCCCTGAGTGCTCACTAGAAGGACAGATCCTGAAGTTGAGACTCCAGTACTTTGGCCACCTCATGAGAAGAGAAGACTCCCTAGAAAAGACCCTGATGTTGGGAAAGATGGAGGGCACAAGGAGAAGGGGACGACAGAGGACGAGATGGTTGGACAGTGTTCTCGAAGCTACTAACATGAGTTTGGCCAAACTGCGAGAGGCAGTGGAGGATAGGTGTGCCTGGCGTGCCTTGGTCCATGGGGTCACGAAGAGTCGGACACGACTGAACGACTGAACAACAACAATTACACCTATCTATTGCTGAATGGTTCTATTATATAAACTTTATACATTTTATTATACATGCGATATGTACATGGTTTCATTTATTATTCGGCTTTATTGTAAGATTATCGGTTCCTCATAAGAGTTTTGTATGTAATCTTCATTCTAGTGTCAGCCATTGTGTGGTGGTTTCTGTTGTTGTTTTCGGTTCATATTATCACCACTGTGATACTGTAGGCTGTTTGCCAAAACATGTTGTTGCCCGAAGCAAAGGACAAGATGGCACCCTCTCAAAATATATGTGCAGAGGCTGCCTAGGTTGGCAGTTGAATCTTAATTTAATGCTGGTTACAGGTAGGTGCGTAGGAAGCACAAGTAGGACCCACTACCGGCCTGCTCATTAAGTGAAAGTTCAGTTACCCAAACAAAGAATTATGCCCAAACCTCCCTATACAGATCGAGGGACGCAGGTGGCGCTGTGGTCTAAACCACTGAGCCTCTTGGGTTTGCCGATGGGAAGATCGGTGGTTTGAAGTCCCGTGACGGGGTGAGCTCCTGTTGCTCTGTCCCAGCTCCTGCCAACCTAGCAGTTCGAAAGCACGCCAGTGCGAGTAGATAAATAGGTACCACTGCGGTGGGAAGGTAAACGGTGTTTCCATGCACTCTGGTTTCCGTCACGGTGTTCCGTTGCGCCAGAAGCGGTTTAGTCCTGCTGGCCACATGACCTGGAAAGCTGTCTGTGGAAAACACCAGCTCCCTCGGCCTGAAAGCGAGATGAGCGATGCAACCCCATAGTTGCCTTTGACTGGACTTAACCATCCAGGGGTCCTATACCTTCTCTCTCTCTCTCTCTCTCTCTCTCTCTCTCCCTTTTATACAGACCATGGATACAGATACAGATACAGTGGTAACTATTTATCTACTTGCACTCCATTCTGGAGCCCTGTTCGTAACCTGAAAGGTACGCAACATGAAGCGTCACATCTGCGCATGTGCACGATGCGATTTGGCGCTTCTGTGCATGTGTGTGATGTCACTGCGCATATCTGTGCATGCGCGGACCACCGAACCCGGAAGTAACCCGTTCCGGTACTTCCGGGTTCGGCGCATTCGTATCCCGTGACGAACGCAACATGAAGCATTCATAACACGAGGTACGACTGTATCCAAACAGTCGACGTTTTCCCATTTGTGGTTTCCAGTGCCAGCATCCCCTTGGCAACCATAAGGCATCCAACTCCAGAGCTACAATGTTCTGCTGATGGTCCAAACTATTGGGATAATTTGATGGGCCGTGTGAGTCCATCTCTGTTCTTTCTTTGCCTAGGAGACAAAATTAAAAACCTTTTTTGGGTAGTCCCAGACATACATTTTTAAAGAATGCTTCCCTAAACATTCTCTAAACAAATGTTATTTTGCTACTGCTATGCTTTCATTGTTCCTGCTGTTTTAATTTACACGTTTGACATACTGATTTTATTGTTTTAATTGTTTGTTATTGCTCTGTGAGCTACCCTGGGAGCAGAAATACGGAATGGTGGCATATCCACTCCTCAGATAAAATAAATAAGGCACCTGGTATTCTCACTCTCTTGAAGCTAATGAGGCTATTTAGAGATCAAAATCCCAATTATCAAACACTGAGCTCAAAGGAGGAAAGGAGTTATGCAAAGAAATATTTTGCTGTAAGATTTGCATAACCTCTGCAAAATACTGAGAAATCTGAGAAGGGAAATGTCTGGTTCTTGTTATGGAATTCTACTCAATATTGATCCAGAGCACATTCCAGCGTATATTTAGCAGCAGTGCTTTTTTTCTTTTAAAAAAATGTTTAGGGTTACTCTCATTTTGACTCAAGAAAAATCACCATTTTATAGTTCATATCGGGAAAAATAAATACAGTAAATGGAGAAAAGTACAAAGATTCAGAAAAAATTTAGGGGTATGTGTACCCCTGCTTCTCTCCAGAAAAAAAGCACTGGTTAGCTGAGTAAAAACTTAAAAACATTGCAGGATTCCCAAAAAATAGACCAGAGACAATTATATTTCATCCAGCAGAGCTTTACTGCTACTGAAGGCAAATGAGCACAATGGTCACAAATCCAATAAATTCAGAATTGGCACTGTCCATAAGAAATCCTGTTGCGGCAGACTTGACTTAAACTTACAATAACTTATAATGTCTAAACCTTAACACTATACAGTGGTACCTTGGTTTACAACCATAATCTGTTCCGGAGGTCCATTTGTAAACCAAAACAGGTTGTAACCCAAGGCGCGCTTTCACCAGTGCAGCCTCCCAAAAAAATTTGTCCGTAATCCAAATAAAAAGGGGTTGTAATCCCAAAAAAGGTTGCAAACTGGGACACGCACTTCCAGATTTGTAATCCAAAATGTAGATTAAGATTTAGATTCAGATTTATTGTTACGGTCCTCGACCAGCACACACAGATATACATAAAAACAATCCAAAATACAATATAAAATATAAAATATACTAGAAATATAAACTTTAACCATTATATGAAATTATTAGATAAAACTTTAGAGGATGGGCTACCACTAATAGTGGCACTGATTCTTCTTTAGCTCTATCCTGGAGTTATATGGATACTTCTAATTAAAACGGACCGAATTTTTATGGCTCTAGCACAGAATTTAGCTACCTTAGCTGTCACATTAGAGTTAACATCTGAAAGAAGCCATTCTATATAAAAACTGTCCGAACGTCCTGGAAGATGGGCCAGCGTTGTGTGGATGAGACCACCTCGCACGTCCTTGTAGAAACAGCATCGCAGGAGCACGTGGTCAATAGTCTCCACCTCTCCGGATCCGCATGGGCAACGTCTCTCGCCCAATGGGACCCGATTGAACTTCCCTTGTAAAACAGCTGATGGCATAATGCGGTTTCGGGCTAGGGTGAATGCTCTTCTACGCGAGGGTGTTTCGAGATGGAATAGATATCTAGCTGGGAGGGACAGGTATCTCCGTTCCTCCTGGATAAGAAAGTGAGGGACATTGCTCAAATCCTTCTGTCTTTCTATATCTGTTATCCTCTGTTTGACAGTGATCTTTGCTGAGTTTTAACTACGCAACATAAGGATAGACGGATGAAGGCCTATACTTAGCAGCTTATTTACTATGGCCTTGCTCCAAGAGGATTGATTGTCTTTTAATAGCAGCGGGGTTAGGCCCTGGGGGTTCAGATTTAGTTTCAGCCAGACTTATGCAAACCAAGACGTATGCAAACCAAGACACCACTGTATACAGAACACCACACCAGAAGGAAAGAGAGATAGAAAGAGAAAGTGAAAGCCTTCTGACCTTACGATTATAGTCAGCATGACTTTGACAGAAGAGATAACAGAGCCAGCTTAAACCAGCTGCACTAGGCTTCTCTGAAGGTATAACCCAAACATCATGAATGAACCTTCTGCTTGTTTCTTTCACACAGAGAAGCTTCCAGAACCCTCTTGAATTAAGTAGAATGGGGAAGATCTCTACACGTCAGATCAATAGTTTCTGCACTAAGAAATGCAAACTGACAGTTCTCCCTCGTTGTGTAACGAAAGGTTCAAATGCTATCTGAAATGATGAACAATTTTGATCTCTGAAATGTTGACTCTGCAGGTTAGAGTGTTCCCCAGCAGTGGTGGACTTGGGTACTAAAGGGCCCTGTGCAATCTCAAAATCCCCCCCCCCCCACATCTGCTGCCTCCAGCCCTCCCGCTGCCTTCCTAAAGGAGGGTAAGGAGACACCTGGCTTTGGGAAGGAGTTGGAAGGACTCTGGTAGGGTCCTAGAACCTTCCCACCTCCTTCCCAAAGGTGGGAAATCACTATTTTTATATTAATATTTTATAAACAGAATTTCAATTATAAGCTAACATGGAAGACAGAAAATATAGGCATTTGGAATTTCATCTAAAAGATGAAAACCATGATTTTCCTTCCCTCTGCTCCCTTATCCGAATGTTGTTAGAAAGGCATAGGGGAAACATCCCAATGCATTGTCAAATTAATCAAAACGGTCCATTATAGCTCAGATTGGTCAATTCAATAATATTCAGTATCTAATTTTTGTTTGTCTCGAACAAAATTTGCTGGAAGCCATTCCTTAATTTGTTTAGCTGGTTGCCGGGATCTGAGTCTTTTGTTTTGCTTGACATATATCAGATTTCTCCCTCAGCCTATGCACATTTCTTTTTCCTTGTTCCAGAACGTGGCATGCCATCCGTATTGCTTGACAGCTAGCTTCTCCCCCTGGAGAATTCAGGGCTGAAATGTATGAAAAGACCTGACACCTCAAATTCAGTCAAAACCAGATTAAGTTGCAAGGCCATTTGTGTCCACAGTATGCAGGGAGGAGAAGAGCAGCAATTAAACGAAGACAGTAAATGGCTTTTGAAAGGGCCACAGCTTTTAATGGCTCAAGGCAGCTTACACAGAGCTTGGTGGGGTGTACAGCAAGGATCCCGAAAGCCCAATTGCAGGTATGGAGGCAAGGCAGCTGACATCAGTCAGACCACTGTTTCTACATCAAATTGCTGTTCGTGACAGATCCTTGGGAACTTTCTCTCTCTCTCTCCCTCCCTCCCTCCCTCTCCCTCTCCCTCTCTCTCTCTCTCTCTCTCTCTCTCTCTCTCTCCCTCTCTATTTCATTCCTTCTTTCCTTCTTTCTTTCTATCATAGGGTTGGAAGGGACCCAAGAGTCATCTAATCCAACCCCCTGTAATGCAGGAATCTCAACTACAGCATCCATTTTTTGTCGTCCTCTGTCGTCCCCTTCTCCTTGTGCCCTCCATCTTTCCCAACATCAGGGTCTTTTCCAGGGAGTCTTCTCTTCTCATGAGGTGGCCAAAGTATTGGAGCCTCAGCTTCAGGATCTGTCCTTCCAGTGAGCACTCAGGGCTGATTTGTCTAGGTTTGTCATTGCTTTTCTCCCAAGAAGCTGTTATAATAGCATTTCATTAAGAAGCTGTAAATAGAGACATTTGCTAGCACCACTCAGGGAGCTGTGAAGAGAGCAGATTAGTATGAGTTTCCTTCTCCACAAGGACCTGTGCTGCCCAACGTAGCTCACAACATATAAAAAACACATGCCTTCAAACAGTAAAACAATGCATATCAGAAACACAGTGCCAATGCTCCATAAACAATAGTGAAATAGGTCCATAAAGCCTGAAGAGAAGTCAATAAAGCCTGATGTTCAGATGTTTTGAAACTGTAAGACAGTCTTCAACAACCTGGTGCCCTTCAGTTGCTTCAAACTACAACTTCCAGCAGCTCCAGCCAGCATGATGTGGACTGGTGAGAGTTATAGTCTTAGCACAGTTGGAGGGCACCAGGTTGGGAGAAAATAACCGCTCTAAGGACTTACTCTCTGGAGGCAAGCCAGGAATGAGCCACTCAATCAAGTGAGGCAGGGAGGGAGAGGCCATCTGAAAGTTCGTTACACCAATGTGGTGTAGTGGTTAAGAGCAGTATACTCGCAATCTGGTGAAGCAGGTTTGATTCCCCGCTCCTCCCCATGCAGTTGCTGGGTGACCTTGGGCTAGTCACACTTCTCTGAAGTCTCTCAGCCCCACTGACCTCACAGAGTGTTTGTTGTGGGGGAAGAAGGGAAATGAGAATGTTAGCCACTTTGAGACTCCTTCGGGTAGTGATAAAGCGGGATATCAAATCCAAACTCCTCCTCCTCCTCCTCCTGTTGTTGTGAGATTGTGGGAGGTAGGCTGTACTGCCTGGCTCCCTTCTAATTCCTGGATCCAACACAATTTTAATTCCCGGAATAGCCAGGCTAGCTTCTTGGTGAGGTAATGGCCCTGTAAGTAGGGACCATAAAAGTAACAAAGGAAGTGGCTCTGTGCCAGATGACAAATGGGTGGGCTCTCATCCCTCAACTCGCTGGCAGTTAGAAAGGCAAAGGCCAGCATTGGGAATTGAGTTGTATGAGCTAGAACAGGCATCCCCAAACTTCAGCCCTCCAGATGTTTTGGACTACAATTCCCATCATCCCTGACCACTGGTCCTGTTAGCTAGGGATCATGGGAGTTGTAGGCCAAAACAGTTGGAGGGTCGCAGTTTGGGGATGCCTGAGCTAGAAGCTAGATGCAGGCTACGCAGCTGAGGGACAGAGCCATGCCTGATTTCTGCTTGGAATCCGAGGCTACGGAAGAAACAAGACCCTATTGGGATTTTACTGCTGTGAGCCCCTCCATGGTAGGCGCTCAGGTTGTATAAATTCTATAAATAAACCATATCACATAAAGACACATCATTCTGAGGAAACCGAACCCTGGGCAAACCCCTGGAACCCCTGGAATCTTGCACTGCTCAGAGGTTGGGCAAGGCGGAAGAACCAGTAACTGCTGGAGGAAAAATAAGGTTTGTACTAGGTAAAGGTAAAGGGACCCCTGACCATTAGGTCCAGTCATGTCCGACTCTGGGGTTGCGGCAGTCATCTCGCTTTATTGGCCGAGAGCCGGCGTACAGCTTCCGGGTCATGTGGCCAGCATGACAAAGCCGCTTCTGGCGAACCAGAGCAGCGCACGGAAACGCCGTTTACCTTCCTGCCAGAGCGGTTCCTATTTATCTACTTGCACTTTGACGTGCTTTCGAACTGCTAGGTTTGTACTGGCATGCTGCAAATTAAGCAAATGTCTAGCTTGGCCCCAAAGCATTTTGGCTGCGCTGCTGAAGTCCCTCATTTGAGGCCTCTGACACTTTGCAGAGATCAACTATTCAAACTGCGTTTCCTGTTTGACGTTCCCCTGCTCTCTGATCCTGCATGGCTGTTTCTCCCCCTGTTGTGAACACACCTTGAAAATGCGAGGAATTCCAAGTACACAGAAGGAGCAAGGGACGGTGGCAGTAAGACTAACTGCCTACGGCATCCTTGGGAGTAAATTCATTGTTGTGTCTGCGATGCTTGGATGAGGCCATCAGAAAGGATCGAGGAAAACATCTTTCTTCTGTTACAAGGAATGGGAGCAATATTGTATTTCAGCTCCGGCTTTAATTTTGAGCTCTTGCCTCCAGCAAGAATAAAACAAGCACACCTTTTACAAAGACAACTGACATCCTGCAGATTTGATGTTATTCTCCATCTGTTGGCTCTTCTCGGCGGCATAAGCTACAGAAGCCCTCCCACACGGAGAGCTTTCGCTGGGCCAAAACACGACACAATGTCCGCCATTATTACTTTTCAAAGTTGTGCTTGTTACAGATCTGGCAGCGGGTCCTGAGGAGTTTTCATATACCTGCACTGAAGAAATCCCATCGCCCAGCAAACTAGCCTGGTGAACAATTAGCTGAGTCAAATATGTACAAAGAGCTTATGCCACAATAGTGGTAATAACTTTATTACGAGCAACTAAATAGGTTCTAAAAACAATATTGCCTTGCTGTGGCTTTTAGATTTGTTCCCCTAATGGGCCAACCTAATTATCTATGACTTTAATGGGCTTATGAAGGATTAATGGAATGAATAAATTGGCATCTGCGTATATAAACCACAAATTATTATTTATTAAGTTTACACTGCCTGTCCGCATTGGCATACGTAGGGTCTCCATCAGACTCATCATCGTGCAAATTTGATTGCATCAAAGCAATGCAAAATGACAATCAACATAAAGAACTTATGGTGGCAACTGCCATAAAAAATAGATGGGCAGTTCCTCCATCTGCTGCTTGAAGATGATGTCTGATCCATGCAGAAGGGATCGGGAGCAGAGGGATGGGTTAGTTGTGCTTGGCTCGCTATTAAAAATGCTAGCCAGTCTGCTGTCGCTCATGTTAATTCCTGTTCAAAGCAGGGTGGATTTGTTTTTAATCAAACTGATTTAAATCACGATTTAAATCATGATTTAAATCACTAGTCAGTAAGTCTCAGGGTGGATAAAAATCAACGATTTTTTTATTTTAAAAAATCGGATTTTTTTATTTAAATTGGATTTTTTTGATTTAAATTGGATTTATTTATTTATTTATTTTTTAAAAAAATCATTGATTTTTATCCACCCTGAGCCTTACTGACTAGTAATTTAAATCGTGATTTAAATCAGTTTGATTTAAATCAAATCCACCCTGGTTCAAAGCACCTGCTGACTCTAGGGCGTGGAAATAAATGCAAATTAAAAGCCCCCACTTGCTAGTGCTCATCTTCCCCCCCCCCATTCACTTCCCTGAGCAGTTTGTCATGACACATGGGGGCAGGGTGCCTCTCAGCAAATGGGAAATACAGGTCATTTCAACTATTTTAACAAAAAAGACCAAAAAACCTCACCCTCCATTTTTTAAAAATAACAACAGTACATCATGGGGTACATTGACAGTGATGGTTAATAACCATATCCTTATAAAGTCTTTCTTCCCCACCCTATCAGGTTGCACTGTTCAACCATTGAATAAAACCATACCAGACAACACCCCCAAAATCATTCCCATAGTCCTGTCATTTCAATGGTCAAACTTGCTTGGTTAGCTTATTTGCTACTGCATTATTCCAGACGCAGTTATACTACTCTGGTTATCGGAGGGGCCTGTGCATGCTCCAGGCCAAGGGTGCCTTCTGGATTGGCCAAGCTGGGGGGGGGGGGCTGATGGAAGTGGCAGTCCAGAACACCTGGACGGGGCCAAATTGGCCACCACCCTTGCTCTAGGCCCTAACAAAATGATTCGGTTATTGCCATTCTGCAGATAATTCCTAATTATTTCTGCTCCCACGGAGTTCGTTATGAGCGTGGATTGTAATTAACATACGCAAGAATAATATATTCACCACAGGTTCCATATTTCTCTAGAGTGGATTTGATCCTACACCCAGTGTAGCAACTGATTTTGGCCCAGCGGTACCAATCGTAGCTGTCAACCCTCCCGTTTTTGGCGGGAAACTCCCTTATTCCAATGCCGTTTCCCGCTGCTATCCCGGATTGTTGATATCCCTTAAATTTCCCAGATTTCAAAGGAAGCAGCTCCTCTCCCTCCCTGCCGGCCAGGGAGGCTCCTCAGCTGTGTTGCTTGGCTGCCAATAAGGAGTCTGAGACCGACTGGGGGCGGAGCTTGCATGCCTTGTGCAGCCAGACCCTCACGCCCAACCAGACAGACAGCCTGCCTGCCGTCTATGCACTCACTCTTACTCTCTCCCGTTCGTGCGCAGCCTCTGGAGCGCAGGGTGGCGAGGCTACTTGGTGCCATTGCACCGCCCTCGTGGCATCCCTTATTTTCAAATCTGAAAGTTGACAGCTATGGTACCAATAGTCTCCTTTCCCTTCCACAGCACTGATTACTTTGGCCATTCTGGAAGAGACTGGATTCACCTCCAACTACCAGCGGCAGGCTTTGGCCTCTCAAATTCCAGTAGTGCCCTGTGCAACGCTTAAATTTGGAGCCCCCGCCTCTTGCGCTCCGTTCTACGTCATTGTTGTGGTGCCCCCTGCAGCATGGCACCCTAAAAGCGCCTCTGCCACAACTGATAGTTCAGTTGATTAGAGCAGGCACGTCCAACTCCCAAGAGACTGTGATCTACTCCCAGTATATAAAAAACTGGCAGTGATCTACCCATTGTCATTGCCAAGAGTTGTTGAGCTTTTTGGGGGAATAGTGGCCAGAGTTGATTATTTAATCCCACGCTCGATCAGGAACACACCAAAGATCACTTTATTTCTGCTCGCGATCAACTGGTTGGACATGTCTGGATTAGAGTGTGCCGTTGATAATGCCAAGGTTGCAGATTCGATCCCCGCATGAGACGGCTGCAGATTCCTGCATTGGACTGGATTATCCTCAGGCTCCCTTCCAACTCTATGATTCTATGATCCTGCATCCTATAAGATCTCCCAACCTAGGCCGAAGCACCAGCGCGCCTGGATCTTGCAGCAGCTGCTACCACTTGCAAACTGAAAACAGTGTTAACACTTGTGTAGGAAGGCCACTACTTAAACTCAATTTGAACAGCTAGCATTAAAACAATTGCTTTTAGACAATTAAGTAACCTGCAGCAAGTTTGGCAGAATGCAATTAGCAAGTGTTTTCATTTAAGGGACTCATTAGAAATTAAACCCACTCTAGCAGTGTCGCTGAAAGGTAAATGCCAGGGAATTTATTTGATAAAATCCAGCGTTTTTCCAGCTTCCCCTCCAATATAATTTGCAAAGTATTGATAGAGCATTAGGGCGGGGGTTGTGTCTGCTTTGTAGCATAGCGTTGCCCCAAACATACTTAAGGCTAACGAATCTGTTTTAATGACTGCTCTGTCACACAGCTACGAGCACTGCTATTAAAAAGGGGTGGTTATAGGCTGAAACATCGTTGCCATCTCAGAGGGGAGTTTATTTCTTTTTATGAGACTAAAACAATCAAATAAATATTGGGGGGCCAAGCTAAAGAGAACTATGGATATTCCAATTTGCGGAGCATGGGGGGGGTGGCGGAAGGGGCAAGGAATCTTAACAAGTACCAGTCCTCAGTGTCTACACAGGCAGTCATTCCGTGATGCTTTGCAAATGATGCTATGAAGCATTTCACATGAACGCTCTTATTGAACCTCTTGGGAACTCACATAATAATAGAGAGAGATTATTGTAAACCACTCTGTCATTTTTATGATATTGTGGTATTGTGATATTACTACTTTAAAAAAGGAAACCAGATATGGTTGCCAGCTATTGCAAATCGAGTTCACCTATGGGGTGAGCACGTGTTGCGGTGGGGACAGGAAAGCACCTCCCCCTCCTCCCTTTGTAGTTAGGGGGAGGAGTGGACATCTGGCCTTGGATGGGAGGGGGCAAGGTGTTGCTGGGGAAAACTGCTTGTAGCAATATTGTGATGGACAGCCCAGGTCCTATTTAAACACCAGCACGCCAGTGGGACAGCCTCTTGGCTGCGTGCTTCAGATTCCCCGCCCTTCCTCTCCCTTTTTTATTAGGCCTCTGCGTTGACCTTGCTTTGCCTGTCATGGGGTCGTCTGCTGATTGAATGCAGGGGCGTAGTAGGAATTTTTCCATCTGGCAGTTTGGCTGGAGCCAGTTGGTTTTCGCCTGCTACATTGCAACTAGTCACAACTTGTAAGGTTGGCGGTTAGGCATTGGTTCATTGATTCATAGCGAATGGGCGGTATCCCTACAGCTATGATGGTGTGAGGGGAATTCCGTTAAAGGAATCCAAGGGGCTCCATATGCTTGTCCGAACCCGGTCGGGTTGCAGGGCCTCTGCATCAGCCCCTTGGGACCCCTGGGGAGAGGGAGATCTACGCCCCCAGTTTCCTTAACTCTCCCCACTTGGTCTCCCCCTTTTCGCTGGCCGATGTTCAGCTCTGTCCCGTCTGGACAGATAGTCAGAACCAATGCCTACATAACCACTCACGTGATTTGTATTTTAATAAAAGTTGTGGCCAAAATATGCCAAAAACCCAAACAAAAATTATGTCTGAAGTGTGAATTATTTTGGGGGGTGGCTTGGTGTCCTCAACATGCAACCAGGGCCAGATTTAGGTTTGATGAGGCCCTATGTCTACGGCCATACTACCCTAAACACGCCCGATCTCATCTGATCTCGGAATCTAAGCAGGGTCAGGTCTGGTTAGTACTTGGATGGGAGACCGCCTGGGAATACCGGGTGCTGTAGGCTCGGGGACGCGGGTGGCGCTGTGGGTTAAACCACAGAGCCTAGGGCTTGCCGATCAGAAGGTCGGCAGTTCGAATCCCCACGACAGGGTGAGCTCCCGTTGCTTGGTCCCAGCTCCTGCCAACCTAGCAGTTCGAAAGCACGTCAAAGTGCAAGTAGATAAATAAGTACCGCTGCAGCGGGAAGGTAAACGGCGTTTCTGTGCACTGCTCTGGTTCGCCAGAAGCGGCTTTGTCATGCTGGCCACATGACCCGGAAGCTGTACGCCGGCTCCCTCGGCCAGTAAAGCGAGATGAGCGCCGCAACCACAGAGTCGGTCACGACTGGACCTAATGGTCAGGGGTCCCTTTACCTTTAAGCTACTGAAAGTAATGGGGCCCTTTATATGTCCAGCTGTCCTTTGTCAACAACAAATTGTGGCTTTTGTGTGTGTTGAATATATGCTATACCTAATAGGCATCTAAAGCCATTTGCACATGCAGAATGTAGGCACCCTATATATTGAAATGAGCAAACCAGTGATATTTTAGGGAGCAGGCTAGCAGGCAGGGCCCATTACTAACATCATAGGAGCCTACACAACACCAAACACTGTTGCTGTATGTAGGTTTTATTTTATTTGTTTTTTTATCTTATATTTTGAAAATGTACATCCAGATTTTTTTCTTTAATTTTTTTTGGGGGGCCCCAAGAGAGTGGGGCCCTAAGCTATAACTTGTTTAGCTTATACGTAAATCCAGCACTGATTGCAACCAAAGTAAAATCTCTGTCTGGTTACAAATTATGAGCATGCCACAAGGACTATACCTAAAGCCATGTTTCCAGGCAGATTTGGAGACTCCTTTCTCAGGCAGAACATTCAAGGAATTTCAAGAAAAGTTTGCCATTTTTTAGGCGACTAACGAAAGATCCCAGCAGTCATCAGATTCCATGTAAAGTTATATTTGAAGCGACTGGTATGTTTCTCCTCGGTGATTTCCAAAATGAATCCGAAGGGTTTCTGAGAGGAGCAAAATCTTTCCTTCTTCTTCCTTCCTTCCTTCCACACATCTGCAAAATCATTAAGTCAGTGCAAACGCTCAAATGTGACCTTGTCTAATGGAAGGGCACCTACTTATTCCAAAACTCAACATTTTTTGTCAAAAAGAAGAAAAAAAACATCCTTCCTGGCTCTCATAGTCCAAGATGAATGATGCTGCTTATGACGGCATTTATTCCTTTGATGAATCCTTAAGGATGGCTTGTCAAGCACTTCTGTTTCTAACAAATTAATATAATTGCTTTATTTTTGGTACAGGCCAGCATTTGATGCTGGTGGTGGCTGTTGTTTCTATTCGTTTCTTAGTGTTCTATGCATTTCTTAAATTAAAACTACACACTGAGTTGTTGTTTTTAAAATAAAGGAGAGGGGGGACTTCATTTTCCCTCCTCTTAGAAGAAGAAGAGTTTGGATTTGATATCCCGCTTTATCACTACCCTGAGGAGTCTCAAAGCGGCTCACATTCTCCTTTCCCTTCCTCCCCCACAACAAACACTCTGTGAGGTGAGTGAGGCTGAGAGACTTCAGAGAAGTGTGACTAGCCCAAGGTCACCCAGCAGCTGCATGTGGAGGAGGGGAGACGCGAACCCAGTTCCCCAGATTATGAGTCTACCGCTTTTAACCACTACACCACACTGGCTCTTAATTTTTAATCTTAATTTTGCCTCCCTGGACAAACTTACTTATGTTAATATAACCAAGAAATAATTGCCCTCTTTTCATTGTGTGTGTGGTATCTCTATGTGGTGGTTAAACAATCAGTCATTCAGAATTATTTTCTTCCAATTTTGGAGTGATTTTAATTTGAGGCAGATTTTTAATCACAGCCAAGAAGCTTTAATGATAATGAGATCTGTAGATTTCCCTTAAAAAAAGAGGAAATTGCACTCTACATTGCTACAAAGGCACTGATACCTAATATCATTACGACCCCTCCTTTCTTTGATTGTGAAACTAAATTAAATCAACTTGTTTCTGTAAACAAGGGGCTATTTATCAGGAAACAGGCTGATTATATGGGACATGGCCAGTGTTCACATTGGCTCCAGACCTTGATGTGAAGTCATTTCAAAAGCAAAATAAAAATAAAACATGGATATATGACACAAACAGCCAATGATATTAAAGTAGGAGTCTGTGGCCACTTAATTCACGGACACTGTTAATTATGCTCAGTTAAGTTGCTGTGGGTACCTGTCTGTCTTGAGAAAGAATGGAGTGTGCCTCTGGGGTCAAACCACTGGAGAATCACAGCATCTGCTGTGGCTGCAGAGACCAGTAACTGCCTTCTTGACCATTGGACCCACCTTTGGTCTCGTCCGTTTGATTTACTGGAGCCTTTTTTTTTTTTTTTTTTTTGCATGCAGGGGAAGTCCCTAGCTCACCGAGGGTTCAAGACCCATCAGTTCCCCTCACCCGGTTTAGCCAACCAGTCAAAGCCATTTCCTGGGGTGTGGCTGCTGTTTACATGCATGCCAAGAGCTTATAGGAGCCACACCAGTTTCCTCATTACAAAGTTGTGTGTTTAGAGTGACGTTTAACCTCCCCCTTAAATAAATTCAGACAAGACTCAAATTTTGGTCTGGTTTGTGGCAGAATTTAGGCCACAGCTTTATTGATTACAGCAAGTGAGTGGTTGCATAGGCTCTGGTTCAACTAGCTCCCTGCACCCTTGCAGGTAGCACTGACCCTAGGGTGAACACCTGGGATGGCGGAAAGCCGGGGTCAGGTTATGACCACCACCCAAATGTCCCCCTGGACTCTGGCACGGGCACAACCCCCTCACAGGGTTGACCAAACCATTGAGTCCCTGGATTCCTTTAACGGAATACCCTTCACATAGGGATGGCGAGAGCGTTCTCCCATCCCTATCACCTGAACCAGAGCCTATTCACAACCTTACAAGTTGTGACGATTTGCAACGTGGCAGGCGAAACCCCGATGGCAACAGCCAATCAGCCAAGTGGGGGAAATTCCTGCCGTGCCCCTGTCCCAACAAAAGACGACACACAACGGCATAGCAAGGTCCAGCGCAAGTCCTAAAAGTAGGGAGAGGTTGGTGGGTGTTTCGATGCACTGACCAAAAGAAGAAGCTCTGGGTCATGTACATGAGTATATATAGGTCCCTTGATCCAATTAGCCTGCGTGTCATTGGCCCGATTGCACCCCGCATCAAGGGACCTACCAATCGGGTGTTGTGGCTGTCCAACCCACCCACAACACAGGGATTGGTTGCCAGGTCTCACAGCAACACGTGCCGTCTTTAAGGGAGGACCCGATCTATCACCTTTCAACTTCCATTAGAGCAGGGCTTTCTTCCCTTTGGAAAGAGGGGAGAAAGGGAGGGAGAGAGGGAGGGAGGAGGAGGTGTATGGGGCAAAGAAGCCATGTGAAGCCAGCCTAGCACACAGGGATGACAATTTCCTGAGAAAAGGAAGGAAATGCAGTCAAACAAATGCAATTCACATTGTTGCCATGCTCAACAAGTGAGGCTTGATGTAGAATTTTCAGACAGAATAGCTGTCCTAGTTTGTTGCACCAAGAAGAAGAGTTCGTAAGGCTTCAGGCAAGAAGACTGAAGGCTCTTTGAGGGCCCTAGAGCAGGGGTCAGCAACCTTTTGCAGCCGTGGGCCAGTCCACCGTCCCTCAGACCATGTGGTGGGCCGGACTATATTTTGAATTTATTTTAAAAATGAACAAATTCCTATGCCCCACAAATAACCCAGAGATGCATTTTAAATACCCTATATACTCGAGTATAAGCCTAGTTTTTCAGCACATTTTTTGTGCTGAAAAAGCCGCCCTCGGCTTATACTCGAGTGAGGCAGGCAGTGCCTCCTATGAACCTTTCCCAGGCTTTTTGTGGTAAAATTGGGTGCCTCGGCTTATATTCGGATCGACTTATACTCGAGTATATACGGTAAAAGCACACATTCTACTCATGTAAAAACACCAGGCAGGCCCCACAAATAACCCAGAGATGCATTTTAAATAAAAGCACACATTCTACTCAGGTAAAAACACCAGGCAGGCACTACAAATAACCCAGAGATGCATTTTAAATAAAAGCACACATTCTACTCAGGTAAAAACACCAGGCAGGCACTACAAATAACCCAGAGATGCATTTTAAATAAAAGCACACATTCTACTCATGTAAAAACTGTTATTGATAATCCAGGTAGACCAGAGCAACTGGCATGCCCTCCCAGTTAGCTCACTCAGTAACACCTAATAACTGGCGTTTGAGTTTCAGTCCCTGGAGCAGCAGAAATCATGGGCCTAGTCTTCAGACAGCTAGGCACACCTTCAGATTTCTTTACGTAGCAGAAGTTGGCATAACAGAGGCTTGTATGAACGTTTTAAACAAGCATCTTTATTAAACAAAACAGCAGGACAAAACCTGAGGTAAAGGATTAGACGTTATCATTATCAGAAGTACACACAGTGGCAGTTAACTCCAACTGAACAGCCCAAGTCACATGTCCAACCCTTAAGGTGGAATGGAAGAATTACAACAACCTCCCCCTTTCCATGTAACATTAAGCACTGGTTTTACTAACCAACTGTAGCTTATGCATATACACATGCAGTTGTTGTTTGTTAACAACTTTAGACAACAGATCTGCAGGAATCTCGTTACCTGCCATATATGACACCTTCTTTATGCATTCCCTTGCACGGTGTAATTGGAACTAACTCCCAGGTCTTGTTTCTTTCCAAGGAACTAAGTTCATCATTTATAGCCTTTAACCATGGCTCAGCGTCCTTTGAGGACAGTTCTCGAATTTCTTTAAAACTTGAAGGTTCCCACACCTTCATTGAGCTACCAACGACAGCAGTAGCTGTGCTGGCAAACTCATCATCAAACCTTTTGGGTGGTTTGCCCTTCGTGGCCCTTTGTGATTTGCGTATCAGACGTGAGTCTTTAACGCTCATCTCCTCCTTGTTTGGAGAAATGCGGCCATTGATGAACTGTGGTTCATCCAATTCAGTTTCAGACCCATCAGATGGTCTGAGTGAAGTTTTATCGCTCTGGTATTTTATTGTTTCGCTGTCGCTGACAGCAGCATCAGCACCTCCCACTGAATCGGAATCCGAACCCTGATCATCATCCTTAGCTTCCTCTGCTTCCTCAGCTTCAGGATGACTTTGAAAAATCCCCACATTTTCACCCCATTTTGCACAATACTCCACACTTTTGGTGAACCTTATTGTCTTTGTGTCGGGCATGTATACTCTGTATGCACCTTTCTCATATCCTACAAAAATCCCAAGTACACCACGCTTCCCGAGCTTGCTGCTCTGTGGAGTATGTACCCACATGTCAGAACCAAAGATTCTCATGTATTTGACATAAGGCTTCTTGCCAAACATCTTTTCATAAGGGGTGCAACCTATGGATGTAGATAATCTCCTATTGTAAGTATGCACAAAATGATTCAAACTCTCCCCCCAATAAGATTCAGGTAGATTGGCATCACTTAACTGAGTTTTTAAACCTTGTAGCAATGTCTGGTTTGCTCTTTCACAAAGTCCATTCTCCCATGGAGATCGTGGACAAGCGAGGTCATGCTGGATTCCCTTCTCAGTTAGAAAAGCCTCAAATTGCTGAGAAGTGAATTCTCCACCACGGTCAGTGAAAAGACATTGTAGTTGCTTTCCACGGGCATTTTTCAACCAGGCATAGAATTCTTTGAACTTAGAAAATGCATCTGATTTTTGCTTAAGCAAATACACATGAATGTATCTGGAAAAAGCATCAATCAATACCATGAAATATTTAGCTCCACCAAGAGAGGGCGCCAATGGACCAACAAGGTCAGCATGGACAATCTGGTAGGGTTTTGAAACTTGTCTGCCAGATACCTTACCCTTTGAAGCCACCCTCACCTTGTGCTCTGCACATGACTTGCACTTCATGTAGAACTTGCATGGTTTAATGGTTAAACCATTAACTACTTCTGGCATTTTGGTTAGCATCTGCCAGGACATATGACCAAACCTCCTGTGGTGTGAATGAATACAATCTGCATGGAGAACTTTGTTAGTTTTCACCATACAACAAGAATCATTACTCTGCACATTTACACCAATATCATCATAAGCAATCTGAAATAAACTGTTCACGTAGTCAGCACGTAAGAGTTCCTCATCGTCCTTGCTGATGATGCAGATGCCCTTTGAAAAGAAAACATCAAAGTTCTTCTCTGTGAGCTGGGGAACACTCAGCAGGTTCTCAGCTGACTCTGGAACAAAAAGAACTTTGTTAATAGTGGAATTCAAACTTTTAAGCTCGATCACTCCTTCGCCTGCAATCTGGATCGAAGTCCCATCAGCCTGATGAATCTGGCCCTCCTGTGACTTGAAGGAAATAAACAAATGTTTATCTTTGCAAATGTGCCGTGTGGCTGCAGAGTCCACAATAAATCTTCCTTTAGCCTTTGTTGAAGTCGCATGTGCAACAAAAACCTTGTTTTGCACATTCTTTGACTTTTGGCCCCCTTTCTTCTTGCCATCTGTAGACATTTGCTTTTGTCTGCCTTTTGTCTTGGGACAATTTCGTTGGATATGGCCTGGGTTTCCACATATCCAACATTTGACAGCTGATAATGCTTTAGCTCCCCCTGTTGGCTGCAACACTGTCCCAAAAGACGTTGATGCCTGCTCCCCCTGAAGTAGACAATCGGGAGTTGTAGCATTCCTTCGATCATATTCATTTTGCAGAACTGCCATGACTTTGGAAGCAGTTAATTCTTGTGCTGGAAGAGTTGCTAGCTGGCTGGCTATTGCACTGTAACTAACATCCAAAGAATCCAGAATTAAAACAGAAAATAAATTTTCAGGCACATTGAAACCTCGGTAGACCAATTCCTGTCTCAGTCTTAATAATTCTAAAACATGGTCTCTCAAATTCCCTCCAGGCTCAAGTTTCTTTGTGTGCAACTTTCTGAAATATAGAAGAACAGATCCTGCTTCTTGTCTCAAATGTGTGTCTCTCAATGCATTCCACATTTGACTGGCATTGACTTTTCCATTCAGTGTGATAAGCTCCTCTGGAGACACTGATAGCACTATAATTCCCATGGCCTTGGAGTCAGCATTAGACCATGCTTCTGTGAGAGGATTAGGTGGGGCTTCTATCACAGTGTGCCACACTTCAGCCCGTCTCAATTGAGCCTCACAATAGACTGACCAGGTCTGATAGTTTTGTCCATTCAAACGCAGACAGGGGCCTCCACCCATTGCAGTTTCAGAAAGATCCATTCCTGCTCTTTCACCTCAGCTCAGCTCAGTTCCTGGCTGAACACAGCTCTTTACAGCTTTACAAGCAGGTGTGCGGCCTGCTTCACTTCACTCAAAAATATTTTACCTCAGACTTTAAAAGCCTCTTGCAGTAGGCCGGGGTTATTCTTGCTTCACTTCTCCATATACCTCTGTGTAAGCGCCGTGGATCTGGGCCCCATAACCTTATGTTATTGATAATCCAGGTAGACCAGAGCAACTGGCATGCCCTCCCAGTTAGCTCACTCAGTAACACCTAATAACTGGCGTTTGAGTTTCAGTCCCTGGAGCAGCAGAAATCATGGGCCTAGTCTTCAGACAGCTAGGCACACCTTCAGATTTCTTTACGTAGCAGAAGTTGGCATAACAGAGGCTTGTATGAACGTTTTAAACAAGCATCTTTATTAAACAAAACAGCAGGACAAAACCTGAGGTAAAGGATTAGACGTTATCATTATCAGAAGTACACACAGTGGCAGTTAACTCCAACTGAACAGCCCAAGTCACATGTCCAACCCTTAAAAGGACACATTCTACTCATGTGAAAACACCAGGCAGGCCCCACAAATAACCCAGAGATGCATTTTAAATAAAAGCACACATTCTACTCAGGTAAAAACACCAGGCAGGCACTACAAATAACCCAGAGATGCATTTTAAATAAAAGCACACATTCTACTCAGGTAAAAACACCAGGCAGGCACTACAAATAACCCAGAGATGCATTTTAAATAAAAGCACACATTCTACTCATGTAAAAACACCAGGCAGGCCCCACAAATAACCCAGAGATGCATTTTAAATAAAAGCACACATTCTACTCAGGTAAAAACACCAGGCAGGCACTACAAATAACCCAGAGATGCATTTTAAATAAAAGGACACATTCTACTCATGTGAAAACACGCTGTTTCCCAAACTGTCTGCGGGCCGGATTGAAAATGCGAATGAGCCACATCTGGCCCCCAGGCCTTAGGCTGCCTACCCCTGCCCTAGAGTCTACCTGCCTTCTGCTAGGGCCATCATATTTCAAGAAGTAAAAATCTGGAAACAGTTGCTGAGCTTTCTCGGGATGATCATGCAAAGTTGCAGCGGGGTGGCAAGCGGCTTCCGAAATCTCTAACTGGGAGGCAACAAGAAAGCCACCTCTCCACAGCGCTTCTGCTTCCATCATGGAACAGACAAAAAACCAAACATTTACTTTCAAAGTTAAAACTCCCCCCTGGCGGTCGTGTTAGCCCCTGCCCTCTGGACATAACCGGAATTTTCCAGTTTATATGGCAACCCTACCATCTGCACAAAGCCTAGTAAACACTAACTAGACTTTGGGAATGAGCCCTTTTGCTGCTGGCTGAAGGCATCTGGACACCTTGTGATCAAGTCAGAAGACAAGATGGCTTTAGGAATTTTGTGACCGTCCTGGGAAAATCAGGGCACTTGGAGGTTATTTGCAGTCCAGGATCATGGGGGTTGGAGACATGCAAAATATGACCCATGGTTGGAAAGGATAGCATCTCTCTGCTGCATAGCTGTCAACCTTTCCCTTTTCTCGCGAGGAATCCTATTCGGAATAAGGGAATTTTCCGCAAAAAAAGGAAAAAGTTGACAGCTATGCTCTGCTGTCATTTATCATTTCCCCTTTCCCCAATGTAAGGTTTTTGGATGAAATAGGAAGAGGGAAAGGGAGCTAAATTGGGTTCATCCCACCCCTTTTCAGTGTTTTAGTTTTTCAAAGCAAGCAGGAAGGACCACTGATTTTCATATTGGCAGAGGCTCTGCATTTCACAGTATCAATGGATCATTCAGAAAACTTTGCACATGAAATAATTAGATCCTAGGACCTAGAAGGTTTAACTGTCCAACCTGCAACATTATGTACTTTTAAATATTTGTGGCATTTTCAGGTTAGTGAGATAATGGTCCAGTTTCTGGACATAGATCTCATTCATGTTTCATTCAACTGTTTTGACGGCAGGGGTGAGAGGGGGCAGGTCTTCAGATAGTTATGCTCTGGAGCCTTCCATGCTTGCATAATATGGATTTTAAAGTCTCACCGCACTGTACAATATAAACGGATTATTTGTCAAAAAACCAACATACTCCAAAGAGGATTTTTTTAAAACAAAAGAAAACACAAATTGCTCATGGAACACTAATTTGTTATTGTTGATTAAAGTTTCAGCCAATTTCTTTTACTAATTTTCTGTTTTTATTGGAACTTGTGCTTTTTAATACCATATAAATATTGATGGGCAGGCACAGGGTGTGCGAGAGGTTTGCCTACGTGCCTATAAATAAAACATTTTGAGGAGAAAGAGTAGTAGTTCCATTTAACTCTCCCTCATCTTTTGCCTTGCTAATTTGGAATAATTTCGCTATGTTTCCAAATGCCTGGGAGCTGTTCTAAACAGTGTGATGAGAAGTAATGCCTCGTAATTTTCATTTAATGGGAAATATTTTTAGACGGAATGTGAATTCCCAACAGTGCTGGCTTCAAACGCTATAATAATGCAGATAGTGTTTTGTCAAATAAACAGACACATAACTCTGGCCGCAGAAACATGAAAATCAGCTGCCATGCAGGTGCCCCAAACTGGATGAGGAATGCAACTTGGTAACAGGGGGCGCATGCTGAGTTCTTCTCCGGGACCCAGGTACTGTGAAATGCAAGTCTTTTAAAAGTTCTAATCAAACCGAAGGCATATAACATACTATTGGAATGGGAAACTAAAGTCAAGTTAAACCAGTAATGATTAAATGGGAGCAGGATATAGGGCATAACATACAATTTGATGAATGGGCAAAACTTTGGGAAGTGGATTTGAAATTTACGGATTGTATATTGTTAAAAGAGAATTACATGAAGATGATGTACAGGTGGTATGTTGCACCAGCAAAACTGGCAAGAATGTACAAAACTGAACAAAATAACTTTTGGAGGTGTAAAGAAGGGGAAGGTACCTTTTATCATATGTGGTGGGAGTGTAGGAATGTCCGAATCTTTTGGGAAACGATATATAATGAATCGGGAAAAAAAATGTTTAAAATGACTTTTACTAAAAAAACCAGAAGCTTTCCTGATAGGATACCCAGCTCTACCTCTCTTTCAAATCAGAACCAGTGAAGGCGGTGAAGGTCCTGTGTGAGTGCCTGGAGGCAGTTGGAGGATGGATGGTGGCTAACAGATTAAGGTTGAATCCCGACAAGACAGAAGTACTGTTTTGGGGGGACAGGATGCGGGCAGATATGGAGGACTCCCTGGTCCTGAATGGGGTAACTGTGCCCCGGAAGGACCAGGTGCGCAGCCTGTGAGTCTTTTTGGACTCACAGCTGTCCATGGAGACACAGGCCAATTCTGTGTCCAGGGTGGCTGTCTACCAGCTCCATCTGGTACGCAGGCTGAGACCCTACCTGCCCGCGGACTGTCTCGCCAGAGTGGTGCATGCTCTGGTTATCTCCCACTTGGATTACTGCCATGCGCTCTATGTGGGGCTACCTTTGAAGATGACCCAGAAACAGCAATTAATCCAGAATGCAGCAGCTAGACTGGTGACTGGGAGCGGCCGCCAAGACCACATAACACCGGTCTTGAAAGACCTACATTGTCTCCCAGTACATTTCCGAGCACAATTCAAAGTGTTGGTGCTGACCTTTAAAGCCCTAAATGGCCTCGGTCCAGCATACCTGAAGGAGTGTCTTCACCCCCATCGTTCAGCCCAGACACTAAGGTCCATCGAGGGCCTTCTGGCGGTTCCCTCACTGCAAGAAGCAAAGTTGCAGGGAACCAGGCAGAGGGCCTTCTCAGTAGTGGTTCCTGCCTTGTGGAACACCCTCCCAGCAGATGTCAAAGAGAAAAACAACTACCAGACTTTTAGAAGACATCTGAAGGCAGCCTTGTTTAGGGAAGCTTTTAATATCTGAAGGACTATTGTATTTTAATATTTTGTTGGAAGCCGCCCAGAATGGCTAGGGAAACCCAGCCAGATTGGCGGAGTATAAATAACTTATTATTATTATTATTATTATTATTATTATTATTATTATTATCAAGCATCCCTGGAAGGCAATAATTGGGGGGGATTAGATACCAGAAAACAGAAGTTCTAAATCCAGTTGGAATATTTAACTTCTTAACAAGCTGAGAATACAAGGTAGTGCCACTTCAGTACATATGCCACCCTTTTCCCCTGGAACAATTTAGGCTCTTCACACATGTCAGATGTTGTTGATCTCTAGTTCCCATCAGTCCCAGCTAGTATGGCTAATGGTCCAGAACAGTGGGAGCTGTAGTCCAACGACATCAGGTGGGTACCATGTTGGCTATTGCCATCCCCAGCCCATGTATCCCATGCAGTAAAATCATTTTCAGTCCAAGTGCACTACCAGCATTTTAGCTGCATTATGACAAAATGGAGATTTTTTTGCACCAGATGTCTGGGACATGACACACAAAAATGTTTGCAGAATCTCACTCCCCAGCAACGATAGAGATGTCTGGGCTTTAGAGGCAGGTGAATTAATTCCAAAAGGTGTATTTTTGGGTAGTTGATTGAAAATTTTGAATTAGCTGATTTTTCCTATTATTTTTTGCAGTAGATTTTGACAAGTATTGAACAGATTTCAACTTTGCATTCAAATAAGCTTTTGCCCCTCTCAAAATTAAATTGGTAGATTGAGATTTTTTTTTTGTGGTTCCACCAAAGTTAACAGTTAATTTGACATTTAATAAACTGAAAACTAAACAAATGTTTATTATATAAAGCGGCTGTGTTTGTTGGTGCTAGTTGATCCACAGTTTTGTCAGCTGAGCTGTGAGCTAGTACAATGAAGTTTATTTCGATGGTGTTTCAACCAATCAAATATGTATTACTCTTCATGACAAATGTCTTTAATTTTAAAACATTTGCCCCGGCTTAATAGAATACCATTATTTCTCTACTGTGCTCATTAATTCTTCCCAATTAAGTTGAACAAAATGGGCAAAATGTAACACGATCAGCTATGTTATCCTGCCTTTCTCAAATGTAATTGGATTTGCTATCTTTGATTGGACTCATTAGGAGTGAGAAGCTAAATAACCTCTGAAAAATATCCGCCTCCCCACACTTTGCAGTGTGAGTGGAGGTTCCAGTCTATGAACACATGTAGCTTACTTTACTCATTTGGACAATTGGGTAACATTTTCAATGTCTTAATGTTTAATTTAAGGCAATGAGTTTGCTACATTATTAAATGCCCTTTGTATTGACTATGTGTTATCTATATATATAAAATCGTTCAAGTTGGATGTTTGTTAACAATTGCCTTTCTCCGTAACCCCTTGATTGATTCTGTTCAAATTTGGACACAACGTTCCATGCCCATATGGGAGTGATCATATGTACTTACATTGCACAAATACCACACCTTTCCCAGGTAAAAATGTGATTTTCTGCAAAAAATATAGCGCCCTCCAGTGGACGTTAAACAGCACAGCACAACACACCTGTTTCTGACCCCTCCTCCTTCTTTCCCAATGTCACTACCACCATCCAATCGACAGACAGACCGCCCACAAACACTACTGCTAGCTCCGCCGGCGGGTATAGAGCCACGCTGGGAGGAATTGCCATTTTCGCGGTTTGCCATTGACAAAATCAGGACAAAGAACCTCATAGACTAAAATAGTAGTAATAAACAGTTGTAGAAATGAAGACAAAAATGGGAGGGGCAAATGGAGAACACATAGACTCAAAAAATACATGGGGGGAGGCAGAAACTGCCTTGGCTCCTAGGAGTCAGTGCCTATGTCAGCAGTAATCAGGGATAGGGAAGAGAGATGGCTATCAGTCTCCTCTTGTCCAGGCTAAGCATACCCAACTCCATCAACCATTCATCATAAGGCTTGGTTTCCAAGACCCTTCATCATCTTGGTCGCCCTCCTCTGCACACATTCCAGGTTGTCAATATCCTTCTTAAATTGTGGTGCCCAGAATTGGACACAGTATTCCAGATGTGATCTGACCAAGGCAGAAAAGATAAGATAAGATTTATTTATTGTCATTGTACAAGTACCAGTACAACGTTGTACAAGTGCAATGAAATTGGATGCCATCCCATAAAAACAAAACAAAAAAACAGCACAAAAAACAAAAGACATAAAACCACATTTTCAGCCACACATGCACAGAGTGGGAATATCGCTTCCCTTGGTCTGGACACTAGACTTCTGTTGATGCATTAGCTTTTTTTTGCTGCTGCATCACACTGTTGACTCATGTTCAGCTTAAGGTAAAGGTAAAGGGACCCCTGACCTTTAAGTCCAGTCGTGAACGACTCTGGGGTTGCAGCGCTCATCTCGCTTTACTGGCCAAGAGAGCCGACGTTTGTCCACAGACAGTTTTTCCGGGTCATGTGGCCAACATGACTAAGCCGCTTCTGCGAAACCAGAGCAGCGCACGGAAACACCGTTTACCTTCCCTCCGGAGCGGTACCTATTTATCTACTTGCACTTTGACATGCTTTTGAACTGCTAGGTTGGTAGGAGCTGGGACCGAGCAATGGGAACTCACCCCGTCGCGGGGATTCGAACCACCGACCTTCCGATCGGCAAGCCCTAGGCTCAGTGGTTTAGACCACAGCGCCACCCACGTCCCTATTCAGCTTATGGTCTACTAAAACCCTAGATCAGGCTTCCTCAAACTTGACTCTCCAGATGTTTTTGCCTACAACTCCCATGATCCCTGGCTAGCAGGACCAGTGGTCAGGGATGATGGGAATTGTAGTCTCAAAACATCTGGAGGGCTGAGTTTGAGGAAGCCTGCCCTAGATCATAGCTGTCAACCTTCCCCTTTTTGGCGGGAAATTCCCTTATTCCAGCGCCATTTCCCGCTGCTATCCCGGATTGTTAGATATCCCGTAAATTTCCCGGATTTCAAAGGAAGCAGCTCCTCTCCCTCCCTGCCAGCCAGGGAGGCTCCTCAGCTGCGTTGCTTGGCTGCGTTGCTCACCAATAGTTACAGAGAATAGGATGTCATTAGACAACAGCACTGTTTGTGCTTTGCTTGCATGTAAAATCAACCACTCTGGCCCAGCCCACAAATACACTTCTTCCAAAAGAGTGTTAAAGGACGCAACGTCTGCAACACGTTTGTATAAGTCCTTAATGGATGCCAGAGAGCCAAAAGAGTGAACCTGATCAATCCCCCCATGAAGAATTGACGTTTTTGAATTGTGGAAGGACAGATCCTGAAGCATCGCATGAGAAGAGAAGACTCCCTGGAAAAGAGACCCTGAGGTGGGGAAAGATGATGGTGTGTAGCCTGGTGTAAATTAATTTGTAGCCTGGGGGGCTTAGCGCAGCGTGGACTGTCCCCAAGAACTGTAGACTGTCCCCGGGACAGGTGAGGCTGCTGATCCCATATTTTCAAATCCGAAAGTTGACAGCTATGCCCTAGATCCTTTTCACATGTACATCTCATATTTGTGCAGCTGGTTCTTCCTGAGTGTAGCACAATGGGTCAGTGAGTCTCGCTGTCAACCAGAAAGTTGGTGGTCTGAGCCCATCCAGAGATGGCTGTGGGCAGGATTTCTGCATAGGACTAGATGACCCCTGTGGTCCCTTCAAACTCTACACTTCTATGATTTGTCCCTACTGGAATATATTTTGCTAGTTCTTCAATCTGTTAAGATCCTCTTGAACCTCAGTTTTCTCTTCTGTGGCATTAGCTATCCCTCCCAGTTCGGTGTCATCTGCAAATTTGATGCGCGTCCCCTCGATTCTTTCAACCAAGTCATTCATAAAGACATTGTTATTCAAAGACTTTATAAACAACCATCTCATTCAACCATCTCATTCCAAATCAGTCACTGCAGATGCCATCTCACGAGACGGTTTGTTCATATAATGTAGGAATTATACTTTTTACTGTGGTGGCAGTTAGTGCCATAGGAACTTACTCCCATTCCTCCCAGGCAATTTCTTTACCATCTTTTTGATACCCGCAGAATACATTTTTCTTCCTGTGATTCTTTTAAATGGAGATTGCTATCCCAATTTTTACATGCATTGTTCTAGAAATTGTATTTATAGATGTCTTGTTGTTGATATATTTTATTTTGAAATCACTGTGAGATGTACATTCGAAAATGCATTTTTAAAAAAATATGTTGATCCACGTTGTGAAATGCTAACATGTTTAATCAAGCAGCATAAATTAAATTCCCTCTTCCCCCAGTTAGAAACGCATCTTATTCCACAGAGAAAGTAATGTCAAATCTCATAATGTCAACCCAGGCAAAGGGATATATGCAGCTGAAACACTTCCAGTTTTATTTTCTCATTGGTATTGGTAAAATGGCGAATTGAATCACAGTATCTCACGGCTTGTTTCAGTGCACAGAACCAGTAGGTTTTCCTTCTGTCTTTCATGGCTTGAGATGTTTCTTAATCAACTTTAGCTTGCTGAAGCTCCTTTCTTTCAGGTGATGCAGCTGATCCTGCAATAGCTCACAACAACTGCAAAGCCACAGCAGAATGAATGAATGAAAGTCTTTATTACGGTCATAGACCAGAAAGGCATAAAAAAATTCAGATCGAAAATATCATCTATATACTAAATCACATTTAATTTAAAATCATCACATATTAAGCTTAAAATTTGTGAGATATCTCACCAGTCTGTCACTTTAGTATCAATACTAAGGGTTTAACTAGAGTCTTTATCTCTGTTGTTGGTTGTCGTCGCGGTATGAAGCCCCAGCAGTGTTATAGGGAACGCTCAGCTCAGGGGACGAGAGACAGTGTAACGCAAAATAATAATAATTAAAAAATCCTTGGTGTGTGTGTGTGGTCTGTTTGGAAATGTCTTCAGTTGCGTATTTAGACCTTTAACCTCCCCCTTAAATAAATTCAGACAAGACTCAAATTTTGGTTTGGTTTTTGGCAGAATTTAGGCCACAACTTTATTGATTACAGCAAGTGAGTGGTTGCATAGGCTCTGGTTCGACTAGCTCCCTGCATCATGGCAGGTAGCGCTGACCCAGGGCACCAGCATAGGTCAGCCTAGGGTGAACACCTGGAACAGCGGAAAGCCGGGGACAGGCTAGTCCACCACCCAGATGTCCCCCTGGACTCGGGCACAGGCACAACCCCCTCACAGGGTTGACCAAACCATTGAGTCCCTGGATTCCTTTAACCAAATACCCTTCACATAGGGATGGCGAGAGCGTTCTCCCATCCCTCTCACCTGAACCAGAGCCTATCCGCAACCTTACAAGTTATGATGATTTGCTACGCGGCAGGCGAAACCCAAATGGCAACAGCCAATCAGCCAAGTGGGGAAAATTCCTGCCGTGCCCCTGTCCCAACGACAGACGACACATTGCGGCATAGCAAGGTCAAGCGCACAAGCCCTAAATATAGGGAGAGGTGGGCGGGTGTTCCTATGCACTGGCCCAAAGAGGAAGCTCAGGGACACGTCCATGGGCTTATATAAGTCCCTTGATCTGTTTGGCTAGCGTACCATTGGTCTGATTACACCCAGCATCGAGGGACCTACCAATAGGGTGCTGTGGCTATCCAATAGAACCCACCCACAACACAGGGTTTGGTTGCCAGGTCGCACTGCAACACGTGCCCTCTTTGAGGGAGGGCACGATTTCCTGAAGGTGGAAAGCAGAGGACTGAGAGATGGAGAAACTTATTAATGCAGAGAGTAAGTGCTATGAAGAAAAGGGGAGAAGGTGGGGTTCAGAAAAACCTGTTAAGGGTTAGGAAAGAAAGAAAGATGATGTAGATGTGAGATGGAGGCATGAGAAAACATCCTGGTGTAGGAATAAATAATAGTTTGCTTCAAACCATTGCTTATTTCAAGAGCCTAAGTACAATGAGATGAAGTGTGAGGGAGCCAGTGGTTATTCTTTGAAATAAACGTGAGGAGAAAGCGGTGAAGCCAAAGCTAATCTTCTGCAATTCCCCTGAGGCTACGGTGGTCTTTAGAGGACATTTCAGAGCCTGAAGAGATCTTTGAACTTATGAAAGTTCCTCTTTTTTTTAGTACAAATTGTTGTGTATTAAGCAATAACACAGTCAGGACATTTTAATATAGAGTATTGTGTTGTATTACAGACCTTATTTGAATGTATGAGTTACAGCGGGAACAGCAATCATTTGCTGGCTCTTCCCTGTTTCTGAAATAAAGAGATGTTGTACCTGATTCTCGCCTCCAGTCATTGACCCACGACATAACATTTGGCGACGAAGGTGGGATCCGGCTTGCTGTGAATGGATGACAGAGTTCGGCATCCGGAGTCAGAAGAAGAGGAGGGAGAAATCGTGGACACTCCTGATTACACCATGGCAGGAAGTAGAATCTTTGAGCCATTTAGACCGGGAGCCGCAGAAGCTTGGGATTCGTATCTCCAGCGTTTCGGTTTCGCTGTTGCCGCGCAAGGAATCACCGACGACGACAGGAAGAAGGCAGTCTTCCTGAGTTGCTGCGGGGCCGAAGTCTTCGAGTTGGCCCGAGGTTTGGTGGTTCCTCTCACGCTAGAAACTGCGACGCTGAAACAGATAACGGACCAACTTACGAGGCACCTAGCTCCAGCAGCGACCAAGACAACACGCCGCATCGAGTTCCACAATAGGAGGCAGAGGGATGGTGAATCGGTCTCCATATTCCTTGCTGAGCTGAAGGTCCTGGCGAGGCACTGTCAATTCGTGGCTCTCGAGGATGCACTACTTGACCAGTTCATTGGCGGCCTGAGCAGCAGTAAAGCCCGGCGTCGGATCGCTGCAAGGGAAGAGGTGGATCTGGCAACGGCTGTGCGTGAAGCCATAGCCACTGAAACCGCAGAGGGGGAAAAGCAAAAAACCCCACAACGAAGCGCCAGGCCGGCTGCAGAGATAGCTCACGCTGTGAGCAGCCAGGAGTCCAGCCCGTCCCAGAGTCCATCCCGTGCAGTTGGATCCCTGGGGGTTGGTTCATCGGGAACAAAAGGAAGAAAGCTAGAATGCCCGAGTTGTGGTGGTGCGCATGAACGTCGGAACTGCCGATTCCGGAACGCCACGTGCCACGCTTGTAATAAGAAGGGCCACATCGCTCGGGTATGCAGGTCGGCTACCGGGGGAACATCGGGATCCCCATCACCGTCCCGGCGACAGGCAAGTTCATCGGCGCACGTTTTGGACGACTGCAACTACCTCACCGAGATTGAGGGCAAGACCGTTCAGTTTCCTGCTCAGGGGAAGGCGTTTGTCCAGGTCAGCATTGAGGGCCGCCCTTGCCAGATGGAGGTCGATTCCGGGTCAGGATACACGATCGTCTCGGACGAGACTGCGAGGTCGTTTTTCTCAGGGGGTAAGTTCCCTCCATTGGAACCTTTCCCCGCCACATTACAATCTTATTCAGCTGGCCGGATACACATCCTGGGAATGTGTTCTGTCAATGTTAACTTTAGAGACAAAAGGGCCGTACTTAAGCTGGTGATCGCCAAGGGAAAGCGCTCTAGCCTCTTGGGAACAGACTGGTTTCCTGCGTTAGGGTTGGGCATATCTGGGCTGAACGCAATAGCAATAACCCCAAAAACATTCGAGAAGATTTATGAGGAGTTCGCATCACTATTTGATGGTAGTCTGGGGTGCTATAAAGGGCCTCCTATTGATTTCGAGTTGGACCAAGGGGTGGCCCCAGTTCGCTTCAAGCCAAGACGCGTGCCATTCGCCTTGCAGCCCAAAATAGAGGCAGAACTCGACAAACTAGTCCAGCAAGGGGTATTGGCACCAGTGGAATCAGCAAGATGGGAAACCCCAATAGTGACCCCGCTAAAGGCAAACGGGGAAGTGCGTATCTGCGCAGACTATAAATGCACAATAAATAAGGCAATTCGGGGAAATTCATATCCCATTCCAGTGGTGTCTCAACTGCTGGCAAAGTTGGCTGGAGGCAAAGTATTTGCAAAGATCGACCTTGCCCAGGCGTACCAGCAGCTACCTGTAACGCCAGAAACAGCAGAAGCTCAGACTATTGTAACCCACAAAGGGGCATTTAAGGTGAACCGATTGCAATTCGGAGTAAGTGTGGCCCCGGGAATATTTCAGGGCATTATGGAGAGGTTATTAAGGGGAGTGCCTGGCACCCTCGTGTATTTTGATGATGTTCTAATATCGGGGAGGAACCCCCACGAGCTGGAAAGCCGCATCAGAATGGTGCTTAAAAAGTTCCAGGAAGCTGGGCTCCATCTAAAAAAGGAAAAATGTCGTTTTGGAGTTCCTACGGTGGATTTCCTAGGTTACACCATTGATGCTGCGGGTGTGCACCCCATGGAAAGCAAGGTTAAGGCCATCGCCAATGCCCCCAGACCCAGCAACAAAACTGAACTCCAGTCATTCCTGGGTTTGGTGAATTTTTACCATGCGTTTTTACCGCACAAAGCAGCAGTGGCAGAACCTTTGCACAGGCTTCTTCAGAAGAAATGCGTCTGGCATTGGGGGAAGCCGCAACAAAAGGCTTTCGAAACCATTAGGGGAATGTTGTCCGCTGAGAGCGTCCTGGCACATTATGATGAGACAAAACCCCTCGTACTTGCTTGTGACGCGTCTCAATATGGGCTGGGAGCTGTGCTCAGCCACAGAGAGGTGGATGGGACAGACAGACCCATTTCGTTTTATTCAAGGACTCTTACTTCCACCGAGAGGAACTACGCGCAGATCGACAAAGAGGCATTAGCTGTGGTAGCGGGGGTAAAGAAATTCCACGACTATGTATATGGGCGATCGTTCTTAATTGAAATGGACCACAAGCCCTTGCTGGGTCTGTTCAACCCTGACAAACAAACCCCTCAAATCTTGTCCCCTAGAATGCTCAGGTGGTCGATTTTTTTAAACGGTTTCCAATATAAGATATGCCATGTGAAAGGGAAATTGCTCTGTCACGCAGACGCCCTCAGCCGGCTGCCACTCCAAGGAGCTAATGATTGTGACCCAGCTCCAGCCGAACAGGTCACGATGTTGGAAACACTGCCGAGCGCTCCTGTGACTGCGGAAGAAGTTGCGGCCAGGACGCGTAAGGACCCCACACTCTCCCGAGTCCTTGCCTGGGTAGGGAGGGGGTGGCCCAATGGGGGCCAAGAAGAAAAGTTCCGCCCATTCGCAATACGGCAGCATGAGTTATCACTTCATAAGGGGTGCATACTTTGGGGGGACAGGGTAGTCATCCCTAACCCACTTAGGAACCGCATTCTAGAAACCTTGCATATGGGGCACCCGGGAATGGTCAGAATGAAATCCCTGGCACGATGTTATGTGTGGTGGCCAGGGATGGATAGGGAAATAGAGATGTGGGTGCGCACGTGCAAGGCATGCCAAGAGGTTCGACCTGAGGTTCCCCGGGCACCTATTCATTGGTGGGAACAGTCCAGGGCACCATGGAACCGTATTCACATAGACTTTGCAGGGCCCTATCAAGGGAAAACGTTTTTGGTTGTGGTCGATGCATACTCAAAATGGTTGGAAGTAGCATTAGTTTCCAGTCCCACATCGGCAGCAGTTATCAAAATTTTAAGGCAATTGTTTGCCACGCATGGACTGCCAGAAACATTGGTATCAGACAATGGGGCAGCATTCGTGTCGAGTGAGTTCAGAGGTTTCCTTGCTGACAATTTCATATGAGGAGTGACCTCTGCCCCTTTCCACCCCTCATCTAATGGTCAAGCAGAAAGAATGGTGCGAACTGCAAAGGGGGCTATTTCACGGCTACTGGAGGGTGACTGGGCAGCCCGGATTGCTCGTATGCTGTTCTTGCAGCACGCCACACCATGCACAGCCACGGGAAAGTCACCAGCTGAGCTGCTGTTAGGTCGTAGGCTGGTGACAGCTCTGGATTTTGTACATCCAGATAGGATGCCCTCGCGTTCCGCACGGGAGCCACCCCAACCCGAAGGAGACAGAACGAGACACCTTAACCCGGAGGATCTCGTTTGGGTGAGGAATTATGCTAGAGGTCCGACTTGGGTTCCGGGAGTCATTACGCGGGCCACCGGTCCCGTGTCATATTATGTCACATTGTCACAAGGGCAGGTCTGGCGTAGGCATGTGGATCAGCTGAGACGCAGAATACCCAGCAGGGGTGATGCCGAGGGACCTAACACCCCCACATTAAATGGGGAGTTGCCACCCCCGAGTCAGGTGGAGACGCCTGCACGGGTTAATGATCCACCAGGGCAGTTGGAAGGTGAACTACCTGCTGAAAATACGGAGTTGGCGGAAGATAATGAGCTGGGGGGGTCGTTAGAAGGGACAGCGGTAACCAATACTCCCGAGGAGACTCCTCAGCCTCCAATTCCTCATGTCACAACACCGGATGTGAGACGATCGAGTAGAAATCGCAGGAAGCCACAGCTCCTGAAAGACTTTGTGTGTCATTCCCGCTAAGTGTGGGGGGGTGTTGTGTATTAAGCAATAACACAGTCAGGACATTTTAATATAGAGTATTGTGTTGTATTACAGACCTTATTTGAATGTATGAGTTACAGCGGGAACAGCAATCATTTGCTGGCTCTTCCCTGTTTCTGAAATAAAGAGATGTTGTACCTGATTCTCGCCTCCAGTCATTGACCCACGACATAACACAAATGAGTAAGTGTTGCGATTTAGAGCGGGATAACCATTTCCTTTGACCCCAGAAGTGATAGATAAGACGTTGTCTAAGTATGAAGGTGGCGCTGTGGGTTAAACCACAGAGCCTAGGGCTTGCTGATCAGAAGGTCGGCGGTTCGAATCCCTGCAACGGGGTGAGCTCCCATTGCTCGGTCTTAGCTCCTGCCCACCTAGCATTTCGAAAGCACATCAAAGTGCAAGTAGATAAATAGGAACCGCTCTGCTGGGAAGGTAAACAGCGTTTCCGTGCGCTGCTCTGGTTCGCCAGAAGCGGCTTAGTCATGCTGGCCACAGGACCTGGAAGCTGTACGCCGGCTCTCGGCCAATAAAGCAAGATGAGCGCCGCAACCCCAGAGTCGGACACGACTGGACCTAATGGTCAGGGGTCATACTTTACCTTTACCTTAAGTATGAAGGAGAAGGCGTAGAAACAACTTTCCTACAAGTATTGGTCAGATATTATTACGGAGTAAAAGTAAAACATGGAAAACCTTGGTGACATAGTTCATTTTAAGCTGGAATTTACAATTCATTCAGAATCAAATGCTGCATAGACCTATTCCTAAAAAAAGATAATTGTGTTCTTGGGTCTTTGTTGTTGTTAAATTTCAGTATGGCATAATTTGTTTAAGACTCAGCTTAAGTTATTAGCTGTGTTTCAATATGTATTTTTAATTTTAATGTTTGAATGCAGTTTTCCATAATACGTATGCACATGTTTATAAAGCCATTTTCACTTATATAATGCACTTCTGTAAGTTATTTTAACTAATGCACACTTTCCCTAATATAAGCATTTTTGTAAACATTGAGTGGTTGGAGAATTGCATCACAAAATTCGGATAAGTGTGAGTAATGGAAGATGGCTGTGTTTTAAAATTTGGCATTCAATGTGAACCAAATCAGATTTCTCCCCTCATTGCCACTCTACACACATTTTATTTCTTTTAGCAAAGGCTTTTAAATGGAACAAATAAGAATAACAGAGACTATGATTTACATCCTAGGAATCTGAATGAACCCAATTATAACTTGGTTTAAAAATAAAGAGATGGATTTGAAGTTATCTCCAAAATCATTATAAAAATTAATTAGTGAGCTGTGAAAAATAATGAACCATCTTCTATCATCCCATGTTATTTTTGGATTATTTGAAAAGGAAGTACAAGACGAAGAATCAGTTAATTATGTGCCAAGCTGTTTATGGCAACTTTTAGTCATCTAGTTCGCCTTTCCTCATTGCAGTTTAGAATCTCCAGTTTCACTGCTCTCCCGCCTTGGATTAGTGATATTTCCAAGAAATGTAAGAGTAAGATGTGTTGTTATACTCTGGTACAATGGACATGCCTTATATGTCAACCAGAAAGCACATGCCTTATATGTCAACCAGAAAACACATTTGACTCAAATTTTGGTTTTGGTTTTTTTGGCAGAATTTAGGCCACAACTTTATTGATTACAGGTAAGTGAGTGGTTGCATAGGCTCTGCTTCAACTAGCTCCCTACACCCACGGTAGGTAGCTCTGACCCAGGGCACACCATAGGACAGCCAAGGGTAAACACCTGGGGATGGTCAAGAGCCTGGGAGCAGACTCTGTCCACTCCCCAGATGCTCCCCGGACTCGGGCACGGGCACAACCCCCTCTCAGTGGTTGATCAAACCATTGAGTCCCTGCATTCCTTTAACGGAATACCCTTCACATAGGGATGGCAAGAGGTTCTCCCATCCCTATCACCTGAACCAGTGCCTATCCGCAACCTTACAAGTTGTGACAATTTGTTACGCAGCAGGCGAAACCCAAATGGCAACAGCCAATCAGCTAAGTGGGGAAATTCCTACCGTGCCCCTGTCCCAACGACAGACGACACACGACGGCATAGCAAGGTCAATCGCTGAACAAACCCTAAATATAGGGAGAGGTGGGCAGGTGTTCCAATGCACAAGTGAAGAGAGGAAGCTCACCGGCATGTGCATGGGCTTAAATAGGTCCCTCGAACCCCTGCCTTCTTCCCATTGGCCAAATTGCACCCAGCAACGAGGCACCTCCAATCGGGCATTGTGGCTATCCAAACGACCCACCCACAACCTTAGAGGTTCAGTCACGTTTATCTCACCGCAACATGTGCCCTCTGTGAGGAGGACACGATTTATGGGGGTAAATGGACTTTTGCAGTGATTTATTTTTTTTAGAAAAATAGGTGCCGGTACTCACCATGAAGTCTTTACATTAAGTGCCACACTTTTTAACAACAGCACCAAAAAACGAGGTGCGGGTATTGCATACCCTTGAGTACCTCCTGAAAAAAAAGCACTGGACTTTCAGTATCTGTCGGCAAAAATGGCATTTTTATCCATCAAAATGGATATAAAAATACAGGTCGCTACAATCCTGCACCCAGTTGTGCATGCCTCAAAGTCACTGACAAGTACATATAGTATATGAAACTAGTACCCTATATACTCGAGTATAAACCTAGTTTTTCAGCACATTTTTTGTGCTGAAAAAGGCGCCCTCGGCTTATACTCGAGTGAGGCAGACAGTGGCTCCTATGAAGCTTTCCCAGGTTTTTTGTGGTAAAATTGGGTGCCTCGGCTTATATTCGGGTCGGCTTATACTCGAGTATATACGGTACATAGCAAATGTTAAGTACCAGGTGGAATGGGAGACACCAAAAAGATGGCAAGTCAACAAGTGACTAAAGAAGTTTCTTCACTTGCTTTGTGGGTAATATACACTACAATTACAATAGAATTACAAGAGCTGACATTTGTTCATAAAATTTATTGCAGAGACATTAACATAAAGCCAATGGATGCAGTTCTGTTTATAAAAGATGTAAGTATAATAATATGAAAACCACACCATAATCTTTGGTAAGAGAAAACATAAGGAACAGAGCATGCAAAAGAAACGTAAAACACAATGATGAAATGTACAAAACTAAATAGAATATGAAAATGCAATCACAACCTTTAAACTTAATTCTACTAAAATAGAGGAAAAGACTGAAGCATCAAATAAAATGAGTATTATAAGCAATAATTATGGCATGTGAAACTAGCAATGATTTCAACTTCACTAAAACTCCCACCAGCCAAAACTGGTTTCCCCCCCCCTTAATATTTAAGACAAGTTGCTATATAAGTGCACTGCAGCAAAGCTTTAACTACAGCAGAAGTTTAAAGAAACAGTATTCAAGGGGAAGGCCGCACACCTGGGAAGGCCCGGAGCCCCCTCACCGTGGCCCAAATACAGACCCAGGACTATGTCTGACTCATCATCAGAGGTCTGAGAAGACGAACCCGTAGAAGAGGAGGAAGAATCACCATCTCTGTGCCTCTTGGTCCTGCGTTTGGAGCAATGACTCTTGCCACCGGATGAAGGGACCCTAGGCACTGGGAGATCCTCCTCCGAAGACTGGATGCTGAGCGCCTGCCCGCAACCCTGCCCCTCTCACCGAGGGAACAACAAGAAATAATAAATAGACTAGAAGTACTTAAACAACAGCTTATATATGTCCGGCAGAATGGAAAAGACCGCTCACTGCTCAAGCTAACCCCACTGTCTCTTCAGAGCCGTGCCTTATGGAAGCAGAAAGTCTTTCTTATCTTAGTCCGTCCCCTAAACCTCCATCTCCCCTACCTGAGGGCAAAACTCACCAGTGCATGGCAGACCCAGGCCCAGATCTCTCTTCACCTTAATAGATCCTTATCAACTAATTCATCGATGCCGGAACTGGAGTCCTCGTATTCCCCTGAGCGGCAAAGATCTGTCATACAAATGACATCAGTATGCCAAATTTCTCCAGTACCTTCGCCAGTACCGGCCCCGATACTACATCCAAGACAGGGGAGCGACGCCCCTTCACAAAGATCTGGCCCGGAGCTGATTGAAGACCTGGCTGGACATATAAATCAAGTTGTTTCAACGTCAATTTTTAGACCCCTTAGGGGGTCAGTCACAGCGAATCCAGTGGAGTTTTCCACTGAAGTGTCTCCTCAAGGGCTAGCCTTTAGTAGATCCTCTGTCCTGTCGCATCAGTTAGAACACCTCATTACCAACTTCAAGATCAAGTGCCCCTTGCAGGTGCCAACCCTGCAAAGTAAGTAAAATAACCCTGCCCCTCCAGGAAGAGGAGCGGCTTTCTGAATACCTCAAAGTGCCTTGCTTTAGCTCAGTATACAGTCTTCTTCTGAAGCCAAGCCATAACCCTAATGGCAACTATCACTTCAGCTTGTATAACATCTGTCTTGCTCTCCACTGGCAGTGATTTTGCTGTGGAGTGGAGGTGGACACACAACACAAATGTGGCTGTGTGCAGAACACAATGATCTGCTGCACCTTCTACGGAACCCGCAAAAATGTCTCCATCGCGAGAATGAGCATTTGGCCAGTGTCAAATACCGCTTCACTTTTGTCACACGTAATAAAGGAAGACTAGATAGATTCACCAGTCATTGCCACCCAGGGGAGAAAGCCTCTTCACAGTTTTCTATCCATTTGTACTGTACTTAGAAGAGTCGACAAGACTGTCCACCTGAAATAAAAATGTCCTGTCATGCTTTAGCACTTGCTTGTTCCATCAGGTATCTGTCTCGCAGCCATCTCAGAAGCTGCAGACAAATGGAGAAAACGGGAAAGAAAAAGCCCTTCCTAACTTCAGAAGGTGCCTAATGGAGCATCATATTAGAAAGTCATCTTCCAATACCCCTCATAAATTCAAGCCAATTCACTTAAAAAGCATGTCAGTCTCATTTTATTCCCACAACATATCATGCAGTCTATTCCAGGCTTTCTAGCCTTTTAACTGTCTAGAACTTTCTTTAAGCTGCAATCCCATGGTCCATGGGAGGGTGTCCAGTGTGTGTGTGTGTGTGTGTGTGTGTGTGTGTGCGCGCGCGTGCTATATAGGACGTTTGAGTCTTGCTCTCCAAGATGTCCAGTCCCCATGTGGCAGTGGACTTCATCTGTGGTGCATTTGTCTTCTGCTTATTATTACAGTGCATTCTTTGATCATGGATTCAACATCTGTAACTATACAAGTCCCAACTGTACAAGTAGTGTGTCATACACCTTTGGAAGCTAAAGGTAAAGGGACCCCTGACCATTAGGTCCAGTCGCAGATGACTCAGGGGTTGCGGTGCTCATCTCGCTTTACTGGCCGAGGGAGCCGGCGTTTGTCCGCAGACATGTGGCCAGCATGACTAAGCCGCTTCTGGCGAAACCAGAGCAGCGCACGGAAACACCATTTACCATACCTTCCCGCCGGAGCGGTACCTATTTATCTACTTGCACTTGACGTGCTTTCGAACTGCTAGGTGGGCAGGAGCTGGGACCGAGCAATGGGAGCTCACCCCGTCGCAGGGATTCGAACCGCTGACCTACTGATTGGCTAGCCCTAGGCTCTGTGGTTTAGACCACAGCGCCACCCGTGTCCCTCTTTGGAAGCTACCACCACTCCAATATTTTTTGGTGGCTTGGGAGTGGAGTTCACACACAGTTTGGGTGTTACATTCATACTATATTCATTCATATACACAGCAGTTGTTACTTGTTCGCTTCAGGATAGAAAATCATCAGCTTGACAAGTATCTATTTGCTGTCAAGGATCTTGACAAGCTTCTTGTACAATCAAATTGGATCCCAAATGTGCTCCAAGGACTTATTGCAAGACGCGAGTCTTCAATTATGTTCTCCTGCTGACCTCATTCTTTGTTTACAGACTGGAAATACGTTGGGGGGGGCATATTCCACAGCTCTGCACAGAAATATGCCAGTCTGCTGTCATATCCCCACTAAATTAACTACCATGAGAACTATGAAAATGGATAGATGTTCTGTGCTTGGAGGAAGCTATCCGAGAGGAACAACAGTGGAGGTGAGAAATCAAGATTGAAGGGGAAATGAGACTTCACTATCAAAGAGCTTAATTCTGTCCCCACCTCCCAAGAGTGTTTTTCAGACTTTATACCTTTATTGAACCCGTTCCACGTCAATTTGTCTAGCATGGAATGCTTATGCATTATGCAAGATCATGGTGTAGGGTAAGGTAAAGGTAAAGGGACCCCTGACCATTAGGTCCAGTCATGACAGACTCTGGGGTTGTGGCGCTCAACTCGCTTTCCTGGCCGAGGGAGCCGGCATACAGCTTCCGGGTCATGTGGCCAGCATGACTAAGCCGCTTCTGGCGAACCAGAGCAGCGCACGGAAATGCCATTTACCTTCCCGCCGGAGCAGTACCTATTTATCTACTTGCACTATGACATGCTGTCAAACTGCTAGGTTGGCAGGAGCAGGGACCAAGCAACGGGAGCTCACCCCGTCGCGGGGATTTGAACCACCGACCTTCTGATCAACAAGCCCTAGGCTCAGGCTGGTCATAAATTTTGTTGCGTGTTTGCCCCCACTTCACAATAGCAAAATAATATAATTAATATAATATAATATAATATAATATAATATAATATAATATAATATAATATAATATAATATAATATAATACAATATAATTGTATTTAAAAATGATAGAATAATTATTTTAAGAGTCCAGTCAGCTGTGGCCTTTGCGCGAGTCCCCGCACCACGCCGCGCCGGTAACCGGACGGCTCGTGGGCTGGTTAAACAGCCTCCGTGGGCCGGATCCGACCCCTGGCCTAGACACTAGATTGGTGTGTGTATCCGGAACTATAGACGTGACTGTGTTATCTTTGAAAATAAAGAGTTATCTCTCTGCCGTGTGCATTCCTTGACTGGGACGTGCCCTGGACATTAACATTATGTTTTGTTCTGCTATTTGTTGCACACCATAACATTTTTTTAAAAAAATATTTTCCCACAATGCAATTGTGGCTACAAAAAAAAAAAAAGGCAAATTAAATAAGTAGAATACAGAGTCTTCTCTTAAATGTAATTCTTAGCCCTTACCACCCAGAGCAGCAGGCAGAAATCTTCCTGCAAATCTCCTCCCTCCTTTCAAGTCAGTACTCATTTACGCAGCCTATAATTAAATTAGAATTAAGAGAAAACATAAAGGAAGAATTTTGTCTGCAGTTGAAAATGACGGGAGAAGCACTTTAAAATATTGTAATTAATTGAATTTGTTGACATGGATGGTGCAGCCAATTAAGACCCAGTGCTTTGGCCCCGGGGCTTTCATCTGAAGCATCAATTAGATGAGAACCCATGCAATTACCCTTATCGGGCTGCTCTAAAAGAGATAGGAAAGGCAAATGCCAATTTTGTCATTTCTCTTTGTGCATAAAGAAGGGAAATTTTTGAGTAAAGGTGCCTAATTAAATGTCGACTAAGAGAGCTGTGATGATCACAAATGAATGTTTTGATACACCCTGTTTTCATTAGTAAAGGACTTGGAGGGGAATCTACCAGGATATTCTCCTGCATCAGGAAAATGGCTCAACATGGGTCCCTTCATATAAAGATGATATGGATATGGATATGGATATGGATATGGATATGGATATGGATATGGATATGGATATGGATATGGATATGGATATCCATCCCAGAAATTGACAGTCACCTCCCCTAGCTTTCCTTCCTGCAAATATGCGTCTTCAAACAGACACCTAATTGAAAAAACATAGCAAATATTGGCTCGGTAGCTTATAAATTAGTTTATTTAATTGTCTTTTAAAAAAAAAACACAGAAGCAATAAACAGATTACCCTTCTAACTCTTTTCTTGAACGCTGAATGGAAATCACCTTGAGCTAAAGAGTGAGGGAATGAATACTAATGCATGCTGGTTTTATTATGCTGGGCTAAACAGGAGTGGGTTAGGTGTCCGACTTCATGAGGAATTATACTGACATTTGTCCCCTTCTGGGACGTGGGTGGCGCTGTGGGTTAAACCACAGAGCCTAGGGCTTGCCGATCAGAAGGTCGGCGGTTCGAATCCCTGCAACAGGGTGAGCTCCCGTTGCTCGGTCCCTGCTCCTGCCAACCTAGCAGTTTGAAAGCACACAGTGCAAGTAGATAAATAGGTACCGCTCTGGTGGGAAGGTAAATGGCATTTCCGTGCGCTGCTCTGGTTCGCCAGAAGTGGCTTAGTCATGCTGGCCACATGACCCGGAAGCTGTATGCCGGCTCCCTCGGCCAATAATGCGAGATGAGCGCCGCAACCCCAGAGTCAGTCACGGCTGGACCTATTGGTCAGGGGTCCCTTTGTTGTTGTTCAGTCGTTCAGTCGTGTCCGACTCTTCGTGACCCCATGGACCAGAGCACGCCAGGCACTCCTGTCTTCCACTGCCTCTCGCAGTTTGGCCAAACTCATGTTAGTAGCTTCGAGAACACTGTCCAACCATCTCATCTTCTGTCGTCCCCTTCTCCTTGTGCCCTCAATCTTTCCCAACATCAGGGTCTTTTCTAGGGAGTCTTCTCTTCTCATGAGGTGGCCAAAGTACTGGAGCCTCAACTTCAGGATCTGTCCTTCCAGTGAGCACTCAGGGCTGATTTCTTTAAGAATAGATAGTGATCCCCTTCATGGATCACTGCCTTGTCGTGGCGAAGGGGCTTGAATTACTCAGGGAAGCTATGGACAGGTCAAGATGGACAGGTCGTAGTGGAGAGTTTGGACCAAACGTGATCCACCTGGAGAAGGAACTGGCAAGCCACTCCAGTATCCCTGCCAAGAAAACTCCATGGACAAAGACAGGGGTCCCTTTACCTTTACCTTTGTCCCCTTCCAGCAAAAGGTTTCAACGCAACTCAAGAGATCATTCAGAAGACCAGGGTTTGCCACCACTCATGATCCATATTTTTAATCCCAAATTGGGCTGTTTGATTCTGATTCGATATTGGGGTGGGATATTGGTCAATACAACCAAAGATACCGGTAGATCCAACTGCAAGAGGCAGGCTGGAAATCTAAGCCTAGAGCACATCTTTTAAGATGAGACTATGTTCCTACAGTAGACCATCAAAGACTTTGTTCTGCTTTAAGAATACCACTTGCCTAACAGAGTACCCCAGCCCCCAGAATAGTGTGCTTGTGTGTGTTTTGAAGACACTCTATGAACCATTGGTTTGGAATAAAATGACTTTGTGGAAGCTTCTAGAACAAGCATATTTATCTCCTGATTCTCCTGCCACCAGAGGAAACCTTCAGAATACTCACAACTTCTGGACAGTGGTCAAGTTTTTCAAGGTTCAAACCAATAACAAAGTTCAGACAAATAAGACTTAGGAAAGATAAATATCTAGGTTAAAATATTTCCCACCATTAATGAGCCTTAGGCTTTTGAATGGCCATGAATGTTCACATGGCATTTAAAGTTGTTTCATTTACCTTTGCATGTTGGTTTAGTGAAGTCAAAACCTTTTAAACTAATATGAGTGAATCCTTTTTTCCCCTTTTTTTTCTTTTTGGAAGAGAGAGCAAATTGAAGGAATTAAAGAAAACCTGATTGGATTAGTTTAATGAAGGCTGACATTTTCAGCAATGTGGAACAAGATAGTTGGCTTCCTTGGATGCTTCTGAGACATAAGCTAAACATCCAACCAGTCCTGGCTTACATAAATATTAAAGAATGCTGGCATAGTGGCACTCAGTTATCAAATAAAGTTGTACAGATAGGGAATTAGCAAATATCTTCTACTCAGCAACAAACTGACATTGGTTAACAAATAACAGTGCAATGCTGTGCATATCGACTCAGGAGTGAGCCCTATTGAGCTCAATGAGACTTACTCCCAAGTCAGTGTGTATAGAAATCAAAGTTGGAAGAAGACATTGGTGCAACCTGCATATCCAACTGAAGAATTGGGTGAAAGAGTACCCCCACATTATATACTTACTCTGTCAAGAAGAGTGCAACCTATCCACATGCAATTATAGCATCAGCCTGTCCTCTGTTGTCTGACAAACACTGAGACTTTTCAGGTATACTGTGCCTTTGATTAAACACTTCCTGTTCCCAGTTTTTGCCAGCTTTATTTTTGCCCATTAAATGTTGCTGGGAAATTAGTTATGAATTATCCCTCACCCATCTAATAACTGGTTTCCCTATGTTGTTGTTGTTGTTGCTATCATCATCATCTTCTTCTTCCCTATAGTGTAAAATACTGCTACTGCATTAGTATTAGTACTGCGGGACCTGATCTCCTTCCGCAGGGCCTGTAAGACAGAGTAATAATAATAATAATAATAATAATAATAATAATAATAATAATAATTTATTTGTACCCCGCCCATCTGGCTGGGTCCCCCCAGCCACTCTGGGCGGCCTCCAACAGATATTAAAATACATTAAAATATCACAGGTTAAAAACTTCCCTAAACAGGGCTGCCTTGAGGTATTTTCTGAATGTCAGATAGCTGTTTATCTCTTTGACCTCTGCTGGGAGGGCGTTCCACAGGGCAGGCGCCACTACCGAGAAGGCCCTCTGCCTGGTTCCCTGTAGCTTTGCTTCTCACAGTGAGGGAACTGCCAGAAGGCCCTCGGCGCTGGATCTCAGTGTCCGGGCTGAACGGTGGGGGTGGAGACGCTCCTTCAGGTATACAGGACTGAAGCCGTTTAGGGCTTTAAATCTAGCCTGATCCCCCATTCCTTTTCCCCCTTCCCTTTTTTCTGAAGATACCCTTCTGGGTCCCCACATTAAAATTCTTCCCTGGTCTCCCTACTGGCCTAGCAAAACTAACTTGGCCAGTTAGCCCTGGTGATCCCCTTGATGTTTGTTTTTATGCTGTTTTTAATGATTGTTTTGTATCTGTTTTTAGCCACCCTGAGCCTGGTTTTTGGACCAGGAAGAGTGGGGTATAAATAAAAATTTATTAGTAGTAGTAGTAGTAGTAGTAGTAGTATGAAAAAAGAAAGAGTATGTAAGGCAGCCAGTAAATTAAAGTCCCCAAAGAAACTACTGCTCTGGTCTTTGGGTCGGGCTTGAACCTACCTGGACCTCGAATATCAGAATTTCGGCTCTTTGATAGGGAGTCAAAAGAAACACCTAAAGCACAGTACTGCACAGATCTGAGTCTTTTCTGTTCCCCAAACAAGCTCTGCACAAATCTGGTCCAACTGGCCAGCATCTTGTAGGGGACAATACAAGAGCATTAGAGAAACCTGGGTCCCCTGTTAGGTCAATGGCAGTGCTCTGTTATTTCTGGCATGCAGACTGGCTCTCTTTAACTGAACCTGACTTCTGACCTATTGATGTTTGTGCATCAGATTTGGTCGAGCACCAGGTCTTCAGGTTTGGCCTTTCAGCTGACTCCGGCTACCAGCTGGAAGTTTTGCCCAGTCCCAGCCTTAGATCTCCTGGTGACAGTCGCCCTGACTCTGTTCAGTACTCTCACTTGGTCGTTTGGCTTAGCTTTAGCTTCAGATCTCATGATAAGACCTTGGATCATTTCAACATGCCTGTTCTGCCTGAGACACTGGATATTCTTCAATGATTCCCAGGGTCTATTGGGACTCTGACTAATTAATGGGTAATTAATCAGTAATTAACCAGCTGCTCTGAACCAGAATCAATAAAAGAGAAATAACTTGTAAGAAGGAAAAAGAAATGTGGGCGGGAAAGGGCTGCAGCTTGATGTTCAGGAATTAACTGGTAAAGCTTTTAACAGTATGGAGGTAAACTTTGTCAACTTATAGTTTTCCTCACTCATATGGGTATGTGAATGCTGGCAGTAAATCACACTGTGCAAGTTGGACTTAACTCTTTATGTGCAAGAACATGATCTGCACAGATTTGACAGAGTGTCTGGCCTATTGAGCACAGCAGTTGATCCCTGGTAGGTCTTGCCCCATGGATCAGTTGCCAAGACCGGCCATCCCTGCCTCCCCAACAACTGACCCCTCCTCTCCAGGGTTTTCCCAAAGCAATTTGAGACTCAGCTTGCATGAAGCCTCCACCCTTTTTATGCCTCTTCTGGTTCTTGGAGACCAGGGGGAAGGGGATCATGTCGCAGCAGGAAGGGGATACACCCACGACTCTTTACTGGCCTGACTCATCTTTGCCTCTTGGCCTCCCTCCTCCCATTTTCCTGCTTCAGCTTCTGCCTCTGAGTCTGGACTTCTCTCTGCCAAAGACTCTCCCAGATCATTAGGCCCTGTTACCCCTTCAGCTCCCAACACCTACTCTCCCCAGTCTTCTCCCTCTTCTCCCTCTGACCACTCATCACCATCCCACCACCACTCCCTAGACTCTGAGCCATCTTCTCTTGGGGGTTCCCCAGCTGGTTCCCCCCACCATTTGTCTGCATCCAGCCAGTCCATGACAACAACCATATATCCACCTCCACCACCATCTTATCACACCTTATGGCTTCTTAGATGTTGTTGAGTTCCTTCAATCATCCCTGATTATTGGTCATCCAGGCTGGGACTGATGGAAGTTGGAGTCCAATAATATTGAGAGGGCCACATCCCTGGTTTATAGCCTAGCTTTCCTCCTGACATACTAGTTTTCTGAGTGCATGTACAGGTTTGTTAAACTATACAAAAGAGTATTCAAACCGGAATTCAGCCTGCTGTCTTAAATTGTCCAGTGCAGGAAGAACTATGTCACATTTTAGTGTCAGTTATGTAGCTCAGAACCAGTTAGTGAAAACTTGCAGAGGGAAGGTTCCTAGCCTTCAGGGCATTACAGGCTTTGTGTCTGAACAACTTAATGAACTCAAAAGAGAGGATGTCAGGATGCAAAACACACCATTTCCCAGAACAGCTGGTACAAAACTATTGAAGCCACATGATGTTATTATCACCTATACCTTGTATAGAACTACAGTAGAACTGTCAACTCTGAAGAGCTACCATCAATCTGCATTCTTTTGAAACAAATATAGATGTCCTAAGTACCAGCACCTCTGGCAGCAATCCGGCTGCATTTCAGTTACAGCTTAATTTATTTTGTACATGTACTAATTGCAGTTGGCACATTTATTGACCCACAAGCTGTACAAAAGGAACAAGACTCGTTATTAACAAAATACATTAAGTCATAAAAAATATCAAGAAGTCTTGAATGTCCCTTTCACAACCTCCCTTGGCTTCTCATTAACAGCACTCTGTAGCTGGGTAAAAATGGTCAATTGGAGTAGAAACGGTTTGCACGGTGTAACAACCCATACAAATTATGAATGGATAGCGACACGCAGGCCACTTATTGCAGAACAAGGGCCCAAGTGTTTCCCTTTGTAATGTATAATAGCTCTTGCTTTTAAGAGGAAGCTTCTTGTTCCATCAAACAGTACATGCTGCTCTGTAAATAATTCAAGCCCTCTTTTCTTGGGCAAGGGGAAGGCGAGAAACATTTGCTCACAGCACTGCCTGAGTGCAGTGACCCCGGAGCTGTGCTTCTTTGTTATGTCAGATTTTTAAATGTGTTTTTGAGCCATGAGTCATTTTCATGCTCATGTATGCTCTTTGAGTTATCCTAAGGAAATCTCTAGGGCACCTTTTAGCATAAAGGCCAGAAACCCTTGACAAAAATGGCAAAAAAACCCAAAAACCCACTGCAATTTAATCTCCAAGGGGAAACTCAAGAAAAATAGAGTGAATAGCTCTGTTGAGTTACGTCTGCAGCATTCCTTTATGATGGTGCAGGAGGTGACCTCGCTGGAATTTTCAACCAATTCAGTAACAATATTGCAAACCTAGACAGCATCTTAAAAAGCAGAGATATCACCTTGACGACAAAGGTCCGTATAGTTAAAGCTATGGTTTTCCCAGTAGTGATGTATGGAAGTGAGAGCTGGACCATAAAGAAGGTTGGTTGCTGAAGAATTGATGCTTTTGAATTATGGTGCTGGAGGAGACTCTTGAGAGTCCCATGGACTGCAAGAAGATCAAACCTATCAATTCTTAAGGAAATCAGCCCAGAGTGCTCACTGGAAGGACAGATCCTGAAGCTGAGGCTCCAATACTTTGGCCACCTCATGAGAAGAGAAGACTCCCTCGAAAAGACCCTGATGTTAGGAAAGATGGAGGGCACAAGGAGAAGGGGACGACAGAGGACGAGATGGCTGGGCAGTGTTCTCGAAGCTACCAACATGAGTCTGACCAAACTGCGGGAGGCAGTGGAAGACAGGAGTGCCTGGCGTGCTCTGGTCCATGGGGTCACGAAGAGTCGGACACGACTAAACGACTAAACAACAACAACAACATTGCAAAGCGTGCATCATATAAAATATAGTCAGCGCTATTTTTCTAGAAAAAGGGGTGCCGGAGTTCACCATGAACTTCTCCCTTCTTCTCTTAGAACGGCAATAGCGCCCACTGGAGAGGGGCTGGAGCTGAGCTCTGGAGAGCTGGGGGGGAAAGCCCTGAGTATAGTTACAGGTATGAATGACATGTTTACTAATCCTAGTGTCAGTTACAAGAACTGAAACTTACAGGAAGAACCTCAGGGAGCTTTTTGAGGGCGGGGGGGGGGGAGGCAGCCTTCATTTCATGTTGATTATCTTCTTTCAAGCAAGCTTCCATAACTTTTACTTACAGTGATATAAGGGAAAATACGAAGGCAGTATCCTACCAGTTCTTTAATTTTATTTCAAGGAGTTGTGGAACACTTTACATTATAAAGATTACAAAGTGACTTACAGGAAAACTCAGAACAATAATACAACTATAAAATAATAGTGGATAAAATACAGGAAATATCAGAGCAATCATACAAGGATAAAGGTAAAGGGACCCCTCACAGTTAAGTCCAGTCGCGAACGACTCTGGGGTTGCGGTGCTCATCTCACAGGCTGAGGGAGCCGGCATTTGTCCACAGACATTTTTCCAGGTCATGTGGCCAGCATGACTAAACCGCTTTTCACACAATGGGACACCGTGATGGAAACTAGAGCGCATGGAAATGCCATTTACTTTCCCGCCGCAGAGGTACCTATTTATCTACTTGCACTGGCGTGCTTTCGAACTGCTAGGTTGGCAGGAGCTGGGACAGAGCAACGGGAGCTCACCCCGTTGTGGGGATTCGAACCGCTGACCTTCTGATCGGCAAGCCCAAGAGGCTCAGTGGTTTAGTCACCTGCACCACCCGCATCTTAACTGTTGTGTTACCCAGGAGGTGTCCTTGTTCTCTCAACACTCAACTCTGGTGTGTGAGGAGCCCTTGACCTGTAAGCCAGGGTTTGTATCCAACCACGGCCAGGCCTAATTGAGCTTCTCTTCCAGGTGTTTAGGAGACAAGTAAACAGATTTCTTTTAAAATTCACATTTGAGGTGTGAGGTAGATAACTGCTTTTCTTCTCTGATTTAAGTTACCTACAGGTTTGAACTTATATGAAATTCTGAGGCAAACGAAAAGGTGCAAGCAGTTTCAAGACAAGCCGAAAAAGCAATATTATTTCCCTTGGTGCTTTGCATGCCCTTTGATTCCAGTTATTTCAAAAACTTCCCACATATTTTTTTTCAGGAAAATGGACCTCATTGCAATGAGAAACATTTCAGACTTCATATTTTCTTGTCACTGACAGCACGTCGGGCTACATTTCATTTAGCTTCATTTAACGGGCCTCTATACATATTCATAAACAGACTTACAACACTATACTGGCATCTCAATTATCAAGCTTTCCTTCTTATCCACTTTAGAAACTATAATTTAATATGGTAGATTTCCATACTGATTTATGGAACTATGTACACAGAACGGTGTATACAGCTCAGAATTTGTACTGGGTGAATGAGAAAAAAAAAAAAAAGCTTGAAGGAAACAGTATTTTTACACTGCTTTTTAGGTCTCAGCCCTCACAAGACAGTTTACACATATAATCAATGTAAAACATGGTAATCAAACCATTATAAAACAGCAGCATACAAAGATAATTAATGCACAAACCAGATTAAAACACATTTACCAAACAGCAGACTAAACTGCAATAAAAGACAACCTTTTCTTTTAGACAACAGCTCAGAGGTTTTTAAGCCAGTATCATTCAAAGGGCTTGTGGAATGATAAAATTGGCTGTCAACCTGGCAAAAAATCTGATGTGAATTTAGCGGCTCATCCTCAGGCAGTTTATGAAGAAAATAGTTTTAATAAGGACGGTGAAATGTTTCAAGGCTGTGTTATATGTCTGTCCATTCCAAAGTTGCCACTAGGTCTTACCAAAAGTAATTGTGAGACAGATAACACATCTAAAGAATTTTAAGGCACACCCTAAAGTTTCTATGAGATTGAAAAATCTTTTCCACACAGATGGCTCTCACCAGATTTCGCCTGAATTTTCAATTTTTCCCCTCACATGACTTCAAGGGACCCAAACATTTTGATGAATCTGTTTTGTCAAACTTCAAAATGGTTCATAGTGAAATCGATATTTTCTATGTTTGGAAAATCAATAAAGAAGTTTTTTTTGTTTTTTTTTTAAGGGATAGGTGTTTCATAGAACCTTATTTAATACATGGGAGGCCTTGCTTCAGTTGTGCTTAATGTGTCTTTACGAGGGAGAATAGTGCAGAGAATGGCACCATCGCTGCCTCATGTCACCATTCTGGTCACCTCTGTGCCAGCTCATGGTGGGTGAACTTGAGAAGGAATGATGTTGTAAGTTGTTGTAATGTTGTAAGTCCCACTTGGACTACTGCAATGCGCTCTACATGGGGCTACCTTTGAAGGTGACCCGGAAACTCCAATTAATCCAGAATGAGGCAGCTAGACTGGTGACTGGGAGTGGCCGCCGAGACCACATAACACCAGTCCTGAAAGACCTACACTGGCTCCCAGTACGTTTCCGAGCACAATTCAAAGTGTTGGTGCTGACCTTGAAAGCGCTAAACGGCCTTGGCCCAGTATACCTGAAAGAGCGTCTCCACCCCCATCGTTCAGCCCGAACACTGAGGTCCAGCGCGAGGGCCTTCTGGCAGTTCCCTCACGGCAAGAAGTGAGGTTACAGAGCACCAGGCAGAGGCCCTTCTCAACAGTGGCACCCGCCCTGTGGAACGCCCTCTCATAGATGTCAAGGAAATAAACAACTATCCGACTTTTAGAAGACATCTGAAGACAGCCCTGTTTAGGGAAGTTGTTAATGTTTGATGTTTTATTGTGTTTTTAATATTCTGTTGGGAGGCACCCAGAGTGGCTGGGGAAATCCAGCCAGATGGGTGGGGTATAAATAATACATCATCATCATCATCATCATCATCATCATCATCATCATTATCTTTCTCTACTCACAGAGAATATTGTAGGATGACTGGAATGGCCACAGAGGGTGGGGCCAGCAGGCTTGTTTCTGCAGCCCCCTCATGTGCTAATGCAGGCTTCCTCAACCTCGGCCCTCCAGATGTTTTGAGACTACAATTCCCATCATCCCTGACCACTGGTCCTGCTAGCTAGGGATCATGGGAGTTGTAGGCCAAAAACGTCTGGAGGGTCGAGGTTGAGGAAGCCTGTGTTAATGCACATGAAATATGCCTGAATGGATTTGAGTTTTGCAGCAATTATTTGGACTTATTTATATACATGGAATGATTTGTAGTTGGACCCTGCCATTTTCTTTGCTGCTGTTCTACAAAGAGAGCAAAATGTTCACTTAGACATATTTTTTTTTTCTGAACCAAAAGTTGTTTCATAAGTTCTCTCTGTCACATTGTATTTCTCTTTCCTATGCTTGTCACATACTTGCTGTCACGCTTCTCCTGTGGAGCATCTTGTGCAATTCCGTGTCAAATCACCATGACACTATGGCCAAACCAAGAAAAAGGAAGCGTATCTCTGCTTTACGTCTTGGGCTCCGGTTGATTTCAGCTATCTGAGCTAAGTGTGAAAGTTCACGATTCAGACAACGTAGCACAGAGTCCCCAGATTTCTCCCTCCCTCCCCACTTTTCAGTGGGGAGGTTTTGAGTGTGAGCAGAGGAAGTGGATATTTCAGCTGGGGGGTGATGCTTATTCTGAGATGGAAAATTCAGAGATGAAAGAGTTAGACATCTCACAGCGCCTCTTCTTTTGACACCAAGAGGAGGCTGCTTTGAGTTAATAATAATTTTAAAAGTAAAAAGGTAAAGGTAAAGGGACCCCTGACCATTAGGTCCAGTCGTGTCCGACTCTAGGGATGCGGCGCTCATCTCGCTTTATTGGCCGAGAGCCGGCGTATAGCTTCCAGGTCATGTGGCCAGCATGACAAAGCCGCTTCTGGCGAACCAGAGCAGCACACAGAAACGCCGTTTACCTTCCCGCCAGAGCTGTACCTATTTATCTACTCGCACTGGCGTGCTTTCGAACTGCTAGGTGGGCAGGAGCTGGGACTGAGCAACGGGAGCACACCCCGTCGCAGGGATTCAAACTTCCAACCTTCTGATCAGCAAGCCCTAGGCTCCGTGGTTTAACCCACAGCGCCACCTGGGTCCCTAATTTTAAAAGTGGATAGAAGATGAGATGGTTGGACAGTGTTCTCGAAGCTACTAACATGAGTTTGGCCAAACTGCGAGAGGCAGTGAAGGATAGGCGTGCCTGGCGTGCTCTGGTCCATGGGGTCACGAAGAGTCGGACACGACTGAACGACTGAACAACAACAACAACAAGTATCAAAATGGTTGTATTTATCATGTAAATCAGGGCTGGAGAACCTGTGACCCTGCAGTTGTTATTGAACTACTACTAGTAGTTAGTTAGATGTTTTATATCCTGTCTTTTTTCTGACAAGTACTCAAGGAGGCCTACAGATACAGTAAAATAGGAACAGATAAAAACTGGATATCTGGAAGGTCACTCGTGATATAGGCTGAGCCCAAGTCCCTATCTTACCTGTTTGCTTTTACATGGGTGTCAAGAATGCATTCAACATTTCTCATGCACACTCCCATTATGCTTGGAAATAAGGGTGGGGGGAAGTGCACATAGGATTGCTTCCTTTCTAATTGCACACAGTTCATACAACCAGGAGGCAGTGAGAGATTTCACTTTCCTGGGTTCCATGATCACTGCAGATGGTGACAGCAGTCACGAAATTAAAAGATGCCTGCTTCTTGGGAGAAAAGCAATTACAAACCTAGACAGCATCTTAAAAAGCAGAGACATGACCTTGCCGACAAAGGTCCATATAGTTAAAGCTATGGTTTTCCCGGTAGTGACGTATGGAAGTGAGGGCTGGACCATCAAGAAGGCTGATCGCCGAAGAATTGATGCTTTTGAATTATGGTGCTGGAGGAGACTCTTGAGAGTCCCATGGACTGCAAAAAGATCAAACCTATCCATTCTGAAGGAAATCAGCCCTGAGTGCTCGCTGGAAGGACAGATCCTGAAGCTGAGGCTCCAATACTTTGGCCACCTCATGAGAAGAGAAGACTCCCTGGAAAAGACCCTGATGTTGGGAAGGATTGAGGGCACAAGGAGAAGGGGACGACAGAGGACGAGATGGTTGGACAGTGTTCTCGAAGCTACCAACATGAGTCTGACCAAACTGCCGGAGACAGTGGAAGACAGGAGTGCCTGGCATGCTCTGTTCCATGGGGTCACAAAGAGTCGGACATGACTGAACAACTAAACAACATACAACCAGAAGGACTATGCAAGTCCTTTTTCCTACTCAATGCAAGAAATTTAGAGAAAGAGAATCCCCAGCAGGTGGTGATCTGGCTATCAGGACAGCCCCATCTGTACTTAAAGCAATATTGTTCCACTTTAAACAGTAATGCTCTTCCTTCAAAACATTCTGGGAACTGTAGCTTGTTAAGGGTGCCGAGCATTGTTAGGAGACCCATATTCCCCTCACAGAACTAACATGCCCAGATTTCCATTGGAAGAAGGTTCGACTGCTTAACCACTCTGGGAATGGTAGTTCTGTGAGGGGAATAGAGGTCTCCTAACAACTTTCAGTAGACCACTGAGCCTAGGACTTGCCGATCAGAAGGTCGGCAGTTCAAATACCCATGACGGGGTGAGCTCCCGTTGCATTGGTCCCTGCTCCTGCCAACCTAGCAGTTTGAAAGCATGTCAAAGTGCAAGTTCAAAGTGCAAGATCAATAGGCACCGTTGCAGCGGGAAGGTAAACGGCTTTTCCGTGCACTGCTCTGGTTCACCAGAAGCAGCTTAGTCATGCTGGCCACATGACCTGGAAGCTGTACGCCGGCTCCCTCGGCCAATAAAGCGAGATGAGCACCACAACCCCAGAGTCGTTCGTAACTGGACCTAATGGTCAGGGGTCCCTTTACCTTTACCTTTAACAACTTTCAGTACCCTTAACAAACCATAGTTCTCAGAGTACTTTGGGGGAAACTATGACTGTTAAAGTGGAATAATAGTGCTTTAAATGTGTAGTGCAGATGGGGCCGAAGTTCCAGGGTACAATTCATCTGGGCCTGATGGACTTAAACTCACTTCTGGTAGCTAAGCATTTCCTAACCAAGTCATTAACAGTCTTCAAAGCAGCTCCGATCATTCACCATTCACACTGCTTTTGTGAGATTGCACACAGTTTCTCTTTTGGGACAAGATGGAGTGCAGCAGTTCTCACCTTCTCTTTGTCCTCCATTAACATTTTATCATCCTTTCTGAGCGGCTGACTCTGCCACTTTCTTCCATTTCCCCCAGCTTTGAATATAGATGAAAAAGCCCTCCTTGTTGCTCCTAACACGCCCTGCCAGCCTCAGTCTATTCTCAGCTTTAGGTGTCTTGACATCGTCTCCACCATCAGAGTTTCTCATCTGTATTGCTCAGCAGTTAAGCACTGAACTCATACTGGTACTTCCTTCCCAAAGAATTCAATTTGGCTCACTTATAAGTGGTGCTACTTTTCTGGAAAAAGGGGTGCCAGAACTCACTATGAATGCCTAGGTGTGGTAAACTTGCTGACTGTTAACGACTGCAATTGGTCTTACACGAAAAAGTAATACCCCTCCCCAAAAATATATTTTATATATTTCTATTGAATATATATATATATATATATATATATATATATATATATATATATTCATTTTGTCCATCCTATCATTTTGTTAGGTTTTATCTCTTATCAGTAATAATAATAATAATAATAATAATAATAATAATAATAATAATAATTTATTTATACCCTGCCCATCTGGCTGGGTTTCCCCAGCCACTCTGGGCGGCTTCCAACAGAACATTAAAATGCAAGAATCTATTAAACATTAAAAGCCTCCCTAAACAGGGCTGCCTTCAGATGTCTTCTAAAGGTCTGGTAGTTGTTTTTCTCTTTGACATCTGGTTGGAGGGCTTTCCACAGGGTGGGTGCCACTACCGAGAAGGCCCTCTGCCTGGTTCCCTGTAACTTTGCTTCTTAATCCTGTTTCTGTCTTCTATGGTGTTAGTGACCACAGCCAATTTTGTGCCATCTGTAGATCTGATGACCATCATTTGTCTAAGTCATTTACAAAGTTGTTAACATGCCCACAGAAAACATAGGTGGAGGGGACGATTTCACCAAATTCTCCAGCGGAAAGGTGGAAACAACCATCTGCTCATTATGAGTTTTACTCTTTTTTCAGATGTTGAAAGCTTGGCTGCCATATTTCATTCTCCAAAATTCCCCGGACCAAGCATCCATGTTGTTATTTGTAACAGATCTCTTTTTGTTAAACAGCAAGAAAGGTATGTGTTCTTGTTAAACCAGTGGCAAATGTTTCACCTCTTTATTTCAGGAGTGGCCTCAGGGAGGAGCAATTATTGCTCCGAGGATATGAAGAGCAGGGGAACTCAAAATTAACTGACAGCTCCTCATCCTGCAATGTCAGGAGTCAGTCGCAAAAGTTGGTTCATGTCAGATCAGTACAAGCAGCCAGAGTGTCAGCACTGATTCGGGCAAGAAGTAATGAAGCGCAGAAAAGTGCAACTCCTAAGGCTATTGTGGCCTCTTGTTAGGAGAAGGCTAACATCCCAGAGCAGCAAGGATTAGTGCTGCAGGCTGTCTGCACTCTTGAAAAGCATATTGGGGTGGGGTGGGGGGATGTGTTATACTGGAAACTTGGGAGGTTTATTCCCAAGTCCCAACTTCTCTGAGGTAATAAACTTGTACAGTGGTACCTCGGGTTATGAACTTAATTCGTTTTGGAGGTCCGTTCTTAACCTGAAACTGTTCTTAACCTGAGATACCACTTTAGCTAATGGGGCCTCCCGCTGCCGACGCACGATTTCTGTTCTCATCCTGAAGCAAAGTTCTTAACCCGAGGTACTATTTCTGGGTTAGCTGAGTCTGTAACCTGAAGCGTCTGTGACCTGAAGCGTCTGTAACCCAAGGTATCACTGTATTTGGGCTGTGCCACTTCAGACTGCCGGCTGAATCGTCCTCCATAGAAAAACTGAGCTAAAAATCCATGCACGTAGAAAACTAGTCTGTCAGAGAGAAGGTTAGATTTCAGGGTCAAGGGTTTATTTTGGGAGGAGTACTTGAACAAGCGATTCCCTGGCTCAGGGGCAGATGCACTTTTGCCATCTTAGTGATAACTAGGTTTGATTCAATTCTTGTTCATATATATATAAGCATTGGAACTAACATTACTGCAGGAGGGCAGTAATGGGGTGCTAGTGTCAAGAAGCAGATACAAGTTGGATGAGCATTACCACAGGGGTGGGAACCCCTTTTCTATGAAGATCTAGTGACCCACATGAAAAGTGAATTGGGGGTCGGAGCTGGTGGTGGACAGAGTTTGGAGCACTATATAATTTTATTTTGCTCTCTCTTTACCACCCCATTGATCTCCCTCACATAAACACATCAGCTCCCCCTCCCCCTCCCCCTCTCTCCATTTCTACCTGGCCTGCTTCCAGGTTCGTCACCATCAGCACCCCATCAGAGATGCCTGAACCGTGCTCTCTGTTAAAAGTTGCTGCAAAAAGTATTTACAAAATGTTTTCAAACACAATGCATACAAACAACACATTTTATGCATATTTTTCTTATACCTCCAGCATGCTCATTGTGAACCTGTTGCTGTTGGTTGTTAGTTGTGCAGTTGTTGCTGGTCAAGCAGAAGAATGTGGTTGATGAGTCCAAAAAAGCAACAGTTTAGGAACATCACTCCTTCGCAGCTCCTGAGCCATGACCCTTAGTCCCTGATTGATATAATAATAATAATAATTTATCTAACTTCACTATGTTCCCAATTTTAAATCGCAGTTATGCAGTTATGCAGTTATGCACAAACCGTTTTGAATCTATCCTTGTTATTCCTGTGTTATGTTTTCTTGACTACCTGTATGTGTTAACCTGGTCTGTGACCGTATAATAAAGTTTGATGTTTTTGAATTTATTATTTGTACCCTGCCCATCTGGCTGGGTCTCCCCAGCCACTCTGGGCGGCTTCCAGCAAATATTAAAATACATTAACATGTTACAGGTTAAAAACTTCCCTAAACAGGGCTGCCTTCAGGTATTTCCTAAATGTTATGTCGTTGTTTATCTCTTTGACATCTGATGGGAGGGCGTTCCACAGGGCGGGCGCCACTACCGAGAAGGCCCTCTGCCTGGTTCCCTGTAGCTTTGCTTCTCGCAGTGAGGGAACCGCCAGAAGGCCCTCGGCGCTGGACCTCAGTGTCCGGGCAGAAAGATGGGGGTGGAGACGCTCCTTCAGGTATACTGGGCCAAGGCCCTTTAGGGCTTTAAAGCTCAGCACCAACACTTTGAATTGTGCTCGGAAACATACTGGGAGCCAATGTAGATCTCTCAGGACCGGTGCTATGTGGTCCCGGCGGCCACTCCCAGTCACTCCCAGATGGATTTGCCCAACAGAAAAGTCTCTATCCCAAGTCCCTGTCATCTGTCAAAGATATAAGGGACACAGAACCAGATAGGCTCATAAGGGGGAAATATTCCCTGAGATAGGCTGGCAGTATGAACTCCCCATTCCTCCCCGAAATTCACAAATTTCGAACAGTAACAGGTTGGGGAGCTGATTTGATCATTATTCTCTTTGGGCTGACTCAGAGTTTTAATTATTTCCTTTCCAAAGCACAGAATATATATTTTTTGTTGGAAATTTCTGTCAGTTTCTAGGAACGTTTCTGTAAGAAGTTCAGCTGTGTGCCTGTTTCTGCAAGACGCAAAGGTTGGATAAAGTATGAGTGAAACAGGTCAGTGATGTCAGTACCCACTAATATGCAAGAAAAGAAACAGCGAAGGGGTGGTCAGTGTACATTATACATGGCTTCTGGTGTCTATACAAATGCACAGTGTTTAGGAAATAAACAGGATCAATCTTCGTACAGGAAGGGAAATATTTAATAGGCATTACTGGAACCTGATGGGATGATACCTGTGACTCGAATGCAGGGATTGGAGGATGCCATTTATTAAAAAAGAACGGACAAAATAAAAAGGGAGAAAGAGTAGCATTATAGATAAATGATATCTGCATCTGCAAGGAAATCTGAATTGGAGTTTGGATGGTTGGTTGAGAGCACTGATGGCTGGTAGAGAGTTATAAAAGGGAAGGGAAGGGAAATAATAGCAGTATCATTGTCTGCTGCAGTTTAGAAATCTAATCTAGTCTTCTTGGATAATACTTTACTAGATTAAATTACTGAACTATCGAAAGGGGGAGATACAGTAGTCTTCAGCTACTTTGATTCCTGTTGGAAATTGAAGTCTGCTAAGAATGAAAAATCTAATAAATTCCTGACTTGCCTTGCTGACAATTTCATCTCCAAGAAGGTGGGAAAAGAGACAAGGGAATTGGTTGTCCTAGACTTGATTCCCATCACAGAAGCAGGGCCAGCGCTTCCATTTAGGCCAACTAGGCATCTGCCTAGGGCGTCAAAACGGAGGGGGCGCTGGACAGCCTGCCCGCCACCCGCCGCCGCCCCAACCAGCGGCGGAGTGAGCAGGTTGGGGCGAAAACCGCGGCGGTGCCGCGAAAATGGAGGGGGCGCTGGCCAGCCTGCCCCTCGCCCCCCGCCGCCACCCGGTGCCGCGGACCAGCGGCGAAAATCGCGGCAGCACGGGGTGCCCGGCGCGCAGGGGGCGGGGCACCGTACGTCATTGCGCATGATGTATGGTGCCCCACCCCCTTGCCTAGGGCGCCAGAAACCCTGGCACCGGTCCTGCACAGAAGAACTGCTTGATGGAATGGGAATCTTGGATGAATGATACTGAGGAAACGGGAAAGTGGCCACAATCAGACATGCAACTTGGACTTTTCATCAAGAACTACACGCACGAGGTATGGTGGTTTGAAATATTCAAGGAGGGAATTTGGGGTGGTTTGGTATTTCTTAAAAGAACAATCACAAACAGTTCCGGTGAGGAAGAAACTGAAAGGCATCTAAGGAAATCGGGATGGCTGCATGAGAAGTTTTCAGATGGGCTCAGGTTAAAAAGATGCAAGTATAGGAAACAGAAGGAGGGTCGGGGCAGGGGTGGAGAAACTTTTTCAGGCCAGGGGGCCACATTTCCTTCTTGTCAACTATCTGAGGGCCACATGCAAATGATGGGAACGGGCAAGAGGCAAAGTGGGCAGAGCAGCAAGGAGGCTAGCTTTACATTCATATACACACCTGCCCTCCATCTGGACAAACAAGAGGAATGACAAAAGTTCAAGGAAGAAAAGATGGAGTATGAAGGATCATAGAATCATAGAGTTGGAAGGGAATCAGAGGATTATCTAGTCCAACCCCTTGCAATGCAGGAATATGCAGCTGTCCCTTACGGGGATTGAACCTGCAACCTTGGTGTGATGACCTGGGATTCAGACTCAGATGCTGAACCTGAGGGATCCCAGCCTGCACAGGATTCCCCGCCTCCAGAACCAGCAGAGCCAGGACTGGGGCTTGACTCGGAAGGGTCCTCACCTGTGCTGGATCCTCAGGTGCAGGCATCTGCTGAGTCTGCTCTGGCTCCTGATGGGATGGAGGACCCATTGCCTGCAGGTGCTCCACTCCCAGCCCTGCCAGGGGAAGCTGAGGTTGCCTCTGGGTCCAGTAACCCTCCAGCCTCTCCTGAGCTGCAGAGGCTCAGGGCAGAGAGGCGAAGGGAACTGAGTTCCCGCAGGAGGAGTGCTTGCCTCCAAGCTAGGAGAGGCGAGTCACCAGAGGATCGGGGCCGCCCTCTGCCTCGGGGCAGATAAAAGCCGGCCAGCCCCAGCCCAAGTTGTAGGAGCAACATTGTTGCTGATCAGTTCCTGCTTGAAACCTGTCCTGCTTTCCTGCCTGAGCTTACCTGCCCTGGTTCCCTGCTTGCCTACCTGTTCCTGACTTTGCCTGTCTCCCCCTGCCCTGCACCCAGCTTCAGCTACTACAGACTGCCTTTACGTTGCACCTCTGACCACAGACCGGACTTGGCCCTCGCCTTTCGGGTAACCCATGGGACCAGCACACTTGGCATTATTAGCTCCACACTAAGGGGTGTGGCCTGAGGAGGGTTTCAAGGGCCAGATAGAGAAGCCTGAACAGCTACATTTGGCCTTCAGGCCTAAGGTTCTTGCAGGCATTTAAAGCTTTGTTTTGGAGGCTGAGGAGAAACAAGGGATTAGTAGGTCCCATGAATATAGAAGAAAGGCAACAGAAGGTGTCTCCAGACTATTTGTGACTGGGACTGAATGCATATCAGCATGTTCAGGATGTGCAGTTAAACAGGAATTGAGGCCTTTGACAACAAATCACCCTTTTTGCAGTAAGAAAAGTGATGAGAAAATGCACTGAAAAGTGTGTGACAGCAATTGCTTGAAACTTTCTCATGTAACCTCCCAGCAAATAAATCAGAATGGATGCTCAACAAATAGCCATCATCATATAATCTCCCTGCTTTGTCTAAACCTTGTACAGTGGTACCTCAGGTTAAGTACAGTTCAGGTTAAGTACGCTTCAGGTTAAGAACTCCGCTAAGAACAGAAATCGTGCTCTGGCGGCGCAGCGGCAGCAGGAGGTCCCATTAGCTAAAGTGGTGCTTCAGGTTAAGTACGCTTCAGGTTAAGAACGGACCTCCGGAACGAATTAAGTACTTAACCCGAGGTACTATTGTATAAACAAATTGGCATGGATGTTAAATAAGAAGGTCATCTGGAAGCAACCATGGAGGAGGAGAAACTGCACGGCTGCTACTTTGCTTCAGTCTTCTCCCACAAAGGAATTTGCTCAACCTGGGAGAAATAAATATAGTGATGAAGTGAAGGAGCTGCAGTTCAAGATAAGTAAAGAGGTGGTGAAGGAGCAGTTACACACTTTAAATAAATTGAAATCTTCAAGGCTGGACGGATTGCTTCCTGAGATGCCAAATGAAAATGCTTTTGTATTTTTGGTTATCCTTTTTGAAAATTCTTAAAGAACAGGAAATAGGCAAATGTCACCATCTTCAAAAGGTGAGTTGGAGATGAGGATCCAGGAAACTGCTGCCTGGTCAGTTTGCCTTTGATACCTGGAAAACTCTTAGAAAAAGCCATTAAGCAGTCAAATTGTGAGCATTTAGAGATTAAAAACACTGTGACTATAAAAGTATTTTAGGGCACCTTTTAGAGTTTAGCCATCCCAAGGAGGGTTATATAATACAATATAAGATGCTTTTGAACTACGGTGCTGAAGGAGACTCTTGAGAGTCCCATGGACTGCAAGAAGATCACACCTATCCATTCTTAAGGAAATCAGCCCGGAGTGCTCACTGGAAGGACAGATCCTGAAGCTGAGGCTCCAATACTTTGGCCACCTCATGAGAAGAGAAGACTCCCTGGAAAAGACCCTGATGTTGGGAAAGATGGAGGGCACAAGGAGAAGGATGAGATGGTTGGACAGTGTTCTCGAAGCTACCAACATATGTCTGACCAAACTGTGGGAGGCAGTGGAAGACAGGAGTGCCTGGCATGCTCTGGTCCATGGGGTCACGAAGAGTCAGACATGACTAAATGACTAAACAACAACGAACGACTAAACAACAACAACAACATAATCCAGAATTGGCCTCCACAGTCACTTACGGACTCACTGTTAAGACCGTGTTCATGGAAGACAATCATACTTGGCTATGAGTGATCGCCAAAGAAGAAGATATAATACGTTATAAAATACATTAAAAACCACCAAAATATTTCTTAAAACAGTTACAGGAGAAAACAACAAGAAGCTGAAAACATAACCAGGAGAATTTCAAAACGTTAGTATAAAACAAGTTGGTATAAAACAGGAAGTCAGTCTATTCTTTTCTTTTAAAGCAAATAAACCCCTTTAAGAAAAACCAAAGGGAAGCAAAGAGCCAGCACAGGTTCCTGACCACCAAGTAATGCCAGACTAAACCTTTCTCCTTTTTTGATAGCAGCATTCACTCGCTTAATCAAAGCAATGTAGATTCTCTCGATATCAGCATGGCTTCTTGTTGGCAAGCTGGTGAAATGTGAGCTAAATGATGTTAGGTGGTTGACAAATTGTACCCGGAACAATGGTGTCAACCTAGAGACAAATGGAAGGTAGGATGCCTCAAGGCTGTGTCCTAGATCCAATGTTAACATCTTTGTAAATGACTTAGACAAAGGATGGTCATCAAATCTACAGAAGGCACCAAACTGGCTGAGTTCTCTAACACCATAGAAGAGAGAAACAGGATTAAGATGCTACTGATAGGAGAGACAACCTAACAAAATGATAGGATGGACAAAATGAACAAAATGAATTTCAAGACAGAAGATATTATTTAAATATTTCAAGATGTTGTTGTTGTTATACCACCCTTCATCCATGGATCACAGGGCAGTTTACAATACAAAAAATACATAACATAGTAACAATTAAAAAAAAGTATTCCCCTCCCACCAGTCTAAAAGTCCAGAAACAGTAGAAAAAAGAATGATTAAATATAGCTTCAAGAATGCATAATGAACTCCTAAGGCAGAGACCTTTCCACCCATCTGGAAAAGCCTGTTGAAACAAAAAAAAAAAAAAAAAATGTCTTCACCTGTTCTGGAAACAGGTAGTGGACACCTGCCATCTGTCAACAGGACTACTATCCTGCATGATCCATGGATTTTGTTAGTAGCTTTGAGGACCGAAGTCAAAAAAGGGATATAAAACTTCTCAATAAATAAAACAAAAAATCCCCACCCCAGTTTTCATCTCCGCAGCCCTTGCGATCCAAGAAAGCTTTGCATGACCAAGATGCGTGAAGCCAAGTTACAGGGAACCAGGCAGAGGGCCTTCTCGGTAGTGGCACCCGCCCTGTGGACGCCCTCCCACCAGATGTCAAAGAGAACAACAATTACCAGACTTTTAGAAGACACCTGAAGGCAGCCCTGTTTAGGGAGGCTTTTAATGTTTAATAGATTATTGTATTTTAATGTTCTGTTGAAAGCCGCCCAGAGTGGCTGGGGAAACCCAGCCAGATGGGCGGGGTATACATAATAAATTATTATTATTATTATTATTATTATTATTATTATTATTATTATTATTAAGATGTACTTAGGATGGGTAGGCTGCAAATGATTGACTTGGAAGTCATTTTTTTTTCCAACAACAACAAAATCAGGAGATGACACAGCTCATTTATGAACCAATATGAATTCAACCGCCTCCACACACATTGCATGTTTCTCTGTGTGGGTTTTATGTGCTCACTGTGGTTCTACTTGGAAAACTTTGAGCATGGGTGCGCATATGGTTGAGCATCCCTCTTCAAATGCTTGAGGCATACCTAGCTGCTATTCCCAGATTATTGATTTTTTTAAATTTTGTATTCCAGCCCCTGTCTGCTCATGCAAAGCACATGGGCAAAATAAGAAAAAGGCGCCCCTTTTGCCTGCCTTCTGCAAAACACCCTGGCAAAGGCTGTTTCGGGAAAACAACCCGGCATTGCTTTTCTGCAGGCTCTGTTTTTAAATCTCCATTTCATTTTGCCCATTATTAAGAGTCTTAACTCTTGAAAAGCAAAGGAATAAAATTAATGATCATGGCTTCAAATTATTATAGTTGCTAAAGCTCAGAGATAAAGTTTTTTTACATTTTAGTTTAAATGCTTCATCAGGAAATTTTATAATGCTATAATTAATCTTGTTAGCTAAATTGTATTTTTCCCCTTTTTGCATTACACATTAGCATCTACAACACGTTCGCAAAAATAGAACCATGATCTTAAGATACCTGGCAGCTGCAGAGAAAATGAGGTAACTTTCTCTTAACTAATAAATAATAATGCATCACAAAAAAATAATGCAAATAATACTAATAATAAACATTAATTGTGTGGCTAGCAGGCTTATCAGGGATTTATCAGAGTATATAGAGAAGGAGCTAAGATCTTGAGGAACCCCCCCCCCCGGCACTGCACTCCCATTGGTTTAAGGATGGAAGCAGATTTGGGAAATGTCTGTGGTTTTCATCATGGCTGTGATGCAGAAGAGCAAAGAAATCTGCCTTACAGAGAGTCAGCACATCAGTTCCTCAAGGCCAGTTGTCAGGTTTAGCACTTCTCTCACACAAGACATGGAACTCTGGGAGTTTTACTAAAGGTAAAGGGTAAAGGGACCCCTGACCATTAAGTCCAGTCGCAGACAACTCTGGGGTTGCGGCGCTCATCTCGCTTTATTGGCTGAAGGAGCCGGCATACAGCTTCCGGGTCATGTGGCCAGCATGACTAAGCTGCTTCTGGCAAACCAGAGCAGCACACAGAAACGCCGTTTACCTTCCCACCGGGGTAGTACCTATTTATCTACTTGCACTGGCGTGCTTTCGAACTGCTAGGTTGGCAGGAGCTGGGACTGAGCAACGGGAGCTCACCCTGTCGCAGGGATTTGAAGCGCTGACCTTCTGATCGGCAAGCCCTAGGCTCTGTGGTTTAGACCACAGCGCCACCCGCGTCCCTGATACATTAGTGGTTCACCATAATTCTGTTTCTGATGTCTACACTTTGTTCCAAGCACTGGACATCTGTCACTTGCTACTGTTTTCAGCCTGGTGCTTCTTTCTACTGATGTGCATAGGTGTAGTGTCGCATTCATTAAAACATTAAACAAAAAGCAAATCTTAGTGAGATCACGTAATTGCTTCAGGTTCCCTTTGAGTGCAGCACATTTAATCGGTACACACATATGCATGTACTGATCTCCCCACCCAGAGGAGTATTATGAACTGTTCCCAATGCAGTAGTGCTGTCAACCAACCACAATTTATTGTTCAAAGCGAGGTATGCATTCTGTGTCATGAAACCAATACGGAGGTCTGAGAAGCAGAGCTGCACTAGCATTTTGCAGGGGTGTTCCCTGCCCCCCATCAAAAGGAAGGTTGTATCAAGAAAGAACATTCCTCTAAAAAAGAAAATAAATTAAGACACCTGTTTTTCACTGCAATGTTGCTTTCCCCACCCCTCTCTTTTTGTTACAGCATTTGTGAAGAGAGAGTCAGGAGAGGGTGAGGGATCACACTGCAGCCACCTGTCACTTTAAAGCAGGTAAACATTTCTCCCCCTATTTGTGTTTCCTCCCAAAAGATAAGCAGAGCTGAGGGCCATTTTCACAGGGCATTTGCTTTGTTTTAATAATAATAATAATAATTTTTATTTTTATTTATACCTCGCCCTTCCCAGCCGAACCGGGCTCAGGGCAGCTAACAACAATAAAAATTACAATAAAATCTAAAAGAAAGAAAAACCGTTAATTAAAATACAGATTAAAATACAATTTAAAATTTAAATGCAGCTTCATTTATCGCCCAGTCAAAACCATAAGGGGAGGAAAAAACATCAGACTGAGTCCAACCCGAAGGCCAGGCGGAACAGCTCCGTCTTGCAGGCCCTGCGGAAAGATGTCAAATCCCGCAGGGCCCTGGTCTCTTGTGACAGAGCGTTCCACCAAGTTGGGGCCAGTACTGAAAAGGCCCTGGTCCTGGAACTGTGAGTATTTTTGAACAAAAGACTCAATTTGGAAAAATTAGACCGGCTTGAGGACGAAAAATACGGAGGTCCGTCCTTGCCATTGTGTAACAACGACAGGGCATTGTTGCACAGCTAGGATAAGTACTGAATGGAATTTGACACTTTGTATTGGAGATTTAACCCTTGCGCCTCCCCCGGTCCTAGGGGGCAGATGAAGCAAATTTAAACCGTTACAAGCATGCGGATTATTTTGGAGTTCGGAACTTTTGAAAAGTTTGGAAAAGTTGGAAAAGTTATAAAAAATTGTATTTTAAAATGGCGGCAAAACAGGATGTGGACTTGACATTATTGTTGGAGAAACTGAAAGAATTCAGAGCGGAGTACAATGCACAAAGGAAAGAGCTGCGAGCAGAGCTGTGTGCCCTTGTGAGCAGCTCTGGGAAGGAGATAAAACAAAGTATAAACAATGACTTGATTGGCCAGGATTTACAACCAAACCCTGTGAACAGTGTTCATGTTAAGACCAAACAGCGAAAGTCTATCTTCGGAATACCCAGCTGCAAAAGATCTATTCAACGCAAGCCAAGAAGAGCTGTCATCATCTCAAGAAACAGGATAAGTAACAGAAGAAAAGGCAGCAGGCTACAGACAACAGACAAGCAGCAAAGGGGAAGCCGAGACAATCTGGACAAAAAAATGGAATGGACGGCCAAAGATTTCAGTGGACATTATTTTGGATGTTACTCTGCAGCAAAGACAGTGGATCCCAAAGCTGGACCCTGAGGGAATAGGATGAGCATTTATATGAAGCAACTGTTTTGTGGCCTACTGGTTTTGATTTTGGAATGGCAGGAATTGATTATAATATGCATTTTTGAAAACAAGGATATAAGATTGATAATAGTATTGATGATAAGTAATTTTTATAATGAAGCTGTCTGCACCGGGGGCAGGGGGGGGAATAGGGATGTAATTGAAGTAAAGGATAAGTTTTTTAAAGATGTGAGTGGATGGTAAACAATTTGAATAGATATTATTGAAATGTTAATGATGTAGAATTAGGAACCTGTTAAGATTGAATATTTTGGCAAATGAAACCAATGAGGGGGGGCGTGAGGAAGTCATTGATAATTGTATAAATTGTATGTGATCTGGCCCGAATCGGGGCCAGACAAAAAATTGAAAAACCTAATAAAAATTATTATTAAAAAAAAAATAAAAAAAAAAAAAGAAAAGGCCCTGGTCCTAGTTGAGACCACTCTAACAACCTTGTGGCTCGGGACCTCCAAAATGTTGTTGTTTGTGGACCTTAAGGACCTCTGCGGGGCATACCAGGAGAGGCGGTCCCGTAGGTACCGTTGCAAAGAAGGGTCCATCTCTACTGAAAAGCCAACAAACTTCTGAGGATGCTAATCTTTGCCCACCCCTGCAGGAACTGCCATCTATAACCCATGCTAGTTCTGTTCCCTGAGCTGCCAGATTCCAGCAGTAGAAAACTTCCCCTGTCCTGACTTAGGGGCCCAGCACTGCTGAAATCAATAAGTTGGGATGAATCCTTATGGGGGAGGCATGTCAGAAAGGAAAAGTACAATGCAGGCTGTTCTGCAAGCCCAAAGGGGGGCGGTGGATTGCAGCCAACGAATCTGACACTGGTATACACTTCAAGGTACAGCATATTCCTATTTCCAGCTGTCTGCAAAACACTCAGCACAGCAAGATGTAAATTCCAGCACAATGTCAACCAAAATGCAAAAAGCTTATCTGCATAACGTCTCCCTGATCAATCACAGCCCTGACAACCTGAAATACCGTTATTTCCTCCCTGAATGGGAAGAAAATGCCTTTTCACCTGCCACTTAAGGTATCTCTCCACTGGCACACACAGGGTTTCATCCTGACATCACCCATGCTAGCATTTTAAGGCTGAGGTGCTAATTAGCAATCAGGCTGATTGCCTGTTTCACCTTCAGAAAAATCTGATTTCTCCTTCTGGAATATAAATCACAGAGGCTGGACTTTAATCTGGCTGCTGTCAGTAGCAGACCTGTATGTGCTTTGCATCCACAAGGACCAGCTGTCTGTCCCCAACATCACCCTTCAGAGGATCTCAGGTGGAAGGGCTGGAGGAGGGACCCTTAAAACCCGAAATTTGGGGAAGTGGGAAATGTCTTCCATTCATGGGAAACTGTCCTGGGGAACTGGGCCAGGTGGAACCAATGGCCAGACTTCATTTATAGTGTAGGGAACTGAGGAACCAGATAGGTTCAGACAGTAGTAGGTGACAAGACACCGACACCTATTGCGTGTCGAGGTCCCCAAACCACCCCTCAAAATGAAAACACACTTCAGACAGAAGTTTTTTGGCATGATTTTGGCCACAATTTTATTAAAATACAAAATATGTGAGTGGTTGCTTAGGCATTGGTTCTGACTATCTGTCCCGCTGGGGACAGAACTGACATTTGTCAGTAAAGGGAAAACACTTTGGGGAGGGAATGGGAGCCGGGGGTCTGACCCTCGCCTCTCCCCAAATGCTCCCAGGGGCTCTTGCGTGGCCCTGGCCCCCGACCGGGGGATACGGACAAAAGCATGGCGAGCCCCTGGATTCCTTTAACGGAATTCCCCTGCGCAGCAGCAGCATTGGAGGGGCAGCCACAGTCAATCCTGACCCCTCCACCAACCAAATTAATAACCAATGCCTAACCGCCAACCTTACAAGTTGTGACTATTTGCTACGCAGTAGGCGAAAACCAGATGGCACCAGCCAATCAGCCAAATGGAAAGAATTCCTACCAGGCCCCTGCCCCAAAAGCAGACGACCCCATGACAGGCATAGCAAGGTCAATCACAAGAGGCCTAATAAAGGAAAGGGGTGTCGGGAGATCCGATGCATGCAGCAAAGAGGAATATCACGTTGCGAGCCAAGCAGTATATAGTCAATGGGCTGTCCATCAACAAATTGCAACATAGAAATCTCCCCAACAACACCCAGGACCCAATCACAGCAGTGGCCATCTATACCATCCCGCCCAGCAACAGAGGGGTGACTTGCTGGCCCCCACTGCAACCCGTGCTCTCCATGAAGGAGAACCCGCTTTACCAGCACGGGACAAGCAACTGTTGGGGCAAATGAAGATATGCCCCATGCAGTATACTTTTTTCTCTTGTTTTTAAAGATTTTTAATTGGTTTTCATTTATTTGCTGATAATAATAAGACAACAAATACAATAATAGCAGTGGAGGGAAGGGGCACACTCTTTCCAGCCATGTTACAAACTATAGTTTGCCATTTTTCTCCATCTCATGTTCTCCAACACACATAAAAAAGCAAAGGTCGCTATGTTCGTCCAGAAGAAGAAGAAAAGTCCCTTCAAAGTCTACAGCTGGGCAGTGCCTTGATGAAGACCAGCTGAAATGTTGCAAAATAGTAGCAAGCTCTTGAGTTCTGTATACCTCCTCATCAAGAAAAATGTTATGCAGAGCAGAAGTCTGGAGGAACTGAAGAAAATTCAAAAGCAAAAACAAATTTCAAAAATTATGTCAGCGCCATAAGATCTGGGTTCAAATCCTTACTTGACATGCCACTCTCTAGTTAGCCTTAGGCCTGCCTAACCTACCACACAAAGTTGTTGCAAGGGAAAACTGAAAAACTCCAATTACCTTCCCACCTTGTACTCCTTTGAAGGAGGAGCAGGGTTTCAAATGTTAATTATACTTCATAATAATTGTGAAAGGCAACACAAAACAAGCTTGGCATTGCTCAATTGTTTGAGGCCAGAATAAAGTTTTGAGTCTTGTTTATTCCCTATTCCAACTCACAGCAGAGATTAGCAGGAGAACAAAGGGTTTGGCAAGATTCCCCCTTCTATCACTGCAGAAGAGGAGAACATGAACATATCCAATTACTGGCTCTGACAAGTGGATTCAACATCCAGCAGGAAGAAGTAGGGGCAGGAACTCTACTCTGCCCAAGCAATCATCAGTCAGCAAATTGATTTCTGATGGTACAGAAAGGAGAGAAGAAAAGTGGAGATTAGGGAGAGATAGGCAGAAGTATGAACTTTAAATTCCAGATTTGGACCTGGCTAGAGCTTCTGCAACCAAACACTATCAACTTGATAAAGACAGATAAGTGGCTTCTTGTGTGGGGACAAAAGGAAAATTACAGAAAGCATTTTTCATGTGCAGTAGTGAAGAGTCAGTAGACAGAAACTCATCAAAGGAATAGGAAATAAGCAGGGTTTTTCTTTCCTTCTTTCTTTCTTTTTCAAAGTAACCATCAGAATGACTACCAAGTGGCGGGGTGTGTGTATGGGATAGCTGTGCTGGCAAGATGCTTATTTTCTACGCCAGGGGTGGCCAACTTCCAAGAGACTGCAATCTACTCACAGAGTTAAAAACTGGCAGTGATCTACCCCCTTTTGGGGGGTTCAGGTCGAGGTTGTTGAGCTTTTCTTAGGAAGGAAAGCCATCCATGTTTTGGGGGGGGTCGGGTCGAAGTTGAGCTATTTTTAGGAAAGAAAGCCCTGTTTGGGGGGCTTCAGGGCAAAGATGTAGAGCTTTTTTTTAGGGGAGCCAAAGTTGCTGAGTTTCTTTGGGGGGAGCCAGACGTCCAGTGGATCCATCTACCAGTAGATCACGATCTACCTGTTGGACATGCCTGTTCTATGCCAACATTCATTCTTGGTGGTTGCTTCTAGCATGACAGCCCTGTTCATGTGCTCTGAAATTATGTCTGTGAAGGGGCTGTCTGTCCCCTCTCCCCTCAACTTCTCATGTGGAGCAGGAAGCTCTGAAAGGAATTGTAACAAGAGGTCCCAGCTCTCAGGAGGGCTCTGCCTATGTTCAGCCAAACATGCCCACAATCCCTCTTCAGATCTTTCCACTCAACATCGGAGAGATGCAGGGGGCAGGATTCTTTGCCCTGTGGTCCCTCCAGAAATGCCATTTCAGAACATCTGAATTTTGCCTTTCCTTAGCAGAAGTCATATTGGTTGCTAGTTATGGAAGGAAGACTGTGATAAGGATGAGTTGTGGAGTGATGATATCTAATATCACACAAGGTTGTGGAAAGCAGTGCATCATCTTAAGTACCGGTAGTTCCTAGAGGAAAGGGGCATTCGGGATGCTCTGTCCCAGATTAATATATCAAAATGACACAAACCGTGAAGAATATTCAATCATATATATATATATATATATATATATATATATATATATATATATATATATACACACACACACATATATATATATATATATATATATATATATATATATATATATATATATATGTATATATATGTGTGTGTGTGTATATATATATATATATATATATATATATATATATATATATATATATATATATGCATATGCAACCGGAGGAAATCTACTCCATACAACGTACAAACGTCTCAAAAAGTGCAAAGAGATTCAAAAGTGCAATGTCCGATGTGCAACAAGTCCAATATCATAAAGGGACGGACATCGTCAAATTGTTCATACATAAACACTTAACTAGGCTGAAACACTCACAACCTCAAACCTTTGCCAACCAGGAACCGTTGAGGTTGTGAGTGTTTCTGCCTAGTTAAGTGTTTATGTATGAACAATTTGACGATGTCCGTCCCTGAAGAAACGATAATAGTGAAACAGGGATAATACAAGCTAGCCGCCCGTCAGGAGAAGCAGACGTGGACTCCTGAGAGACTTTAGCACTTTATGATATTGGACTTGTTGCACATCGGACATTGCACTTTTGCACTTTTTGAGATGTTTGTACGTTGTATGGAGTAGATTTCCTCCAGTTGCATATGCATATATATATGATTGAATATTCTTCACGGTTTGTGTCATTTTGATATATTATTCTACTGTACCGTGTTGTCTATTTTGTATTTGCTGTCCCAGATTAAAGCTAAAAAATTGTGCACAGTTACTTAGGAATTTGCACCAACTGTAAATAGTGTAGAAAGCAGGCAGTCTTCCAGGGGTGTGGCACCCCCTTGGAATAAAGACTCAAGGCTATGGGTTACAACTTCCTTCATTTCCATGCCTGATCTGCAACATTCTTGAGTAGATAAAGCTAACCTCCGTTACATAGTCTGGGCAACCATCAGCCCCCCCCCTTCCATGATAAAAAGTTTATAGAGGGAGAAGGGGTACTTTATCTGAAGCATCTGAACTTGACATCTATCAAGAGATACCAGGCTCCCATGACATCTAGTCAAACCTGGGCCAGCTTATGACATGTTCCCACAAGTGACTGGTTAATAAAATTGCCTTCCTTTTCAATCAAAGCTGATACAGTTTAATTTAGATAACAATTCCTTTGCTGCCACAGGGGCTCATGTCAAGCTTAGAAGGCTGAGGCAGCAGGCAATATTAGCATAGATATTAAAACTGCTCATTACATGTGCAACATGATCAAAGGAGGCAAGAGAATGGCACTGCGATGCTCCGTAAAGCCAGGAGGGACCCGAGTTGAGACAGTCACTCAGGAGTACTACTATGCCTGCATATATTGCCTTAGACAAATCCTACAGGATGTGCAAGGCACAAGCGTTGGATGACTGTGTTGTGGCAGGACACTGAAACAAACATCCCAAGGTTTCCCTGCATCTCACAAGAATGTGAAAGGCACAATGCCACCTTAGAAATTCACCAGTATCAATTAACACAACTCTTTGGTTGTTTTGCTTTGAAGGGATACCTCGGAAATCACTTACCGTATATACTCGAGTATAAGCCGACCCGAATATAAGCCGAGGCACCCAATTTCACCACAAAAAACCTGTGAAAGCGTCATAGGAGCCATTGCCTGCCTCACTCGAGTATAAGCCGAGGGCAGTTTTTTCAGCACAAAAAATGTGCTGAAAAACTAGGCTTATACTCGAGTATATAGGGTAATTTTGCTTGTAACAACATCTAGCAAACTAGGGATGTAGTGAAAGCCTGCCTCCCAAGAAAGTTTGTTTTGAACCCTTTCCAACTCCTCATTTATGTTACCCAATGTGGATTCCCCTAATTTCACTTCTAAGTTCACTGCAGCCAAATTTGGGGGCAACAGCTTTGAGGAATTTTGCTAGTTTTACAAGTTGGAAAAGATCCACATCTTTTAAAACCCTGCCATCATCAGAGACTCTCTCTCTCTCTCTCTCTCTCTCTCTCTCTCTCTCTCTCTGTGTGTGTGTGTGTGTGTGTGTGTGTGTGTGAGAGAGAGAGAGAGAGAGAGAGAGAGAGAGAGAGATTAGAGATTAGTGGCCTAATTCATTGCTCAGGTGCCAAGCTACTGTTTTGTAAATACATTTCTATGTTAACATTTGAAGTCCATTCTGGTAATCAAGGGCAATTTTCATTTGAGAAGGTGTTAAACACCTGGATGCGCTTCCCTGAATGTCAGCCCTGCAGGTGCAAAATGGGCAGATATGCTCATAGCATATCTTCTTGTTGTTTACAAATGGAGTAAGAATTTCAGAGCAAGGGAGTTCAGATTCAAAAGAATCAAATATTGTAAGCTGGGGAAATTTGGATTTCTAGCCTGTTATTTTTGAACTTTGCTGACATTGCTAATGAAACCGTTTCACACCACAGTGTTAATGTATGAATCTGACAGCAAAATAACATGCAGCAAGAATCTGGAATTAGATCAGAGATGGTGGCATACATAGAACTGGAGAAACATCTGGTTCACGTTGGACCAGATCTGAGAGTCAGGTATAAACTGGTATATTCTGGGTCCCCATAATATTTCCAGCAATAGACATTAGAATAATATAGGCAAGATAGCACTAGCAAAATCACACAATAGAATAAAGAACGAAACACACTTAGCATGAAGTCAATTTTATTTGGTAAGCATGGGTAATGGAAGTAGGAGAGAGAAAGGGTAGGAAAGGGAATGAATGTTAGGATTGTTAGGAAATGAGAGGAATATAAGTTGTAATGAGTAAAAGGAATGTATTAGTAAAGAACTGATGGTGTGGAAGTGGGAATGTAAGGATTAAGAATGTATTAGTATGTGAGCAGAGAAGGGGAGGGGAGGGGAGGGAGGGAGGGGGATATGAATGGTGGGAATGAATGGGGGAAAGGGGATGATTGTAAGTCGTGGAGGTAAATGGGGTAGAATGTATGGAGGATGAAAAAGATGGAATGTTTGTTGTATTATTATAAGATGTATTAATATGACTTAAATAAAGATGTTTTTAAAATTAAAAATAAAAAAATAAAATAAAAACAAGGCAGTGGAAATGGAAATATGTAGAAGAATTTTTTAAAAAGGAAGGTATAAAAACAGAATTAGTTACCGGTATTTGTCTTGAGTGAGATACATATGGAAATGGATATAATGATAGATATATAGACATTGGAGATATGTAATAAGTTTATATTTCTGAAGAGTATTATTAAATGAGGCTGAAATGTAATAGAGATAGCAAGAGGAATGAGTAGAAAAAAGAGAAGCGATGTACAAACAAGTTGAAGTCATATTTTAAATGTTATTCCTTTTTTATTTTTTCTAATATGGCTTGTTTTTGTTGTATACGGTATTCTTTTTCTTTTTCTTTTTTCTGTTAGATTGTGTTAGTTTGTTTTTCTATATTTTTGTTGGTTTTGGTTCTTTTTTGTATGTATAATTGTGTTCTGTTTTTAAGAATTATAAATAAAGTGTATTTTAACAATAAAAAATAAAAAAAAAAATATTTCCAGCAATCACTTTGGTGTATCCCAAGTCCCAGAGGCATACATCCTTGGTACAACATTTCAGTAACAGATGAAACCCTCCCTGCTACCCAGCCACTTCAATAATAATAATAATAATAATAATAATAATAATAATAATATATTCAATAATATTCAAATGTGAGGATAAGGGAAGATATCATAAAAGGAAGACCACGACCCTCTCAGCTCTGGCACAAGGTAATGATGTCAACATTGTACACAATGGCATAGAAACCCAGTCTGGATCCAGTCCTGAATGAAGACCAGTCTCCAGATTTCCAGTGAAAGGAAATACACCTAGAGAAAATCAGTCACACTTTAATCCCATAGGGATACGTTAGTCATGAGTAACATGGATACTTTTGGTCATATCCAGTACTCTTTTTCCCTGGGTGTAATGTCTAGGATATTAATCCAGTTATTGTAGAACATAATATTTTTGCGGGCTGGCCCAATGCTAGATGACAATTCTTGCATATACATCCTTTAATGAGGAACAGTCTATACAATATTGAGTAAATTATTGGATACCCTGTAACTAAAATATATCCTGGGGATCTCTGTAGGAGGGCAGAGCACCAGCAGCCAATATGGTCTATAGGCAATCAAGTAGAAGGGATTTTTAAAATTATAAACCATCTGCTGAGAACAGAGATCTATAAACACAAGGAAAACCAAAAGGATCATTAAAGCAGAGAACACTCTAGATGTGAATTGCAGGGAGCTTTTTAGTCTGTGTTAAAGGGTTTTTCAAATTTACGGCTGTTAAATGGGAAAATAAAAGGCCATTTGCCCACTAAAACAGGTCTTTGAAGTCAAGGGATAATAATCACTGAATATTGCAATCATTCATCTCTCCAACTTGCATCCCTCCTACTTTTTGCCTCCAGTCTCTTGCAGAATGCTGCTTTCTTGCTTGTTTCCACTAATTTGACTTTCTTTCCTCCAATTTTGCCCTTGACTCCCATCCAATCTGCCTTCTGCCCCCACTGAATCTGCCCTCACCAACTTGATGGATCTCCTCCATTCCAAACCATTAGCACCAAAGCCCAGGTTTTCTCTATCCCAGCGCTGTATCGCTTAATTTTGAAAATACGGCTCACTCTACACTTTATGCTTAAATATTAGGAACGGAAATAAAGTTGTGGGGAATTGATGCCCTGGTGACTTGACACATGTGTACTCTCCTCCAAAGCCAATCTATCTATTACATTCTTGGAGGATTTACTATTTTGCTTCTCGGATTAAAATCTGTAAAGGCCCATATGACACTTTCACGAAGATGGTTACATATATACTATATAACTTTACATTACATTAAGTTATATATGGATGTTATAACCTCTAGTCAAGAGACAAACCAAATAAATTTGTTTCTTTGGCAACATAGTTGCACAAGAAATTGGTCCAATTTAACTAAGAAAGAATATGCAACTCTAAACCATCTCGCAGCAGAAAAAGACATTATTATCAAATCAGCCGATAAGGGAGGGCCATCGTCATTATGGATAGGAAGGATTATTGTCATGAGGTTTTGTTGTTGTTGTTGTTCAGTCGTTCAGTCGTGTCCGACTCTTCGTGACCCCATGGACCAAGGCACGCCAGGCACACCTATCCTCCACTGCCTCTCGCAGTTTGGCCAAACTCATGTTGGTAGCTTCGAGAACACTGTCCAACCATCTCGTCCTCTGTCGTCCCCTTCTCCTTGTGCCCTCCATCTTTCCCAACATCAGGGTCTTTTCTAGGGAGTCTTCTCTTCTCATGAGGTGGCCAAAGTACTGGAGTCTCAACTTCAGGATCTGTCCTTCTAGTGAGCACTCAGGGCTGATTTCTTTAAGAATGGATAGGTTTGATCTTCTTGCAGTCCATGGGACTCTCAAGAGTCTCCTCCAGCACCATAATTCAAAAGCATCAATTCTTCGGCGATCAGCCTTCTTTATGGTCCAGCTCTCACTTCCGTACATTACTACTGGGAAAACCATAGCTTTAACTATACGGACCTTTGTTGGCAAGTTGATGTCTTTGCTTTTTAAGATGCTGTCTAGGTTTGTCATTGCTTTTCTCCCAAGAAGCAGGCGTCTTCTAATTTCGTGACTGCTGTCACCATCTACAGTGATCATGGAACCCAAGAAAGTGAAATCTCTCACTGCCTCCATTTCTTCCCCTTCTATTTGCCAGGAGGTGATGGGACCAGTGGCCATGATCTTAGTTTTTTTGATGTTGAGCTTCAGACCATATTTTGCGCTCTCCTCTTTCACCCTCATTAAAAGGTTCTTTAATTCCTCCTCATTTTCTGCCATCAAGGTTGTATCATCAGCATATCTGAGGTTGTTGATATTTCTTCCGGCAATCTTAATTCCAGTTTGGGATTCATCCAGTCCAGCCTTTCGCATGATGAATTCTGCATATAAGTTAAATAAGCAGGGAGACAATATACAGCCTTGTCGTACTCCTTTCCCAATTTTGAACCAATCAGTTATTCCATATCCAGTTCTAACTGTAGCTTCTTGTCCCACATAGAGATTTCTCAGGAGACAGATGAGGTGATCAGGCACTCCCATTTCTTTAAGAACTTGCCATAGTTTGCTGTGGTCAACACAGTCAAAAGCTTTTGCGTAGTCAATGAAGCAGAAGTAAATGTTTTTCTGGAACTCTCTAGCTTTCTCCATAATCCAGCGCATGTTTGCAATTTGGTCTCTGGTTCCTCTGCCCCTTCGAAATCCAGCTTGCACTTCTGGGAGTTCTCGGTCCACATATTGCTTAAGCCTGCCTTGTAGAATTTTAAGCATAACCTTGCTAGCGTGTGAAATGAGCGCAATTGTGCGGTAGTTGGAGCATTCTTTGGCACTGCCCTTCTTTGGGATTGGGATGTAGACTGATCTTCTCCAATCCTCTGGCCACTGCTGAGTTTTCCAAACTTGCTGACATATTGAGTGTAGCACCTTAACAGCATCATCTTTTAGAATTTTAAATAGTTCTGCTGGAATATCATCACCTCCACTAGCCTTGTTGTTAGCAAGGCTTTCTAAGGCCCATTTGACTTCACTCTCTAGGATGTCTGGCTCAAGGTCAGCAACCACACTACCTGGGGTGTACGAGACCTCCATATCTTTCCAGTATAATTCCTCTGTGTATTCTTGCCACCTCTTCTTGATGTCTTCTGCTTCTGTTAGGTCCTTTCCACTTTTATCCTTAATTGTGGTAATCTTTGTACGAAATGTTCCTTTCATTTCTCCAATTTTCTTGAACAGATCTCTGGTTTTTCCCATTCTGTTGTTTTCCTCTATTTCTTTGCATTGCTCGTTTAAAAAGACCCTCTTGTCTCTCCTTGCTATTTTTTGGAAATCTGCATTCAATTTCCTGTATCTTTCACTATTTCCCTCACATTTTGCTTGCCTTCTCTCCCCCGCTATTTGTAAGGCCTCATTTGACAGCCACTTTGCTTTCTTGCATTTCTTTTTCATTGGGATGGTTTTCGTTGCTGCCTCTTGTATAATGTTACGAGCCTCCATCCACAGTTCTTCAGGCATTCTATCCACCAGATCTAAATCCTTAAACCTGTTCTTCACTTCAACTGTGTATTCATAAGGAATTTGATTTAGATTGTATCTTACTGGCCCAGTGGTTTTTCCTACTTTCTTCAGTTTAAGCTGGAATTTTGCTATAAGAAGCTGATGATCTGAGCCACAGTCAGCTCCGGGTCTTGTTTTTGCTGAGTGTATAGAGCTTCTCCATCTTTGGCTGCAGATAATATAATCAATCTGATTTCGATGTTGCCCATCTGGTGATGTCCATGTGTAGAGTCGTCTCTTGTGTTGTTGAAAAAGAGTGTTTGTGATGACCAGCTTGTTCTCTTGGCAGAACTCTATTAGCCTTTGGCCTGCTTCATTTTGAACTCCAAGGCCAAACTTGCCAGTTGTTCCTTTTATCTCTTGACTCCCTACTTTCGCATTCCAATCCCCTATAATGAGAAGAACATCCTTCCTTGGTGTCATTTCTATAAGGTGTTGTAAGTCTTCATAGAATTGGTCAATTTCAGTTTCTTCAGCACTGGTAGTTGGTGCATAAACTTGGATTACTGTGATGTTAAAAGGTCTGCCTTGGATTCGTATCGAGATCATTCTATCATTTTTGAAATTGCATCCCAGTACAGCTTTCACCACTCTTTTGTTGACTATGAGGGCCACTCCATTTCTTTTACGGGATTCCTGCCCACAGTAGTAGATATGATAGTCATCCGAACTGAATTCACCCATTCCCGTCCATTTTAGTTCACTGATGCCCAGGATGTCAATGTTTATTCTTGCCATCTCATTTTTTACCACATCCAGCTTACCAAGGTTCATGGTTCTTACATTCCAGGTTCCTATGCAATACTTTTCTTTACAGCATCGGACTTTCCTTTCGCTTCCAGGCATATCCGCAGCGGAGCATCCTTTCGGCTTTGGCCCAGCCGCTTCATCAGCTCTGAATCTACTTGTACTTGTCCTCCGCTCTTCCCCAGTAGCATGTTGGACGCCTTCCGACCTGAGGGGCTCATCTTCCAGCGTCATATCTTTTATATGCCTGTTGTCTTTGCCCATGGAGTTTTCTTGGCAGGGATACTGGAGTGGCTTGCCAGTTCCTCCTCCAGGTGGATCACGTTTGGTCCAAACTCTCCACTATGACCTGTCCATAGCTTCCCTGAGTAATTCAAGCCCCTTCGCCACGACAAGGCAGTGATCCATGAAGGGGTCATGAGGTTTACCGACAACTAAATGATGAAAAATATTACAAAAAACTTCATACTGATCCAACGGATCATATCACAAGACTCATTAAAATAGTGGTTGAAGAAGCCGAGATAATGGGTATCATTGAATCACCCTTCAAGCAATTTTTGTTGTATAGTAACCCAAGAACTCCCTTATTCTACATCTTACCTAAGATCCATAAGAAAGGCTTCCCACCTCCAGGTAGACCAATCATCTCTGGCACTAACTCTGTATTGGAACCTTTATCTAAGTTTATTGATTCTTTTTTGACCCCCGGGTTGCCACTTTGCGCTCCTATCTACACGATACGAGAGACTTAATTCAAAAAGTAGAAGGCCTGTATATTCCTCCTACGACCATTCTCGTTACCATGTACGTTGTGAATCAATTTCCCTCTGAGGAAACAGACAGTGTCCAGTGAAACGAGTTATTAATTAGCCGGCATCTCGTCAGAAGTTTTCAGTTCAGAGGCTTTTGCTTTAGTTTTGGTCTTATCTTATCAAGTTTTGTAGAAGAATGTTTTTCTTATATAACTTTGGAGTAACGTTTAGTGCTAGTTTATTACTTTCACATGTCTGTATCTCGTTTCAGGGATTGCCATGGCAGGGCTGGAGGCTCTCTTTTTTCGTTCTAGATTTCTCCGTGACTGTCTTTCTTTTTTCTGCTAAATATTAGGAACGGAAATAAAGTTGTGGGGAATTGACGCCCTGGTGACTTGACACATGTGTACTCTCCTCCAAGGCCAATCTATCTATTACATTCTTGAAGGATTTGCTATTTTGCTTCTCGGATTAAAATTTGTAAAGGCCCGTAGGGCACTTTCACGAAGATGGTTAAATATATACTATATAACTTTACATTACATTAAGTTATATATGGATGTTATAACCTCTAGTCAAGAGACAAACCAAATAAATTTGTTTCTTTGGCAACAGCAGACTATCTACCACTCATTTTTGCAGTTTTTCTTTTCTGTGGATTACCCTTTAAGGAAGAAAAGGCCCCAAGACATAAAGGCCTGAATTGACTAGATAATAACTTGAATACTTTTGGTCATGTCCAATCTTCTTTCTTTTCCCTGGGCTTCGCGAAGTTGGACCTTTGGAAGAAATGTCAGAAATAAACCTTTTGCTTGCAGCAAAGTGTGAAAATAAATGAGGTTTCGACTTGGCATCCTGCCACTTTTCTAGAGATAAGTCAGAACAAACTGCCTGTTTAAGGATTGTCCCTAAGAGTTCTTGCCATAATATTTATCAGGAACAGAACGTGCAAAATGTGAAACAATTTTTCCTGGGGTAGTTTTATAAAGCCCTCGATATTTCACAATGCTGCGCCTTAAGCAAACGTTGCAATTAAGTCCATTCCTTAGTATCAGCCGGGATTCAAAAACAAAAGTATTGAAGAAACATGAACACATCAACACAGACAACCACCACCTATGCATTTAGGCCAGGGGCCAATTCAGGCATTATTGTTGCAGCTTGAAGGCATCAGGAGACTCAGGCAGGGAACACTGGCAACAGGATCAAAACATTTTACTCTCTGTCTCTCCCACCCAGATAGTTTGCAAGAGGATTGGAGATGCTGGCATTCTCTCTGCAGCCATGGTGGCATAGCTGTCAACCCTCCCTTTTTTGCGGGAAACTCCCTTATTCCAATGCCGTTTCCCGCTGCGATCCCGGATTGTTGATATCCCTTAAATTTCCCAGATTTCAAAGGAAGCAGCTCCTCTCCCTCCCTGCCGGCCAGGGAGGCTCCTCAGCTGCATTGCTCGGCTGCCAATAAGGAGCCTGAGACCGACTGGGGGCGGAGCTTGCATGCCTTGTGCAGCCAGACCCTCACACCCAGCCTGCCTGCCGTCTACGTGCTCGCTCTTTCGTTCACCCTTTCGTGCGCAGCCTCTGGAGTGCAGGGTGGCGAGGCTACTTGGTGCCATTGCACCGCCCTCACGGCATCCCTTATTTTCAAATCCAAAAGTTTGAAAAAATCCCTTATTTTCAAATCCGAAAGTTGACAGCTATGCATGGTGGGTCCATAGAGGCCGCCATCTTCTGGTGCAGCCAGGGGAGGGGATGGTCATGTGGTGATACCCTCCTCTGACCAAAACAGCATCTCGGGTATGGGCAGGCTGTACATGCAAGGCCAATCAGTGGCAGGGGCTTGGGGGCTGCTTAGGTTATTCCTAAGGAGGTCCCTGGTGGTTCACCTCTGGCTCAATGATGAGATTTGGAGTTTTCTCCTCTGTCTGAACTGGGGACGTGGATGGCGATGTGGGTTAAACCACAGAGCCTAGGGCTTGCTGATTAGAAGGTCGGCGGTTTGAATCCCCATGATGGGGTGAGCTCCCGTTGCTCTGTCCCAGCTTCTGCCAACCTAGCAGTTCGAAAGCACGTCAAAGTGCAAGTAGATAAATAGGTAACGCTGCGGCGGGAAGGTAAACGGCTTTTCCACTTAGCTAGTTTGTTAACATTATCAGCTTGTCTGCCCTACTATTTACCATGGGAATAGAGTTGAAGACGAATGCAGGAACATTAAAGGGTCTGGAGAATATGAGGGGACAGTGGCTTCATAATTACTGTATATTCCTGCGTATAAGACTACTTTTTAACCCAGGAAAATCTTCTCAAAAGTCGGGAGTCGTCTTATACGGCGGGTTGTATTTCTTATACGGTGAGTATATCCCAAACTCTATATTTTAACTGGAAAAGTTGGGGGTCGTCTTATACGCCCAGTCGTCTTATACGCCGGAATATATGGTAGGCAAAAGAGGGAAAGGGTGCTTAGTAGTTGCAGTGTGTTAGGAAGATGGAGGAGATGCACAGAAAGATGGGGGAGGAGGCACAGACATGGGGGTGAAGCTGAAAATGGGTACAAATTGGGGCTGCAGAAGAGAAGAGGAATTGCAGGGAGAGTTTGTGAGTGGAGTGAGCAGGGATGCAGCCCCTAATAATGGATATGTTTTTGTTTGTTTTTGCATTACTCAACTGCTGTTCATTTGTATTTTAGTGCTCCTTTTTATATTTTTGCATATTGGCTTTATTGTTGACTGCATGTTTTATTACAGTAGCGGGTTTGTAAGCCACCCTCCCTATCCTTTCGTAGAAAGGGGAGAGCTATTTTATTTTTTTTAAAAAAACAACCCAATTCCTAGGAAGGTGGGTGGATCAAATGGCAGGTGAGCGCCTCCACAAATACCAAACAAGAAAACACAAGTGGGAAGAACACAGTGATTATGTCAACTAAAATACTATGTTTGTTGACCTCAGAATGCAGTTATTTGCAGCTTGCAAATGCAGGGCTTCTGCACACAATCCAATCTACTGTTATTACCTCCCCCGTATTAACTGCCATCTTTCTGTGCTAAATTCAATTCCTGAAGGGAAAATATTACACATAATGAAATGGCAAGTGGCATCTTTGGTGAGGCATGGAGCAGAGTGCATTATTGTTACCAGGATTTTATGACTCCTTGTAAATTCTGCACTTACTAGATCTGTGCTGTAATTTGTTGATCTCCAGGGCAGGCACACTTTCTACCTCCCTGTCGAAGTTTTCATAAAATATGATGAGGCAAAAGCACAATCTTCGGGGATTTCCTGACCCTTCCTGCTTGATTGTCTACCAAAGGCAATATAGGAAATTGACTACACTAGGAGGGAGAAGAGCCAAACTTACCCCTGCCACCTCGATACTTTCATTCACAAGGCTTTTAGCCATAAATGTACTTCTTTATGATCAAACTCCACTGACAGCCTTGCATCCAGACCATTATCTCCACCCCAAAACCAGGAGATACTTCAGACTTTTGAATCTAACTTCACTTCCTCCCTCTTAGCTCCCATGGGTGGGATACTGGTTCTGGAACCAGTTGCCACATCTCCCATCTGCCTGACATAATCTGTTGGGAGGTTTTCCTGAATTTAAATGAGTCTTCCACAGCACAACTTCCTGGTAGATGGTATTCATTACATTAGTTTCTGGTTTCCAATTTCCACAAGGGTTTCTAGTATAAAAAACTCAATTGTAGCAGACAAAGAATCACAGCACTGCAAGGCATTCCTTAGCCAAAGAGGCTATTTCTTTTTACATATTACCTTCTTCTTCTTCTTCTTCTTCTTCTTCTTCTTTAGCAGTGGCTGATGAGCCACTTTACAGGTAGAGATGACCCTCCACCATTGTGGGGTGATTGAGAGGGGAAGTGTATTATTGCTGAAAATCATCTGGAGAGGGTACTGGGTGGAGTCAGGGTGACTTGTCTAGCACATAGAGGTGTGTGGCTGATGATGGCTTCTTATGTCAGAGGGTGCTACTAGCTAGTGAGTGGCCACAGATTTGTAAGGTGGAAATGATCAAATGGGTTCCATGATCACTGCAGATGGTGACAGCAGTCACGAAATTAAAAAACACCTGCTTCTTGGGAGAAAGGCAATGACAAACCTAGACAGCATCTTAAAAAGCAGAGACATCACCTTGCCGACAAAGGTCCATATAGTTAAAGCTATGGTTTTCCCAGTAGTGATGTATGGAAGTGAGAGCTGGTCCATAAAGAAGGCCGATCATCGAAGAATTGATGCTTTTGAATTATGGTGCTGGAGGAGACTCTTGAGAGTCCCATGGACTGCAAGAAGATCAAACCTATCCATTCTGAAGGAAATCAGCCCTGAGTGCTCACTGGAAGGACAGATCCTGAAGCTGAGGCTCCAATACTTTGGCCACCTCATGAGAAGAGAAGACTCCCTGGAAAAGACCCTGATGTTGGGAAAGATGGAGGGCACAAGGAGAAGGTGATGACAGAGGATGAGATGGTTGGACAGTGTTCTCAAAGCTACCAACATTAGTCTGACCAAACTGCGGGAGGCAGTAGAAGACAGGAGTGCCTGGCGTGCTCTGGTCCATGGGGTCACGAAGAGTCGGACACGACTAAACAACAACTGATCTCCATTGCCTCCACCCACCTTAATCATCCAGCAACACTGCAGATAAATACCTGCTTGTGAACCACCTCCCTGACCTTCTCCCCTCCTGCCCAATATTATATCCACACAGTAATTTTTGTGGGTAAAGGGAATGTACCTGAGTGTGTTATGTTACGAAGACAGAGGCTGTAGTTTTATTCTTGCTGGATTTCATGGGCTGTTATCACAACATAAAAGCATAAACCACCAATCTATATTTCCAATTGTGCCAAGCTCCTGTACGCAGCACTAAAGGGACTGTGCATTTTTCTTGAGATAAAAGTATTGACCAAACAATTATACTGTGGAAATGGTGGATCATTACGGGCAATTTTCTTGCAAAACTAGTAATTCAGCTGTTGAAATATGATTGCATTGCAACATCTTTCTTTTCTCCTTGCATGGAGTTTTGAAGGAATTATCCACACAGGAATAGTTTTACTTTAAAAGAGAAAAGGCAACTCAAATAAAGATGTGGTGCAGTATATTATTAACGAGGGTCTATTTCCAGTGGATATTATGCAGTTATTTCCAGTTGCTTGTGTTCTTCTCATCATTAGTACTTACTGAAAGGAAGATGAAAACATCATTACTTTCTATTGTCATAGCCCCCAATGCTTAGCTGGCTAGTGATCACCTAAGGCAAAGTTGACCACTAGCAGTTAAATGCAGATTTAAGTCTATTTAGAAGAAGTTGGCATCTTCCTATTACACAAACATTTCTACTGTCAGGTTAAAATAACAGTGTATCTCACAAGCAAATATGCTCGCTCTGAGAAGATTTCTGACTCCACTCATTACAGCTTCAATTGGTGGTTGCCTTGGTGACATTTTATCTGTGCCAGACTGTGTGGTATTCTTGTTAGCTACACAAACACATCCAACGAGGGACCACATAGCTAGTGTTGTGAATTTAGGCTCCCATGAACCTAAGCAGATTTGGGCAGGAAGCACTGGGTGTTTGGAAGTGATCCATGCTGAGGACACATTTACCTCTTTTGTGAACACCCACACACACACACCTCCAAATCACCCAAAAGGACAGGATTTCTAGCTGGGATAAAATATTCCTGAATAGTGATACCCTCATTAGAAGGAGGCATTGATTCAGCAGAGTTGCTGATGGAGATCAAGAGGGTTATTGATGTTATATAACCAACCTCAAGGTAAAAACACAGCTTGGGCAGCCATTCAACTTATTCATAAGTGTAATATTCAATATATTAACCCCAATTTATGTGTAGTGCTCTCCATTACTCTCACTTTACCTTCAACTGTTGGATCGGATGTTGAAAAGGATAGGTTATCTGTACCGTTCTACATCGCAGGAATGCCTAGCAGGATTAGGACTGATTTCAGCTGAACATAAAATTAGGAGAGGTTTCTATTGCGTGACCAGGCGGTGACAGCCCCAGCCCCCAGGGATCATAAGGAAGGAATAAAGACTCCGATAACGTTATATGGAATTAAAATTAGGCCACAACTTTATTAAACTTCCGAATGTAGGAAGACCTTGGCTTAGGCCTTGGGTGTGTATCCCTCCCAGCCCCCCAGTCAGGGAGAACTGGGGCACATCAGGGTAAATGGGATATGGGGGTGCTCTGCGAGACATAAGTGTAGCAGGCAGCCCAGCCCATATCTCCGGACACAGAGTAGTTCACTGACGACCCTTCAGTGTATGGCCAGTGACACCCATATTATAACCCCTTTAAGAGGGGACCCTGGAATTGCCACCGCAGGGGGGGGTGAGTCACCACTTCACGCCCCCCCATGCTGTCATACAATATGCTTTATTAGGTTTGTTTATTTGCATGTTTGATTATCCCTGTTTACATACAAGCATCACATATGGAGGTAACAGCTTGTTCCTTTTTGTTGTTGTTTAAGACTTTGTTTCAAACTGTACAGATTCCTGCACATATGTGAATTAATAATAAATTGATTTCCGTCTCAGGACAGTTTCTACATATAGATATCCCAACCTAGTTTAAAACCCCAGTGCCTGATGTCCATGACTTCCAAAGGGCCACACCAGACAGCCAATATCCTCCAATGTTGCCTTCTAGGCCACTCACTGGTAACATGCCTTAACAGATAAGATAAGATGATAAGATAAATTTTTTTTATTGTCATTGTACAAGTACAAGTACAACGTTGTACAAGTGCAACGAAATTGGATGCCATCCCATAAAAACAAAACAAACAAACAAAACCAGCACAAAAAACCACATTTTCAGCCACACATGCACATGCGTACACACCCATCACAACTCTCCAATGTCATATTATCTAGTTACAGCATTTAAGATGGTTATAGCTCTTGGGTAGAAACTATTCTTCAATCTATTTGTTCTTGATCTAATTGTTCTATATCTCTTGCCCGAAGGCAGTGGTGCAAAAAGACTATATCCCAGATGAGATGGATCCTGTAAAATATTGTTTACTTTTTTAAGGCAACGGGAACTGTATAGTTCTTCCGAAGATGGGAGAGGATGACCAATAATCTTTCGGGCTGTGGTTATGACCTTCTGTAGTACCTTCCTCTCCCTGACTGTGCAGCTAGAGAACCAAGCACAAATGCAATATGTAAGAATGCACTCTATGGAGCCTCAGTGATGAGGCTCCCCAGAAACATTCACTTTGAGTAGGTTTCTATCAATCACCTCTATAAGAGATTTCTTTAACATAGCTTGATTCAAAATGGCATCCAATTGCATCAAAACATAGATGAGAACCTGCTACTTGATCTCAGAAACCATCATGAAAAATTTGGTTATGGTATCCCAAGAGGTGTCCAAATGCTTAGTGAACAAACAACTCTCCAAAATATATCTATCTATATATATAAAAATGTTCCCATTGCGTGTTTGTCCGAAACACCCTTGCTGCGTAACCACTGGACCAAATCGCATCAAATTAGGACACAGCGTTCCATTACCACGGCAAAAGAATCTGGCATAATAAAAATTCAGAAAAACCACACCTGTCATGCCTAAAATAAAGGACAAATGGGGGAAAATATTGGCTCCCCTATTACACGTCACCAGCAAAACAGCACCCTCTAGCGACGGCTATACTGGTACTACAGCTACAAAAGCACAAAAATTGTCGCACCTATTAGACGTCACCAGCAAAACCTTGCCCTCTAACAACGGCTACACTGGTACTGCAGCTACAAAACCTTCCCCCTGCCAGAGCTCCATCGGCCATTTGCAAGCTCACAAACCGGTAATAGAAAGGGGGGGCGAGAAGAGAGTAATTTAAAACGGGGGTGGGGACAGAGAAGGGGCAGACGGAAGGTGAACAGGGGAACTTCTTCAATTTCACAAATTCAGCCGCAGCAGGGCGCAGCCGGGTAAGCTAGTTGTTGATAAAAATGTAGTGCAAACCCACCTCAGTCTCATTTCCCGTGTCTGACCGAAGTAGACCCAGTTCTTTCAAACCTTTACCAATCCCCAGGAATCACATGCAAGTCTGCGGATATGAATGCATAAAATTTCAATAAAATAAACTTTGTCTTAATATATGTCATAATTAAATTGCCACATAGATATTGGACTCACTTCATCAAAATGCTAATATCAGTCAAAACCTGTTCATGTTCATAAAAATGGAGGAGTTCAAACAATTATAGGAGAAAGGGAACCAGTTCACCTTTTAATTTTACTTAGATTAACTTTTTAGACCAGATTTGGGAAATGAAGGATTTCCCACCATAATTTTGTTTAAATAAAGTTATTGTGAGTTCCCATGTGTTTAAACACGGATGGGGAGGGGGCTGCAAGTTACACTTATACATAGAATAATGGGGAAGAAATGTTTTTATATTAAGAGAACATAACTCATGATTTAAGCACACCTCAGTTTGGTTCTGTTCTAGAGCATCTAATCCATTAATTCCTGAGCATTTTGGCATCAGGAAGGAAATGCTTTGACTGCAATTTGTTGTAGGTGAAGTTGTGTTCTGAGCCAGATTGACTAGACTATTAGTGGAACATTGACTGCTGAGCTAAATCAGCATCCGGACATCCTTTTATTCTGTAAGTGGCCTTGGGGCAATGGCTTCAGCAAACAAGCCATGGCTTTGTAAACTGGATTATGTATGAAAAAAAGTATAAAAATCATTATGTAAATTCAACAGTTCGTGGCAAGACCATTCCAGAGCTATGATTTAGTGAAAGAATCTAACAGAGTGCAACAGTCCAATCAGAATACCAGCGGGGAAGGGAATTAACTTCTCTGTTGCATTGGGTGTAATAATACAGCCGAGCCCGAATCTGAAGACCAGGGAAGCAATCAAAGAAAAATCCATAAAATTCAGTTAACAATGGGAGAACTCTGTCAGGGTGCACAGTGTGGACTGCAATTATTGTAAACCTTCTGAACTTTTGTCCACACTCATGCATTCCTTGACAATCAACTGACACTCAAGTGTAGCACATTTTCAAAAGAGATTGCACCTCCATAGCCTGGTCACCTTGTATAACATTGACCAGATTGGGAATATCAGCAGGGGTACCACACAAACCAGAACTACCATTTCCGTCCAAATTTGCACTCCTCTGAATTTTGTGATGCAGTTCTCCAAACACAAATAAGTATACAGTCATACCTTGTGTTGCGTCCGCTTCATGTTGTGTCTTTTTGCGTTACGTCCCATGGCAACCCAGAAGTACCGGAATGGGTTACTTATGGGTTTCGCCGCTCGCACATGCGCAGAAGCGCCAAATCGCTCTGCATGCCTGTGCAGACACCGCGCTTCGAGTTGCGGGCATTTCATGTTACGGACGGGCCTCCAGAACAGATCCCATCCATAACACAAGGTACCACTGTACAGTGGTACCTTGGTACCTTGGTTCTCGAATGGCTTAGTTGTCGAACAAATTGGCTTCTGAATGCTGCAAACCCGGAAGTAAGTGTTCAAGTTTGCGAACGATTTTTGGAAGCTGAATGTCCGACTCGGCTTCCGCTTGAGTGCAGGAAGCTCCTGCAGCCAATTGGAAGCTGCGCTTTGGGTTTCAAACAGTTTTGGGAGTCGAACGGACTCCCGGCACAGATTAAGTTCGAGAACCAAGGTTTCACTGTATACCTGGGGAAAGTGTGTGCAGAAATATCCACATATTAGTGGGGGGGGTGTGTGTGTGAAATGCACACACATTGTATTAGGAAAAAATTTCACTCTGTCTGGTTTAACTGTACAAGCGAAAAGGCATGGGAATATTTTAAAACAGTAATTATTGCTGTTAAGATGGAAACAAAATATAAAACATGTAGGGTTTGATCCACACAACTTTCCCCCATTCTGGGAGTTCCCTTCCTCCAACAGACAAAGTAATTCAGTCAGCTGAAGGAGTCTTTCCTTTGGCAAAAGACTCAGAAGAAGGGGAACTCAACCCATTAAATAGACAATTCCCTCAGTCTATTCACATAAGATCTAATTGTTGTAGCCACCTAAGCAAAATTGGTTACACACATAGCAGCCAACTCCTAGGGGTCAAGGTCCCTTCAGGGACCCCAATAAAATATTTGAGGGGCACCCCCCAAGTTGATAAGGGACCCAGGTGGCACTGTGGGTTAAACCACAGAGCCTAGGGCTTGCTGATCAGAAGGTTGGCGGTTCGAATCCCTGCGACAAGGTGAGCTCCTGTTGCTCGGTCCCAGCTCCTGCCCACCTAGCAGTTCGAAAGCACATCAAAGTGCAAGTAGATAAATAGGAACCGCTCTGGCAGGAAGGTAAACTGCGTTTTCCGTGCGCTGCTCTGGTTCGCCAGAAGCGGCTTAGTCATGCTGGCCACATGACCTGGAAGCTGTACGCCGACTCTTGGCCAATAAAGCGAGATGAGCACTGCAACCTCAGAGTCGGACACGACTGGACCTAATGGTCAGGGGTCCCTTTACCTTTACCTTTACCCACCTAAGCAAAATTGGTTACACACGTGGCAGCCAACTCCTAGGGGTCAGGGTCCCTTCAGGGCCCCCAATAAAATATTTGAGGGGCACCCCCAAAGTTGATGGGCATTGCCATTCAAATGGTGTACCTTCACCACATCATGTGATCAGTTATGCAGGGTGGGTATTCAAGTTGGCACCCCTGGTGCCACAGATATTAATATTTTCACTTTACTTTTGGAAAACAGTTACGGTATTCTCTAAATGCTGAACAAAGCACACTTCTGTGTTTTCTCCTCCATGCCTAATAACAGCTTCATGGTGGGGATTCGCACTGGGGAATGGGTGGGAAAGCAGGTATTTTTTTTCCTTCCCACTGCCCCATACCATTGGCCTTCTCCAAATGCCTATTCCCCCCTGGCTGTTTTTAGGAAAACAAAACTATGTTGGGATGGTGAACCTGCCATTTGCTGTGTCATTTGGCCCTTCATTCACCCAAGACCAGGCATCCCCAACCCTCCAGATGTTTTGGACTACAATTCCCATCATCCTTGACCACTAGGGTTCATGGGTTCATGTTAGCTAGGGTTCATGGGAGTTGTAGGCCAAAACATCTGGAGGGCTGCAGTTTGGGGGTGCCTGCCCAAGACCAATGAACAGTCCTTCAACTCAACATAATCTTCTCAATGACTTTGTTGTTGGTGTCAAAAATCCCACGAGTCCTATCTTTCTTCCATTTAAATTGGATTCCAGTAGAGGAAGAGGTTTCTTTCTGTGTCGAATATTCAAAGCGCAAACAATGCAGTGCAGACTCCCCCCGCTGAACCTTTATTCAGCACCAGCAATGTCAGGCTGTGCTTTATGATTTTATTTTACTTGCCAGAGCACCAAATTTGTTTGCTCTATTTCAGGTGTTGTGGCAGTTTGATCACATTTTGGGATAGATGGGTAGTTTGTACAGTCAGAAGTTGACGAGTGTTGGGAAATAACTCTTTCTACAGTGAAGGGATTCCCCCTGTGTATCAGTTAATGGACAGAAACTGTGACATGAAGTCAATGAGAATTAATTTTGATATGTAGGTTAAGGAGAAATGCACAGCACCCGTGACCCTGAATTACTTGAATACCCACAGTAGCATCTCGGAAAAAATTCCCCTCAAGCTCAGTTCCGTTTGCCTTCAGCTACACACAATTGCGGAAGGAGGATGCCAGAGGCAATGGGATCATCTTCTACCTTTTTTTTGTTGAACTGTGGAACAAAGTCCCTAAAAATAATAGCCCCCCTCAAATACTTTATTTAGTTAGAAAAGTAGTATGGACAGCAACTTCCTTAAAAAACTCAAGATTAAAAAAAGGGGGGGAGTTTCCAATGTTACCATCTGCTCACACACACCTTTTGGAATGTCTGTTTTCCACTCTTCTGTAGGGATGTATTTTTGCATATTTAGGGACCATTTATATTTCCTGGTCTGTGGCTGCTAGCAATCCACAAAGCTGTATCTTTACTGTCCTGCTGAGTTATAGTGCTAGTAGTGCCAACCTAGCAGTTCGAAAGCACGTCAAAGTGCAAGTAGATAAATAGGTACCACTCTGGCGGAAAAGTAAATGGCGTTTCCGTGCGCTGCTCTGGTTCGTCAGAAGCGGCTTAGTCATGCTGGCCACATGACCCGGAAGCTGTCTGCGGACAAACACCGGCTCCCTCGGCCTGTAAAGCGAGATGAGCTCCGCAACCCCAGAGTCGTCTGCGACTTGACCTTACGGTCAGGGGTACCTTTACCTTTAGTGACAACTCACCTAGCAATAGTCTAGTGCAGGGGCCAGCAAACTTTTTCAGCAGGGGCCTGGTCCACTGTCCCTCAGACCTTGTCGGGGGCCGGACTATATTTTGAAGAAGAAAAAATAAACGAATTCCTATGCCCAAATAACCCAGAGATGCATTTTAAATAAAAGCACACATTCTACTCATGTAAAAACACATTGATTCCTGGGCTGTCCATGGGCCGGATTTAGAAGGTGATTGGGCCGAATCCGGCCCCTGGGCCTTAGTTTGCCTACCCATGATCTAGTGGTCTCCAAAGAGGTAACTGTCCTGATCTACTGGCCCGAAGGAGGGCTCGAGAGACTGGTTGGATGCATGGATACAAATGAAGGATGTCCCAGACACCAGAGTAATCCTTTCTAGTGCTGTATATTAAAAACGTGGCTCAGAACCATAACCTCTTACATTGCTACACCTAAGGAAACTTCCATTACTGCTAATGTTATCTCCATATGTTTCTTGATTGTTTTTACTTAGAAATCAGTGAGACATCTAATTGCTCATCAAGTAGCCATCTGCCTGTCTGGGACATAAATGGTGAACAGATATGAAGGACACAGTTAGCCCTTCCCTCCACTCCTCTCAATTGGTATTATGAAATGATGCATGCTGAGCTGAACAGGACTATTTTTTTCCAGTATTTTGCAATGCTGAAACTAAACACGCTAACCTACCCCACAGGTTTGCTGTGTGGCAGTCAGAAACAGACTCTGGAAAGTTGACTCCCACTCTAGCTAGATTGTTCTCAGCAGTGATGTCCTGGTGAACTGTTTTGTTGTATGTTTATGTAGGGACATGGGTGGCGCTGTGGTCTAAACCAGCGTTTCTCAACTGGTGTTCCGCGGCACAGTATTGTGCTGCGAGACGTCGGCTGGTGTGCCGCGGGAAAACCGTTAGGGACCCACGCCGCAAACGCGTAGCAGCGGCTCCAGTGGGGGAAAGGGAGTGCAGAAAGCCACCGCCAAGAAGAGGCACTGCGGAGAAGCTGCCGGGCTCTACCGCGCATGCGCAAGCTGGGAGCTCGCCGCCGAATCTGATTGGTTGCCAGGGACCAATAGAAAGTCAGAGGAAGGAGACGTGAGGGCTGTCGGTAGCCACCCGGTCAAAATGGCCGCCACCCTAAGGAGGAGCGCTCTGCGAGCGCTCCAACCGCCAGCCAGCCAGCTGAGAAGCCTCCCCGGCTCCACTCGCCGTCCTCACTCGCTGCCTGGGATCAGCTAAGTCTTTCCTTTCGGGTTTTCTTTCACAGTCCCAGGGGCGGGCTTTTCATACCAGTGGGGCTGCTTTGGGCGCATAACTCCGTGATTTCCATTACCATAGCGACGTTGCCGCCGCCATTTTGTGGGTGGTGTGCCGCGAGATTTTTTTCATAAAACAAGTGTGCCGTTGCCCAGAAAAGGTTGAGAAACACTGGTCTAAACCACTGAGACTCTTGGGCTTGCTGATCAGAAGGTCGGCGGTTTGAATCCCTGAGATGGGGTGAGCTCCTGTTACTCTGTCCCAGCTCCTGCCTACCTAGCAGTTCTAAAGCACACCAGTGGAAGTAGTGCTTTCGAACGGCAAACATCTTTCATAAGTAATAAGAAGATGAAGAAATTAATTTGCACAAGAGAGCTATTCAATGATCTAAAAGGGCCTATGCAAAAGTATTAAAATTGAATCTGTTAATACAGTTGAAACCTGAAATCTGCTTTGCAATCACTTTTTGCTTTTAGGTGTCAATCTTGGTGACCACATGATGGTTGTTCTCTAGGGTTCCTTGTCAATCCACATATCTTGCTGTTCCATTTACAGCGGAATCAATTTTATTTCCTAGTCTAGTATTAACATGTCATTCATTTGATTCATCATATAGGGAAATAATGCAAGAACTGACTGTATTAAACATGGGTAAATGCTGGGAGACTTTCTGGTTAGTGCATGGAAATAAAAACAACAGTATAGTAAGAAGCCATTTACTTAAAAATAACTCCTTAGTCTCCGCCTTCAGCCTTCTGATTTTTTTCATAAGGGCACCTCTGCAAAGTGTGTCATTTTCATGGTGCTTTTTTAAAAAAAACCAGGAAACCACCTAGAGGGAAGTGGATCTCTTTTAGTTCTCCTCCCAAAACCCATTTTAAATGCACCTAGCACAAAAAACCCTGACCCTTTTTGTCTGTAATTTTGCAGGCTTCTTATCAGATTGGGCCCTAGTTTAGTCTGGACCTGATTGGACCCAGCCTGGACCCTGGATCCAGAAATCCAGTTCATGGTTGGTGCAAGACCTCTTCTACCTCCCTTGTTCTAATACCTACAATGTTCTTAAGTCTTTGGAACAGAGAATAATGATGAAAAATGCTTCCATCGCCTTGCATGGGCTCCAATTCTGCTTCTTAAATGAGAAGGAAATTAATCCTTTCACAAACATTTTTACTTGGTATTTTATTGATTTTAAAATCTTATAATGCACAATTAGACAGAGTTTTGAGTCAGAAAATTGCTCTCGGCTGCAGTGAGAAGAGATTGTTCCTCAGTTCATTCCCAGCACTGCCTGCCTGGCTGTGCAAGCCTCATAAATAATCTTATCTTGTAATTAATACACTGATTAATTAACAGCACTGGGTAAACAATTGCCACTCATAACAGATTTCATTAATTCACTTCCCCCCTTTACTGTTCATGAACCATAAGCCATCTAATAAAATTATGTTCATTTCTGCAGTAGATTATACATTCATACATATATGTGTGTGTGTAGATAAATGACAGATAGATAGGTAGATAGATGACAGATAGACAGACAGATAGATGATAGACATGTTGACAGGAGCGTCCTACTCTCATGTAGGACCCTGGCAGAGACACATGCCCGGCTGGCATGTTCTCTCCCTCCTGGTCTTTCGTTTGGAAGCTTCAAAAGCTTTCTTCTGCTCGAACATCACAGTAACTGACCAGAAGCATCAGCACACTTAGAGATCCACAGAGTCTTCGTAGCATGCAGAAACAGACCTCAGCAACTCAGCATTGTGGCTAATCTACTTTATTTACATATAAACACACAGAGAGCACTGCAACATGGCTCCCTCTCTCTCTAGCATCCTACAGCAAAGAGAAAGAACAAAGGACAATAGTCCCACTTCACGGAACACAGTAACACAAACATCCTGTCTCCGTCACTTCCCACTCTGTGGAATGAAAACATACACCGTCATGTGATAGATAACAATCCCATGACTGCAGACACAGGGAATGAATCTCCAACAAGACATACAGACAGACAGACAGACAGACAGACAGACAGATGATAGATAGATGATAGATAGATGATAGATGATAGATATAGATAGATAGATAGATAGATATAGATAGAGAGATAGATATAGATAGATAGATGATAGATAGAGAGATAGAGAGATAGAGAGATAGAGAGATAGAGAGATGATTGATAGACAGATGACCCAGAACTGAAATGCCCTTCTTAAATAAGAGATCACAGAGAAGTATATACAATACAAGGCATGGGTATTTAAGGGACTACAAAGAGTATTGGACTTGTTTATAAATGGATGACTCCTCACAGGTAAATGCCATCTTTGGTGGCAGTCTCCTCTGGGTAGTCTGCAAAAGTGGCAAATCCGCACATTTGTGAAGGTGCTGCCAAGTAATGAGGTGGGCTTGGCTTGAAGGGAGACACAAAAAGGCCACTATTGATTGATTAGTGTCCCATAGTGGGTAATATTCATGGAAGTACAAAATGGATCAACACATCCTGGGCAGCAGACCAAGGAATATCCACATTAACCAAAATGGCAGCCATACAGGATTATGTTGGCAAAGGGCTCGTCCACAGTCCCAATTGTCCTATGCCTAGAAAGCAGGTGTCAGGAGCCCAGGCTGCCGTCTTGATAACACAGCATGCAAGTCGAATTAGCTTGAAGATTTATTGCAAAACAAACAATCAGCCTCAGGCACTCTATTGGAGCTTCTGTATCTTACGATTCAGTTGACCCTTCTGAGGAGTGCTTCCTGGTTCTGCAGAATATCCTGAACCTATGACCCTTACGTTTCTGGCTTTGCTTCCTGTCTAATACCTTTCCCATATGTCTAGGGACGCGGGTGGCGCTGTGGTCTAAACCACTGAGCCTCTTGGGCTTGCCGATCAGAAGGTTGGCGGTTCGAATCTCCACAGCGGGGTGAGCTCCCATTGCTCTGCCCCAGCTCCTGCCAACCTAGCAATTCGAAAGCATGCCAGTGCAAATAGATAAATAGGTACTGCTGCAGCGGGAAGGTAAACGGCGTTTCTGTGCACTCTGGTTTCTGTCACGGTGTCCTGTTGTGCCAGAAGCGGTTTAGTCATGCTGGCCACATGACCCGGAAAGCTGTCTGTGGACAAACGGCAGCTCCCTCGGCCTGAAAGCGAGATGAGCACCACAACCCCATAGTCACCTTTGACTGGACTTAACTATCAGGGGTTCTTCACCTTTTTGTACCTTTACTCCTTGGGCTCATAGGATTAATTGCCTCCTCTTCCAGTGAGGAAATGTGTCCCCTCCTGCTTTCTGAGGCTGCCTGTGCTTCTTGAGTGAGTTGGCTTCCCTCCATCCCGCTCTCTGCTTGCTTCTTATCTGCATTCCTTTCTGTGTCAGGGGAAGGGGGAATAGACAGCCGACTGCTCCCAGCTGTCTGAGGGAAATGCAAACTTTCCTGATGCTGGCTGCTTCTTAACTCACGCTGTGCCTCTCTACTCGGGGCAGATGCAGTGGGTCAAGCAGTTTTCCACTTGACCCACACTTTTTAGGCATTGGTCCAAGTGGTTTTGGTTTTGCCATTGCCCCACCACCTTTCCCCAGGAAACCCACTCTTTAGCGCTAAATTGGAGCAAATAGCAATCTGTGGAAAACGTAGCCGTTTGTTCCAACTCAATGCTAAAGATCGGGTTTCCCAAGGGGAAAGCAGCAGGGCCAATGGAGGTATGGATAAGCAAAACATTTCAAAATGTACTTTATCCCCCTGAAGCTTCCTTGGATAAATGCCTATCTTTCACCTCTTTGTTGAAGAGGGTGTGGTGTTACAAGGTACTGTGCCGCACCTGTGGTGGTAATGCCCAAGGCTTTAGATCTTCCTTGGAGACAGCTTTGGTGTGGCAAGGTGTATACAAGGGACAATCAAGAGTGTCTGACACATCAAGTAGTTGTGTTTCTATTGCTGGTTGTGCAATGTTAGCTCTTGATTCTTGTGTACCAACAACACTACAGGCTTATCCACACTTCCACTTGTCCCGCTTCTTTCCCCTGGAGAAAACTGCTCTTTAGCGCTCAATTTGAGCAAACAGCAATTCATGTTTTCCCCAGATTGCCATTTGTTCCTATCTACTGCTAAACAGTGGGTTTTCCCTTGGAAAGGAGCAGGGCAAGGAGGCAACCACTCAGACTCATGCCTAGAATTCCACAGGTCAAGCGGAAAAATGCTCGGATCCGTGCTTTCCAGGCACGGCAGAAGCGGAAGTGTGGAAGAGTTCTCAGAGGAGTGTTGGATGTTTCCGAGCTCATATTGTCTCTATTCCTTACAAAGTATACCCAATCAAATGCAACCTATCTACCCTTCCTGTGGGCTTGGGGACCTGCGTTGTTTTGATATGTTGTCCAGGCCGTGGAAACTGCTTTAGCAAGATCTTGGAAACTGCAACCTCACACACATTTACTTAAGGTTAAGCTAACTGGACTCAGTGGGACCTGCGTCTGAACAATCATTAATAGGAAGGAACTTCACAAGTGCTGGTTGAGCCCATGTTGGATCTCACCTGAGGTGCTCACTTTTCTGTTTTAAGAATTTAGCTTTGTTTTTAAATGTTGTACATCTTTGATTATGCTTCCAAGTCAGAGTGAATTTAAACAGAATGCTTGTACTGCCTGGTAATATTTTACACTGCATCTGAGCTTTTGTGGGGGGGGGGGGATTATTTCAGTTGGTTGCTTTGGCCCCCTGCCAGCTGATCGCATAGCCCAGTTTACAAGCTCGAAGGTGGCTTAAAGGCAAAGGGACCCCTGACCATTAGGTCCAGTCGTGTCCGACTCTGGGGTTGTGGCGCTCATCTCCCATTATTGGCTGAGGGAGCTGGCGTACAGCTTCCGGGTCATGTGGCCAACATGACAAAGCCACTTCTGGCGAACCAGAGCAGCGCACGGAAACGCCGTTTACCTTCCCGCCGGAGCGGTACCTATTTATCTACTTGCACTTTGACATGCTTTCGAACTGCTAGGTTGGCAGGAGTAGGGACCGTGCAACAGGTGCTCACCCTGTAGTAGGGATTCGAACCACCGACCTTCTGATCAGCAAACCCTAGGCTCTGTGGTTTAACCCACAGCACCACCTGGGTCCCAATCGAAGGTGGCTTACATCAACTAATAAAATGCAGTTACTGTACATTTGGAGTGCTTTTATTTCTCTAGCACACAATATATTGGTATTGTGAGCACACACGCTGAACCATGTCCATGGAGCCTACCCCCCCCCCCCAAAAAAAAGAATGAGACAAGAGACCAAAGTATGGGTTCAAATTGGCCACAACTTTATTGAACTTCAGAATGTGGGAAACTTGGCATGGGCCTTGGCATGTAACCCTCTCAGCCCGACTGGGACTGAGGATGTGCAGGGCAATGAGCACAAACTTACACAACCCTCCCATCTTACCTCGGCCGGGAGTTTGACCTACATGCCGATGCTCTAGGGCCAGGGACTCCCGCAATCAACCCTTTAACAGGCCCTGCAAAAGCTGCTGCGTGGGGGTGTGTGTGGATGAACTGCCTCCCCCCCCAAAAAAACTTGAAGATAGACTAAAGGATACCTTGCCAAGGCCTAAAAACCGCCAAAATTGTGATGAAATGCTACAGGGAAGGCAAAACCTGCCAATGCAGGGAAAAATCCTTCCCGGTTCCGAATACAGCAACCATCTGATGACCATAGCAGCGTCCGCTGACCTGGAATGCAAAATATTAGGGTGCAAGAAAATATTATTAAGTTGGGGGGGATGGGTGGGTGAACCTGGAAGAGGAGGAAACGAAGTGAGGTTTGGCCAAAGGGCATAGCTGTCAACCCTCTATTTTTTTGTGGGAAACTCCCTTATTCCAATGCCGTTCCCCGCTGCTATCCCGGATTGTTGATATCCCTTCAATTTCCCGGATTTCAAAGGAAGCAGCTCCTCTCCCTCCCTGCCGGCCAGGGAGGCTCCTCAGCTGCGTTGCTCGGCTGCCAATAAGGAGTCTGAGACCGACTGGGGGCGGAGCTTGCATGCCTTGTGCAGCCAGACCCTCACGCCCAACCAGACAGACAGCCTGCCTGCCATCTATGCGCTCGCATAGATGTAAATCTGAAAGTTCGGAAAAATCCCTTATTTTCAAATCCGAAAGTTGACAGCTATGGCCAAAGGGGTCTGCCTCTTTCCCTTGGCCCTCACCCCACCCCCAGCCATCCGTCCATTGTCTTCCCAGGCCGCAAGTGGGAGGCACCAGACCAGGTAAGCCTACTCTGTGTCGTAAACCCCACCCACCTGTTGGGAAGGGAGGGCGGAAATTACCTTTATCCCCTGAACTCGAGCAACTGTGCTGAACATATTGTTTTGTTTCTATCTTTACTGAGTGTCGGGGGGTGGGACTCCACTTTGTCATCAGGAAATCTGCATTCAGATTTTAGCCGTAGGCCATTTAGGGTAATTATGAAGATAGCTTCAGTAGTAGGTGACAGTAGGTTGATCATTAAATTACTGCTTGGCATATCTGAATCACTGCTTTTATGGAAAATGACAAATGTTGGCAACTTCCATTCATCTGCCTGGGCATTAGCCTGCCAATTTTTGAAGGCAGCGTCTCTGAATGGTATTAGAAAACGGAACTAGCGAATTTACAAAAGTCTGCATATTTAATGATGCAAATCCATCATCAACTTCCTTTCCTCTTGGAACAGGTAGGAGGCAATCAAAAGCAGCGGTGGCAAATGGGTTAAGATAAAGGAGCAAGAAGTCAATCATAAAGCACAAAAAGAGCTATTATTCAGCACTACATAGGAACTGGGGATCTCATCCATAATGGGTTTTGGAGCTAAAAACCTAAATAGCTGTGGTTAGCCAATGTGTGTGTGTGTGTGTGTGTGTGTGTGTGTGTGTGTGTGTGTGTGTGTGTGTGTTACATTTAATTTAAGGTGTTTGGACAAAATCCAACAAAATTTAGTTGCAACCAAATCTGATGGAATTTGAAGGGGCTGAAATTTGCTGAGGGACTTGAAGCCTCTTTATCAGACCAGGGGCAACAATACAGTAAGACACGTAGGCTACATGATATCCTAAAACACATCCTCCATAAAAATAAAATAAAATTTATATAAAAGGAGCAGGACTTCCAGTGAAAAGGCCTGTCGGGTTTTTCTGATGACTTGCAGTAGTTCCTATATTCTTCTAACAGCAGCCCACCTGGTAAGAAACTAGTGTAACAGTTTTGCCCAACCCAGTGAGCTGCTTCTGTGAAGACATAAATTCAGCTGATTGAAAAGTCTGGCTCAGTTCACATGCAGTCCTTCAGACCCTTTTCAAGCTAAGCTGCCATATCTCACCTCCACGACAGTCAGTCAATCAACTGGATGGAACACTCAAAATGCCCAGTTTATTAACTGGATGAGCCAGAGAGAACTCTCTTTTGTCAAATCATTTTTATTAAGGTTTCCAATACAACATAATCACATTGAAACATTCCAAATTACATTTCATATTATTTATCCAATTATCAATAATAATAATAATAAAGAAAAGGTCCAATTCTGCCAAATTATTATTTAAATTTATTTTGAGGTTCCCCATGCTTCAAACTCCGGAGTTATCTAATCAACTATTTGTCCTTGCTTTTTACCCTTCCTTAGCCAGAGAGAACTCTCAGACACAGGGTTGAGGTGAGGACAAAAGTGGAGATGGAGAACCCCACACAAAACCTTGAGCTTCTTGGTGGAAAGCAAAAGGTAAAGGTAAAGGGACCCCTGACCATTAGGTCCAGTCGTGGATGACTCTGGGGTTGTGGCGCTCATCTCACTTTATTGGCCGAGGGAGCCGGCGTACAGCTTCCGGGTCATGTGCCCAGCATGACTAAGCCGCTTCTGGCGAACCAGAGCAGCGCACGGAAACGCCATTTACCTTCCCACCGGAGCGGTACCTATTTATCTACTTGCACTTTGACGTGCTTTCGAACTGCTAGGTTGTCAGGAGCAGGGACCGAGCAATGGGAGCTCACCCCGTCACAGGGATTCGAACCGTCGACCTTCTGATCGGTAAGCACTAGGCTCTGTGGTTTAACCCACAGCGCCATCCGCATCCCATGGAAAGCAAGAAGATACCTGTAATAAATAGATGCCAGCAAACTTTTAACTTGCTCTCCTTTATATGACCTACTTGCCTTTTTGGGGGGGTGGGGGTGGAGAAGAAGAAGAAGAGTTTGGATTTGATATCCCACTTTATCACTACCCGAAGGAGTCTCAAAGCGTCTAACATTCTCCTTTCCCTTCCTCCCCCACAACAAACACTCTGTGAGGTGAGTGGGGCTGAGAGACTTCAGAGAAGTGTGACTAGCCCAAGGTCACCCAGCAGCTGCATGTGGAGGAGCGGAGAAGTGAACCCGGTTCACCAGATTACGAGTCTACCGCTCTTAACCACTACACCACACTGGCTCTCAGTGTGATTCTGGTTCATGGAGGGCATATGTGTCGTTGAAGACGAAGCTTTGGCTATGGCTCAAGCTTTGTTTTAAACCAGTGGGCATCGCCCCCTTGACATTGAGGGATGATTTCCAGTCATCACGGGAAAGGGAGGTCATAAAAGAGGTGCAGTCCTGTGGATTGTCACACCTCTACCTGGAGTCCATGACGTATAATCAAGCAAGAACTGCAATCTCCCGGAGAGTGAGCGATATTGCCAGACAAGAGGACATAGCTCAAGTGAAACCAGGGATGTTCCTAGGGACCAGATATATCAAATGACACCAGCCCCCTATCTCGTGGAAATCCACTATGTGGAATACCACAGACTTCTTACAGTGGCTAGACTAAACGCCCTTGATTCCGCGGTATTGTGGGGAAGGTACAAGGGAGTTCCATACGCCCAGAGAACCTGTCACTGTACTATGGGCGTGGTTGAGTCTACCGAACATATCCTTCTGTCTTGTCCTCTCTATGTAGAACTTAGGCAAAATCTTATAACTCCACTTGTACGTCAATCTAGCTTTCTACCCAGAGAAAGACAGGTTTTATATTTACTGAATAATATTACTAGAAATACAGCCTCCCTGGTGGCTAAATTTCTTTTTTTAGCTTCTAAGCGTCGCAAGATTTTAATTGATTGTATCGATATGGGGCTATTTGTTTAGTTCCATTCTATTGTGGATTATGTTTCCTTTTTTCAAAGTTCTCTCAGAAGCTTTTAATTTTGTACAAATGTATTCTTCTGACTGGCGGTCGAATAAAAGAATGATGATGATGATGATGATGGAGGGCATAGCATAAGAATTTCTTTCCAAGTATAGAAATACCAATTTGCAGCCCTACCTGATAGCTGCAATGCCTGACATCAACAGCCAGATCACATACACAGCGCCAGAGCAGGAGGAACCCAAAGATAACATTACATATTTATTTCCCCTCTCCATTTGAACCTCCCTTTCCTTTTATTTTACTGCCAGATAAAAAGCCTTCATGTATCCAAAGAATGAATGAAACGCCATGTTCTTAGATCATCTGATATGCTGCCCAAGTAGTTACAGGAGATCTGGACCAGTTCCAACTTGAGGGCTCTGGCAGTACTGGGATGTGGAGGAAGTTTAAATAAAAAGGTTATCCATCAGATCAGCCACATTTCAGCCATACTCACCATAAAGAAGAAAGATCACCTAACTAGAGATGGGTAGAATCTATCCCAGTCCACCGTATTATGCTTTGGTCTGTGGATGTCCCAGAGTACATACCTCCCCTTTTCTGTGTGGGTGGTTTTTAGGACAACAATAATAAAAACCACAAAAATGCACCAAATTAAGGGCTAGAGATGTACTGAGGGCTGTTCTGTATTATTATTATTATTATTAATTATTATTATTATTATTATTATTAAAAAACATTTTTCTTGGTTTTAACTGTGTAAAGCTACTACAAAGCACAGCACCTCTGTTGTACTAGATAAAAACCATTTTTCCCCCAAAACGGTGCAGGAAAGCGAGTTCTCCAGTACAGGAGAGCTGGTGTTGCGGTTGGGGCAAAAAAGCCATCTTCCCTTTTAGTGGGTTTGGCTTGCTGGCCACAGCTTGCATTGACCCAGACTGTTGCTGGGGAAAGTCACATGCTCATTTGTGATGGACAGCCCAGCGTTCGTTAAATAGGGTTGCACGTGGTGTAACCTTCCCTCTTTGCTGCGAGCTTCGGATCTCCCGCCCCCCCTCCCTGGTATAGGCTTGTGCGTTGACCTTGGCAGTCATGGCGGTCGTCTGCTTTTAAGGTAGAGGCCTAGTAGGAATTTTTCCATTTGGCTGATTGGCTGTGCCATTTGGTTTTCGCCTACTACGTAGCAACTAGTCACAACTTGTAAGGTTGGCGGTTAGGCATTGTTTCTGTGGTATGGGTGGGCGGTAGCCCTCCAAGTGATGATGGTGATGGGAATTCCGTTAAAGGAATCCAGGGGCTCGACATGCTTGTCCGAACCCAGTAGGGTTGCAGGGCCGCACATGAGCCCCTGGGACCCCTGGGGAGGGGGAGGCTCTGATTACCAGCCTCCGTTAACTCTCCCCAGCTAATGGTTTCCCTTCGCTGACACGTGGTCAGCTCTGTCCCGCTGGACAGCTAGTCTTCGCTGACTAGGGGTCAGCTCTGTCCCGTCGGACAGCGTGAACCAATGCCTACGCAACCACTCACATGTTTTTTATTTCAATAAAGTTGTGGCCAAAACTATGCCAAAAACCCAAACAAAAATTTATGTCTCTTGTGTGAAT